>JAKOOJ010000001.1:228363440-228963440 GCA_022577455.1 Arizona elegans | reverse complement strand
CTCTCAGACTTCCCGGAGGCCAAAGGAAACCGCTACTTTCGCACAAACATGTTGAGTCCGTTTCCGGATTTCCTTCAGAGCCGGCAGTGGCGGCGGGGCCTTCACAGCCGCGGCGGTAAACTTCCCAGCGGCCATTGGGATCCGCTGCTGCTGCCAACAGGCTTGGAAAGAAGGCCAAGCCGCCGGCCTCGGAGGCATTTTAAGCGCAGTGTTTTCTTCAGACTAAACGTATTCTAGGCCGCTGCGCACCTGCAGATTTATTCCGGGGCTGAGTGGCGCTAAAAGAAGGCGGGGGGGGGGGGGAGCCTCGACGATGTCTCGCCACAACCACGGCCCGCTGTGGAAACGCTAGAAATCCCGCGTGGGGAACCGGCTTTTGAGGCACCGACCCATCCGGCGCCTTTCAGGACCTGCTTCTCGCTCCCTCGCGTGATTTTCCCCCCATGTGTCTGCCGGGAAGAACGACTCCGACCTGACCTGCAGGCTTCCAGATCGAGGGAGGCAGTTTTACTTCTAGGAAGGCCCAGCGTTGTCTCCCTTCTCCCTCCGGTTCCTCTGTCCTCAAGCCTCTCCCTTGGCTTGGGAGGACATCGACCGCTGGGCGATTTTGGAGGTGGTTCGACGCCGGGACTTGCCCGATTTCTCCTTCGGGATTCAGAATCAGATTGCCGGCAAATCTAGACGGGACAACGTTAGTCCGGCCTCGCCGCTCTCCTCTGTTTCTTATACACCGCTTGATTCTGCTTTCCTGATCGTTTCATTTTTGCAGCGGGTTTTTTAAAAAAGAGAGAGAGAGAGAGGTTGCTAACAGACGGAGCGTAGCAGAGATTTGTTTACATTTAGCGTGGGCCGCAAACTGCCAAGATGCTGTCAGATGCTAATCGTTTATTTATTTACTTCTTGCATTTGTGTTTCGGATTTGCTTCTGAGAGGCTCGAGAGACCCGACCGAAGGGTCTCCCTTCATTTTATTCGCACAACAGTTCTGGGAAGTCAGCTCTGGGTGTCCAATAGGTTTTTAATCGGTCTCTCCGATCCAGATCCAACGCTGCAATATACTGACTCTTTTACTGTGTTTATTAAAAAAATCCCGTTATGACAAACGAACAGGAATAAGCATGCATTAGGATTTTTGGCCGATGGAAAATCGGACTTTCAAATAAGTGGCTCTAAAATCCAGCCATCCGTACCTTTTTTAAAAAAAAAAATCACATTTGAAAGGAATCGTTTGATCGACACGGTGGGAACTGCGTTCGACTTGGGAGTAGGAACACTTGTTACATCCACCTGATGGCATTCTAACTTCAGATCTTTGAAAGAACAATGAACGTCACAGCCGAAGTGATAGGGAGTATCTTTAAGCAGTATCGTTTAGGTCGGAAAAGAACACCCCCCCCCCAACCTTACATACACCATTTAAACGATCCGATTCACAATCAGTTTTTTTTTTTTACAGTGGGTGCTTGAATAAGTCACATTTCCTTGGGTTCACATAGCACGGTGAGCTACAAATCACAGGTCTGGGTTTATAAAATACCTTAAGCCGAAACAAAACATTATGGCTTAATGTGTGTGTAAAGCAGATCCTACACGCGCGCGCCCGCGTAAACACACCTGGTGTTTAAGAGCAAGCTGGGCCGAATGGGAACCTTCGCTTCTCGTTCTCACTTAATGGGGTATAATCTTACTTGGCGCTGGTCAACACCAACGAATTCGGAGAACATCTGCACCTCACCTCAAAAGGCATCCTTCCGCAATTTCTAAATCTATCAGCTGTTGTGCAAAACAAACGCCGGAGTAAGGGAAAGGAATACCTTTTGAAGCTACTCTACGTGGTAAGCAGATCCTCCTCTGTTCAGGCTGGCTCTCATCAAGAACCTGGATCCTCGAAGTCTCAAAACTCACGAGGGTTTTGAGCCTTTCAAACCTCCTTGGACCGGTGCCTGTGGCCGTCTGCTCCCTTCAAAACCCGAGCAGATAATATTTTGAACTCACACATCAGACAGGAGGCTGCAGGAAATTTTCACTACAATGTTCTGCGCTAGATTTGCGTTCGGAGATGCTAAATTTTCTTACGATCAAGGCGATCCTATATCCACGCAGGGGAGCATGCAGAGATTCATATTCGGCCACAAGACAACGCAGTTTATGCGCATGCATGTGCGAGGGTACATTGGTTTTTGGATTTATTTTATTTTTTTAACAATTCGAGCGGAGGAAGGCGAAGGAGCATTTTGAGAGATTTGCAGCGTTGCAAAAGCGAAACGATTAGGTTTTTGCAATCTTGCCGTTTGAAAAAGGAAAGTCGGATTGAAACTCTGTATACTTAGCGGGAATCAATTGCATTCGATTCAGTGGGATTTTTTTCCCCAGGAACCAGCAGCTCTCACGAGTTGGATGAGATTCTGTCTCCAATTTTCCAATACTGCATTTCTTTCTAACCCGGATCCCTACTCTCCTACCTTCTGCTTTTAAAGAGGGATAAAGTGTATATGAAAGAGTTCGGCTGTTCTATTGACCTGAACCCCAGTTTCTGCCAACACAGATTTTTTTCATTTTATTACACCGTCAAGCCTGGCGGAATTAACCACCCGACTGTGGGTGGGACTGTTCCTGAAATTGAGAAGAGAGGCTTTTAATGGGTGCGTTGGGGAAGGTCGAGTTGTAAAATAGCCAAAATAATTCCTGTTATATTCCCTATTCCCCGAAGAAGCATGTTAAGTACCTCAAATCCAAATTCAGCTAATAAATAGAAAGGCGTTCTGCAGAAAATTTCTTTAACGGCATATTTCCAATATTGTGGAATTCATTTCCGAGTACTTAGGATCGGATTCGTTTGAACAACTCGAGCTGCGGAACTAATCTCTGTGTTGCAATCTCTCGAGTATTCAATTGGACGAAATAACTTTTAAGACCGTTTTAGATTTCAAGTCAGCTAGTTCGTACATTGATACAGGTTTTTTTTAAAAAAAACTGGCAAGGTATAAAGACCTTGCAAAGGAATGGCTTTCCACCACCAAATATATTTAAACCCCGGACTCCGTGATTACTTATATTACACGTGTGCATTCTTTTCCCCGTTTCCTACGACGATAAGTGCAAGTCGCCTGACCTGCAAGACCTAATGGAAACTCGATATTTACTCGCAGGGAAGCGGACATTTTGGTACAGGTTTAGAAAAGTCTTTTCTACAAACTTTTCCCCGTCCCCTCTTGCCAGAAGTAAAGGCTTTTTTTAACTGAGCAGCGCCTTGCAGGAGAGAACAGAAAGACCCACTTGTTCCCAGTTTGCTCCGTTTCCCGGGACGGGGCAGTTCCTTAGCCTCTTTCTGGGACTCCGCAGAAGAAGCGAGCCAGGTGTCCTTTCCCGCGTCCACTCGGGAGCCGAGAGGTCACAAACTGGACGCAGCTCCGGTGTTTTCAGGCCCTCACAAGGGTAAAAAGGGGTGTGTCCAGAAACGGGTGACGTGACTCCGCCGCTCAACCAGTAAGAGGCCGGCCCTTCGGAGCTCTGTTCCAATAGGAAGCCAGCTTGCCGTGTGAGTGGCATTAAGGCCGGGCAGGCTGAAGCAGGGCTGAGAAATGAAGTTAGGTAAAAACCCCTTTTGGCTATCCAGAAGTTTATTAGGCATTTCTCAGCCTGAAAATTAAGGATTCCTCATTAACTGTCGCTTCCTCCCGATTACAATCCTGGACGAGCCGGACAGCAACGCTAGAGGATGAGAAGGCACAGATCCCCACTTCCCACCCGTGGGAGAAGAACTTTTTCCACCTTTGACGGATCTTCCTGATCTTTATTAAAGTCTCGCTCGCCACTGTCACCTTGGGCTTGGGGAGTGCAGGTAGGTGGAGGGGGCGGCAGCTGGGGGAGGGAGAAACAGGAGACACCCGGAGGCTGCTGCGGTGGGAGGGGGGACTGGGCGGGAGAGGGAAAGTAACTCTTGTCTTTGGATCGGCAAGGAGTCACCCTCGTTCTTCTCCTGGGCGGCTTGTCTAGCTGAAAGATGCGCTTTTTGGCTCTACGTATCTCTGCACAAGGGGAAAAGGGGGGAGGGAAGGCAGGCGGGGACCCTTTTAAAAACTTTCACACCGCAAAAGAGCGATTTCGAAACGGGGGTGAATGGAAAACGCCGAGCGGTAAGCGGTCACTTTGTTCTATGCTTCGACTTATGGGATGGGAGGGGTGGGGAGGGAGGGAGAAGACAGGTATTATTTACCGAAGGGATCGCCATCCTCGAGGCGTTTAAATCGGAGCTCCGGGTTTAAGTTGGGGTTTGTGATAATGACTTCCAAAGGGGACTTTGGCCAAGGCGTAAGAAAGTTGACCAGCAGATCAAGTAAGGCGTAAGTGGGGTTTGTGGATGGAGAGTTTATGAGGAAGTGGCTGGCTTATAGTTTAGCTAAACGAAGCCGACCGTCCCTCAAAGAAGGAGTGGCTGCTAGAAGGAAATGGGGAAATTAGAAATTGGTATCTGAGCATTTTTTTTATATAAACAGACGCGCATGGTCATTCGAATGGGCCCCTTTATCTCATAATTTCTTTATGTATAAATTACATATCGCACGAAGCCCATCTCTGCTTAACATGGAGAAAGTCCAGAGGGATGGGGGGCTCTCCTCAAAAATTATTGCTGTGAACATTCTTTTCAAAACTCTGGAACGACGCTGAAGGTTATTTGGAATCGGCCAGCTGCGAAGCCGCAGTGGAAAGAGACCTCATTTTCCGACCGGTATCAATTCCCTTCGGTATTTCCGTCCGGGACCTCCAAGGGCCTTTAAATCCCCTCGACTTTATTCCTTTCCAGCCGTTGCTTAAAAGCAACAGTCTCTCTCAGTCTTCCTTTCGCAGCCTTGCGCGGCAGCTATGGCAGAATCCTATGCTGAGTTCTTTCAAAGTCCCCGTAATGTATTCGTGGGCTTAATGAATGGGCAAGGGATTCCCGCTTGGCAGATTTTATCAAAAGAGGACCCTTGTCAGAATATTAACCTTTGACTTTTTCTGTCTCCCTCTCCCGCCGCTATTGTCTTCACAGCTGCTTGAAGGAAGGGGGCCTGGGTCGGCCGATTGCCAAAGGCCTGCGCCCCGAAGCTTGGAGATCCTGAGAAAGAGGAAGGGTTGCCCAAAAGAGAAGCGCTATGAGGTCTCCTGGGCGGAGGAGTTACTTTGGCCAACAGAAAAGGAAGAGAAACGCCGGGGTCCTGGGCTAAATTTCCGAGAGTCAACCACGCCTTTGGGACTCTTTCCTCTGGATTCCTCTCTTGGTGGGTTCTCTCGGCGGCTTTGTTGAAATCGAGGGTTTCATATAATGCCGCTCCTCAGTTGGTAAGGCCGCTCTGCGCTCGCCTCCTCCCCACTTGAACCCCAGCGCCGGAGGTTTTGGAGAAATGGCTTAGACTAGGGACGCCAAGCCAAGCGGAGCTGGCCATGCTTTGCTGGGAGTGATCTTTCTTCTTGGATGCATCTGCGGAGCTGGCCTGGTCGCAGAGAAGGGGAAAGAAAGCACCATGAAAGAGAAATCCAAAAATGCTGCCCGAACTAGGCGGGAGAAAGAAAACAGCGAATTCTACGAACTGGCCAAGCTTCTGCCTTTGCCTTCGGCTATCACCTCGCAACTGGACAAGGCCTCCATCATTCGGCTCACTACCAGCTACTTAAAAATGAGGGTGGTCTTCCCGGAAGGTAAGTAGCACCCCTCCTGAGCCTTCCATCTCTCTAATGCCTTGGGGAGAGTGGAACCAATAGGGTTATTCTTCCTGGCTGGGCCAACCTTCCGCCTCTTTTGTCTACTTAAGAGAACTTCCAGAGCGACTGTTCTTAGGGCAGAAGTTGTGTGGATTTTGCAGGAAGTTCTCTGGAGACTTTCCTCTTTTGTCTGCTACTTCTTCCTCCTCCTCCTCCCCCTCCCCCCCCCAAACCTTTTCCTCTTTGGTACATAGGGCCTGTTTGGCTGGGGGAACCAGAGGCACCTTTGTCAATGAAGCTGTGAGCGCAGCTGCCACTTCCAGTGACTAAAACAAACAAACTATCCCACTCACGCCTCTGCCCGGTCAAGCCACGTGGATTGCCCCAACGGGCATCTCCCTCATATTTACAACAGAAAAAATTGGGGAGGAGGGAAGAAGGAAGGCAAGAAATTAATATCAAGTTAAATATTGATCCAGATCCTAAGCCCTGGTTTCTATTGTGTGGACCAAAGCGGCACAACTCCAAGCGAGGGAAGAAAGAAAGATGCATAAGAAAGAAATCTCAAATATGAATATGTATGAATGTGGCACATCTGGATCGAATATCCATGATACTTTGGAAACCAAGTAGAAATTACAGTCTTTGCCTGGGTTCTGCATCCAGGTGATTGGGGAAATAAAACCCTTCCCTGGAATTAGGCCTCTTTGGCTAGGAAAGTCATATTTCATCCCTCAGATGAACATGTTCTTATCTTTAGGGTGGGAAAACACTATTGTCATGCCTGGCACAGGATGGAAATCAAAACCTGAGTGAGAAAAAGTCAGTAAACTCCACCCTGAAGAAAGTGAGGCCAGAAACTGGAATATGAGGCAATTTTTTTTCCTCCTCGCCCAGCCTTTAAAGAAAAAAACAAATCCTTACAAGTAGGTAGGTAGAGCATACAAGTCTAAGGAGATTTCATACAACTCTAAGGGTTTTCTAATGAAATGTGAGCAAGAGAATTTTCTTTTGCAGAGCCCAAATTCTAACTATCTTTATAACTATTACTGTTTCCTAGAGTAAAGGTCCCAAGAGTAGTTCTGTAAAACTAAAAAAAAAAAAAAAGACGTTCAGAATTTATCACATCTGGAAGTCTAATGAGACAATCCTATGTAGATTTATCAGGAAAATTGATGTAGGATTAACAAATATCTCAGCAGATTTAATTTTTTCAAGGGTTTTGTGTATTGGGATATGTAACTACTTTAAAATTTTATTCTAGCTAGGGATTGGAAAAAGTCAGCAAAGATGGGCTGGCCATTGAGGCTTGTAGTTTTTCCCAGTGGAATTTATGGACACGTAATATTATAGATACAAAAAATGTTGTTATGAACCAGAGTAAGAAAACAGTAGGAAGAGATTTGTATTTCCACATCTGTTAATGAAAGTGAATTTTCAATCAATTTGTCAAGTTAGAATTTAATAGAAACTGAATCTTTATCCTATTGCCTTTGAAGTTTTTACAAACCCTTTAAAATAGAACTTCTTTCCAAGTAAGCTTGTGATGCAAACATAGAACATATGTATACATCTGGGATCAGAACAACAAAGTAAATAGATTTGGGACTGGGGTTTTTTAGCTATTTCCCGATTTGACGATGTCCAATACAGTGTATTAACATGACAGCCAAGCTGTTTGCACGGCAGGAGACCCAGGTTATATTTCTTTAAGCCCTACTGACTTCAAGAGCAGCAGAATTAACCGCTTGGTTGAAGAACCGCACTAAAAGGAGCGCGGGGAGGGCACAAGCGCTTGATTTGAGCTGGATCGTGACCAGCGAAAGATAATGGAAAGGGCTATTATTGCCATAGGTTTACTTTGAAATAATTCACTTTGAAATAAGGTTCCCGTTGCATTCCAGCAGGGTTTTTTTTGTTTTGTTTTGTTTTGTTTTTTTGTATGAGGTAGCCAAAGATTTCGAGAATTTGTGTATTTACGGAGGTTTACAACACGGGGATCAGCGGGATATAAAAGCAAACCATTTGTTCGCAAGGAAGCCTCTTTACTTTCAATGGAAATTATCTGCGGGTACCTTTGGGCGCGCTTTAGGGAAAATGGAGCATTTCTTCTACCTGATGCTTCCACCCAGAGACCGAAACCTACTCAGCGGTGACCGAATTGCGCTATCGCCTTGGGAAAGCCACCCAGTAACGCGGCATTTTAAAAAGACAGGCTGGGGAGTCTTAGCGTTAGGTGTCCTCTGTCCGGGGAGAAAAAAACCTTTGAAAGAAAGCGCCGGCAAAGGCATTGGAGATTTGATTTTTAAATATATTTCTCTTCGGAGAGCTTTCAGGTGGAACGTAAGCGGGATTCCATTGTTGTGACGATTATTACTATCGTGATTATGGTTCGTCGCACAGCCAGCCAGATGTTTAGACTAGTTTTGGCATTTTTATCGCGAGGGAACGGATGGAAGGGAGCCCAACGGGTAAGACCCGGTGCAGCTTCTCCAAGACGATTAGCCGCGCTTTTCCCACCGCTTCGATCTCGGCGGGCTACCTCGAGTTCGTGCTTCGCGGCGGATCTGCTCAATTACCCGCACCTCCCTGGCGGGCTTGTTCGATCAGAAGCAGCATATGGTGCGGCTAGTAGCCTGCGAGTAATCAGAGCGGCCGGAGGAGAAGGAGTCTCCCGTCCCTGCTCCTCTTGACTTGGAAACCCGCCGAATATCTGGGCAAGAAGGGGGTGAAATGGGCTGGGGAGGAGAGGTCAAGCCTCAGGGGAATTAACGGCGGCCAAGTACGAGCCGCTGGAAGCCGCTGGACTCAACGCGCACGGGTATGGAGCAGTTATACTGGGGCAGCCGGAGAGCCGCTGCGATGCTGAAGGCGCTTGGTGGGAAGGGGGTTGGCTAAAGATAAACGGATTTCTGGCGGTACTTAGAAAGAGGGCATGCTGCGTACGCAAGTCGAGTTTTCAGAAAGCGGCTCCGGCTTTTAAAGCGTTCGAATCCCCTGAAATCTATCCTGGCCTGAACAAGTCCCTCCTTGGCTCGGAAAGCAATCGCCGGAGGTGGCTTCTGTTTCCCCTCCAGGTAGTTGTGGCACCTTCTTTAGGCACCCTTTCCTGCGGCCTGACTCCCTTCCGATTCTTCTTCTTCCGGCCCGACTGCGGTTCGATCCCGCGTTTACCTTGTGGATCTTGTTCTTAAGCAAAAACGGTCGCGGCAGTCCTCTCCTCCTCACTCGCCTCCCCCTTTTCAGGGCAGGCTTCTTTAAAACCCGGGGTCCTTCAGGGATGCCAGGCTAAGCCATGCCCGGCCGGCAGGGAATTCAGAACATTCACCCGAAGAAAAAAAAAAACTTCGAGGACTAGAGAAGAAAAGGCGGCGGGTTGGATCAGCGGGCATTAGCTTTGATTGCCTTTGATTGTAGGAATCGATACGAGCCAAAATTGGGCCAGGAGAAAAAGCGACACTGAATATTGGATTCTAAACACGCACCTGGATCTAAATCCCATTGATTCCCAGGCAGCTTCCTTGCTTTTCAGCAAGCGGGTAGGATCCTCACCTTACAGACTGAGCCTTCCAATATTTGCTCAGTGCTAAATCCCATCGATTTCAGTGAAGCCTATTTATTTCCAAGGAGGATCTGAGTGGCAGCTGCCTTCCGGCTTGTTTGTAAGAGCCTCACCTATTTACCTATGAAGTAAACCGCCTCGCTTTAAACCTACCTAGGGGATAGAGCAAGCCCCTTCCGGATCCCCACACAGCTGTATGAGAAAGGAGGGGATCTCGGGGGAAGGGTGAGTTAGGCGCCAATGCAACGCTACAGATTGTCGAAGAAGAAGAGGCGGGGGCAATTTTGGTTTAAAAGTTCTAGATTCACTCTTTTGGGAATAGTGTCGCCTTCTTTCCTTTTCACTTGGGTTCTTCAATCACTGGGCAAATACCGAACGATTTGAAAGCCAAGCAGTCTTCTTCGCTCTTTGTGAAGCCCCCACTTTATAAAAGGCAGCAAGGAAGCGGGCGCGTGGGGGGGGGGGGCGAAGTCGTTTTCTCGGGTTTGGGCTGAAACGGACGAGAAACTTTAAGATTGGTGGTCGGGAAAGGGTGTAGGCGGAGGATGTTCTAGACTGAGCGAACAACTGTGGATTGCAGTTACTCATAAATAACTTTTCTTTCATGATCCCCACTCCCACCCCAATTGGGATTTTTATGTAGTCTCTAATACGGGTTGGCGTTTCGTGATCCTCTTGGGGGGAGGGCTCCTCATTATATTATGCGGGGCGAAAAAAAGGGTCCCTAAGGGCCTTTGATTTTGAATTCCTTACCGATGTTGGGGTCACAGGGAAATCGGTCCCCCACTCTCCCCGACTGTGCAAAAGCGAGGAGGTAGATAGATTTGAAGGAATCGGTTGAAGAGAAGGGCTGATAACATTTCCAGCGAAAAGCTGAAGCTGAAAGATGGGGTGAATGTCACAGGCTGTGCCGCAAAGGCCGAGCTGGGTTCACTTCTCTCGCCAGTCCTTGACTCGGGCGGGGCCTGCTCACCAAACTATCCCAGGGATCAGAGAGTCCTTCGCTGGTTGGCATTGGAAAGGGGAGATTTGAAAGGAGTAAACCGCAGCGGAAGCGACAGGAGTTCTTGTGAATTAGAAAGTCACCTAGTCCTAATCGTTTTCGTCGTTGTCTTCCTTCTCCCTCCTCCTCCTCCTCCTCCTCCCCCCCTCCTCCTCCTCCTCTCCTCCTCCTCCTTCTCCTCCTCCTCCAAAAAACTAGGAAGAAATCTGTGGCTCCTTTTAAGACTTCCACTTTTATTTTGCCACAATCTCCCACAAATTCAGTTCGCTCAATATAATTGATATCCCCCAAACTATAAATACATCCGTTTTCTGCAAATGGGCAGCATCCATTGTGCTAGGAACAGGGCCCTAGGGTTAGCTGCTAGTGTTTTAGAGTTATTTCACAATTGTTTTTTTAAAGGAAGACAAGTCAACAGTGCGGTTGCACTGAAACCGCATTTCTGTATCCCCTTTGCCTACTAGGAAGGCGTGGTTTAATACTGGCAGGTATGCATGTATAGAACCCACTGGGTTGTCCCTTTCTAAAAATTAAAGCGTGACAATCCCACGCAGAAAAATATTAAACTGGTTCCGTGGAAGGCACATACGGTGTGGAAGTTGCATACTCCTCTCTTACCCAGCCCCGGGTGGATATAGAGAGGAGAGTTAGTGGCAACTCTTCCTCGTTTACCACGTAACCCGGCTAAAGTCGGAGGACAGGCTTCCTCAATCTGCTTTCGTGCAAATGTGCGTGGAGGGTGGTTCATCCACCGGTTGGGGACGATGGGAGCTGTAGCCCAACGCATCTTTAAAGGGCTCCAGTCCAGATCGAAAAAGGGTGAGGTAGAGTGCGCACAGTGGTCTGTGTTAAAGCTCCTCCACTTTTGGGGTGGAGGGAAATGAGAGGTGGAGGGATGGAAAGAAAAAGCGGCCCTGGGTTGGCTGCTATCGTGGGAAAGAGGTAGACAGAAAGAGATTTGGGGGGGGGCTTTATTTTCATTGCTGAACTGAGGAGGGAGAGTTAAAATGCTATTTTCGGGGGGGGGGAGCGCCCTTCAAATATTTGGATTTTGCATCCGGTCTGCTGCTTCTGCTGAGGTGAGCTACAGAGAGCGCTAATAAAAACTGACTAGGTGGCTCAGTGGCTAAGATACGGAGCTTGTAGATCAGAAAGGTTGGTGGTTCGAATCCCTAGTACAGGTCTCCTGCGTGTGGAGGGGGTTGAACTAGATGACCTCCAAGGTCCCTTCCAACCCTGTTACTGTTTAAAAAAAACGTCCTTTGGAGATCCGGAAGGTTTTCGAATCCAAGCAGGAAGAGGAAGGGGGTGGGGGGTTGTGATGCTGGAGCTGCAACCGCAGGAGCCTTCCACGGCGGCAGGAGTCCTCTCCCAAGCAAATCGCTCCCAAAAACCGAGACCGCTGGCTCCTCCAAAGGGAACTTTTGCTTTCCTAGAGCAGATGATGCCAATCTGGGAACACCTGCAGAAAGCGGGCAAGCGTGTGTGAGGCCATCCAATCTTACCAGGGGAGGAATAAAAGAGTCCGCGGTTGGGCTGCTGAGACAAGCAAAGCCTGGGCAGGCAGGAATAGGGAACCGCTTCTTTTTTCACCCGGTCCGGGGACCCAAAAGCTGCGCCCAGAATTTTCTCCCCTTTCCAAGTGAAGATCGGTGCAGGTTCTAATAAAAGAAGTAACAGTATCAACAACGTAGGGACGTCCGCTAGCCCGACTCTCCTCCGGAGTGCTGAGAGAAACTGGAGAATAAAGAAGAAAGTTATTCTTGCGTTTGCTTCTGGGAGTTTCGTTGTTTGTTTGTTTGTTTAAGAAATAAAAAGCTCAATTTATGGTGAAATAATAACTCCTGGAGCTACTTTCCGTGCGATTTTCAATGAATATCATCGAGTTCCCATTTAAGTCTAGGGACCCGGTGATTGGATTTATGGGTTTGACTTGCTTTTGCAATTGTGGTGCCCTTCCCTTGATGCGAATTTGCCCCCCCCGCAAGTCCAGAAATAATAAAACTTTGCCAAAAACCGTTCTGTCCTCTCTGAAAACAAATAATTAAATTGGCGGATGACACCCTGTTTAATTAGTTTTTTTTTAAAAAAAAAAAAGAAATAAAATTGTAGTAGGCTTAATTTCATTCCTGAAGTGACTGACCAGGATAACGTATTTCAACCGCACATCTGCTCAGAAATCTCAAATAAGTTTTTATTTATCTCTCTTTGCTCACTTAAGTGTAGGCCATTTAAAATTGTTTTCTGAAATTAATGAATGAATGAAAGCGGCTTAGATTTTCACCACTAAAGGCATAGTTATTTTCAGAGACAGAAGAAAAGGGAAGCAAGCTTCGTTTCCCATGTGGCTGATTGAATGTTGTTTTTCTTGCTGCTCGGAGAAAGGGTTGAGCCTCGGGTTTCAGTGTTCATTTTCTTACAGACGTTTTTCTCATTTAAGCTAACCTTTGTTTAATTCCAGTTTTGATCTGGACTTGAAATGTGAAGTGCAGAACGAAAGCCCTCCCATAACTGCTACAGAAGTAGATTTATGGCAGAGGAAAACAGAGATCAGACTGATTGGCAAATTGTGTATGTGTGTGTGTGTGTGTGTAGGGAGGGACTGAGCCTGTCTTTTGCCAGAATGGGTTTTTAAATTTATAATAAAATTCATGATCAAGATAGCAGATCATTGGTCCTGTGAAAATCCTACATGGTGATACGCTTTTGCTTCTGGTTTTCCCTTGATGGATGTTTGTCTGAAATATGAAAAATGTCTTTTCCTTTGTTGCTGTTTGCATGAAAAATCTGAGTAGCATTTTACAGCCCAATAAAACCTGTGTACGCATTGCCCTGGTAAAATATGATTCTGATCTCTACCGGTAATAACAACCCATGATTTTACTCACAGCAATCTTTATTTCGAGAAAGCTGCTTTTTCACGATCTGCTTCTGTTTTTCTTTTCACTAGACGTGATAAACCATGGTGCTCATCAGATTTCTGCATCAGAAAAATCAAACTGCATGATTTGTATAATTATTGATACGTAAAAGTAAATTAATTATTTTATAGATGTACGCTAGAGAGCCTAACTAATTATTTACAATTAAAATTGTAATAAATATTTTGCGATTTAATTGATCACTTTAATAATTTACAGTTGTTTGTTTTGGGGGGAAATAAGGCATATTTTCTTTAACACAGCAGCCAGGCGCTGTGAGCACTGAATAAGAAACTGAACTGCAGGACAGGGAATGAGCATTTGGTTTGGCAAATCCCACTTTCAAAGTGGTGGGGATTTTGCTTTTTTAAGTTAAAATGCCCCCTCCTCCTTTTTCAAGGCCACTGTTCATTTATAGATGTGAAGACTATTTTCAAACTAGAGTAAGAACACATTTAAGTAAACAACCAAAAAGGATCAATTGAATGGCATAAGCCTTGCATAGGAATTAGTTTCCATTTCAGTCCAGATCTGACTGCTTCGCCTAAGGTTTAAAGAGATCCTTTTCCTCCACCTATTTTTTTCCTGCCCACATTTCAGCAGAGATAGGTATCTAAGGACCAGGGATGCCCACAGAGCCTGGTCAAAAAAGTCAAAATGGCAGCTACAACAGTGTTCACGTAAAACATAGGCAGAACTGCCATTTTTTACCATCCTAGGCAGACTGACACTCCTGCTGAGGAGTGCTTGTGAACTCATATGCTCCTGTCAAACCAACATAGCCCCTTCCCTGAAAGGAAAGAAAGGTGGCACCGAGTGTTTGAGGTTTGGTCCTAGATGCAGAGGGCTGAGGTCAAGGGCATCTGTAAGAAGTAGGAAGTGGCATGGATGGGCAAATGAGAAGAATTAGACCGTTTTGCTTCCTTTGAAGGCAAAGCCTTTGGAACTTGTGCCAGATGCTTGTAGCTGTGCATCAGAAATGGATTGGGTTTAGGGGTTTATGGGAAGGAAAGCCACACTTGGGAGTTTTCCAGTTGAATCAATTCGCTTTGTTCAAAAACAAGTCACCAATTTCTCTCCCTTCACCTGGGAAGAATGAAATCCTCGTGGGTCAAATAAGAATTAAGAGGAAAGGTCAGCGAGATGGAGGGTTTCCTCGTTAGCAGTTTATAGCATCACCCAGCCTTCGCTCTGGCAATATAAACCCTGTCTGCATTAATGATAGATTGCCCAGGCAATGACTGAACCATACTATAAATCTGGTGTGGAAATCCTCCAATTGCCTACCAGGTTTCTTAAAGAAAAGCTTCCATGGTTCCAGGCTGAAAAGACTGCACAGAAGCAGCCCAACAACCAAGTTTTCTCAGTAGGCTATGAAAACACCTGACTGAAGGGGAATAAACTAGATAAAAGATGCAGGCCTCTCCAGAGCCTGGCCAGAGATAACTCCATCCCTTTCCCTTGTCACCCATTCAGAAAAATGAATAGTATCATATAGTATCAAATAGGCCTTTCCAAACTTTAACTGAGGAAGATGGAATATCTTAGACATGCAGAGTGCTTTAGTCTGTTTTCCTTAAGGTAATCCAAAATCTTCAGGCATACTAACAAGCAGTACCCTGTAGAATGGCCTGGGATTTGTAGAGCCTCTTCAATAAAAGCTCTCTAATTTCTCTACAACTGTTCAGCACTCAGTCCCACAAATGTCTTTAAAACATGGTCCAGGTTTAGTGCCACTTCCTAAATCACATTTGGAAAGGACCTTAGAGGCCAACTAATCTAATCTCCTGCTGAAGTCAGAATCTGCTTGGTCTCCTAAAAAGAAAGATTGGATTCTGCTTGGCCATGGTTATTTTAACCATTTTAGGACTACTGGCCAAAGATAGGCTTGTTCTCTGTGAATTTGTTTAAACCCTTGAAAGCCCCATTCTGATCTTCATTGATGCCTTACAAAAGAATCTCAATGGTCAGGCAGAATCCAGTCTTTCTTTTTAGGAGAACAAGCAGATTCTCACTTCAGCAAGAGATTAGACTAGTTGACCTCTAAATATTTTCCAAATGTGATTTAAGAAACGGTACTAAACCTGGACCAAAAGAGTTCGGAAGACAGTTTTAAAGGCATTTGTGGGATTGAGTGCTGAATTCTATATGAAAGGAAACTTCCCATGCCACAAACAACTTTGTGAAGTAGACCTTCTTGAACTTCAACACATCCCATGAATGATAACAGTCTTCAGAAAGTTGAAGAATTGTCCCATAAAGGCGTGAGTGGGTTTTCTAGTGTCCTAGAAGGCAGGGCCAGAAAACAGGGCTTAAAACTACTAGGGCAAATGTCAGGAAGCACTTCCTGAATATATGAGTCATTCAGGTGAATGGCTTCCATTACACCATTCCAGGGGAATCAACTGCCAAACAAAATGAGTGCTCCAGAGAATCCTGCATCTAGCAAGAGGTAGATTAGATAACCTCTAAGATTTCTTCCTACTATGTGCTTCTATGATCAGGCCATTTCCACTCTAGCATATTTCCAACCTACCTATGAACATATTAAGTCTGCCTATCTTCATTACTGAGGCATCTGTACAAAGAACTGGCTGCTTGTGCAAGACCAGGCAAATCAGGAATGGGAGACAGGGTATGGTTTACCCTGTGAATCCTTCTATGAACAACATTCCAGTTGAGAAAATGCAATCAAGGCTGACCAAAAATCTTCTAAGGTCTTCTCAGCTTGTTTAACATTGTCCCAGGCACTAGTAGCAGATTTTTGCTTCAGCTACAAGTGGGCCTTACAATCTGGTTAAAAGCCCCCAGCAAGTTAGTGGACTCACATAGAAAGGAATCAAGAGCGAAGCTGTCCCTCGATCCATAACTCTCTTAAGTTGAAGATCAGAAATAATGGTGAAAATTCCATCTTCTTTGGACAAAAAATTGTGATAGTAGTTGAGTGATTCGCAGGAGAAGCAAATAACTATTTCAGAATTCACAAGATCAGATCAAGTGAGAGCCTTTAGCTACAGCTAAATGCATGGGATATTATCTTTAGTTATACAATAGGAAGGCATATCCATAATCAGTGAATTCAATAGAGGTGGTTTGTTTCTCACTGAAGTGCCCCATCAGGCTTGCCCAATTAGGTATTGTCCTGTCTTCTTTTTTTCTAAGAGGAAACTTCCTCTACCTACAGAAAGGATGAGTCTCTTCTCCATCCTTGATACTAAAAGCCTTCTAGCGGAAGATAAATTTTGTTAGGATTGCATGAGAACCTGAAATGGAAGCTTCAGTTTCCTTTATCACTTCTTGGCAACCAATCCTAAACATTGAAGGGGCTGAATTCCTACATCACACTAACCCAAATCTTATTTAACTATAGATTATTGAATAAACCACCATTTACTTGATTCACACAATATGCCCAGCCAAAATCAAACCATATTATGTTGTGTGAATTCTGCCCAGGATCACTTCTAAAATCTTTAACAGGTGTAAAAAAAACAATCCAGGATACAAACACCCAAATACTGTAGCTTAAGGGGAAGTTTTCAAAGAAAATATTTGTTGAATAATTTCTGCTTGAAGTGATAGATTGATGACCATGAATAGCAATTCCAGTTGGGCCCAGCCTTCTCTGCGGACTTAAGGTTTTCTGTTAAACTCACATTTCATATGCTTGACTCTGCAAAATTCTGTGGTTGGCCTCAAAAGAAAAATGACCCATCCTTCACTGCTTCTTTCCAGATGGGTTTCAAAGCAATTACCATGATGACTTGGAATTCTGGGAGTTGTAGTCTCCCCACATAGAGAGGGGACCATCTTGGGGAAGATTGAGGTATGGAAGCATTTCTCAATTTCAACAACTTTTAAGTTGTGTGGAATTCAAGTTGAAGTGAAGTTCTGGGGTTGAGAAACACTGCTGTACAAGATAATTTAGATTAGAAGATTTTTTTTGTGTGGCTAGAGTCTATTTTTGTTTTATTTTATGCTGACCAAATTCTCTTAAGAACTAGATATACCAATAGCATTGTACTACTTCAAAAATCTATAATATTGATTATAGATAAGTACAATTGGATGAAATCAATGCAGGAGAATCTAATTGAAGGTAAAAATGTAGGAAGATGCAAGAGAGGGGACAGGATACCATACCATCATGGGGAGATCTGCAAAATCTCTGGTTGAATTAGGACTGCAAACTAGGTTGAAACTGGTTGGCTGTCTGTAACTTTAACGTCTGTGGGATGTCTCCCCCTCACCAGCTGAAGGAAGAAAAGAATGGGGATTCATCTATCTGCATACACTAGGTAGCCTTCCTCCATGTTGGCTGTTCCTGAACATCTTTTGAAAGACTCACTAGCACTTTGAACATAGCAAAAGCACTACAGAAATGCAAAAGGAGCCGATCTCTAAAATGCCTCAAATACCTAAGACTCAAAGCCCACTCCTCCTTAAATTAATTTGGTCATAGCTGCTTATTGTCAGGGTTCCAAGTAATAAAGATGGCTTCGGCCAGGCCAGCTTCAGGGTTGACACTTATCCTTTAAATGTTAACCCTGAAAGTCCTTGGGTGTTCCCCTCCCTCTTTTTTATGTTGTATGTTTTAACACTGTGTTTAATAGAACACAAATAGTTGTTCTGTTTTTGTACAGAACAACTCTTGAAAAGGCTGATTACTTTCTAGGCCAGCTCCATCTTTTGCAGGTTCACCTAGAAGTAAGTTTCTGAGTTCAGTAGAGGCTATTCCTATTGTGACTGTAGTCTTAGATCCTTTCAAACCAGGCCTCCTGTGAAAGGAGAGACAATTACAGAGTCAGACATCTACTAAGCCTTCAGAACTGATTTTCCCTATTAGTTTATTGGAGAACTGTGTCTCAAGGCATGCTTCACTGTGATTTACTTACCCATGATTTTATTAATTAACTTTACTTTCTGGCTTCTTTAGACACCCTAAACCAGTGATGGCAAACCTATAGCACACGTGCCAGAAGTGGCATGCAGAGCCATCTCTCCAGGCACACCAGCCATCGCCCATTGCTCTTCTGGGTTCCAGCGCGCACATGTGCACCAGCCAATTGGTCTTTGTGTGTGCGGGAGCACCGGAAACCAGAAGAGCAGTTCCCTGGCCCACATGTGTGCACTGGGAAGCTGAGCTGCTGGTCTTTATGCATGCATGTGCGCCAGAAGACCAGGTGACCAGCGTGCATGCACACGCCGGAAACCAGCAGCTCAGCTTCCTGATGCACATATGAGTGCCAGCGAGCTGCTCTTCTGGTTTCTTGTGCAACCACTCTCCTGCACGCGCGTATTCCTGTTTCGGCACTTGGTGACGAAAAGCTTCACCAACACTGCCCTAAACCATAAAGATCTATAGGGGCTAAGCTCATACAGCTAAGCTAAAAAGTGGGGACAGCCATTTTTGCAGTGGATACATTGCAGGAAAAATGACTGTCCATTTCCACGTATTCTGTGCCTACTATTTACTGAAACCAGGAGGATTTCATTTAGTCACACTAAGCCATCTTCATTTCAGCTGCAATTTATTGAGTAAATCACAACAGCTCTACTGCTCAACTCCTATCACACACTGAGTCCAAACCAAACAAATTACATTAGGGCTTAGTGTGTTGTGTCAGCCAGGGCCATGTATCTAGGACCTGATTAAAGCCCTTCTTAAAGAGGGAAACTGGACTTAATTTGGATTTGTAATATGGAACTTCAGGCCAACCAACACACTGAAGCAACCATTAAGGCTGCAGTCCTGTATCTTCTTACATGGGAATAAGCTCCAAAGAATTTACCACCTCTCTTGAGCAGATATAAAAATATACCAATCGAAGTACTGCTAAAGAAATAACTAAGAATATGCAACTACGGTTCCAGAGTTGTATGCTTGATATGCTGGAGATGACAAATGTCAACCCTGACAATATGTCTACTTTATAGAATTTGACATAGTGGTAAATTTTGAGTTACTTATTTTATTTTTGTCCTGCCACAAAAGAGAATGATGTCTGAAGAAGTATTATTTAATAGTAAATTAAACCTAGAGAGCTCTCTTTATTGCTCTTCCTCCACCTTTCCCCCTCAATTTCTAATATTACAAGCACATTTGCTTTTCATCAAATTATTTACAAAGACAAGAAAAAGATTTTTTCCCTGACTGTAATGTGCTCTGACTGCAACTATAAATAGTGTGCCTATTTCTGTACTAAGTAGGAAGTACCTATTACAATTAGGGAAACATTTTTGCTTCTGCTGGTAAATGCATGCATTTTTCTAGTATACTACATGGGGGTTGGGTGGAGTACATACACTGGAGTAAAATCAATCCTATCTTCTCTACCAGGGTATCTTCCTCTTAAATGAAATCTTTCATATTGATTTGAGGAGGGTGGGATTAGAATTATCTTTTTAAAAAACTGAACACCTGAAAAATGCTAATTGCCCATTTCATTTAGTTTTGTCTTGTTCAGAATCAAGTTTCCTTTAATGAACATTGTATCAAAAAATCAGGACTCTGGTAGCACTTTTTTAGATTAAAATGTCATTAAAAGTCATTAAGCTTTTGTGAAGCTTCTGAAAAGGTGGTACCAAATTATTTCTTTTGGTAGTAGTAGTTCTAGCCCAATGTAGCCAAGATATAAGATTTTAGGAAGGGTGTATTTATTATGAGCTGTAGCAGAAATTAACCACATCTCTTCTATGGACACAGAGAATGGCATTATATAGCATTGCTTCATAACCCACCTTAAGATCACTCTGGGAAAGATTTGCTCCATTTTCCACTTAGTATCCTAGCAGCTTTCATTGAGACAACTCAAAATTCAGTTGGGGAGGAATCTTAATTCTCATTTGTGGATGTTACTACTGATAGCTTTGTGTGGTTAAGCAAAATCGCTTGTGTGAAATGTCCTGAAAATATCCCTGCAGGAGACACCGAGCTATTTCTTTGAGTTTTTCCTCATTAGCAGAGTCCACATGATCCATTCCTCCCTGCAGCATATTGATAAAAAGA
Source organism: Arizona elegans (assembly GCA_022577455.1). Lineage (NCBI taxonomy): Eukaryota > Metazoa > Chordata > Lepidosauria > Squamata > Colubridae > Arizona > Arizona elegans. The sequence goes on along the minus strand of JAKOOJ010000001.1, from coordinate 228,943,264 downwards.
ACTGTAGCCAGAAATTGGATTGTTCAGATGACAATTTTCATTGTCTGGCCAACCAATGCCTCAACCCCTCAGGGGGCCCATATTTTCAAGGCTGGCAACTGGTCAATGTCTGTTCAGTGGGTGGACATTCCACCAGCTGGTGACCCCCAGGAGAGGGTGCAGTTACACCTTGGCAAGGGCTCAGAAACCCATGTCTAATTCCTTCTGAACAGGTCGCCTGCCTTCACCTCTCAACAAAATGATCACTGAAGGAGATATTTTGACAATCTGGTAGCAATAGCTAGAGGAATCCATTCATTTGTTTTCCAGAATCAGAAAGAGCGGGCAAGATGATATTTTTGGAGATTCTCAGTCGTCCAAGGTCATGGTTGTCCCAAAGGTGCTTTTTTTTCAGGAGGCAACTGGACTTTCTTGTTTTTCTCTGAAGAGGTTTCGCTTCTCATCCAAGAAGCTTCTTCAGCTCTGGCTCCATTCCCCACCATCCAGTCAGAGCAGAAGAAGCTTCTTGGATGAGAAGCGAAACGTCTTCAAAGAAAAACAAGAAAGTCCAGTTGCCTCCCGAAAAAAAAAAAAAGCACCTTTGGGGGGGACAATTGGGCAATATAAAGCCAACCCAGGGCGGTCGAGGAGAAGAAGGATGACTGCAGTGGTCGAGACCGATTGCTCTTGAAAGCGAAAAGACAAGCGAGGGGTGGTCCATACAGTTTATTTGGCGGGAGTCACATCTCACCATAGCTCGGGCCTCATCCTGGGACTGCGCGCGCAGGACCACGTGGCCCGCTGCTAAATCCGAGTTTGGAGCTAATCGGGGTTAGTATAGCGTGGAAATGTCTTGATCCGGCAGGACGGTCGGCCTAAGAGCTTGAAAGATCGAGCCTTACTCGGCCTCTCCGCGCTAAGAAGCCGGCGCTGCTCTTCGGCTGCTCTTGCCAGCCGCCGGTAGCACTGGGTGGGAGGAACTGTGGGTGGCTGTTGGTCCCCGCCTGCCTTGTCAACGCGGCCGCCGTTGGGGCGAGGTCCCTCGGAGTGGAAGATCCGCCTCATTTGGCTTGCTAATCGGGGTCTTGTTTTCGCAATCGAAATCTCGTTTTCGGGGAAGAAACAAGGACTCCGTAGGCAGGCCGCGAAAATAATCCGAGGCTGGAGGCTTTGGAAGAAAAGCAGCCACAGGGGTCTCTTTAGATCCGTAATAGATACATCCTCCGCCGGAGCGGCTCTCTCCCTTCCCTCCCTCCCAGCCTTTATGTAAATATGATAAGGAAGCGAGGCGTGAAAAGATGAAAAAAAAAAAAAAAAGATCACGACTCGAGGCAAGACAACAAAACAAAACAAACAAGCCCCCCCCCCACAAAAAAAAGAGAACCGAAAAAGAAATGCAATGTAGCGCAGCATGGAGATTTTCTAAAAGAGTTTAGGTTTGCCTCTTTTTTTTTTTTTTTTTTTACCTCTCCCTTCAGATTATAAATCCCGGAGTGATTCTTTTTTTTTCTTCTTCTACTTTTCCTTTCTTCATCTCTGGGACCCACCGAATGACAAGATAAAGCTTTAGATTTCTGGGTTAGTTTTTATCATCCCCACTCCTTCCGTTTAAAAGACAATCATGGGATTTGTAAAACAAAAATGCTATGGTAGGTCAAGTGTAAAAGGGAAAGTAAAACATTGGTATTTAAGTTTAAGAAAAATCCTTGATAAACAAGCTTTTAAAAATGAAAACAAAGCAGAAGATGTTGGAACAAGGAATTCTACCAGGACAGTAAGTTTTATTTCATTTAGGGTACTACTACTCAGTAAATATATTGGAATTAATCTTATCCTATGGATTTGTACACACACCTCCATTTGCTTGGAGATTAAATGTTTACCATCATTTGTAATGTGTAAAGCATGCCTACTCAGAAGAAAACTCCTGAATTGAGGTGCATAATCCAATTAAGGAAAATGGCATAAGATTACTTGAAAAATTTTATACACTTTTTAAAATCTCAATAAAAAAATGGAAGTTATTCCAAGCATTCCTGATAAAATTACAATGTGTGCTAATTTACTTCAGAGTAAATGTCCACTACCTTGTTTCCAAATAAAACAAAGTTGCTGTTAGGCACAACCAAATAGATCCACATGTGTAAAGTTCAAACTACTTGTTTTATTTTATTCTGCCTATAGTACAGGAATCTCCCCAGATTGCTTGCCTTCCCTTGGAAACAGTTAGATAAGGTTCCATGGAGCTTGATGGTGGTGGTGGTTCAGAGGGGAGGCAGTCTTGGGTCTCTTGTGGCTGTGCAATGATTCAAAGCTAATTCTCTACTTGATTCCTCCTTCCTGTCTGGCTGATCATTTTCCAACAGCTGTGATCTAACCATATTTGATTTTGCCTGAATCTTCTTATACTGGAGTTACCATATTTTTGGGAGTATAAAACCAGAGTATAAGATGCACCTTAGTTTTTGGGGAGGAAAATAAGAAAAAAGCTGATTGGCAGGTGGATCTGCCTCTCAGAATATCCCCCAATCAGCTGTTCCCAGAGGTGAATTTTAGCAACAGGTTCCTTGGTTGTGAGCTCTGTGACTTGCTTTTTTTTTCCTGCCTCTGAAAGCCTCTGAAACAGAGCTTCAGAAAAAAAACATCTGAAGCTCTGTTTCTAAGGGTTTTTTTTCTGAAGCTCTGTTTGGGGGCTTTTTTTCTGAAGCTCTATTTGGGGGCTTCTTTTCTGAAGCTTCGTTTCTGATGCTTTTTTCAGCCTCTGAAACCTCCGTTTGAGAAGCTGGGTGGGGCTACATTCGGAGTATAAGACGCACCCAGATTTTCACCCTCTATTTTTGGGGGGAAAGGTGCGTCTTATACTCTGAAAAATATGGTACTTCTGAGTAGGCAAGTATAATAGGTGAGGGCCACCAAACAAGTTCAGCTGCCCATATTTGGCTTCCTTTGAGAAAGTAACCTTAAAAACAGTGCAGCTAATTATTTGTACAGCAAGATGAGACTCACTCATGCCAGACTGAACTACTGAATTTAAAAATAATAAAAATATTTTCCAGACAATGAATTCAAAAGAGTTGATTGGTGCATTTCTGGCAAAATTCCTGTCCAGATTTTCAAGTAGTTTGGGAAATAAATGACTGAGAAAGCAATGGGGTTATTTCTTATTATTTGACTTTGTGACATGTCACTTGTGAACATGAAAGCATTCATTCACCAGAGCTTTCTTCAACTTAGTCTCCCAGAAATACTGGACTACAACTCCCATCTCTCTCTTAGCCAAGAGAGGGGTAAAAGCTAAGGTTTTGCTCATATGTAGTCAATTTGGAAAATATTAACTTGACCTGATTAGGTAGGAAGGAAAATGGCATCTGTAGTAGGAAAAAAAACAGTCCAATTGCAAGAATACAAGTGACAGAGTTAATTTCTGCCCCAAAGTTAACCTGTAAATGTAGATGGCTATTCAACCTGTAAATGCAGGTGGCTATTCATTAACCTATGCAGGTATGGGTCAATTTCTCCTTTTTCAGGGGCCTAAGGAGAAAGCCCACTCAATTCCAATCTTGGGAGCATTTCTGTCTTTGGATTAATCAACAACTGACAAAAGCTTCCAGGGCAGTGTAGAATAGAAGTCCCTGGATCATCCACATCCTGCTAAAATATCAGGGAGCGATTATTTTCAAGCACACTAGGCCTTAATGTGGATTTCCTGTTTACAGTTTAGCATGTTCTCTGAACCCAGCTAAGGGTGGTTTAGTCAATAAACCATTTAAGAAAATCATTCCTTAGTGCACTAGGTGATTATAGCCCAGGTATATGTCCATCTGGATTTAAAGTCAAACTACAAAAGAAAAGGGTAAAGGTTCCCCTCGCACATATGTGCTAATTGTTCCCGATTCTAGGGGGCGGTGCTCATCTCCGTTTCAAAGCCGAAGAGCCAGCCCTGTCTGAAGACGTCTCTGTGGTCATGTGGCCAGCATGACTAAACACCAAAGGTGCATAGAACGCTGTTACCTTCCCACCAAAGGTGGTCCCTATTTTTCTATTTTCATTTTTTACAAGCTTTCGAACTGCTAGGTTGGCAGAAGCTGGGACAAGTAATGGGAGCTCACCCCGTTACGTGGCACTAGCGATTCAAACCACTGAACTGCCGACCTTTTGATTGACAAGCTCAGCGTCTTAGCTACTGAGCCACCACATTCCTCTTCACAAAAGAAAAGGGTGTTCATATATCACATCATAATGTAGTTTGTTTGCTTTTGGCTTGGGCTGTTGTGCATGCCCATTTATTTTGGTTTGCAAATCACAATTTAGAGATTAGCATTATGTGTGTCTTTGCTTATTTGGCAGACTATGACTAAAGCAAGCCATGGTTTAGTATGATACGTGAACTCATCCCATAGTCTGACTATTTTACATCAGTGATTTACAACATCACCGAGTCTTTGGTGTGATGATTCAAAGTTTTTGTTCATTAGCATACTGCACCAATGAGGCTTTGTGTCAACTTCAAACCATAGCTGAGGCAGTCTAACTTTGCATTTATCTAATCTGATGTTGTGTTGATTTCCAATTTCTCTGATGTGAAGACTTAACTGTTTGTAGCCTTTCTGGTGCTTCAGCAGTGATCATCTTGATGACACAGTCAGGGACTAAGAGCTATCCAATTCCTACAGGCCATGTCTAATTGCAGCATATATGGTCACTGGTCATTGTTCTCCTTTGCCACTTTGGTCTCTGCTGCCTGGAATGATATGGCATCAATCACAAAATCAATAGTGAAACCAATAGATCTCTCTAAATCCCATCCTCCAAGAACTGCTTTGAAGCAGTAATTACAAAGACCAACAACTGGACAGCTTGCAAGATGGCACGGGGAATTTACTTATTTTGTTTTCCGAATGACAGTTAAACATTCACAGTACAGGAGCTGCTAGGGGAAGACAGTGGTCTCTAATTTACAAATTCCCATTGCCCCATCCCACCCACTGGGTTAAGGAGGGTTTTCCTATCTGACATATGGGAGTGGGAATTCTAGCAGGAAAAGAAACTCAGCTACAGATCGGCCCTATATTAAATTTTTGGGACACCTATACCCTGGCTGTGTTATTGAGGCAGAATCGAGAGAAATGATAGTGGCATATGTTTGTTCTGCCTCCTAAACAGAATAAAAGCGTATTAAAGAGGATACTAAAACTCTGCCCATAGTAGGGACAGGATCCCTACTAGTGACTAACAGCATTGTCTACCATCATTGTAATGAAGACAAATTTACACTGCCACAACAATGACTGGGAAATGTTAGAAAATGCTATAAAGTCATTAGTAGGGCATCAAATTATGATAATCCTGTAGCCCTGTAGTAATATGAAATATTCATATTACTTGTGAATATTTCTGCTATCATAGCTGGTTCACTCTTCAATATTAAAAAAAAAAAATCAGCAGGTAGTGCTAATCAGTATAGTCAGAGAACTAATTGATTTGTTTTTCTTCCCAGTATTTTTGCCCATAATACAGGGTCCACTTATTCGTTATTGTTGATCAGGGGTATCAAACTCAATTTCATTGAGGGCTGCATCAGGTTGTGTATGACCTTGGGAGGGGGGAGTGTGCATGGCCGGGGTGGGCATGGCCATGGTGGGCATGGCCAGTTTGACATCCTGCAGTCCTCTGCCAGTGAAAATGGAGCTTGTTTTTGCTGGCAGAGGGCTGCAGGAGGCTGTTGCAGCTGAAAACGGAGCCCAAGAGGGCCGCACGCAGCCCTCCTGAGCTCCATTTTCGCTGGCAGAGGCACCACGGGCCAGTCCTTTCTGTTTCCAGGGCAGCCCCATGGGCCAGATTTAAGTACTCTGTGGGCCGGATCCGGCCCTCGGGTCTTGAGTTTGACACCCTGTATCATGGTATAGAGCAATGATGGCTAACCTTTTTGCAATCGCGTGCCAAAAGCGGCAGGAGCAGGAGGGGTCATGGGTGCCTACATCCATAATTCAATGCGTCCCACTCCCGCGCATGCGCACGTGATCCCCCCACACACTTCCCCCTGCTTTTGGCCTGTGATGGCACGGTGGGCCCAGTTTTTCCCTCTCCCCAGGCTCCAGAGACTTTCGAGGAGCCTGGGGAGGGCAAAAACAGCCTTCCCCATCTCCTCGGAGGCTGGAAACAGCCAGTTTCCCGACTTCTGGTGGGACTGGAAGGCCTGAAAATCAGTTGGCCGGTGTGCGCATGCAGGCTGGAGCTAAGCTAGGGCAACACTTGCGTGCCCACCGATATGGCTCTGCGTGCCACCTGTGGCACCTGTGCCATAGGTTCGCCATCACAGGTATAGAGAGTGACTAGAGACTGGCTTTCATGCTTAAGGTGGAACTAGAACTCACAGTCCCCTGGTTTCCATCCTTAGCCACTAGACCAAACGGGTTCTCTGAGAATAAGTTGACATTGTAAACATTATGATTGGGAAAATCATGGTCTTGACAATATACCCCTTTGTTGTCACTGTGATGTAACCCTAACCCTTCAAAATATTGTCTAAATATTTATCTTCCTATGCTCAAAATTTGACAGGGACAGAGAAACACTATGTCCATTTTAGACAATATTTTGAAGGGCAGAGACATCACTGTGACAACAAAGGTACATATTGTCAAGACCAAGGACTTCCCAATCATAATGTTTACAATAGTGAAAGCTGGAGAATCATAAAGATGGAATTAAGAAAAATTTATGGTTTTGGATTCCAGTGCTGGAGAAAATAGTTGAGAATGTCGTGAACCACAAAAAGAACAAATTATTCGGTACAGAGTAAAATCAAACCAGACTCTTCCTTGGAAGCATAATACTAAAGCTAAAGCTAAAATATTTTGAACATGTAATGCAAAGGCAAGAATCATTGAACAGGGCACTAATGCTTAAAAATAATTGGAGACAATTGAAAAAGTGGCTTATAGAAGGTACATATGACACAGGCTTTATAAGAACTCAAAGAAGCAGTTACTGCCAGACTGACCAGACAAAATTATAGCCACCGGGTTGTAATAGATAGAAGTGCCTGAAAACCAATGTCACAGCTTTGGCTGTGGCAAAGAAAGCCTATCTTCATTAGTTATACTGTGCTACAGCCATGACTACATCATGCCAAAAGATGGTATAAATCACTCTATGGGTTCAGCCAGAGCAAAAAATACAGGTGCTTTGTCATTCTTTTTGGAAAACGTAGGGCGTGGCTGAAGTTATGCTGAGAATCACCCAAAGATCTGGTTATGAGATCTGGATATAGTTTCTGTATGTCCCTGTTGTATATGGCTTCAATCAACTTCCAAGGATCTCAAAGAATAAGCTTAACTGAGACAGAAGCAGGGCCTAAAGGGAGACCAAAACAAGCATTTGGTCTAAGTCCACGATTGGAGAAAGCTCGAATTTAGACACTTGTATTTGTTTGTCTCTTTGCGTTTCATAGATGTATATGCTGATTTCCATGAAAGAGTTCAAGACAACTTTTAAGTACCATAGGAATTTCCATTGTAAATGAAAATGTAAATGCCTCCTTATTTTGCCTTTTGCTTTTTGTCATTTTTATCAAAAGCTCGAAGCAGTCCAGATACACTGGATCTCTGACAGAGCTAAACCAGAGAATTTCCTTTCGAGGAAACCTGGACCAGATTGGCAACCTTGTATTTGGCTTTCAGAAAGGTAAATGCTCCTGGACTTAGAGCTCTAGTCCTCATGACTAGCTAAGCCACAATGTGGTATATTTGATTTTTGCTTAAGGTGTTCTACATATTAATCCATTATGACTGCAACTTTCTATTGTGGCTTGGCTTAGCATAATAGATGAACCAGCTGATCATGGTTTATTTAGCAGTGTTTTAGATCAACATGGGACACAAGTCAGTGAGACTAATTTCTTCCAATCCATAAAAGTAATTTCTTGAAATGTCTTACTTCTGTATACTTACTTCTTACTTCTGTATACTTTGATACCTAGATATTTGGATACAAAGAAGAAATACCAATAACATGCCTGCATTTTATTGGATTTTCCCTGAAAAGTGGCATCTTTCTTTCTCATTATTACAAATCACCCCAGACATCTTCCAGTAGAAATGGAACCTGTAGGAGTAATCTGTATTACACATTTCTTGTTTGTGAACTCAGGACACCTATCTAAAATCAGACACACTTGAGTTTCCCACATGCAACTCTTACTTTCAAGTGATAGAATATCTAAATGGGGCTGGAGAAGACCTCTGTTTCAAAAACAATAGAGAAAAGTTACTGCTAAATTGTGAAAACATCCTGAACCCCAAGCAGCTAATCACAATTTAACCTACTGTTCTGGGTAATTCTAGCCTCTGTTTATGACACAGTGTGTTATGTGAAGAAAGTATGGATTAAGGCACAGATGCTTATTTGGGGTTTATTCACTTAGGTTCTTATCTGCCGTGGCCTTCTTTTCATAACTGACTCAAACCATAGTATTAATTCCTGGCCCTTTAACTGGAAGAAAATATGCCCGCATAAATTATGCTCTCCTTATAACTGGTTCCTATTTTGTGACTAATGAGGTTAGTGACTGACCCTGACCTTACCTGGCAATTGCAAGTCAAATGAAGGAAAGGGATATAGGTGGATTTCTCAATCACTCTAATCTGAGACGCTTACAATGGCAGATTAGGCATCTGTTGAGCTTCCTGACTAACAGGTTGTAGGAATAAGATGAAGTGGGAGGGAGCTTTATGTTCTTCACATTTTTCCCCCTGGGTCTGTTTGGCTATTTCTGAGCAAGGTTGTAACACTTTTCTGAAAGAGCCGAGCTTATGGTCAAAATGACAAATCCCAGGCATAGAGGGGCTTTACTCTAGGAAAAAAACAAGGAAGGAATGTCAAAGACAACCATTGACTAGTTGTTGCTATTGAGCTATTGACTGGTGCTGTAAAGGAGCAGAGATGCTGGGAGTGAGTGACCAATACATTTATTTCTGATCTTGTAGCTGGCAAGCTAGGAAGTACTAGTGGAAAACCCTGGAGAACATACATGCACACTTCTGATTTACACAATTATAATTAGCTTGCCCAGTTATCAACATGGTTCTCGGTGCCACCAAAGCTGGAATGGACTAAGACGACATACAGTAAGTAACTGTGGTGCAATGTGGTGCATTGCATAAGGAGCTGAACTGTAGACCCTGCAACTTACGAATGGGAGAATTGGCTGGACAGGGAGACAATTTTTAGAGGATTTTTTGCAGGTCTTCAGACACCACCACAACAAGAACATGGCTGTGTGAAACCTCTTGTCAGCAGAAGAGGAAAACTTGTAATGAATCCAGTGGAGACAGAACTGGCAACATGCAGCTACAGAACCCATACCTCCCAATTTACATTGATCTTTTGTGAAGCCCAAGAGTAGAGCTCTTTCACAAGAGACCACATCCCTGTTAAAAAGCAAGCCTATCATTCTTACAAAAGTGCACTAGACCATGTTTGTAAAGAATCTGCATAAGATCAGACAAGCACTGGCAGGGGTCTCTGAGGATGTCAGAATGCAGCTCTACCATGAGGGTTTCCAGTTTCATGGGGATTGAGGCACTTGCAGCAACTGAAAGAGGAACTGAACAGACAAATGGTTGGTGAAGTATGCCAGATCACATCCATTGCGAGAATGATGTCAGGATAAGAAGGAGAGCACAAGCTTAAAAGTACAGCAGCTCCTTGCTTCATATTTCAGACTTCAGATTGCCTCAGTTATAGGCTGGAGATGAGGCAGAAAATAGATTGGATAAGGCATGCACATACTATGGTTAAGGGCAAGTACGGAAGAAAACTCTCAATCTTGGTTTCTTACATTCACATGTCTTATTTCTTAGGAATCCAAAATAACACACCTTGCCCTTCAGTTTTATGTTAGCCATTTTCACATCAATCCTGTGAGATAGGTGAGGCTGAACTACAGTGAGCGTCTCGAATCCCCCACAATGCTTTATGGCTCAGGGGGGCTCTGTTTAATAGTTCAACCAGTATGTCATGTTTTCCTGTCCTTCCCTGTCTGATAAATGGAAAATGCTAATGGACATCTAGTACTTCAGTGATTCATCCTGCTTCCCTGTCTGGGATATGTCAAGTCAGAAAATGTACCCATTGTTTTAGGTCTGTTCTTCATTTATTTTCTGCTGTTTCAAGGCTTTTTTCTGAGGTAAAGGAGGATGAATCAATCCAGTGGGAACATCATCCAGAAATGGTCAAAACAAAGCTGCTGCTGGACTTTCTTTCTAGACTTTAGCAAGTTCTAAGTGGGATCTAACACCAACTTTTGAAGGCCATTTAAAAAAAAGCATGATTGATTTAAGAGGCCTTGATTGCACAATTAAGGAATAAATGTCCTTCAACTGATGATCATCTATTGGGATGTCTAGATAATAATCATGGATCATGAGGTGAAGAGCAGAATTCTGTCCATGCTTACTTAGAAGTGAGTTCCATTGACTGATTGCCAGGAAAATGGATGCAGGATTGCAAACTGAAACTTACTTGCTAGTGGGTCTGTAAGATACCTCAGATCGAAGTTCATTAGGATGCACAGGATTGCAGACTAGGCTGTTCTGAAGGGACAGTAGAGCAAATTCATCCCACATTGGTACTTGAGGAAGTGGATGGAAGAGTAGAAACAGGAGTCCCAAAGCTGCTTTTTCAAGAGGCAACTGGACTTCCTGGTTTTTCTTTGAAGGCATTTCGCTTCTCATCCAAGAAGCTTCTTCAGCTCTGAAGTGGAAGAAAGTCCAGTTGCCTCTTGAAAAAGCACCTTTGGGACAATCCTGATCTGGATGACTGAGAATCTCCATAGACATTTAGAAACAGGAATCTTCACCGAGCATGGATTAAAAAAAGAGGTGACTGCAACAGTCTGAACAAAGTTGATAAGTAATACATATTTAAAAAAAAAACAGGCAAAGTTTCATTCACACACTTTTCCCCCATTTTTTGCTGACACCCTTAAGTAAAGGTATGCAAAGTGGAGGAGAAAGTTATACACAGAATTGATGTGTTTCAGAAATTATGTATGTATGTATATAAAATTTGTTTGCCGCCCATCCAAGGACTCTGGGGCGGCTTACAACATATTTTCCAAGGTGCAGCCTTTCCTATACCTTTATGAACAGCGAGACAACCCCAGACCAATGTTTTAAACACCCATATTCTAGACTTCAGAATCCCAGAGAAAGAAACGAGAGGAGAAAAGGTAATGGAATGGTGAGCCACTAACGGTGGAGGTGCCTCACATGGGTGAGAAGAAGAAGGAACAGAAGGTGGCAGCTGGTAGTGCCCGGCCTTTGCCCGGCCCCAGAGAGATCGAGTTGCGTCGGCAAGAAGGGAAAGCGCAGATCTTGTGTGCGAGTCCTGACAGCGTGGCGCTGCTTTCAAGAAAATGAAGGCGAGACGCCTATTGGAGAAGAAGGCAGGGAAAGGAGGCGTGGCGAAGCGGGATTGCCAGCTCCTTATCCAGGCCTGTCCTAGGCGCCCCTGGATTTTAAGCTCCCTCTTCCCCGCGGTGTTCACGAAGCAGCCATTTCCTCCATCTGTTTCTCCTTCGCCCTTGTCCCCTAGTAGTAAAATTAGTCCATTTTGTCTTTGGGAAACGGTCCTGTTGATTGAAGTGGCTTCGGAGTCAGTCACATTTAAGGTTGTGTCCAAGTCCCTCGGTTAAAGTCGGTCAGTGGAAAAGGCGTGGCACACAAAACGCCATTTTTGGTTTCGCAACCCGCCTTCTCTCTACAAGGGGCGAAGAAACGAGGCCACGTGAAGGGGCCCGATGTCCCACTAGGGCGCCTGACTGATCTGGTTGTGGCTATTGCAAGATGGGGCCAGTTTTGTTTGTGGATTATTCAGGACATAGGGGGCAGATAGAGAAGGGAACGGGTAAGAAAAATAAAGGGTCTTCCTTCTTTTTAATTGATCGACAAGTCCCTGCAGTTTTCTCTGTTCTGCCATTGCCTATTTTCTCGAATTCAGGGAGAGTGACCAAGATCACCTAACTGGCTTTCTGCCTAAAGCTGGACTAGAACTCATCGTCTCCTGGTTTTCTAGCTTGGTGTGGTGTTTTATCACTACACCAAAGTAACTCTCCCTTTCGTTGTATTGGGTGGGGTGGAGTTGGGGGGAACTTGCTATTCTGGTGAGTCAAAAGGTCTCCCCAATCCTCCACCCCACCGGCAAGGTAAAGGTCTGTCTGGATTTCGTTCCTGAAAGATGGAATAGTTTTAAAGATCTTGGCCGGGTTTTTGCACCACATATATACAGATTGAAAACACTTGTAAAGAAAAAAAAAGTAGTCTTTTTATGTCTTGCCCCACCGTAACTCTTGTGAAATAACCGATTTGATTCACGGAAAGAGGTCAGGACCAAAAACCATTGACCATTTTAGGGGGTTCCAAGGCCACGAAGTTTGATAACCTTAGCACCAAGGCTGGGGGGCGGGGGGGGTGTCACCGTGGAGTCTTACGTGGCGCTAGGCAAAGACCAAACAAATGCTAATTCGGTAGGGTTCGCACAACACAAGGACCCCGTTGAAAGGAGGTTGGGCTGAACTGTGGGAACGGAGCCAAAGGCTTTGTTGAGATGTGACCCTCTTCTGCTGGCAGCTCACAAAGGAAACTAAAAAATAAATAATATGTGTGTGTGTGTGTGAGAGAGAGAGAGAGAGAGAGAGAGAGGGCACGATCGTATAGGAAAGACTATCCCACTTATGTGTCGCGGGGATGGGTGGGTGGGTTAGAGCCGAAGAATTACTTTTCTTGGATCCGAGAGAACCGCATTAGAATCTAAAGCAAAAGCAATGGAATCAGGGATGCTATTTAAGGAAAGCGCCGGGCAGCTCTTCGAAGTTTTAGAAACAAGGAATCAGCAATGCATTTATCGGGCTGGGTGGTTTACCAAGCCCATCCTGGCTGGCGTCGTCTGCATATAAAAACTGAACAAGGTGGGACTAATGAGGTAGAATCTCAGGTGTGGGTCCCACTAGGAAGTCACTAGATACCCCCAGAAGAAAATAACGACACTCGGCCTCCTCCTTAACTACCCGCAAATTCCCAGGAGCTTCACTCAGCGGAGAAGTCGTGTCGTCCGTCCCCCCACCCCACCCCGAATAAAGTTCTGTCAAGTAAACTGGATAAGAGAAATATTTTTAAAAGTGCCTTTTCTTATTATAAGCATCTTATTGCTTATTGCTCCGCAGTCACTAATCCACGAAAGTATTATTAGCCTCTGGGAGGTCGATTTCCCCCGAGTTTGAACGCGAAAGCTGGGGATTTGTCACGGTTAGACTTTCTTCGAGTCTAAACGGAAGACTTTGCTGCGGACCAGTGGTTCTTGCAGGGTCTTCGGGTCGCCACGGCTTGTTTGTTACAGTTTCGGCCATCCTAATTTTGGGAGGCCCAAGGATTTGGTGCGAGATAAGCGAGCAAGGAAAGACTTCGGGGCTCAAATGGCCAAGTCGCTGTGTTTCGATTCTTTGAAATATTAATTAATTCTAGTCTTTGGAGGGAGGGAAATCACTCTTCGATCCTGGGTTTATTGAGCAAACGATACCGTAATAGTGCAATAAACCGCTTCAATTTCAAAGTAGCGGTTTGGATGGGACTACCTGCTCTTTTGTAGATTGAGGTGGTGGAAGGATTGCAGTTTAACAGGATGACACTCGTCGGAAACGCTATTTTCCTAAACCCATACACGGAAAGGACGACAATCCCCGTGGCTATCGCTGTCTGTGGACGATGGAAGTTGTCTGTTCGATCATTCCGGTTCCGCTAATTTAAAAAACACTCTTATAAATTACGACGACCAGGAGACCTGTGACACCTAGAAGACGAAAGCATTTATTAGTGCATCGGTTGCAAAGGATTCCGGGTCTCCTCAGATATTCGGGCGACTCCTGAGAGAGGAATACCACAAAGATATGCTGAGTAGTACTGGTGTGTTTATATTGGGCGGGGGGAAGGGGTGATGCAAAAAAAAAAGAGAGAGAGAGAGAGATGATCAGAGGATTGATGCTACATTTTTCTGTTCTTTGAGCAATTTTTCTGTTCTTTGAGCCGTAAAATACAGTTCCTAGAAAAATGCTGACAGCATTCTCGCGATTCCCTTCCCTGCCAATCCAACCCTTGATGTTTAGGATCCATCAAAGGCAGAGAACAACCTCGGGCTCTCTCTCCGTTTCTCCCTCTCCCTCCCTCTTTCCCTCCCTCTCTCTCTCCGTTTCTCTCCCTCTCTCTTTCCCTCTCTCCCTCCCTCTCTCTTTCCCTCTCCCTCCCTCTCTCTTTCCCTCTCTCCCTCTCCTTCCCTCTCCGTTTCTCTCTCCCTCTCCCTCCCTCTCCGTTTCTCTCTCTCCCTCTCCCTCCCTCCCTCTCTTTCTCATGCCTTTTGTCTCAACAGGACTCGGGGAGGCCTGGGGCCACTCAAGTCGAACCAGCACTCTGGACAACGTCGGTCGAGAGTTGGGGTCCCACCTGCTTCAGGTAGGAATGTGCGGGGGGGGGGGAGAGCAGCTCTTTCCTGCCAGGCTTCAGGACAAGGCCTGAAGGACAGACTTTTAGCACCGAAGGAGCAGTGACTTAAGCTGGAAGCTTTCATAAACTTAGACAAGCAGGGTCAGTTCGGCCCGGTAATGTTTCAGGTGGCCTCGTGTAAAAAGGGAAAGTTGCAATACATTTCCAAGCATCTTGGCTTCAACTCCCATCATTCCCTACCACTGTGGCTTTTCTGAATCCTGAAGCCCAATCCATCTGGAGAGCATCCGGTGACAAAATGGCTCCGGCTCGACGAAGCTCCTATCGTGTAAATTTTTTTTATGCATTTTATAAAACGTGCTTACGTTCCAACACCATCAGGGCCTCAGAAGAAATATATAGGGATTTCAAAACTCCCGAGAAATGAAAGATTCATAGACCAAAGGTTAGTTATTAACATAACAAGAGCCTTGATTGTACAGTGGTCTACACACCCTGTTATTAACACAGCTGCCTGCAATTTTCTGCTGGTTCGAATCTCTCCAAGGCTCAAGGTTGACTCAGCCTTCCATCCTTTCTAAGGTAGGTGAAATGAGGACCCAGTTTGTGGGGGCAATAAGCTGACTTTGTATAAATATACAAAAGTATGAAGGCTATTGCTTAACGCATTGTAATTTGATATAAATCAAATAAAAAAAAACATGGGTGCATGAAGGATATAATGCCCAAAGGCATTTTTTTTTTGTATTGTCTGATTAGGTAACAATCTGAGATAGAAAGGTGGAATATACATTTAATTGTTAAAAGGGGAAAAACTCACCTTACTCCCATCAACCTTGTTTACCGTCAGTTTGTTGCGTTCCATATATTTTGGACTCTACTCTCGATCATTCCCACACATGATGATGCTGGGGTGATGATGGAAGCCGTGGTCCATTGAGACAGAAGGAGAGCCAGGCTTCTAAAGACTAAAGCGTAACATTGCAGCCCTTTGCCTCGGAAGTTGAGGGCTATAGTTGCCGTTTAGGTGATTAGGATTTGGCTTGGCAAGGACACTTGCGCTATCCTAGAACCAACCCTTTCCTGAGCCTCTTCTTTGGGCGTCCTTCGGTTTGTATGCCACCCAACCATCCTTGCTCTAAAGCAAGTCTCATTTTTGTTTATGCGGATTGCTACATTTTTTTCTTGCTGGCTCGCTCGCTCGCTCTCCAGGTTCAGTCGTGTCCGATTCTCAGAGACCTCCGGAAAAGGTCTTCTTGGCAAGGTTTTCAGAAGTGCTTTGCCCTTGCCCCCTTCCTAGGGCTGAGATGAAGTGACTAACTCAAGATTACCCAGCTGGCTTTGTGCCTTAGGCGGGACTAGAACTCACAGTCTCCCGGTCTCTAAACTAATGGCTTTAACCAATCCAAAGTCCTTCCAGGTTTGCAATTTTTAGCGCCATCCAGCCACTGCTGGGCAAGAAGACATGAGGAATATAGAAAGAAAGAAAAAAAAAGGAAGTCCAGTTGCCTCTTGAAAAAACAGCTTTGGGATAGACAGATTTTAGACTTCCACACATATTGGGGAGGGAAGGGCGGCGGCAAAGACTGAAATCGCCAGACAAGAAATGGTCAAAAGTGGAGCCTACAGTTTTCCACTTCTTGTTAACAAAGCCAGGAGTAGGACTTTACCCGGTCGGAGAAACTTGATCGCTCTTTGCTCTCTCTTTCTTCCAGACTTTGGATGGTTTCATTTTTGTGGTAGCTCCTGATGGCAAGATCATGTATATCTCGGAGACCGCCTCGGTGCACTTGGGTTTATCGCAGGTACGTTAATGATCCCAATGGAATCGACCTCAACAGAGGCCACCAATTTTTTTTTTGCAGCGTTCAAAGTTAGGTTAAACAGGATTTTGGAGTCCATCCTCTTTTTTTTCCCCTTTTAAATGCTCCCTCTTCAACAGGTCAAATCAATCTGAAATCCAAAGTGCAGATCCCTGGGAGAGACCCCTATTAAAAACAAGGCCACTCGGTATTCTAAAGCGACAAAATAATTTCTGTCCACTCCTTTAGTTCAGTGGACCTGATTTCTAAAAGCCTTTTCTAGGACGCTGCATTTTTGTGAATGCCTTGAATCCATCTGGTTCCAAATAAAGAACCTGTTTTCAAATCCGCTTGAAGGCGAGACTCCAGTGGAGTGAGGCCATCAAGGTTGACTTCAGGTCTTCTCACAGTGACCAGAAGGGCACCAAGAGCAATAGGGATAAGCTGACATTTGGGGAACCTCTATGAAATAAAGCAGGCGGTGATCGAAATTATTATGCCTCAGTTTCCAACTTTAGTCTCTTTCACAGTGCTGCCCTAACAGTCTGCTCCAATCTGAAAGCTGCCTTGGAGTCAATGGTAGTTATTCCAGGAGATATAGAGAATTGAAACCTCAGGGTGTGTTCCATCCACTCATTGGGATTTGCTGGTTTTGATTAAACATCCTTAAACTGCAGCCTCAAGAGTGGTGCTATTCTGGCCAGGCTGCCTTCTCAAGTCCCACTGACTTGCAATGAAACTAGACTAAAACTCAGAGATCCTCTTGTTCCACCAGAATATCTCCATATAGAAAATCTGATGTGGGAACAGTCTTTTGGCCCAACCTTATCTTAACCTGCTTGCCTTAGGTGAAAGGGCACTCCCCCCCCCCAAGTCCCAGGAAGCAGAGGAATGTCAAGATTAGCCATTTAATTTAATGGCTTACCCTGGGATACATTCCCATTTAAGGTTCCATCCAAAACCTTCAGCCTAGGGAAGCCTTCTGTAGCCTCTGACCCTTCACAACGAGGGATCCTTCATGCTACCATCCCTCCAAACAAGATGAGGATCATGGCCTGGAGGGCCAGAAGTTGTTGAATGTTGGTTAGCTTGCTCGGCAGGCAGGGCAAGCAAAAGCCTAATGGCCATTCACTGTATTCACACACACCACTGATTCACAAGACCTGGGTTCACAGAGGTAGTCCTCTACGTACAACTACAATTGAGGCCAACATTTATGTTGTTAAGTGACTTTTGCCCCATTTAACGACCTTTCTTGTCACAGTTGTTAAGTGAATCACTGCAAGTCTTAAATTAATGACACAGTTGTTAAGTGAATCTGGCTTCCCCATTGACTTTACTTGTCGCCTTTGCTTGCAAAGGGTGATCAAGCGACTGAGGACACTGCAACCGTCATAAATATGAGTCAGTTGCCAAGCATCTGGATCTTGACCATTTGACCGTGGGGATGCTGAAATGGTCCCTAAGTGTGGAAAACAGTCATGTCACTTTTTCAGCGCCCTTGTAACTTCAAATGGTCACTGCATGACCTGTTGTAAATCGAGGACTACCTGTAGAGTTAAATCCTAACCAGAGCATGTGTGAATCCAGGGTTTGAGTGAATGGAACCCATTGCGCCATTGATTGCGTGGATTTGGGTGCTTCCCGGTCCTAAGCCTCTTCTCCCAGCCTCGGACCCGGGTGGCTAAACTGGTCCGAACTGGCAGCCTTGCCGCAACACGCAGCAGCGCTCTTCTCCCCGCGCTCCGCTTCCTTTCTTTCAGGTAGAGCTGACCGGCAACAGCATTTATGAATACATCCACCCGGCCGATCACGACGAGATGACCGCCGTCCTCACCGCTCATCAGCCCTACCATTCCCACTTCGTTCAGGGTAAGACGCTCCAGGAAGGCGAGAGGGGCGGGGCCGGGAAGGGTAAGGCGGCGATGGGGAAGGGGGAGAGGAGAGGGAGAGAGAGAGAGAGAGAGCAGCCTCCTCCCCTGACATGCGCATTGTGCTCCTTTGCCTCGCAGAGTACGAGATCGAGCGCTCCTTTTTCCTCCGGATGAAATGCGTCTTGGCCAAGAGGAACGCGGGCCTCACCTGTGGAGGCTACAAGGTAGGTAGTGGCGCGAGCGCCAACTGGTGGCCGAGCTGAGAACTGCTGGAGTCCCGGCTGGTTGAGGGCGAAAATTTAAAGGCGCCTTCAAAAACTCCAAGTGATGAGGTCCTTGGTGCTTTTTCAGCTTGGTGGTTTTCTTGCAGACGTTTCAGACGTTACCCAAACTAGATAATATCAGCAGTGCTACCCCAAAGGTGCTTTTTCAAGAGGCAACTGGAGGTTTGGTTTTTCTTTGAAGACGTTTGGCTTCTCATCCAAAAAGAGCCTGTAGTACAGTGAACTAAAGCACTGTTATTAACATCTGCTGCTTGCAATTACTGCAAGTTCAAATCTCACCAGGCTCAAGGTTGACTCAGCCTTCCATCCTTTCAAAGGTAGGTAAAATGAGGACCCAGATTGTGGGGACAATAAGCTGACTTTGTATAAATATACAAAAGTATGAAGGCTATTGCTTAACGCATTGTAAGCTGCCCTGAGTCTCCGGAGAAGGGCGGCATATAAATTAAAGCAAAAAAAAAAAAAAAAAAAAAAAAGAACTTCTTCAGCTCTGACTTCAGGAAGCTTCTTGGAGGAGAAACGAAATGTCTTCAAAGAAAAACCAGAAAGTCCAGTTGCCTCTTGAAAAAGCACCTTTTGGACAACCATGACCTGGATGATGAGAACCTCCATAGACATCGTCAGTGCTAGTATGCTACTAACTCTAAGTATCCCCAGCTTGCCCAACTTGGTGCTCTCCATTAGCTTTGAAACAGCAAATCCCCGCCATTGGAATCTGGCAGCTCTGAAAGTTGCAATCCCAGCCTATCTGGGAAGGGTCGGATTGGAGCGGTTTTCCTTTGATGTCTTGAAGTTCAATCAATCAGAATAGAGTTGAAAGGAACCTTGGAGATTTTCTAGTCCAATCCCCTGCTCAAGCAGGAGACCCTATACCCATAATGGCAAACCTATGGCACGCGTGCCAGAGGAGGCACACAGAGCCCTCTCTGCTGGCGCACACACCGTCATCCCAGATCAGATCGCCATGGCGTTTCTTTAGTGAGCTTCTGTTTCCCTGCAAATGACGAAACAGAAGCTCACGAAAGAAAAAGATCTTACCGCTTGCCACCCTGCCAGTGTTGGGATGCCCCACCTCCTGCCGGCCAGCTGGTCTTCAGGTCTCTGCCGCGCATGCACACATATCCGTGTATGTGTGCGCACATATCCATGCATGTGCACGTGTGCACATACACACACACATGCCAGCACATGTGCGCAGTCATGCATGTGCGCACACCTTTCAGTTTGGGTATGTGTGCACACGCAGTTTGGGCACTCGGTGTCTAAAAGGTTCACCATCATTGCCCTATTCGATTTCAGACAAGTGGCTGTCCAGTCTCCTCTTAAAAACCTTCAGTGATGAAGCACCCACAACTTCTGAAGGCAAGCTGTTCCATTGGTTAATAGTTCTCACTGTTAGGAAGTTTCTCTTGAATTCCAAGTTGCTTCTCTCCTTGATTAGTTTCCATCCATTGTTTCTTGTCTTGCCTTCTGGTGCTTTGGAAAATAAGTTGTTGATCCGGGTAATGGCTACATTCTTGTCTTGCAGATAGGAGGTTTTTCACTCCGAAACTTCATGCTAATTAAAATAAAGATGTTGCCCACACATATTTAGGAGGAAGCACCACACTATGAAATTTATAGCTGAGTAAACAGGCATAAGATTAGTTTGTAAAGCAGCAATCCTCTGCATACTTGGGAGTAAGCCCTCTGAAATCCACTTAAGCCCCTGTGATTTCATTCAGCCTAAATTTAGGGAAATCTATACATCCCCAGCACAGAGAAAACAAGTTTGCCTTCTTCATTACAGTTATGGAGAAACCCTCAATGCATGAATGGCTGTAGGCCCGAACGCTAAAAATCACTGGATGTGCACTCCAATTCCCAGGATCCTTATTTGGTAGGGAGATCCTCAAGAATTCATGTTCAGAAAGTGTCAGTTAATTTTAAAGGCTGAATATTGTGTTGTTGGTGGAAATTTTTTTCAGTTGAGACTGAAAATTAGAATTTTATTTAAGGCTACAACCTATGTAGTCAATAATTTTACACTACTTGGCAGAACTGTCTGAGCAGAGGCATAGAGGGTTGAGGGCTGAATTTTAAAAGCACCCCCGAATAGGTTTTGGTCTAAGCTTCATTAATTGCAAGACATTCATATCTGAAAGAAAGCCTATAAAATAATTATTTCCAAGAGAAAAAAAGACAGGGCTTGAAGGAGCCTTAGTGTATTTACTTGTTGAATGAAAATAACTGAATTGTCTAAGGAAGTCTATAGTATTTCTTGGGATTGGTTCTGTGCAATCTTGTTTTGGAGGTTTTTATTTATGTAACCTGGATCTCTCCTCTTGTTCCATATTGTACCTCCAGCCATTAATGCAGCCTGTCTCAAAACCCATGCAGTCTACTGAGCTGTTACAAAGCTGTAATCCTTTTGAATTTTTGCATATTATAATGCTTTTCTCCACTAATAGGAAAGATTCCCTCCAGACAGGTTACATTTACTGTAGCTCCTAAGGCTATATTCACATTTCCTTAAAAGCTGCTATGTTCACATTAGAGATTTACAGCAACTTATGGGCCATTCCTTCATTAGAAATTAATAGCAAATTATAGCACACACCGAACATCACTGTGCTGATCTAAGGAAGGAAAAGAAGGAAAGCAGGTTTTATATCACCAGAATAATAGCTGGGTAATGTTAGAAGAGCTATAAATTGCTGCTGAGGAAATGCCCTATAAAATCATTAGGGCCATGAATTTCTATAATGATGGCTAGATGTCTCTGTTGCAAGCTGTGGTTTACAAAAAGGGAAATGGCTTAAGGTTGCAATTCTATATACAAATCCCATAGGATACTTGGATTTATTTCAAAATCAGCATGCATAGGGGTTTTGTGCTGAAAATATCACTAGAAGTAATAGTTTTATTCCATGCTTGAGGGTAAAATAATACTTGTCGAGGGCTCATTATTAGGACTGCTGAAACATTGGTGCATGCTATTTGATTGTTACTATATAGTTGAAAGCTGGCAGTGAATATAATTTAACTTCATTCAGGGTGCACCAAAGGTGATTCTTTGGAAATATAAATAAATGTGTGAAGAGACGAGCAATGAGAAGATACAAAATAGACCACAGGGTGCTCTCACAGAGAAGCATTGAAGTGTAAGGAGGAGAAATCATCCATGTTCCTTTTGGAATTCTCTCATTCAGACATGCATGTCATTCTAATGTACCTATCATGTGGAAAACCTGGTTAACCGTGTGATTGGGCCCTGATGCACCGTACTCTGCATAGTATTTGCATTGGCAGAAACCTGCAAGGGGGGCTTGCTGTTATGTAGATCAGAAGGATCGCTCACAGACCTGATGAGCGATCCTACTGAGATCACACTTTGTTATGTGAACCCTTGTCACATTGACATGACTTTTTTTGGTTTTTTGCCCCTGACAGGTGATTCATTGCAGTGGTTATCTAAAGATCCGCCAGTACAGCTTGGACATGTCCCCTTTTGATGGCTGCTACCAAAATGTTGGACTGGTGGCAGTGGGCCACTCCTTACCCCCCAGTGCTGTGACGGAGATTAAGCTGCACAGCAATATGTTTATGTTTCGGGCCAGCCTGGATATGAAGCTCATCTTCCTTGATTCACGGTAAGTCATCACTTGAACTTCCTTTAGACCAGGGGTGTCAAACTCGCAATCCATGGGCCAGATGTGTCATGCGCTGGCCACTTCAACCACCGTTCTAGCGGTGGTTGCTATACATCATGTGTCGACAATGTGACACTGCGAGTTTGATACCCCTGCTTTAGACCAACAATAGCCCAAATAAGATAAGGTGGCTGGTTGCCCTTGTCTTCTCTGAATCTTTTTGGGCTTCCATCTCACTCTAATAACACAGGTAGTCCTCAACGTATGGCCACAATTGAGCCCAAAATTTATGTTGCTAAATGAGAAATTTGTTAAGTGAGCTTTGCCCCATTTTACAACTTTTCTCACCACATTTGTTAAGTGAATCACTGCAGTCCTTAAATTAGTAACACAGTTGTTAAGTGAATCTGATGTCCCCATTGACTTTGCTTGTCAGAAGGTTGGAAAAGGGGGATCACGTGACTCTGGGACACTGCAAACATCATAAATGTGAGTCATGAATGTAAATCATGTGAGCTGCAACGGTCATAAGTAGGAAAAATGGTCATCAGTCAGGGTTTTTTCAGTGCCATTGTAACTTCACTAAACAAACTGTTGTAAGTTGAGGACTACCTATACAGTAATAGGATTGGTTTGCTTTGATTTTGATCTAGTCTGTTGGTAAGCTGAAGCTTATTGAGGCTTATTAACAAACCATGATTAAAAATCTGGCTTGGCACGATGTGAGAAGCCAATCTCATTCTCTGTCTTTCTCTCTCTCCCTTTCTCTCTTTCTGGGTAGGGTAGCTGAGCTGACTGGTTATGAACCTCAGGACTTGATTGAGAAGACACTGTACCACCATGTCCATGGCTGTGACACTTTCCATTTGCGCTGCGCTCACCACCTGCGTAAGGAGCCTCTTCCCTTTGAGCCTTTGAAGCCCTCAGCTGAGCCCTGTTTACTCAGAAGTAAGTCACACTGAGTTCAGAGGGACTTACTCCCAAAGTAAAGTGGGCTGACTGGCTGGGACTTTTCCAAGCAGAAGAGCAATTGAACTCACCTTTGCTAGTAAGACAGTCTCAACACATAGTTGGAAAGAGATGGATAACAAAACCAAGCTATTTTTTCAACAGGTTGATGAAAAAAGGGAGAGGAAGGGATAGATAGATTGCAAAGGGCAATATCTCCTATGGTTCTAGTCAGGCACACTTTGGGGAAGTCAGTAAGCCAAGATGGTGATTGTGGCCAGATGAGCAAAGTCCCACCCCTTTATCTGTCTCTTGATGTTACATGAGCATACAAAGAAGTGGGACTTTAAAAATCACCAGTTTTTAAAATTGTCTTCTTCAGTCGGTACTGCTGCTTTCAATATGTTACACAAGAGTGCATCCTCTTGTCATTTTCCCATCCATTGAGCACATGGCAGCAGAGGCTGGAGATGCAATCTTATAAAAGAATAGTATCAACTTTTAAAGATGTTTTATGCAAGAAATGAATTTGTTGCCTAAAGGAGCATTGTTTGATCTACTAAGAATTGTGTTCTTGGGCTCACAACCACTAAATTCTTAATGTTACCTTTTCCACACAGTATTTCTCTAGTACTGTACTATTACTAGCAGTAGATGCTATGATTTCCTTGCTTGCAGTGAACATTGGGATAATGGCTTGTAATGACTTCTTAGAATCAATCCATTATTCTTGAAGTAATAGAAAGCCTATTTCTATGTCTGTTATTATGACACATACAGGTGACTCTAGAAGGTTATTTCACCAGTAGGGAAATAACAATCACAACAATGACAAAAGCAGCAATCTAATGTTTTACTTGGGAGTTAACCTCAGTGAATTCAATGAGACTCACTTCCAGCAATAGCAATAACACTTAGACTTACATACCGCTTCATAGTGCTTTACAGCCCTTTCTAAGTGGTTTACAGAATCAGCATATTGCCCCCAACAATCTGGGTTCTTATTTTACTGACCTTGGAAAGCTAGAAGGCTGAGTCAATCTTGAGCCAGTCAGGATTGAGCTGCTGGCAGTCGGCAGAATTAACCTGCAATTCTGCATTCTCACCATTGCGCCACCATATAAACACTACGTATACAGTATGTATGTATGTATGTATGTATGTATGTATGTAAAACTGTAGGTTAGACAGGACACCATGTGTGGATAGGGGAGACCATGAGTTCTACTCCCACCTTAGTCATGAAAGCCAGCTGGGTGACTTTGGGCTGTCTCTCATCCCAAATTACCTCACAGAGTTGTTGTTATTGTGAGGCAAATAGGAAGAGAAAGGTGTGTTGTCTATGCTGGCAGTCTTGAGTTGTTTATACAATAATAATAAAGGTGGGATCTAAAGCAATCAATCAGTCAATACATAAATAGTGATAGTTAGAAACAAATTATTCTTCTGATTGCTACAGAAAGCTACTGAGGAATCATTCTCATATCCCCTAAATGTAACAAAGCAGTGTCTAGTAACCATTTTCATATGCCATATATTTGTAACATTACCTTTGTCTACAGCTCAGAGTTGAGGCAGCTTAAAATCATATTTAGCTGTTCCAGTTTTGAAGTAGGATTTCCCATATTTTGCCAACTGTTTTTTTGCCATGCACATGATGTGGCACACTTTAAATGACAATAGCTTGACAATGCTAATTATGTGGTGTATTATTTGAATTAGCAAGACAGGATGGGGGAGTTGCATAGCCATATATTTTACTGTTTTTATGACTGGCGATGGTGATGAAGGATCAGTAGCATTGTTTTCGCTTACTTAGTTGGCAAGTAAAAAATGGAGCTTGCTTGCTATTAGTTGCTCCTTACCCTTCATCATCTACCCCTCCTCTACATCTATAACCCATCAGCAGGGTTCGATTTTGTGATTTTTTGTTTTGTTTTTGATATTCAAAAGAATGCCGGACTGTGTCCCCAAACAGTCCAATAGGCAGGTTTCTAGATGAGGAATACCTAGTAAGCTGCTAGTTGGGCAACATGCAATGTGACTTAAATCACCTATTCACCCAATTTTCTCTCCCTCCACCCTCCCCACACACACATATTAAAGAAAGCCATTTTTGATTGTTTATCCCATTGGTAAGTGATGCTTGGTGGGTAAGAAAATCTGCAATTCCAATTCATCTTTAGAAAATGCCAGTTTGAGAAAGCTTATGAAGTTTTACAAATATTCATGGTGACTTTTACGAGAGAGAGAGGGAGGGAGAGAGAGAGAGAGAGAGGGAGGGAGGGAGGGAGAGAATGTTTCCAAGAGGATTTGTTAACATGTTTCTCCAAAGAATCTGAGACCTATTAAGAAAATGGAATAACCAGCTCCACTTCTTAGAAAGTTTATTTTCAGCAAGCAATAAACACGTATGTTCCCCTGCCCCTGATTTTGTTCTGTTCTATGATGTGCATGAGAATAGTGCATGAGACTGATTGAAAGTGGCCTCTATGGAGTAACATCTCAATTCTAAAGGAGCTATTACAGTGACATTCTTTGCTGATCCAGAACAGTTCGAATCAAGGGAGGTTTGGGATTTTGGTCATTCTTACTTTCTTACAACTCACTCTGATGACTAAAATCTATTTTATAACTATATGCACAATGGAATAATACCATTGATTTTACCTTAACCTCCTGGTAAACGAGTCTAGGATAGCTTTTCAGGTTAGGTTAGGATATACTTTCCCAAAGAAAGTTGTTTCACTGCTTTCCATAATTTGCCATTCCCCTTCTTGAGTTCTGTGTCTTTTGTCTTTGCCGTACTGTAAGTGGAAAAGCAGATAAAACCTCTTCTAATGTTTCAGCTCCACATGTAGGAAAAGTGATCCCATGAGAGCTAAGATACCATCTAGAATTAACAAGCAGGTTTAAAGTCTGAAGCCTTTTTTTTTTTTTGCTTTATGCATATGTGATACCTTTAATTTTTAAAGTCCTATGTATAATAGATGCACCTCAACCATCTTTTAAGTATACAAGATTCAGAATGACTTGAAAAATGCTCTTATTTTAGTCCTTTCAAATCTCTTGCAAAAACCAGGTTCATTTCAATGCTTTATTTTATAAGTAAAATTGAGACCAGGAAAGAATTTATATTACACATTTAATGCCCTGTAAAATAGAGAATTTTGCTGGCCATTTACTGAAGAGAATGGATCATCTGCTTACAGAAATTATTGCATTGAAGTTCCACTCTAAAGATAAATCAAGTACTGTCCAGGACCATTTAGTACCGTAGACACTAGAAAATCTGAAGCCATTATATTGATTAACAAAAAGTATTTGCAAAAATAGCTCTTTGAGTATTTAAATTACCTGCCACTTCTATTACTGTCATTAAATAATTGCATTCTGAAACATCATTTTGTAATTGATGAATAATTATCTGATCAGGTGCTGCAATTTTATAGCCAATTTTACATAACTAAAATCCCTCAACCTGCTGGGATTTACCTCTGATACATAGAAACATAGACTTCTGATACATACTTCTGAGACATAGATTTCTACTATAGGTAGTCTTCTACATACTAGTTTCTTCAATTTGGAGCCCGCTAGATGTATTGGATTACAACTCCCAATAAATTGGTAAGCACCAAGTTGAGGAGCGGCAGGCACTCTGTAAATATGAGATTGAGTCTCATTGAACTCACTGCAGTTTACTTCTTAGCAGCCATGTGTGGAATCACATTGTTAATAATCATTTATGCTTCCTATGCTCTTCATGGAACAAACTGACTTTGCAGAATCCGTCTGATAGCAATAGTAAAGGGCATGGCTCCATAGAAACAAACAGGTTGTGGGGATAAGAAGCATTTCTTTTTGAAAAGTAAATTAGTTTATGTGCTCTATAGAATGCATTGATGGTCTTTCCATAATGTTTTTAACTTCATGAAGCCTGTTATTGATTGGTTGGGTAGAAGGTTTTGAAAGGATTGATACAAACAAAAGTTGGTTTGAACTGGAGGTCTCCTGAATATTAATAAAATGTCAATGAAGCATTGATAAAGTGCACAGAGGGTCAAAAACGGGACGTGATGATGTCCGGGTGAATGGGTGGAGCCTCCCTCAGCCGCCACTACCGGTTTGCCTGAATCGGTTAGAACCAGCCGAATACCACCACTGACTAGGACTGTGTCAATTCAGGTACAAGAATTGACACAGCTTCCATCTTAAGTCATGGAAGCTTATTGGGAGATTTGGTCAATTGGTAGAAAGGAATACAAAGTATGTTCCTCAAGCTCCTGGAGGGGGAAAAAAAACCAAGATATAAGTCATCATGAGTATCACGGTCTATATGCTGGTCTTCTGCCCTGAGAGAACAGACTCTGCGATATCCCTTCCGTAATTAAATCTGCTACTGTTTTCTTTTTCAGTGCTAGTGAAAGGGCAAGTCACCACTAAATATTACCGTTTCCTGGCCAAACAAGGTGGCTGGGTCTGGGTGCAGAGCTACGCCACCATCGTTCACAACAGCCGGTCTTCCCGGCCCCATTGCATCGTCAGCGTCAACTATGTGCTCACGTAAGTCCATGTTCTGGAAGCTCCGTGGTACTTCTCAAAAGAGGGGCACCTGAGTGCTGGCAGAAGCCTGGAGATACCAGGCGTCCAGGTTTGGAATACATTAAGTGCATGTGGGGGCAGTTGCTTCAGAGCTGGATTGCATTAAAAAAAAAAATGAACTACTTTTCCTTTGCCTGTCATGGGAACACTTTAAGTAGGGCTGTAAAAAAAAGACCAATATTTCAATCTTCCCCTCCCACCCAAATCCACTTTGGCTGAAGTTTTTAGTTCATGGGTACTGCCCTTCCTACAAGTTTGGCTAGGATATCTGGAGTTCTTTCATCTGCCTGAAAGCTTTCCTTTCCTGTCTTCTTCTGTTCTCCTAGAGGGAAATGAGCAAGATTTAGGGCTTTGTCACCCTTCATGTTTGCTCACTTTCTGCCTTCTTATAGCTGAAGGGGCACCCTGCATTAAATAAAATCTAATGCAGCGTAAAAGAAAGGTTTCAACGTACGGAGTTATTTATACTTAACAAACAGGACATCTGTTTTTCTTTTTCTCTGAAACAGGGGGTCAGAACCTGGGAGTTTGAAGTTCTTAATTTTATCCAGAGTATCTATCAAAGCTTTGTGATTTCTTTCTTGTTCAAAGGGATGGAGCATTAGATGGAGAGAGGAAAGGGGTAGGGAAAGGGTTGGGGTGACTAGAAGGGGTTCAGTTAGCGAGACAATAGCCTATAAGAGAAAAACATAAGCAGGGCAAGGAAAGAGCATTGGAACTGTTGAAAATGCCCCGTGTCCTATCATTAATTAATACTTAGGCAGTGTTAGGAGTGAATGTCTGCACAATTGTACTTGCAGAGAGAATGTGAAATTATATGCAAAGCTCTGTCTTTCACTCTCCTTCTCAAAAGTCTCTCTGATATAGCTATTGCTGCTCTTTTATTCCATGGATCCTGGTTGCTAAACAAAAATGATTGCATCAGAGTCCCATTTTCCTTTCTAATTTCTATTTGCAAGCATGATGGTTAGTGTATGAAGACAGATAGCCAGACGATAGAATAGGAACATTCAGCAACATATGAACTGTGGTAGTTATGATACCGTGAGGTATCCATTGGCCCCTCAATTTAAAGATCCACCTTATATATTAAAAAAACAAAAAGAGCCTGGACCTTAAAAGATAGCTAAATCTCATAGATCTCCATGTTCTTACATAAGATTTCAAGAAGAAATGGATATTTTGTTTTTTTAAAAAAAAGAATAAATGGTATTTCCTTTTAAAGTTTTCTTTTTAATGGTTTGATGCCTGGACACTGTGAAAAATTGTACGTTATTTCAGGGTCTGAAAAAGATGCTGGCTGGGCTATAACTGTCACTAAAACTCAGCTGACCTTGGTTTATCCCCAAACAATTCGGTAGTTAGTATTTAGTATTAGTATTTAACGTAGATGGAAAACCTTAAGTTGTTAGGCAACTACCCTAAGACTTTATGCTAATCTGGAAATATAAAGATTTATTCTAGAAGGCAGCTGTAGCTATTGCTGCTAAGAAAGCTACATGGTTATCTTCATAAAGTCATCAAGAATCAATCCCAACTCAAAGAAATCTCTGCCTTTGTAGGTGCTGACGGAAGTATATTTTTCCATCTCTAGATTGATTAAGTAGATCAACCTTATCACATAAATATTGTGTGCTGGATCTTCTGTCATCTTAGGGCTAAGATAGATTGTTATAGAAAGTCATATAGGAAGTCATTGTGTTTAGTTTATTTACATACAGGGATGTTCTGCCAGTGCATTTTACAGCAACCCATATACGGTAGGTAGGTTTAAAAACAGAGAAACCATCAAAGAATAATTAAGAACCCAGCATATTTATCCTTTGTATGATCTTCCCTCTCATTCTCAAATGCTTTCTGGAAGTCCCACATTTCTAATGGCTAATCAAAAGCTGTATAAGAAGGGGCAGTCTGAATATCTGGGAGAAAACTATTCCAGGGTTGGGATGTTTTATTGAGAAAGCATGACAGGATCTTGGTGCCTGTCTGTGCAAAAGTGTCAGCAACTAGTGGGACAGGAAATGTTGCACCTGAAACTAGGTGTAATTAGAGAATAAAGTTGGAGGGATGTGGAGTGGGGGCATACAACTTTAACACATAAATACAAAAGTTAAGATATGATTAAAACCCAATTAAATTATTTTTGCCCAAGACAATTTAAAACTCCCAATAAAATGAATTAAAACTTGAGTTTAAAAATTTAAAAGAAGGGGAAAAAATTAGGCCAGGCCAGCCTGCTGGAATAGGAGTGTCTTCAAAGCACGGTGGAAAGTGCGCAGATCCGGGATCCTCCGTATCTCCGGGGGGAGCTCGTTCCAGATAGTAGGTGCCCCCACAGAGAAGGCCCTCCTCCTAGGGGCCGCCAGTCGACATTGTTTGGCTGACGGCACCTGGAGGAGCCCCTCTCTATGAGAGCGTACCAGCCGGTGGGAGGCTGTTTGTGGTAGTAGGCGGTCCCATAAGTAGCCAGGTCCTAAGCCATGGAGCGCTCTAAAGGTGGTAACCATAACCTTGAAGCGCACCCGGAAGACCACTGGGAGCCAGTGCAGCTCGCGCAGGAGAGGTCACACGGGAGTGCCATGTTGCTCCCATAACCACCCGCGCGGCTGCACTCTGCGCCAGTTGGAGCCTCCGGGTGCTCCTCAAGGGGAGCCCCATGTAGAGAGCGTTACAATAGTCCAGGCGGGAGGTAACGAGGGCATGAGTGACTGTGTGTAGGGAGTCCCGATCCAGAAAGGGACGCAACTGGCGAATCAGGCAAACCTGATGAAAAATCCTCCCGGTCATGGCCGTCAAGTGCTCTTCTAAAGACAGCCGTGAGTCCAGGAGGACGCCCAAGTTGTGAGCCCTCTCCGTGGGGGCCAGCGATTCACTCCCAATAGTCAGCGATGGCGTCAACTGACTATATCGGGACGTCGGAAACCACAGCCACTCGGTCTTGGATGGGTTGAGCCGGAGCCTGTTCCTCCTCATCCAGATCCTCACGGCCTCCAGACACCGAGACATCACTTCAAGGGCATCGTTGGGGTGGTCCGTAACATCAGTAGTATCAAGTACAGGCAGCTATCACAGAATATTAATTTATTAGAGGAGAGGTGTACAATGTAAGATGTAGAAAGTCCAACTTTTAAAAAAAATATTAACAGCAGCTGAAAGATCCAGAGAGCAAAGAATATAGAATTTGGAGACTATTTATTTATTTATATTTATACATCTTCTGGGTATTGTACAGTTAAAATGATTAAAAAAGGTTTTAAAAAGTTAAGTGAAAAAGGATAATATTGAACATAACAGAGTATACACCAATGGGCATGACAACAGTCTATCCCAGAGCCTGATTTTTAAAGATGGTTTAAAAATGTGTAAAATCAGGTTAATTTGAATCCTGAAGGTGAAATTTAGGGACATACATAACCGATGACCCAGAGTTTGTCCAGTTCAGGTTGAACTTGCATTTATTCTGCCTCTCTTTTATTACTTTAATAGGCATTTTTGGACACTGTATAACTAATTGTGAGTCCAATAACATTGCCCCTTCCTCAGTCAGATCTTCCAACCTAGCCCTGACATTTGGATTTTTCAATATTTTAAAAGAGCTCCTCCTACCATTCTCACTCCCCAAATCCTTTCAATTGCTAAGGCAGGTAAACAATTCAATTGAGGTGCTCTGTTAATGTCATTCTCTGACACGGGCTGCATGCTGGCTTAGCCCGGGCTTTCTTTAATGCGAAAGACATTCTGGAAATTATTGATATAACACAAAAAGTACATCATAATATATCTCCTATTAAGAAACACATTCCAGTTTCCCAGAACTGTAGAACATATTTCCAATAAATGTATATAGAATTACTGTCGTAGAAATCATTGATACAATATTATGTTCTGAGTGGATTGGGTTTCCCCCTTTATTATAAAGTATATACATTTCCATCTTACTAGTTTTTGAGGAATAATTCTGTCTAACGTGTGATTAAAGCAAATATGTTTTAATATACAATGAATATAAAAATATATTTATTCTCATGGATACCTGCATCCATTAATAGACTGAGTGAATAATTTGCTGGTTGCAAAGACACCAAATAATGCTGGTTAGTTAATATTGCCCAGATAATTAATTTTGTTTTTCTGCATTTTGACGAGAGCTGTTTTTATTTTGAATACTGTATTTTGTAGTATTAGGGACCTGTCCTGTTCTATTTATTGGCTGTTATCCATAAATAGGTCCAGGAGGCAGTTATTAACCTTTAGTTCAGGAAAACATATATTTATTTGATGAAGTTCCAACATTTGTCCCAGCATTTAATCACTTGTTAAATCTGAGTAGGGAAACAACTCATTTGTTTCCCTACTCAAACATATTTCTGATGATTTCTTTTCCCGATAGCAATTCCTCCATTTCACCCGTACAGCCTCATCCCTTCATCTGTATAAGCCCTTTTCCAGTTCTGTATAAAGATGAAAAAAATGCTAAAAATTGGTTATTAACCAAATAAATAAAAATGTGTATACACACAAACACACATATTATGCTAGTAGGTTCGGAATTAATACATATAAACATATGGAAATAAATTCTTAATGGATTAAAGTCTCATAATACTGTAGATTAAAGTACCAAATTGCTGGTAGAGAAACAGTTTATATGATCCACAGTACTTTTATTTCATAGAGAAGAGATCAAAGCAATTGAGACCATCAAGTCTGTGTTATTGTTGAGGACCAACTTTGAACTGCCTTCACATGCATCAAAATATGGGCTATTAAATTAATATATATTTATTTATATACAGACACAAGGCTAACATTCTCAGTGTGTTGTGTCTATCTTATATACTGAAGGTATATCTTCTTGAAACCAGCTTTTTTAAAAAGATCAATATTAAGCAATGTTTACGACAGCCTTTCTAAATGAGTGCTTGGGGCCACAGATTCTACACTTGTGCAGAATCATTTTCAGAGTTTGCATAGCCTTACTAGCAGGGGTGAAATCCAAATTTTTTTACTACTGATTCTGTGGGCATGGCTTGGTGGGCTTGGTGTGGCTTGGTGGGCGTGGCAGTGGAAGGGTACTGCAAAATCTCCATTCCCACCCCACTCTGGGGCCAGCCAGAGGTGGTATTTGCTGGTTCTCCGAACTGCTCAAAATTTCCGCTACCGGTTCTCCAAACTGCTCAAAAACTCTGCTACTGGTTCTCCAGAACCTATCAGAACCTGCTGGATTTCACCCCTGCTTCCTAGGAATATTGGTCTGGAGGATTTTGGCTGTGTGCTTTATGATCACTGTCGCAAGGATAAGGGCCTTTTGATGATGTTAACAAACTTGACTGATGCTAAAGAATTCCATTCTAGCATTATTATCTAGTGTAGGGACAAATGCCACATTGTGAATAGTCTTCAGTGATACCATTCAAAGCCATCTCTTTTAGCCATCTCTGCTAACTCCATCAATTTTTGCAGCCATTCAACCATTGTGGGGATTGAGGTAACCTTCCATTTCTGTGTGTAGAGCAGTCTTGCTGCCATCAACATATACAACATCAAAGTTCCCAAAAATTTTCAAAGTCTTTTTCCATTAAACCCAAAAGAAAAATCTCTGGTTTTCTCTTTATATTCACTTGAAGAATTTTCTGTATTAAAATATGAATCCTAATCCAATTTCTTTGCTTTATCACATGTCCACCATAAATGATAAAAAGTCCCTTCTTTATATTTACATTTCCAACATTCATTTTAAATGCCTTTATACATTCTTGTCAACTTGTCTGGAGTTAAATACCAACGATACATCATCTTATAGAAATTTTCTTTTAAGTTATAGTTTAATGTAAATTTTAAACCTCCCTTCCATATATTCTCCCATTGTTCAAGCATTACATTATATCCAAAGTTCCTTGCCCACTGAATCATACAATGCTTTTTCATTTTCCATTTAAATTCAATAACATTTTATAGACTCAAGCAATAATATCTTCATCACTGCCACGCATTAGGATTTTCAATTCATTTTTAAGAAAGTTAAACTCATATTCTTTTTGGTCTAATTTGAATCTTTCTTTCAATTATACAGAAGATATGTAACCAAATGGCAGACATGACCTTCTGATTCTAACTCCTCCTTAGACTTGAGGGTAGGGTCACCCAATTGGAAGATATTATTTTATCATAATTCACCTTGTAATATATCATTCACTGATATCAGAGTTCCCCAACCTTTTCAGCTTTGCAGACTGGTGGGGGAGTGGCGGTGGGGGAGAGGCAATGGTTCTGCACACCCACCACTGACTGCCAGCTTAGCATGAAGAATTCAAACAGAAATCTTTTCCAGCCCTATTTGATGATGCTGAGAATAGATCTGGGTGCTTTGGCATGCAAAAGCAAACATCTGTTCTGCCACTAAGTGATGTGGAAAGAGCAACCTTTTTAATTTTTTGGAGAGTGGTGGTGATGGGGTATAAAGACTTCAAAGATAAAACTGTAGTCCAGCATTATCCCTTTCCAAGCAGGTAACCTTCGTCTGAAGTTTTTTAAATTTGTTCTTTTCTCCTGGCCTCCTTTCAATTTGACAAGAACTACACGTCTAGTGGTGAGTTGCAAAGATTACCTTTTACTAAGAAAAGGTCTTTGAACATCACACATCCAACTTTCAATGCTATTTTATATACTTACTAGGGAGAAAGTCTTAGTGAACACAATAAAATAAGAATAACTGTTACAGTATATTCTTCAAAGCTATGTTGTACTAGTTCGAAGTGCAAGCAGATTACATAATGTTTACATAGTGCTAATTCCAACATCAGTCTAAGCACAGGACAAAGCATTTATGAGTATTATAAATGAATTTAACAGAATAGCACAGTTGGATGGGACCTTGGAAGTTTTCTAGTCCAACCCCCTGCTCAGGCAGGAAACCCTATACCATTTCAGACAAATGGTTATCCAGTCTTTTCTTAAAAACTTCTAGTGTTGGAGCATTCACAACTTCTGGAGGCAAGAAGGCCATTGATTAATTGTTATAAGTGTCTTGAAATTTCTCCTTAGTACTAGGTTGCTTCTCTTCTTGATTAGTTTCTATCCATTGCTTCTTATCCTGCCTTCAGGTGCTTTGGACAACAGATTGATTCCTTCTTCTTCTTCTATATGGCAACTTCCTAATTTAACAGAAAATTCAATAGAAGCCACCTCAAGAATGACCTATTAGAGATATGCAGATGTTGGAAACAGGGAAAGTACTCAGGATAGATAAGTTGTTCTTCTGATACCATGGCAAGAGGTAGCAATCTTCACTGAGCTGGAAATGAAGCTCAGGTGCAGACAATCCAATGTAAAATCCTTCTAAAAGAACAATATCACTACCGCATGGCATTGTTTTTACACGTAAATATCCTAGTTTAGGTCCTCTAGATTAGATGGCGAAACAAAAAGATCTGGTTCCAACCTGCTTCATTATACTTCTATATTTAATCTGTCTGAAGTGAGCAGATTTATCCTTGTTATTTTATGGAAGAAATAGTAAAAATTATATTTTTCAAAAGGATTACTGTGAGAGATTTCTATACTGTTACTTAAGTAGATTTCTTAGCTGCTGCTTCCAAATGAGCTCATAATTTATATTTTCGTGAAGTAGAAATGTAGGATTCATGCAGATTCACCCTCAGTTAATTTTTTAAAAAAATCTAGGAAAATGCTAGAAATCCCACTAATAGCTTTAAACATCAAGTGGGAGAGAACTAACCTGGACTCCCATGTCAAGTACTTCTGGAAATTTCACAGAGACTGACTAGCCCAAGGTTGTCTGAAATACTTTTTGTAGTAGAGTGAGAAATTGAACCTGGATCTTCTGACACTCAATCCAACATCGCTGGTATTAATGGTTTCATTTTTTTCGATATATAAGAAAGATTGCATTGAAGATTGAGGTGAAAATGTCTAGTCTGAGAAACAGTCGGGGGTCCCTATTAACTTTGCATATAATGGGAGATGCTATTCTACTGATATGTGAGGATTTACATTTCTGTGCTATTAATATAAATAAGAGATACTGTTTATGCATAAATGCTCAGATATTAAAGAGGAAATGTAGTCCAGAGACTGGCTTTGAGAAGATGTCAGTCTTCTTTAAAAGTTGAAGAAAGAAAACTGGCTGCTTTACGTCTCATTTAATAGCTTTTCAGCACATTCTCGGCCAATATGCTGCTAAAAAAAATACTTTGACTTTTAAGTAATGAGAAACGATAATATCAGGAATAAATGAACACACTAACATGTTCAGAATGTTGATATTATATGATCCTGTCATGAGATTCATCACTGATTATACTCTATAGTATTCTTTTCATATGAAACGCTGAATCAAGTTCTCCTTTTAATATTTTGGTATCTATCCAGGGTGCTATTAAGTGTTCTTATGGCAGCTTCTTTTAATCTTGGCCAACTTTCTCATTATTACATGATTTCATTTTCTAGCATATAAATGCTTTTTGTGAGTCACAACTAAGTGCATTTTTCTATTTTTTATTTATTTATAGAATTGCTGCATTAGAGCAAGATAGTGCTCCTAAATAGTATAACTCCTAGCATGTATTGAAAAGATGTACCCCTTGGTACTTTTCTAAAGGGCTTGGGGATGGTCACCTCTGGTGCTCATTACAGCATTTCTATAGCCTGTGCCAGATGTGCCCAGTCTAGAAAATTCTTTGATGAGCTCAAGGGAGCCTCAGGTTGACCATCTCTGGCACGTGTTGTAAGATTCCCCACAATCTACACCAGAATCACTAACCCTTGAGAAATGCCTTCGTAAATTATGCAGGAGGAAGCTCCACAGCACTCACCATAGAAGGCGCCTCGTAGCTTTATTCTAAGATGCAATAAGCTTAGAGAAGCTCCTGAGGTTGACCAAAGGGAAGCAAAATGGTGCAAGGCAATCAGGGGTGAAATGCTCCCGGTTTGGACCAGATCGCCCGATCCGGTAGCAATGGCGGCGGGTGATTCGGAGAACTGGTAGCAAAAATCCCTGCCCCCCCCCCATGCCCAGCTGAGCCATGCGATCATCAGAAGCTGTTTTTTTTACTTTTAAAAGCATTTTTTCTACAACATCTTCAACCAAAAAAATGCTTTTAAAAGTTAAAAAAAAAAGCCTCTGATTATTGTGTGGCTCATCAGGGATCGCCAGAGGCTTTTGAAAGCATTTTTTTCTGCAAACCCTTCGGCCGAAGAGGTTACAGGAAAAAAAAATGCCTTTAAAAGCCTCTGACTTGCCTGATTGTTTTTCTGCCACCTCTTAAGGTTGTAGAAAAAAATGCTTTTAAAAATAAAAAAAGAAAAAGTTGGCCACACACACCCGGTCACATTACACCCCCACCCCCACCACCATGCCATGCCCTCAGAACCGGTAGTAACAAATTTTAGATTTCACCTCTGAAGGCAATGAATGTCCTTCAGTCCTGAAGAAGTTCTTCAGAACTCAAAAAGCTTCTTGGATGAGAAGTGAAACATTTTCAAGGAAAAAAACTCAAGAAAGTCCAGTTGCCTTTTGAGAAAGCACCTTTCAAACAATCATGACCTTGATGTTTGAGAATTTCCATAGATAAGGCAACGAATGCTTTCTTCAATTCTTCCTCTAAATATTGATACAGCTTCATATAGTTCTATCACAGTCTAATATGTTTTCATTAAAGTATTAATTCAGTCCAACTTGCATCTGTATGGAGTTGGAATGGGTTGTTTAGAATTTCAATTCTATGTCTCTGAAAATGGGTTTCAGATACTATTTTTTAATCAAGTGAACATTGATCGTGGCAAGATGAATAAAAAAAACCTGGCAACTCTATCTAGATGAGCCTTCTCCAAAATGATACTCCTCTAAATTTTTAATCAACTCTAATATCCCAAAGCAGCATGATGAAGTAGTCATAATGGCTGCATAAATGGCTGCATATTGGGTAGGCATCAGGCTATAAAAACCTTCTTGTGACAAGAAAAACCTTCCTAAGTGTTGAAGATAATATCCAGTCATTCTCTGTCCACACCCTAAAAATATATATCTCGGATGAAAAGTCTTTTTTAAACTTTTCTATTTTCTATTTTTCATTTATTGCTTCTCATTACATCCTTAGTGGTAGAACACTTATGTGACAATTTAAAAACCAACTTTTTAATGGTAATACCTGCCAATGTATTTTAGGGGTTTTTTCCCCCTTATGAAATAAAATAGGTGAGATGGTGCCTTTTGGAAAGCATAATTTGTAAATTATCCCTTTGAGAAAGATTGGTTATATAAAGAATGCAATTTAAAGTAGCCATCTCAGGACTCTCTGCTTGAAGCAGAATTAGATATTCAAGCTTTTTTTTTTTTTTTTTTGAGCCTCATTAGTTGAACTCATAAAACCACATCAAATGATAGTCTCATTTAGTCTTAGCTTTCCAAAACCAATAAGACAATTATAGCTGCTTTTCCAGAAAGGGAAGGAAATGCAGAATTTTAACTTATCTGGAAAACTATGGTCTTTTCTGCTTGCTAAAAACTTGGTCTCTAGAGTCAGGATGGCCTTTTTTTTAAGGCTGTGCCATTTTCTATCATCTCTTTAGTTAAAATCTACATGAAAGGATGAGATAGGTGATTTACCCATTTCTTCAGTTGATTTAAGACTAAAGTACAGACCGAGTCAAGTGTTCTAGGCAAAATAAACTACATATGATATATTCATAATTCCTGTTTTTTATGTCAAATGTTGTATTTTTATGGGACTCAAGATGCAAGAATCCCTTTGCCTTTTACTCTCAATTTTGAAGTTAGCTGGATATGTAAAAGTAATCACTAGTCACTGATTTTATTAACTGACTTCCCTAGTATTTCCCTTTCTAATCTCTCTCCCTCGCTCTGTTTTTTTAGATGGGCTTCAGTAGGAGAAAGGAAAATTCATGTCCTGTTCAGCTATATTTAATTTAATTTTAATTTTAATTTAATTTAATTTAATTTAACTTAATTTAATTAATTAAATTTATATGCCACCCCTCTCTGAAGACTCAGGGTAGCTCACAATACATTTAAAAAATCATTATAAAAAGACATTGAAAAATTAAAAACATTAAAAACATTAAAAATTCATTCACACCATTCATGGCCGGATCTCGCCATGTATTTGAGAGTAATTTCTTAAGTTGTTGTATTATTTTTCTTAAAGCCAGAAATACAGATGTTGATAAATTGTTTTCAAGCATTTTCTCAAGCTTGATGGTGACAATTTAATCCAGAAAATACCATTACATGAGTGGAACATGATGAAAAAGAATACCTTCAAGAATATATTTTCAACAACTGCACAACAATTGTGACAAGCATTGATCTGTTCACTTGGTCTTATCAACATCCTTTCAATTGCATTTGCAAGTAACAATGACATATTCAGTGGTAGCTGTTATGGAGTTAAAAGGAATCCAAGGCTTGTGTTTCATTATATAGCTTAAATAATGCAAGTTCCCAATATACTCATAACCATGTGAAAAGTCTGAATATACCTATTGTTTTGGAGGAGACCTCTTCTTTATGTGTACATCACAACAGGAGGACTAAAGACTATTTTCTTTTATCTAATTAATGGATGGCGGTACTAACTGGCTACTAACTGGCTGGATATATTTCCAAATGATGGAAACAAGTATACTTTCCACCATTTAAGACAGATGCTAAACTAATCCCATGTAATTAGTTTCCAACATTTTTACTAGTCCTTTTCTCTGTCCTGATCCTCCCAAGATTCAATTTCATTGGATGATCTCTAGTGATACCGTAGTATTTGGGGAAGGGGAAAATAAATTCTTGTCCAGTTTATCCACAGTATGCATAATTTTGTACATCCTGCCTCCTTTCTAGATTAAAAAGTCCCAAGTGTCACAACCTTTCTTCATAGGGAAGTTGCTCCAGCCCTTTGACCATCTTATTGCCATCCTCTGAACCTTCTCCAGTACTACTTCATATGACTATTACAAGAGCTGTTTGAAGTTCAAATGCTAAATTATCTTATAGGGCAGTTTTGTGAATTAGATTACTTTTGTCTAAACTGGAAGCAGATGTGTATTTAGAAAGTAACGATTTATCATTTTAAACTATCAATGAAAAATCAGAAAAGCATCACAAAATATTATTTCACATAGCTAAAAAAAACCTCTATGCCATCTTACCACGTTTCCTAAGTTTAGCACTATTAAGTATTAACAAACCTGGATATATAGTTCAGATCCTATAAAGACTGTAATATATAATGCACACTTGTTCAGTTTTGGAAATCTCGTCTATTTATATAATAAATTACACTTGGCTGCAGTTTGGGAAAGAGAATGGCAAGAGGAAGTTTTCAGGATGAAACAATATATTGAGTGGATATCCCTCCCCCCCTCCATATCTTTTCAAAGATAAACATTCACTAATTCTTAATAAACCATTTCAAAAGAAATTGTTGAGAGTTTGTTTAGTTACTATTTATGAACTGGTTCCACCTTTTAATTTTTTTAATCTGGAAAAAGACACATATCTGTACACATTTTAAATAATGAAAAAATAAAAGTTGAATAATTAATCATAAGTATTTATGGGATTGTATTAAATATATTTTTTATTTTTTATTTAGGGATACAGAATACAAAGGACTTCAACTCTCCCTTGATCAGGTTTCGGCTACAAAACCAGCGTTCCCATATGCAAACTCTATTCCAACTATAACTGACAATAGAAAAGGAAGCAAATCACGTCTCTCTGGCACAAAGTCCAAATCTAGGACATCACCTTATCCACAGGTAAGAGCAATTTTGATTTCATAAGCTTAGAAAAGATTCTTGAGTTCCCTTTTGAAATGTTTTGCAATGAAGCATAACTGTATAATTGCTGGTAGAGGTTTAGTCTATGTTGTCACTGGGCAACATATTTGCACCAAGGGGATGTCCAAGGAAATGTAAACAGCATCAGGATTTTAATTACTACAGATCTAATGTTGGAAGCTATTTCATATTACTTTGAAGACATACCATAAATCTTATAACACATACAATTTCAAACACTCATCAATAACACATATAGAGTTATTAAAGGAAAAATACAAAGTTAAATTTGATTTCTGTTGGAAATTCTAGGCTTTTGTGCATTCACCTATGTAACTCACAAGATTCCATTCCATCTAAATTGGCATTCTGTGACTTCGATCTTCAATATTGTTGCCAATCCTAAATGATTAGGTTGGTCTTCCCTAATTTAATACCTCTAAATATATTGCTCAATTCTCACTGTTCCCAGCAAGTATAAACAGTAACTATGCTGCTTGGACACCATGAGAATTGTAGTCCAATTTATATGGAGGGATACAAGTTTAGTAAAAGGTGAGGATACCTGGGATAAAAATGGAAACCCTACATTAAGGGGAAAAAAGTCAATTAAAATGTAAACAAAAAATTCAGTAATTTATGAGTTTGCTTTTCAAGTTTTGATGCAGCCTTAATTTAGGTACATTATAGATTTATATAACTTTGACACTAGAGATAACTCTATTTATATCAGGCCATCCTTACTTTCATAAATATCATATGCCGACATAATTTTGATTATCTGCTTTGAATGAGATTCCTGGACTGATTTTTTTTCTATGATCCAATTTTTTGTTTTTTTGGTTATCCAGTGCATTAAGAGTCTTCTCCAATGCTAAGTTTAAAAGTGTCAACATTTCTAAACTGCTTCTTCAAAGTCGAACTTAGAATGTCACAGAAAAAAACATTAAC
Source organism: Arizona elegans (assembly GCA_022577455.1). Lineage (NCBI taxonomy): Eukaryota > Metazoa > Chordata > Lepidosauria > Squamata > Colubridae > Arizona > Arizona elegans. Next base: position 228,901,878 of record JAKOOJ010000001.1, on the reverse strand, counting down.
TGTAGGTATAGAGATGTCATGGCATTTTATCCATGTTCTTAGCTATTATGGTATTCTGCCAAGTGCTAATTTGTGGCATATTTCTTGACTGCTAGTTATTTTACTGTTCGTTGATTCTAAAAGGTAGGAACTATCCACTATTTCATTGTAGTGATATGCAGTATCTCTGTTTGCATATTTTGTTCTTCTTTATGTATAATCTTAATCCCATTTTCCCCATTTTTTTTCTTTTTTGCTCATCGATTTTTCCTCACTAGAGCTTGCAGTTTATTTGCATTTTCATCTCTCAGTATGTCATCAGTATGGTGCAAGTGATTGGTATTTCTTCCTTAAATTTTAAAACTGCATTTTTCTTCTAAAGCAGCCTCTCTCAATATTGTCAAACAGGAACCAGTCGTTTTGCCAGGTTTAAATTTTTTTGTGGCTTCCTGTCCTGTGTTAAATTTTGTAAGAGTGCAAGAAATTGTTCTGAATTCCTATTTTCCTAAGAACATTTTCTAGCTTGCCATGGTTGGCATAATCAAATAATTTTCTATAATCAATGAAGTACATACTGACTTCATTTTTATATTGTTTGGCTTTCTCAAGTACCCAATATACATCAGCAATAATATTTCTTGTTCCTCAGCTTTTTCTAAAGCCATCTTGAATATCTGGCATCCCCTTCCCATGAAGAGTTTTGGATGATCTAATCAATCTTTTTCTAGCCTGTAAGCCTACATAATTATGAATATTCATTGCAATATTGTGTTAATGTTTCTTTTTAACTTAAAGGCATACAAGGCACTCAGCTCATAACTACATTATATCATTTTTCTAGAGCCATGTCCTAAATATTACCATCACTGTCATCAAATCAAACTTCTACTTTTCTAAGCATAATCTTGGTAAAAGAATGCAGTGCAACAAACCTAATCTACTGTAAATCTTTCATTTCATTGTTTATGTGGATTGTCATTCTTTGTAAGGGCCCTTAAAAAAGACCCAAGTACATACATAAATGAATACACTCTGAAGTAAGCAAAGGGAAGTTGATCCATATTCTCAAGCACTGATATAGTACATTTACTTACAGCAAGGGTGGGAAACTACAGCCGCTTTATGACTTGTGGACTTCAGCTCCAGCCATGCTGGTTCAGGAATTCTAGAAGTTGAAGTTATAAAGGGGACATAGTCTCCCACCTCTGGTTTTCAGCATGGAATATATTTTCCTCCTTTGAAAAGAGTTGGAAAATAGCACAGGTTTTTTTTTATTTATATCTGAAGTGAAAAGATACGAAACATGAGAAAGTGTCTCCTAACATTTTTTTAAAAAAAATATTGACACCCCATCCCCGACAAAATCAATTCTATTCATAAATTAAAGTTTCAAGCGGAACCTAAATATTATTTAATTCAATTGATAGAACTTGGCTTCTTTCTGTTTAATAAGATGTAACTAATAAGATGTTTATTGCTGGGCTATGTATCATTTCCTATCCTTACAAAGGGACCAAATAAATTTTGAATCCATTTATTCTAAATTCCTGAAACCTTATTTATTCGACACAGATAATAGAGCAATAACATTAATAAGAAGCATTGTTTACCATGAGCTCCTGAGTTTTATTTTTTATTGCAATGATCACATCATGAAAAGTATGATTTCTATAGTAAAACATTTGGTTTGCATTAGATTCAACCTGTTGAACAACATCCCTAATTCAAGTTTATCACTTTTATTAAACTTGGCTTAGTCGCAGTTTTGAGTGTTTTTTGCATGAATAAAACTAAGTTTATCAAGGACCATTACTGCACTGGTTATAAACATAAACTAAAATAATGTGTTTGTTTTTTAATAGCTATTGATATTTAATTAATACTGAAAGTTTGTTTTTATTTTGGTTATTTTTGTTAGTAGCAAAGAATCATGTTTCTTTAATGATACATTATCTAATTTATTCAATCCATTAATTAAATAGATTGAATAAAATATTTAATATCTTAGTTAGAATATTATACATCAAACTTTGCAAATTTGAAAGTAAAAGGAAACTTTTAAAAGTTCTAAAGTAGATTCAATACTGGTGAAGAATCACCATTAGTAGAGGTTATTTTAATGGTTATGCTGCATTACTTTAACCGAAGCCTTCCACCATCTGTTCTGCCTATAACAGAAGACCATACTTTATATTTCAGGGTTAGATTAGTTAAAAAGGCAAGATAAAAGTGATTTAAAAGCATACATATGTTCTGTGTGTAAAGTAGATTGCATCTGTGATCTCCTACTTGTTTAATCAAGAAGGAAGTTGCAGATGCTCAGTGCAACAGACGTTTTTGATGGCTGGAGAGATTTTGGTATAAAAGGATTCTCTTTGTATAACCAGACATGTTTTGGGAGGTGAGATAAAGACTGATAACTGTTTATCTATCAAGAGCTGGAGGAATAGCAATAGATAGTACAAATTTCGCCATCAGTGAACACCAATATCTGAAATAGGCTGGTGCTTAGTAGCTTAATAAATTCTGGCATACAGTAGTTGATACTTAATTATCTAAGCTAAAAATCTCCTGCATGCCATCTATTTTTTCAAGTCTTTCTTCATTAACCTACATATTATATTTCCTTAATTATCAATTTATATAGTCACCCATCTCAGTAATACGATGCTGGGCAGTTTGCAACAAAGCAAACAATTAAAACAAATCTTAAATAATCAGTAAAACAATTACTGTGAATTATAAATAAAACCACAGGAGAATGCACCAAAACCCCATATATAATACAACAATCTAGTAGGCTCCCTATTACTATGATGCGCTAAAAAGAACACATTTCAAGAGTTTGCTGGAAGAACAATAGGATCAGGGCTAATTTAGCATACAGAACCCATCATATATCCCTCCTTGATGAGACAGGTACAGGTAGGTGTAATTGGGAGAGGCATTCCTTCAAATAACCTTGCTCCATGTCATTTAAGGCTTTAAAGGTTAGAACCAGCACCTTGGAACCTGAGACCAAACTAGCGACCAGTACAGTTCACTGAACAGAAGTTTAACATGTGCCATTCTAGAGTCATACATAACTGCTCATGTCACTGCATATTGCTTCAGATGAAGCTTCTTGATACTTTTCAAGGGCAGTACCATGAGGAGGATGTTGGGAGGTGACAGGGCACAAGTAACTATCCCAAAATTTGGGGGAAGAGCCAGTTTTTAAGTAGTATCTGGAAAGCTAAATGGGTAAAGGTCTGTCAAATCTCAGACAGGAGATCCATATGGCAGGGCTTCAATGGAAAAGGTTCATTTCCAAGGAACCACAAGTTGTCAATGTTTAAGGGGAAGGGACCCAGAGTGTGTCTCCTCTATCCATTCTGACCTCAGGAAGTGGCAGTCCTGCAGTTAACTTGGTCCCATGCCATGTAGGGCTTTAAAGGTAATAATCAGCACCTTAAATTGAACCCAGAAAAAAATAGGGGGGAAGGGGGGCAATGCATCTCACTCAACAGAGCCGTAATATGGGCAAATTTGGGGATAATGAACACTGTGTGTGTTGCAGTAATTTATGCATGAACATTTATATGACCACTCAACTCACCTTCAGTGACTCTGTGTAGCTTACAATAAAAACCTAGTATAAAACAATAAATATCAATAACCCCTCAACCCACTAGTATCAATAATGAAATGAACTATTTAATAGGCTGTATCCCATTCTGGGGTTTCCAGGTCTGACAAAACCAGGTCTTCAAGTCCTTGTGAAAGAGTGTGGGAGCCAATCTTATCTCCATGCAGATGATGTTCCACAGGGAGGGAACTACCCTGAGAAGACTCTTCTTCTTGGTCCTGCAAGATGGACCTCCTTAGGAGAGAAGACCCATAGCATTCTCTGCTTCCCCACTCTGATGGGTCAGATAGATGAGATTTGGAAAAGACTGTCCTTCAAATAACCTGGTCCCAAGCCATGTAGGTTTTTGAAGGCGAGAACCAGCACCCTGAATTGGACCTGAAAGCAAATTGACAACCAATGCAGCTCCAGCAGGAGAAGTGACACATCTGCACATCTAGGCCTGCACAAAGCAATGCAAGCCACAACATTTTGAACCAATTGAAGTTTCCGGATACTTTTCAAGGTCCGCCCCATGTAGGCTGCATTACAATAGTCAAGATGAGAGGTGATTAGGGCATCAGTGACAGTGAGCAGAGATTGTTGGCCCAGAAAAGGGCATAACTGGCACACAATTCACAGTTGTGCAAAGGTTCTCCTGGCCATGACTGCAACCTGCTCTTCACGCAAAAGTCCTGATTCCAGAAGAACCCTCAGGTTATGCACGGGGTCAGACTGGGGCAATGGCACCCCATTCAAGACTAAAGGTGACAGTTCTCCAAAGGTATTCTGGACCAAAGGACTTGTAACTTCCAGGTGGCCTTCAAGGGTAGCTCCATGTAGACATATTGCAGTAATCCATACCTTATTTATATACCTAGCCCTTAGATAATGAGAAACTTTTAACTCATTTTAAATGCAGTCAAGAAACTATTTAAACATTTTTTAGACATTTGTTTTATTCTAACAACTTTGCTAAATGTATTTTTTTTAAAAATTAATATAAGAATTAATGCTTAATTACTAAGAACAATTATAAAACCTGCTGACAAAACCTACTGATGATTGCAGTCCATTTTAGTCGGAATATGTATTTATAAGTAGGCCCAATCTACTGTATTTTTGCCTTTGTTTCACAGAAATTAATTATCAAACATTATGCAACTGAGAGTGAAGGCAGAGCTTCCAGGTCAAGCATACAGGAAAAAGGAATCTTCAGAATAGCTCCATTTTGGAGGGGCTGTTATGAAGTTAAAATTGGAGGATAGAGAATTGTGTGTGCAATTATAAACTGTTGGAAGAAGGAAAGGACATATCAATGTAATGCATTGAGCCTGCTAGGTATAAAGTTGCTGTGAGGAATTAATTTAGAATCTGTTTCAAGAGCCTGGAATTGGGTTCTTTGTCTTGAATTTATTCCCACCAGGTTGCTATAAAGTAGACTTGTGCAGACTGTTTTGATTCTAGTTCAAGATTTAAATACAGAATGATTTAATTAAAGTTTATGATTCAAGCCCCAAGAGGAAACCCATTCCATTTCATCCATCTTGAGATTTGATTTTTTAAAAAATGTTCCTAGGCAATGTTCAAAGGGAAAGATCTAAATTTCTTCTTTTCTTCTTCTTCTTCTTCTTCTTCTTCTTCTTCTTCTTCTTCTTCTTCTTCTTCTTCTTCTTCTTCTTCTTCTTCTTCTTCTTCTTCTTCTTCTTCTTCTTCTTCTCCTCCTCCTCCTCCTCCTCCTCCTCCTCCTCCTCCTCCTCCTCTTCTTCTTCCTTCTCCTTCTTCTTCTCCTTCTCCTTCTCCTTCTTCTCCTCCTCCTCCTCCTTCTCTCCTCCTCCTCCTCCTCCTCTTCTCCTTCTCCTTCTCTTCTTCTTCTTCCTCCTCCTCCTCTTCCTCTCCTCCTCCTCCTCCTGAAAAAATGGATTTAAAAAACTGTCAATTTTCAAGGGTATATTTATGAAATATCCCCTTACAGGCAGTCATAGTAGGAATGAAGTAAGAACAGCAGTCTCCAGATTATTCAGAAAAGAGCCTAGGCTGAGTTTATTGAACTAATGCAGCAAGTGTCCTAAGCTTATTTTAAAATTGAAATGGTTAAAAAAATGGTTAAAAAATGGTAAGCACTTACCTTTTCATTTGCTTTTCTAGATGGTCAAATGCCAAAGTTTGCCCACGGGATAGGGTAGTCTTCCTTCTGAACTTTGGATCTGGGGGCAGGATGCTGGGAGATGAGAAAGTTTGTAAGCCTGGTTTCACTTTGGAAGAGCCTTTTCCTCACTAGCTTTGATGGGGCACCAGGCTGGGCAGGACATAATGATAAAGTTTGGCCTCTTTGGGACCAGACCACCTCAACCCTGGCAGAATTCAGTTGTGTACAGATTAGAACTTGTTAGTAATGTTCTCTGAGTTGATTAATTAATAGAGACAGGAAAACAGCAGAAACAGACCGGCATAATTGGATACAGTGTCATGGAGGCTGACACAAAACAAATATGATTGATAGACGTTATCACATTATTTGAAAAACAATAAATTTTTGAGCCAATGTTTGACTTAACCTGTCCCCCATTTGCTATACACTTTGTAAAGAAAAATAAAGTGTTTTGAACAAAACTTTATCATTCTCAAGTTCTGATAATCCTTCTCTTCCACTGCTGTCCTCAAGATCTGTTTTGCAAAGAGATTCCAGAATTTTGCAGCTTCTTTTTTCTCAAAATAAAAGCAGATGAATTAAAAACACTTCTTTGAATTCATAACTAAGTTCCCTTAGGGCTTATGAACTGCCACTTACATACATTGATTAGAACCTATACTATTTCTATTAATGAAACGTTCTGTTTGCGTGACCATTGAGGAAAAATATACATTCCAGGATGACTCTTCAGCTGATCCCTAAAATTAAGTATTCTTGAAGATTTTCTTGGCTTAATAGAACTTTCAGGATTCTAATAATGGCACTGAATGTCAGACCATCTTTCAGGAATTGTCAGCCCTTCTTTGTCAGCATCTAGTGATCCATCTTTGTTGGGATCGTTCTGCACTGGGAAGCACTTGGTGACTAAACATGGTCAGAAATAGATTATATGAACTCCTTGAGTGCTAGGGGCCCTTTCAGTTTGAGAAGGCACTAATTGATTTTAGGCATAATTCCTAGCCAAGTAAACTCTTAGCGTTTGCCCCAGTCCTTGCCTTGTAATTTGACTAGACAAGCTACATTAAAATTTGTAGGAATTATGATGTGGGAAAAAAAATGAAATGAAACCACTTCCAAATATGGTTGAAAAAGCTTCCCCATCTCCCTGCATATTTTCTGCCAAATGTCATCTGAAGCTGAGTGGTAACCCCTTTGTGCTTGTCCTTTGACCAAAGATCAACTTTCTAATTTAATTTCATGCATGTTGGGTTCTGATGCTGTTCCCTTTTTCATACCACTTGGAGAGGTCTTCTTCCTCTCCAGTGTTATGCCTTCATCCTTCCATCTTAGAGAAGGCCAGTCAAAACAAGACATTAAATGTAACAGCACCATGTCACTTAGATCGAAACAAGGCTTGGGTTTTTTTGCACATTTTAATTAGAGTGGGCTTGTGGAGATGTAAATCCTAGTGAATTGTTCCTGTGTTCGTGGTTTCTGATTCAGATATCTTCACGTGAGGGGAAGATAGGATAAATACTGAAAATCAGTCAAAGGCAGTATAAAAATAGTTAATACCCTGTTTTCCCCAAAATAAGACATTACCTGATAATAAGCCCAATCGGGCTTTTGAGCGCATGCCAATAAGGCCAAGCCCTTATTTCAGGGTTCAAAAAATTATAAGTCAGGGTCTTATTTTCGGGGAAACACGGTATTTGATACAAGATGGCCTTTTAGCTGTGCTTATTCTAGAACTGCTTGAGAATGAGTCTCAATATTTCATTGACAGAAGAAAGCAAAATCCATCTAAACTGTAAAAATATTGGGTGAAGAGAAAGGTTTCCTCCAGATACATAGAGCAGATTTCCAAGGGATCCATTTTAAGTAGATCTAACCCAGAAGCAGAGATGGGGAGAGTGAGAAAAGTCAAAATGGGGGATGCAGCCATACACTCAAAACCCCAATGTGTCAGTCAAGCTGTTGAAACCATTTTTCTGACTTTTTGACAAGTTTCCCTCCCCACACACATGCATACCATGAATTAAGTATTGCTTAAAACTAGAGAAGATACTTGTATAAAACTGTTTACAATTATACATGATGCTATACTGTAAAAATAGGTAATTCTAAATATTTGTTCTGAAGAATTTGGGATGAGTAATCCTGTTAGCAATAAGGCATGCTGATGCATAGTATGCCAGAAGGAATTTAAAAATGATTGCTTGCAGGTGAGAAGTCAGGAATGTTTCCCAAAATATGTTTCTGGTTTTACATATTAATATTTGGGATGGGAAATAGCATCTTAGTTTGTTGACATTTAATCTGAGGAGTTTAAATGTAAAACTCACTGGAGCAGCATGTTTCATGAATTCCAGTTTGAATAGATTTGACCTGGACCTCCCAAATTAATATGTAGGTTGAAATATTTTAGATTTCATGTTGTTCTGAATTTTGTGATGTAGTTCTTTCAAAACATCAAACACGCTTATAGAGATCTGAAGGTTTTTTTTTTTTTGTCTCAGTGCAGTAATATTGTGATTTGGGTTAGAGGGATGTTAACATTAGTACCTTACCATAGACAGATTATGTCCATCTTGGACCTGGAAGTTTCCATGGCCTCTGTCCTGTCCTCCAAATTCCAGCAGATTCCCCATTTACTAATCTTTCCGAAGGCCTTAAAAAGACCGCTTTCCTCCAGTTGTTGGGATAGGATGAGACTGAATCCCAGTGATTAAGACTGTTTATGTATTAGGAAGGATTGTTTTAGGGCACCAAGAGTTGTGTTTTGGAGACTGAAGTGCGTGGATATTGTTTCTTTTATATTTTCATCACTGTTGCAGTGAACTGCCCATAGTTATGACACATGTTAGATGGACATGTAAGTCTCTTAAAGTAAATGAATAAAATATGAACTCCACATATTAGGGTAAAGTATGATAAAGGATACATGTTTCGAAAAACTTTATGCTAGAAACACACACACACACATTTCAGTTGTAAATAAAAGTGATGGAATGGATTGATGAATGGATAGACCAATCTGTTCTTCCCTACTAAAGGAGATTAAACCAAGCAGGACAGTTTTCAGTGGATATAATTTCAGAGACGATGCCTTTGTCAGCTCAATGCCCTGAGATGTGTTGGTCTAAAATTCTCATGAATGAGAATGATGGCAAAGGCAGGACCAGCAGATCTTGAGAGCGTCCAGTTGATGAATAGTAGAACGAAATGCTTTAATGATCCAGTAAGCTGCTTAAAGAAGTCTACTTGCTGCAACAGAAATGAATACATGCTGGTATGTATAATGGCAGCCTCACCAGATAAATCATAGCTTTGTAATGAAAAGCTATTGCAAAATACAGAAGAGGCTGGAGCTGGCTTTCCAGTGGGGTTACAACTGAAAAGAGAATGTAGCTTCATTTGATTTCCATAAGAGGTATTTGCAGGAAGAATGAAATAGAGGTGGATATGCACTGAGCAAACAATTAAAAAAAAATAATATACCTCCTGATTCACAAGCCGGTTGTGTGATATTACACATAACTGCATGTAGATTTTTTTTTATTCAGGAACATTGATTTGCACCTGGTTTTAAACACCTTGAAAATCAAATTACTGATCAGCACTTATCTACCCTTAATTTCTTCTTCTCTTCCCCTCTTTCTTTTATCCAGCAGTATTCTGGGTTTCATACAGAAAGATCTGAATCTGATCATGAAAGCCAGTGGGGTGGAAGTCCACTGACTGACACTGCATCTCCACAATTAATGGATCCCACTGAAAGACCAAACTCTCAGCATCATGATGTTTCCTGTGCCTATAGACAATATTCGGATCGTGGTGCTCTCTGCTATGGTTTTGCAGTTGACCATTCTAGGTTAGCGGATGATAGACACTTCCAAAGTCAAACCTGTGAAGGGGGCAGGTGTGAGGCTGGTCGGTACTTTCTTGGCACACCACAGCCTGGAAGGGAAGCATGGTGGGGTTCTCGATCTGGCCTTCCACTAACCAAATCTTCTCCTGAGAGCCGAGAAGCCTATGAAAGCAACATGCCACACATAACATCCATTCACAGGATTCATGGTAAGTTGTAAACCAACCTGAACTATTGCTTGTGTAAGCAACTTTGAGCCAGAGGTTAAAAATGTGTTTGCAGTTTTTTCCCTCAGCCTACAGGCAATTTAGACATATTTGTTCTATAGCTGTGTAGTTTCTCATATTGTTACAGAGCTCTCCTTTAAAACCTATATAAAATTGATTTTATGTACACTGGGTATCAGCTAAGAGTTCTTGATATGTTCTTGATACTTTAAAATGTAGTTGTAGGGATTACCTGCAGATTAAAAGCTCTCTCAACCAGGTAAGAAATGTTGTGCTGGCCTTCTTGATTAGGATGGGATGGGATGGGATGGGATGGGATGGGATGGGATGGGATGGGATGGGATAGGATGAATAGGAAAGTCTCTTTTCAAAATATATCTTCATTTAATGGATTATTTATGCAAATACTCAGCTAAGAAGTGCTAAAGTTTAACAAATTTATTGATCAAATCCAAGAAAGGTTAGACTTGTTGAGAAGGGAACAAAAAGTAGTTTAGATACTCAATACTGGAAATAACAAAACTGTAAAGGGAGAAGTTTGAAAGACCAAACTTTAGGAAGTATTCCATACAGAGAGACCTACCAAAAATTCAGGAAATTAAGGGAAAAAAGAAAGTGACTCTTTGTGAAATGATAACCCGTGTCTCCACATGAAAACAATTACTTGGGTTAAAGAATGTGGGTTATGCTACAGAGACTGAGTGAACCTGTATAATTAATATTCTATATATATATATATATATATATATATATATATATATATATATATATATATATATATATATATATATATATATATATATATATATATATATCTTGCTTTATATATAACCTGTATAATTAAAAAGCAGGATATATATATTCTATTCATTTTGGGCTTTCATTTTATTCAATTATATAACATATGCTATATAATTGAATAAAATGAAAGCCCAAAATGAATAGAATGGCTTAACAAATTAATGGCAACATAGCAGAGAAGAGGGGAATGAATTAATTAAAAAGGCATGGAGAAAAATGGAATAGAACAGAAGTATTACAACATTCTTGCTGTTAATTTTTCCTGTACATATGGTGCTTTCAGGATTTTTTCCCAAGACACTAAGTGCCAAGAATGTTTAATTGACCCTTCCCTTGTTTTTACTGGATCCATTCCCCCCTCCCCCCCCCCAGTTAAAGTACCAATAGAGTGCATTGAGAAATCCAAAAGACGGAAGCATGGTTCTGATGTTCATGATGCATAGGCAATTGCCATCATTATTCCCCATTAAGAAAGGAGCTTAGATGCATTGATTAATGCTAGGCCAGCATCAGAACTTAGGTTAACAGTAAGTTTTGAGGATCCTCAGAACAGCTGAAAATGTCAGGTCCAAGCTTTTGGTATAAGAAACTTGCAAAATTATAGAAACACAGCTTAATTTAGAAAGATGAGCTACAGTATATAAGTAGGCATCCAGTCATCTGAAACAGGTAATAGAATCACAAATAAATAGGTGTAATATTTGAACCTTGACTCGAGTTGACATTCTTAGAAAAAGCAAGGTCTTATCATATCCAGAGGGTTGTTAGGTTGTGCTAAATACTTTTATTTATAAAAGACTTGTTGTATATTATTATGATATTACTAGTGTTGTGCTATTACTACAAGATAGAATTTGCTCTTTTTCACACTTCTTTTGCTGAGTTCCTTGCTTACAAGTGCAGCATTAAATATCTTTAAAATAGAAAACATTTCAATACTTAGTGTCTGTCTCATTAGATATATTGAAGTATACACAATAACACTATAATTCCTGATTCAGCAATTTTGTTATATGGCTGCAAAACTAGCTTCAGCAACTGTTAGAAAGCCTGAACTACCAATTTTGTTATGAACATTAATGGATTCAATTTAGCAGGTTTTTTCCCTTTCTTAAGAGTCATTGAGTTTTGTATCATCAGTCTATAAACATTAATTGGAGTGGAAGTAATTTAAGTTAAAAATGAATTTCATTAGTAAGAGTTATTGCACAATCCAAATGTTCCTGAACCAATAATTGATTGTGCAATTCAGTGCATAAGGCACTGAACGTTACTAGACAAACTTATGTCATTTGATTCTGAATGCAAATGCTAATATATGTTGACAAGATATATTGCATCTCTGCCTACCTTACAAAGAAGCATTTCAAAACAAAACTAAGTGGCATCACTTGATTTGATTTGTTTTAATTTTCAGGTGCTTTGGATGACATTCTTTCCTTTATAGTATCTTCACATGTATGCTTTGTGCACTGTGCAGGCATATGTTAGTACAAGAGACGGCAATCTTTTTTTGTCCCTATATACCAGTGCATGGTTTTGCAGTTACCCAGCCATTAAGGGGAAAAAATGTCAAGAGATGATATAAGGTCATAATATTCGACTAATACAACCTGAAATAGTGTAATTATTTTCATATTCTCATGTGAGATCTCATGAGATCTTGTGTGGGATTGCCAACATCTTATGAAATATTGAAAGATTTTTAAAAATATTTTCTTTTGTTTGGAATTGGGGATATCTTCTGGAAAATTTGTACTAGGCAGTTGATGGCTAGGGATAACAGCACTCTGACATTTATTTGAACTGCATGCTAATGCTGTGGAAAAAAACTGGAAAAAAAATCTAGAAGCATTGTGCATGTGGCGATACGCAGTCAGTAATGTAGGAACTATCTTACGGAAAGTCAAATGGGATTCCCTTTGGGACGATTCTTCCTATGCTTTCTGCATAGGAAACCAGCTGCAGAGAGTTCACAGGCTCTGCTGGCCTCTGCTAACTATGAACCAGTTAGGAGCTAAGCAGGGATGAAAGTTTGCAAAACCAAATTTTCCTATGAGTTGAACCCAGTCTCTTTTTCTAGATAAATGGAGAAATTATAATAGCAATAGCACCTAGACTTATATACCACTTCACAGTGCTTGACAGTCATCTCTAAGTAGTTTACAGAGCCAGCATATTTGAAATTATAATATAATGATAATATAGCAATAATGACAGAGACAAAGGAACAACTTTTTTTTTGTACCATATGGAACTACCCTGATAGATACATAGACTAAATTCCATGGAATATGTGCTAATGAAGATTCTTCACCACATTTACTATTAATATTTTGTCCTGTGTTGTGATTTGAAGATGATGTTTTGATATTTATTTTATTTATTGGTTCGATTTATATGCCACCCTTCTCCGGAGACTCAGGGCGGCTTACAATGCGTTAAGCAATAGCCGTCATACTTTTGTATATACCTGCTTAGTAGGGCTTTTGGCCCCCCCTAAGCGGTGTTCTTTTTTATATGAATTAGTTGAATCAGGGAAATGGCATGATAGTGCTTTGTTGCCCAAAGGAGAGGAAAAGACTTGGAATTCTAGCCATTGGAAATGTAGGGGGAAATGAACTGAGAATCCACCATTGATAGAGGACTGGAAAGCAGTAACAGAGAATTAGAACCAGTTATATTATAGTAGCAGATGGTAGCAGATGTGGAATTATAGATGTCACTTTTGTTTTAGTTATTGTACATATATTTAAAAATTTATAAAATATATCCTGTTTCCCCCAAAATAAGACATCCCCTGATAATAAGCCCAATCGGGCTTTTGAGTGCATGGCAATAAGGCCAAGCACTTGTTTCAGGGTTCAGAAAAATATAAGACAGGGTCTTATTTTCAGGGAAACACGGTATGTATCTCTATGCATCTCCTTTCTCAAGCAGCACATGTTTTTTTCTGTAAGCATTATAGTTTGTATACGACGTAGGAAGATGCAATGATGTTACAGAGACATCCCCAAACAGAAAAAGGGAAGGAGTGAAGCTTTCATGATTTCTGTGAATTCAGACATCCAAAGTGAGAAGGCTCAAAGTCAGGAGACAAGAGGTTCCTCAGTTGAATCTGAACTTGACAAGAGAATCCTGCTAACATAGATACAATATTGGCAGTAAGTCAATGTGGGCCAAGATATATGCTGGAGCTTGATGTGGTTGTAAATGGCTTAAAATTCTTAATACTGTTATTTTGTCTGTAGGAGGTCATCAATTCTGAATGATCTGCTTGACTTAGTGCAAAATCCACTGTTCCTTATTTATACTCTTTGTTTTGCTCATTTTTTTTTTAGGACGAGGGCACTGGGATGAAGAAAGTGTGGTTAGTTCCCCAGATCCTGGTTCGGCTAGTGAGTCAGGGGACCGATACCACTCTGAGCAGTATCAGGGCAGCCCACATGAGCCCAGCAAAATCGAAACTCTAATTAGAGCGACTCAGCAAATGATTAAAGAAGAAGAGAACAGGCTACAGCAGCGGAAATCTACCCCTGATCAGCTGGTTTCCATGAATGGAGCTGGGAAAAAGCACTCTGTTTGTTTTACAAACTACCATCAGCAGCAACAGCTGAGAGAGGCCTGCCGAGTCCCCAGCATCACCACTACACCTCCTTGTGAACACACACAGCAACAACGGGATGGGAAACTGATGAGCCCCCAGGAGAATGACTATGACAACAGCCCCACAACGCTATCTAGAATAAACAGTCCTGGGTCTGATCGAATGTCTAAATCAGGCTTGCTCTTGGCTAAAGACTATTTTCATTCTGACATATCCCCCCATCAGACACCAGGGGACCATCAGCCCACAAGTTCTCCCAATTATTATACTTCCCATAGGCAATACTTTGACAAGCATGCCTACACCTTAACAGGATTTGCTCTGGAGCACCTTTATGACAGTGAAACGATTAGGAACTATTCTTTGGGTTGCAATGGATCACACTTTGATGTGACTTCTCACCTACGGATACAGCAAGATCCAGCCCAGGGACACAAGGGGACATCTGTTATAATAACCAATGGGAGCTGATGGGCCTTTCTCTCTTCCCTACCCTACCCCACCCCACCTCACCCCCTTTTTAAGGTCGTCCTAGGAAAAGTATCTTTGCAGAGTAATAACCACAGACGCATATGTTTTAAAATTCTTGTTGCAACCAACATTTGACGAGCTACAGTGCACTAAAAGAGTTCTTGTAGTGTTGAGTGTTGGTTTATCCCAATTGCTGTTTCAAATGCATTGGTCTCAAGGTTAAGGTAAAGCAAAGCAAATCAAATCAAACCATAAAGCTAGCACCACATTGTGAAGGAGATCTAAGCTGGGAGCACTCTTGCTATGCAAAATTAGCCATTTTGCTTGCATGGACATACATGATGAACTAGTTAAGGAAAATCTATATAAGTTAGTGGTGTCTCTCAGGCCTTAATAAAGCAAGACCACCATGCACTGAATATGTGTATGTGTGTGCTTATGCAAAAAAATGCACACACACATACACACATACGTTCAGAAACATACATAGACATAGAGGCATACATACATATATATATATGCACACACACAAAGCAGAATGCAAAGCATTTTGAGTTATTTAATCTTCCTTAATAATTCCCTGTTGGCCACATTGGAAGTGATATAATGGCATAGATTTGGAGGAAAGAGCACTTTTGAAAGCCGATCACATTAGAAGTTCTATTTGTTGGTAAACTAGGAAAGTCCTAATGAAAAAGTGGTAGATAGGTGGAAATGGTTAAAAATCCAGATAAGAGCAACTTGTTATGAAATCATCAGAACATAGCAAAAGAGAAAATGGCTGCAGGTTTTGGGTTTGGCTAGTCTAAAGAAAAGAAGGGGATAGTAGTATTCTACTATTTGAGAGGCTGCCACAAAGAAGAGGGGGTCAAATTATTTTCCAAAACATCAAAGGGCAGGACAAGAAACAATGACTGGAAACTAATCAAAGAGAGAAGCAACCTGGAATTAAGGAGAAACTTCCTAATAGTGAGGACAATTGACCAGGGGAACAGCTTGCCTTCAGAAATCGTGGGCACTCCATCACTTATCTGAAATAGTATAGGTTCTCCTGCTTAAGCAGGGGACTGGACTAGAATTCCTCCAAGGTCCCTATTCTATTCTATTCTATTCTATTCTATTCTATTCTATTCTATTCTATTCTATTCAAGAAAAAGCTAACACAATATAGGCAGTCCTTGAACTATGACCACAATTGAGCCCAAAATTTATGTTGCTAAATGAGACCGTTGTTAAATGAATTTTGCCCCATTTTATGACCTTTCTTGCCACAGCTGTTAGCTGAATCACTGGAGTTGTTAGTGACACAGCTGTTAAGTGAAGCTGACTTTCCCATTGACTTTGCTTGTCAAAAGATCAAGAATTGCAATTTGAATGCCCAGTGTGTTTCTGAAGAGCAAGTTTGTTTGTTTGTTTGTTTGTTCGTTCATTCATTCATTTATTCGTGCTTGTTCCAAAGTAATATGAAGTAAGACTAGGGGTTGAATATGGGTAGACCTCATGAGAACCTGTTCAATTATATTTGGCTACCTATGTTACAAGATGTAACAGTATAAATGGTGTAATTATAGGGAACCAGATGTTGGATTAAATATCCTTCTGCAACAAACAAGCAGGCTGGGGCTTATTGGAACTGAAATCCAGGATTACCTGAAAGGTTACAAGTAATTTTACTTTTATGATATAACCATGGGATCAGTAGACATAAATTTATTGAAATCAACCAGAAAATATATTGTAATTGAATAAATGTGTTATGGCTCTTCAATTACATAGGGAACTCAGGTATTTCTCATACGATAGTCTTTTGTTTTCAGTGCTATCGCATTCTCTTAGTATTTTAAATTGCAGCATTCTGCTCCATTATGCAAAAGGCATTGATCTGTTAAATTGGATGTAATGTGTCAGGGCATTGATTAATCCCATTTTTGGCTCTGGGACAATCACCCTGATTTAATTAGAGGGTGGACCATGGCTTATCCAAGTTGCAATATTCTGAAATAAAACCAGAAGAAAATATTCTCTAATAAAACTTATTTATTTGTTATAAAGAAAATAAAACACCTCACTAACTAAGAAAAGTAATTGTTACATTTTGAAATAGTTCGTGCCAGCTGCTTTTCTCAGCAGCCGACACCTCTGGCAAGAGAACAAAGGAAAAAAAGTGAAGGAATGTGGGTGGATGGACATGCGTGGTAGCTTTTTGATAACAATTCTTGGCAAGCTACGGAAAGTCTGATAGTCCAGAAATATGAAGTAAATACAAGAAAGCAGTGACATAATGCAAAGGCAAGACTTAATGCAATTTTTCACAGTGATGGAGTACATAAGGCCCATGGACCTCCAGGTGCTGCTGAACTACAGTACCACTGAGTTCTCAACATTTTTGATATTATGGTTAGGAACAGATTCCTATGCTTTTGAGAAAGATTATTTATTAAGATCGTTGCATTTAATCTTCATCAAAGTTCTCCAACTTGAAATTTGTATGTGGAAGTAAAAAATGGAATTCTTCCAATCTGTCTTTCCTAAATTTCAGTGTTGGCAGAGAAACACCTTGTATCTGCAGAAACAGATGTTTAAAAGTAAGATGACTTGTAATCAGCGAAACAGTTAGAAGATGGCTGGCATTATAGCTTTCATTTGAAATCACAAATTTGGAAGTTGGTCTTACCAAAATCAAAAAGACACTATAAAAAGTGTTTAGATGGAATTATTACTTTAATTACACTGTTGAATAAGATCTATGTAAGGCATTGATAAACATGTGGGTTCAGCACAGAACAGCATAAAATTAAGTAGTTAGAAGCATAAAGAAAACTATAAATATTTACAGTTTTAATAGTTTTTTGGACAGAAAATTGGATCTAAGACCAAGGGTACTACTTGTGGTTTTTCCCCACTAAGCAAAGACCATCTTTGAGTTGACAGAAAAACATACTGACATGACACTTATTGTCATCATTGCTAATCCCTATACTATCTCTCTCCCTTTTGTTTCCAGACACAGTAATTACATTCAGGTTCAAAGATAAAACCAAATTGAATTGAGGCTATTGTTGGATAGTGTCAAAATAAAAAGGGGTATGTTTCTTTAATACTAGAATAGCCAAGAACAAGGCTGCTGATTTACAGAATCCTCTGCTGACTTACAGAATTTTCATGCCATCACTGGAGTTATATAAAGCCTGTTTCCAGTATGATTATTGTGGTATAACAATGGGTTGAGTGTATTGCAGAAGTTACTGTGCATCATTAGCAGGGCTGGGGAAAAGATTAAGATAACATCATGGGAAGAGAGCAGAGAAAATGTGTTGCCAGGGAATATTTGTTCCATGGTTAAGTACAAATAGACACATGGGGTTAGTATAGCAAACAGTGGCTATGATCCAGCCAACATTAAGCCTATTTATTTCAGATAGATTGTTTAAAAGCTTTCCTCATAAACTTAATTTAGTAATGTGCATGTGCAAATCCTTAACAGGTTCATCTCAAGAGAGTAAAAGTACCTTGAAAAAGTACTGGCTACTCCCAACCACCATATTTTTAAAAATCTAGGATGTAATCTAGCGAAGTAAAATTGTGCAGTATTTCATTTTTACTTAGATAAATAAATATTTGTGCTTCATTTCCCCCCTATCTTCCCATAATAAGAATAATGATGAATTTTTACAGAGAAGCTTAATGCAATATGTAGACAAGTGCTCAGTCTAGTATGAACTTCCTCAAAGGTCTTCTAGGTCTAATCACAGACTATTGGGAGTATTGTAAAATGTTTTGTTTTCAGGATCTACACCGTAGCTCTTGGGTTCCAAGCACAACAACTAATAACTAATAATCAATAAATTTCTCATTCAGAGAAGGAGCATCATCCAAGAATAGAATAATAGCCTCAGCTACTTTTTTTGTGCTTCAGTAAAAGCGCAAAAGCGCATTTTCGAAAAACTATAGGAGCCATGTAGGCTGTTAGGTCTGCCACTCCAGTCAATGAAGGAATATATAACAAAGATGAGAAAGTTACCAAATGAATAAATAACTGTGAATCAGCAATAGTTCTTGGTTTATTCAATATATTTATATTTAATAAAGATAGAGATTTCACTAAGATTAAAAGTGACACCATCATAAATATTTTACTTAGGACGTGTATAGCGAACAACAACATTCTGTAGAACAGCCTATAGATTTAATATGTGGCAGACAATTTAATATAAAGCTATGGAGAAAATAGGCATTCTAGGTCAAATGTTGGTGTATCATAGGTCCACAATATTAATGCACTGATAATGAAAATGTTAAGCATAAAAGCTAATATATAAATTAATAAGAATAATTTCCAGTCACATTCTAAAGGGAAGGCTTAAAATGATTATACAGATTTACAAAATGAGTTTACATTCTAAAATTAAAAATCCCAGATGATTATTATATTGGACACAAAACAAGGCCCATTACTAATTTCTTAAATAGAAGAAACTTACAAATTATAGCCAGATTGTCACATTGTCACACATGTTATGAAACAAATTCTATTCAGTATAATACAGCTACAGGTTGCAACCTTCTTATTCAGATTGCGTATATAATTACTAGGTAACTAGTATTACCTACTACTTATAGGAATCTGTTCTGTGTAGTGTGTTGCCAATATGTAACCATTCTGCATGTACAGTTGTGTACAGTGTACAGTAGAGTACACTCAGTCTAGTACTTCTGGGTAGAAATATTTTGGATTTCAATATAAGAATTTCTAAAAATGAAAGGAGAGACTAAGAATCCCAACAAAGTTGTCAAGGTTCAGTAGCATACGTATCAGATTTTCATCAGGCCTAAAATGCTTTTCCTGTTATTCAAGAAAATCTCCATGCTTAAAACTCAGCTAGATCTCTTCACAATGATGTGTTCATATAATATCTTTCCCAGATTGTGACTATTACCAAGCATTAATCTGACATACAGTAGATAGATTTTTGTGTTACATTCTAAATGCAGACCATATACAGCTGCCAAATCTTTTTGCAAAATGCAGGAATCTTGAATCAACTGAATTTGGGTAGAAATGCTTGGTTGGCCCTGTTCTCTTTGTTTTTCCTTTGTATTTTTTAAACATCTGGTATGGTCTTTTGTGTATTGTTAAAAAGTAGGCACTAAGTTTTCATCCCTCCTGATTGGTTTTAACATTGGATACCATTTTGGAGCACGTACATTTTACAGGATAACTATGAACATGATACTTTCTTCATCTGGGGTGTTAGGGCAAATCAGAATAAATGTTTGAATTTTGGATCCTTGCTGTTATTGATGATTGATATATGGCCCCTTTGACCCTCCCACTGACCTCTATTTCTCAAGCTTGAATTTGAAACAGGGCATTTAAATTTTAGCTTTCCTGTGGATTTTGAATTGCAAATTGCATTTGAATGCAGTTCTTCTCATATTTCAGTCCATTTCCCTATGTAGTATTGCAATGCTTTCCTCAAATAAAATAAATGGCAACTTCTGCATTTCATAAACTTAGAGGTTTTGTGCACCAAGTTGGACTTTCAGGTGGGAGAAATATATTCATTGTAGAAAGATGATGCATTTTTACACTTCATGACTGGAAGGAGCAACATTGGATCTATAGACTGGCTTTCTTCAACCTGTTGCCCTAAACTTGTGCTGCCATTATAATCTCCTAAACTCTGGCCTTCACTGAGTTTTGGGAATTGTAGTCCAGCCTATGTGGGGGAAGCTATGTTGAGGAAAGCTGGCTTATAGATAAACAATGAAGATCTAAAGTTGGTGGTATATGAGGATGATTCTTCCTTCTGCAGTTTGCTTTCTATTTTCAGTCTATTTTATAAGATCCTCTAGATTTTTGGAATGGGCTTGGTGGTGTCTCTGTGTTGAGGGGCTGCAGAGGGAAGCAGAAGGTAGGAAAATTCCACTCTATATCCAATACAAACCAAAGAATCTGTTCCTATCCAAATTAAGTGGACTCTAGTTGTTGAAATCAATAGCCTTCATTTTGCACAGGATTTGGCTAATAATCAAAGTTTTCAGCTCTATTCAGTAACTTCTTTTTTCAAACAGTAAGGGCAAATGTGTTCATTTATTATTGTAGTCATTTACTCTATTTAAAAAAAGAAACTATTATTTATTTTAATGCATGTAGCTTAGTTTTCAAATGAAAAAAAGGTTCTCAAACCCAAATATGTAAGCTGATTATAAATGAACAGTGTTTTATGTTATTAAAAAAAAAGAAATTATGCACAGTTCTTTTATGTTAAGTATTGACACTTTCTTATTTTTCCCTAAAGGCTATTAAAGATTTTTTTTAAAGGCCTAAATTGTATTTCTGTACTTAAGAGCACTCTCTTTTCCCATGGTATCATTTATGCTTGCTTTTTTTTTTTTTTACTGAAATGCAGAACAGTCTCTTTCTAAATTAATTGATCTCACAGGACCCATGAATTCTAAAGGGAATTATTTCCAGATAAGCATGTTTAGAATCAGTAAATGGGGTTATTTATTTGGAAATAAATTGAAGAGAAATCCTAGTAATAATATCTGGGATGTTTGTGTTTGTGTGCTCCAGTGCTCTTACATGCCTTTCATTTCAACAGAAAGGAGTGTTTTGAGCTGACATAAAGGAGCACATACACCTTCTGCATTGAAATAGATGGGGAAACTAATGCCAACCCTTCAGGATATCCATGTAACTTGTGAGTCTGGAGCCCCATGTATGTCAGAAGCTGAAAGTGATGATGTGGCTGTGTGTCCAAATTACAAAATTGACAGCATCACAAACGACATGTAATGGGTGGAGTCTAATGCCCTTGTCAAGTTACATTTGTAATTTGAAGTTTTCCTTTGGAATGTAATGTAGGAAATTCAATTTAGCTTTGTTGCTAATATCTTGAAAATTGTTCCCATTTATAATTATTTATATTGTACATAGATTTCTGAGGTAAATTTGAAGTCCGTGTGTATAAGATGTATTTATTATGTGAAGATTTTTTTTTCTTTAAAAAATACAGCTATCAGTATGTAGCCTGAATCTGGTCTCTTGATTCTGTTCACAATTAAAGGTTCATCTTTTGTGCCTATATGTTTTTAGTCCTGCTAGCTCTTCCTTAGAAACCAAGTAGCTATTTAAACAATTACAAAAAGATGTGGGTTATATCAGTTATATAAAAAGTCTGGTCTACTGGTAAAATAGACCACACTAATTGACACAAAGCTTTCCATGTTATCTCATGCCTTCTGGAGCTTTTGGGTGGAAGCTTCTGGAGGATATGCAGTGATGACGATGTGAAAATCTTCTTACCTGGCCAGAAGTCTTTAAATGACTATAAGCACTTCTGACAAAGTTTGTACCTTATTCAAATGCTTTTTCTTCCTTCAAAATCCTGGGACATTCTGAACCTGACAGTTCTGCTTTGAAATTTCACTTTGGGCCAAAATGGAGTGGTGGCGTCAGATTACAATTACTGTGATTCCCACTTGTGGATGTGATCCTAACAATCATTTTAATTGCAATAACTGATACACATGGTCACTTCATATAATGCTTTCCCTCGGCATTATTGCAAAGTAATAATATATATTTGAATAAGTGATAATGCCCTTGAAGGAATTAACTGTGCCTAATTTCATTCCAGTCATACCTCACTGCGATAGTCCAAAGGCTATTCATTTGTTCTGATAAATTGACAAATTGCAAGACCTTGAAAAAATATTTAGAACTGAACCAGAAGCCTCAGCTGTAGATGTAGGTTACTTTAAAAAGCTTATTATATTGATTATAATAAACATTTTTAAGCAATCTACATTTTGATCCTGAAACTTACTTGATGACAGTTGTTCTGAGTAAACATAACCATACTCCAGCAACTCACACTCCATTAAGAGGAATTTGAGAAACATTTTAATATGCTTTTTTTTAAAAAATCCCAATCTAGCATAGTTGTGGTGCTTTCCCAAATAAGATTTGGCAGTTCAGTCATAACGCTAAAGAGGTAACCCTTTTCATTTTATTTACTAATGGCAGGTTATCTACTGTTGGGACATCACTAAGACCAAGAAGTAAGAGAGGCTCACGCTACCAATTATTGGACAGGAGAAAATAAAGCTCCTCCCACTTTTTTAGTTCTTCCACAATGGCAGCCAATGAAAGCATCTTACGCTCCATTAAGAGGAATTTGAGAAACATTTTAATCTGCTTAAAAAAACCAAAACCCTGATAATTGCTTAGAAATCTTAAGGCAAAATGTGACATAGCTCTATAACAGCTGATGGCTGGCAAGGAAGGAAGAATTATTAGTGGTTTTCCATCTTGATTATTGCTAGTTATGGATAAATATCCAAATGAAAAAATGGAAGCAACTCACATTTATCTCATATCTGAGCCTTTTTTGTCCCTCAATGCATAAAATGAACAAAACAAGTTCCTGGAATGATCTTCTGGATGGTCATCCAGATTTTGTCTTTTTGTTTTTTAAAAAGTGACTAGGCTTCACTTCTGATAGTAAATATGCTAAACTGCAAACCTGACTAAACTTTTAAGGCATATGGATACAGCAACATAAAATGCTTCCGCGTTATATTGTTGTCAGAATAGTCAACCATGAGTTATCTATTAGTTGTTCCATGATTCTCCACTATGTATATAATTATATATTTACTTTGGAATCCTATACAAAGTCTAGGAGATATGTGTGGTTTAGGAATCTCTGTGTGTATGTATAGAAATATGTATATCACATGGAATTATTCTATATGACAATTTGGTTTACGCTTATTCAATAAAAAATCTAAAATAAAATTTTTAAAAATTAATTAAATAAATAAAAGGATACGCCAAAAACTACTTTATTACTTCATCAGAAAACCGTTTTCAATTTTTGTAGGGATTTCTGGTGGCTTTCTCTAGTATATTTTTCTTTTCTAAATCCTGCTCCCTTAAAAGAACTTCAGTGATTGCAGAGTTCATTTGGGAAGAGGTAAAAAAGACAGTTTGTTATATCAGCAGCATTATATCCAACACAAACAATATTTAAGATATTGTAGAGTTCATAAAATAATCTCAGCTCCTGTATAGTCCCAGCGATGGGATTTTCTGAGGGAAAATTGGAATGCTATCTGAAATACTTTGTGTCTAATATTGCTCCAAAGTAAGATTCACAAGAGAAAAATCTAGATTCCCTTCCACAAAGATCCTGAATGTAATGTATTTTTTTTCAATAAAGTGTACCTTTATATTTGCATTATGTAGAGAGTGATCAGCTATAATACCGTTCTTATTTTGAAACTTGATGGCAAGTTGTCCTTACCAAGATAGTAATGTCACTACCGGTAGTAAATCTATATTCATGAAGGTCAAATTCTTTTCCATTAACATTTTTCACAGATTCTAACATCTCTTCCAGAGGATTTCCATCATAAACGATACAGCAAAAAAAAAAAAAAAAAGCAATACAGTGTTACAGAAGGTCAGAAACACCATTTAATAAGGTATCTTCAGGAGATAAATCAAGGAGCCAGTAAAAAGTTAAACCAATTAAACTTCACAAATTACAGAAATATGTGGGTAGCATAATCCTAGCTACAGTGACAATTTTGGAGGCCTCTGACAGAATTGATTTTTTTCTGCCAGCTGCACTTGCCAACTGTTAAACGAGAATGGAGAAACATTTACCACAGGCTTGCTTTTTTTTTTGTTACAGAAGTTTCCCTCTTATGGTATGGATTTAAAGAGAAAATAGCTAAAATAGACAAATGACTTGCCTACATTTCATTGTTACCAGCCAGGAGGGGATACAATTAAAAATGACATTGGTAAGTCCATTATTTCAAGAATTCTTCAGCAAACCGAACTTTCTGGCCTCCTGAAGGATTTTTAGTCTTTCTACCAAGGCCTTTTCCTTTCATCATAGCTCTTATCAAAGTAAAAGATGATGGGTTGGACTCTCCTACCCAAAATTCCAATTTTACATAATTTAACTACAATAAATCTTCTGCAACTTGTGAAACACAAGGGGTAGCTGTTTAACCATACATTCTTGTATATGGAGAAGAGTTTAATGAGAAAGTCCCTTATTAAGTGAGAGTAGCTGAAAGACATTTATTAAAAAGGAATTTACTGAGATTTTCAGACATCAATACGCTTAACCCAGGTAACAAGTTATTTATCATCTCCCTGAGTATGATTCTGAATTTCAGCACACGTTGCTGAGTATATTATTGGATAAAGATCATGTGGGCTTCTTGCTTAAATAGTCATAAACAGACCCTTCAACTTCTGTTTCCATTTTTTTGCTCCTCTATCAAATGTGGAAGACAATTGAAAGTCACAATATTTTTTTGAAAGATTGACTGTTACTTTGTCCAATGAAGGAAAATGCTCCTTACCTTATATCCAAGGTCTAACCAACAACTAAGTAATTCTGTCTATACACTACATGACATTTCCAATGGCTATCCAGAAAGAAACATAAATGTGTCTACTGTCTAATTATTCAAAGTACTACAATCTGAAACCTGTGATGAATACACACAAACTCTTGGAAATGCAGGTGACAAAGTTCTATCGAATTTAGATGAACAATAACTCATGCTGCACATCTTGGGGAAGCTACCATTGGAGCTATGATGTAGTGGCCTGTTAGTTTGATGTGCCCCAGGACCTGTCTCATAAAGTCCTTTCCTAAGAATAGCATTGTCTATTTTAATATAGCCTTTGTTGGTATTGATGTTCTTCAATGCTAATGTAAAGTTTACAAAGAGAAGAACTGTGTCTTTATTGGCTACTTAGGATAACTTCAGAAGTGTCATGATCTCACACAAGATGTAACAGTTGACAGAGTTCAAGCTCTATTTTTTAATGAAATCTGTTTACATACATATTCCAGCACTCTAGGAATTCAATCCTAGATGGCCATGCAGTTTTCATGTAAGGTACAATTTGATTAGACTCTTTTCAATGGTTTGATTCAATGGTTTTAGTTACAGGCAATATATAAAGCAAAACACATTGGCAATTTAAATGTACCCTGCACCACTCTTTGAGTGTGACGTATGAAATATGAAACCAGAATACATAATGTAAATGGAAGGTAGAATAGGGTGTGTGATGCTAGGTCTCATTAATTGCCACCATTTATTTATTCATTTGCAGATTTGGATGATGCTCATAAATTGATGATTTGATCTAATGGTTAAGGCAACAGGCAAAGAAACTGAGAGTCTCTGTCTCTCCCCCTCCCTCCCTCTGTCTGTCTATCCTCTATCTATCTATCTATCTATCTATCTACCTACCTACCTACCTACCTACCTACCTACAGTATCTATCTATCATCTCTCTCTCTATCTATCATCTATCTATCTATCTATCTATCTATCTATCTATCTATCTATCTCTATCTCTATCTCTATCTATCTACCTATCATATCTTTCTCTCTCTCTCTCTATCATCTCTCTCTGTTTCTCTATCTATCTATCACTATCTATCTACCTCTTACATCTATCTATCTATCTATCTATCTATCTATCTATCTATCTATCTATCTATCATCTATCTAACTATCTAGATACATGTGTGTTATCTATAGCCTACGGGATCTCATGTAGATTTTTTTCTGTTGGCTTCTCTTGTATGTTTTTAAATCAAGGGTAAAGAATTAGGTCCAATCCAGAAGCTGGAATTTGGGCTGGGGATTTGATGTCTTAAGGTGGAGCTTAATGGATTCATGTGATCCCATAAGCCTTGCTCTGACACCATTAGTTCTTCTGCAAAAGTGGAAGGATGTGGGTGGCCATAATTATAAGTTTCGTGGAAGGGATAGGCCTGGGGGAAGATAGAGTGATCATCCTTGACCAGATGTGCTGGTCTGGTATGCAGTATTAGGCCTATAATTACTCATTTTCCCTGTTTAAATATATATTCCTTTTATGTTGGTCTGCTTAAGTGCTTCTTAAATGCTTTTTAAAAAAGCCTTAACCACTTAATTTTACTACCTCTTTCTAATGAACTGTTTATTATCTAGTCCAGCTTTTAGATTTGTTTTGAAAAAATATCATGCATTCATGTATATCAAAGGATCCCGAACAATATGATTGAGACTCTAGCAAGCATGTACAGGAGTGAGATTTTATTTTTTTATTTATTTATTGAATTCTATACTGGTCATCTCACTAATCAGCGACTATAGGTGGCTTAAAATATAATAAAAAGTCCTAAAATAATCAAAATTAGAATAAAAATATTAAAAGTTAAGATGCAAGATGTTGGGCAGCTTGGGAGTGACAATCTTTTCTACACCATTAGCCACAACCAATGGAGCAGGCCCTTATTGGGGACCCTGGTCAAGGGGCAGAGTCAAGTTTTGACTCTCATCCAGAAGGCCAGAAGTGTGCATGTGTGGGCAGATCTCACCTCTGATGGGAGAATTTTCCAGGAGGCAGGGGCCACAGCAGAAAAGGCTCTTCTCTTGGACTCCCATTGAGGTGGCTCCTCTGATATTTGAGCCCATGCCATAAAAGGCTTTAAACGTAATGTGGCCAACACATGACTGCACCACCCATCCCCAGCTTCCACAGCTGGCCCAAAAGGATACTATGTTCAAAGGTATAGAAAGTTGGTGAGAGAGCAAGAAGTAAATTTTATGTGACAGCGTACCATGTGTAGTCTGAAAATGCATGAACTGAGACTGTTTCCTAGTCTTCTTGGTTATTGTACTAAACCCATGATGGCGAACAAATGGCAGGCGTCCCACAGGTGGCATGCAGAGCCCTCTCTGCAGGCACGCCAGCCATCGCCCCAACCCAGCTCCACTGCACATGCGTGCATGCCTGCCGCTGGCCAGCTGATCTCCGGTCTCTGCTGCACATGTGCAGGGGGCCGGGACATGAGGGGGAAGCACACATGCATGCATGGGGGGCAGGGTGCATGCATGAGGGTGCTCACCTTGCATTTTGGGGGTTCGCGCATGTGCCCCCTGCAGCCCATTTTGGGCATGCATTAGGTCGCAGGGCACATACATGGGGGAGTACTCCCATTGCATTTTGGGGGTTTGGGCATGTGCGCGTGTATTCGTGCATGCTTATGCTTTGGGCACTTGGCACCAAAAAGGTTAACCATCATTGTACTAAACCAGTACTGGGTATGATTAGAGTAAGCACTGTTCATACATACATATCACTATGGATAGTTTGCATTACAGGTTCATCGCTCTCATGACTTTTTCTCATAAACTGGAAAGATATGGTTTGGAAGAGCACTGTATCAATCTCCATTCCATTGGAATATGAACAGTACCAGCATTATTATTATTTTTGATTATGTCTACCAAAGCATTATATTGTGAATCTCTCCCAAATATTATCTGCATCTATCGCCTGTAGATGCAAAAGGAGCTCATTAAAAGAATAGCATAATATGGTGTCTTGTATTTTTTTCAACACCTCAGAATAAATAAGATGAGGTAGCATCTACTGTAGAAATCTGCTCAGAAAAAGATCTGCAGGATAGAGTTAGCTAAAACTTGGATGGGAGATTAGCAGGGAATTCCAGGGCTGCAGGATAGACTGAGAAGGTGAAAAAACGAAAATGAAAATGAAACTGTAGCCATATTGCTGGCAAGATAATTTCATCACTATCTCCATGAGATGGCCAAGAGTTTTGCTATCTGAATGCCATATTAAGGACGATACTTCATGGAACACATTCTACCAATTCTCTCTGTAGATATGAACTGCACCAAGTCTACAGTCCTGGCATCAGATCTGTATGCTTTTATTAAAGAAATTCAAAGAATACTGTCCAGTCACAATAAGACATAACATAAAAATACATAACAGTCTGATGTTAAATTCTTTCTCTCTCTCTTTGTCTGTCTCTGTCTCTTCTCTCTGTTTCTGTCTCTCTCTGTCTCTGTCTGTCTCTGTCTCTCTCTCTCTCTCTCTGTCTGTCTGTCTCTCTCTCTCTCTGGAATAGTCTATCACTTTTCACTAAAAGATACAAACATTTGGATATGGACGACTTCTGAACAGTCTTGTAACTCATCTGGATATTTACTAAATATGTTTACTAAACATAGAACAATTTTTTAAAAAACCCTACATGATGCATCAGTCTTCATCTTTAGGCAGCAAAGACATCAAAGGTTCATTTAAAGAAGGTTTTAAGATGTTTCCTAAAAGTTAGGCATGAAAGTCAAACATATTCCCAAGGACTACTTGTTCCATAGAATTGGGCCACAGCAAAGGTTTGCCTTTGGGCCCAACACTTCCTCACTTTATTTAGTTTTCTCTTGAGCTAATAGAGTGCAGTGGCTCAGCTGGGACACGATGATCCTTTATGTATTTCAATGCCACTAATACTGCCTGAATGATTAGATTTGTAGCTTTTCACAACCCTATATGTCTATATATATATGGGATATATGGGATACACATAGATACACACACACACATACATACATATATTCTTTCTATATATATTGGAAGTTTATTTCTAAGATAACATATTGTTTTAAAGGAGTTGTGGGAAAAGCAGATGAGAAAGCTCTATGAATGTATCTTCTTGTGATAGCCTCATTTTATTCTTATGCTTTCATTTGTTTTTGCAATCATTCACCAGATTCTGCACTTAAGGTGTTTATTTTAGTATTATAATCAAGGGTGCTGTAATGCTGTCTTCATAAACTGTCTCAGCTTCAGAATCCAACTGTAATTAGCACAGAGTTATTCATGGTGCACACCACCAGACATTAATGTAACACCAATATAAATTCTACGGAATGATTCATAAGCTGGAGAAAGCTTGCAAATTCATCATGCTGTGATGTTTTTGCAATATGGATTGCACTTATCTTTTTATTCTCTACAGACAGTGCAAGTTATGTGCAACAGAATGGTGATCCATATCCTGTAGCATCTGTACAATACTATAAATTACGGAGTTCGCTGCTCACTAGAGGAAATGGAAAGTTACTTGTACCCAGCCCAGCAAATTGACATTTACAGGCAACTTGCAGAAACTAATGATGAATTTAAACTAGGAGGCTGAGGTTTGAGGGGTTTGGGGTTCGAGAAATCCAGAGGTTGGATGTTATCTAATTAAATACATTTCCCCACTTAAATAAGAACAGCAGTGCAACACCCTAGTCAACTATTCATAAATCTCACTCACATCTTACAGGTGACATCAAATAAACTATTAAAGTCAGTTTCATTGTTTGCCAGCCTCAAGCTAAATACCTGGGATTATTGACCTACAGTAATACCATGTTTTCCCGAAAATAAGATCCTGTCTTATATTTTTTTGAACCCTGAAATAAGTGCTTGGCCTTATTGCCATGTGCTCAAAAAGCCCGACTGGGCTTATTATAGGGGAATATTTTGTGGGAAACAGGGTATATCTTGAGTAGATGTATACAATGTGCCATAAAGTAACATCCAACTAAAGGAAAAGTCAATACATTCTGCTTCTTGTGTTTCATGGTGTTTTGTGATGTCCTAGTCTTGCAATCCTAGTCTTACTAAGATTGCAAGTATTTCTCAGGCCTGCACCATCAGATAAAATAATCATAAAGATCACAGTTGCTTGCTAGCATTTACTTTAGCTAAATAAGATAATAAAAATGCTCTTCTTCCTAATAACTGAGTAATTCCAATGAGCGTAGAAAATAAAGTCTTGAACTGCTTCCCCTTTTGAAGCCATTGGAATTCTTTAATTGGTTTGACTCTATAGTTTGTCATGATGTCAATGACAAAACTTTTGACCACAGCAAATTTATGTTAAGCCTGAAATATGGCACAGCAGTTATAAATCAGACCACAAATGGTTCTAATTGATCAAATTATTCTTGTGAATTTTAATGCTATTAATGCCAAATCTGGAGAAAATTAGATAGATGGCTTTGACGAGAAACACACACAGAAAGGGAGATAATGTAAATTGCACTTTAAATGTACACTTAAATTGCAGGCATTTGGGCTCTCGGTATACTGGAGCTTATGACACTGGTAGTTAATTCATTATGTGAATGCTAGTTTAGTCCAGTGGTTAAGGCACTTGTCTAGAAATTGGGAGACTGCGAGTTCCAAACCTACCTTAGAATCTGATGAAGAACAGGAATCAAAATATAAAATATTTGCCTTGGTATAATATTAATCACCACATTTCTAATTCTAGTTGGATAGTTGAGAAGGCAGGCTCTGGCATAAATTTTATGATTTATTGGCTAAATCTCTAATATCACAAGTGGGATTTATCATAATCACATTATTGGAACAAACTGCTTGCTATTGATTAAGGACTAATTTTTAACTTTCAAAGTCAATTTCCTCTAAAAAGAGAAGGTGGTTGTTTTTTTTTACAGACAAATCCTGCCCCAAGTTTAGCAAGTGTCTAAGAAACAAAACTTTCCAATCTGAATCTAAAATACTGTTAAACAGATCATTCATAACAACAAAATTAAATGGGCTTCACTGAGTGAATTTGAAATTCTGCAATAATGAAGTTTTTCCTATTTTCTTCTTATTTTTTTTATATCTGTACATTTAGATTGAATTATTTTTAAAAAAGGAATCTCTCAGAAAGCTTTCTCACATCCATAAATGCATTTTAGAATTTTCAAAAAGTTTCACTAAATTTTCTTTTTCTTGGATTTGACCAAGATCATTCAAAGAATGTCTCTTCCATTTTCCCCCTATTGTTGGAGTGGTAGAAGATGATAGCGATCCCAGTTAAACAGTCTAAAGTGTGGGGAAGGTTCAACTTGATCAATGCAAACAACTAATTAGAAATAGAATTGCATCATAGCAGAAAATAATCTTTGTTCCCAGATCTGAAACATGTATATTTAAATGACATATAAACTATATTCTAAACATTGCCGTTACATAGACTTTCACTGTTTGAGGTAAAGCACATACTCATATATATATATATAACATCTATTTCAGTTTTAGCAAATTCAACATTAGGGGAAACAAAAATTGGAAGAAAACATATATAACTAAATCTTCCCCCTGAAGTTCAGCTTTCTTTGAGGTCTAAAATGGATCAGTCTTATAATTTCCACTTCCTATAGCTGGCCAGGAAGAGAATATTAATGTACCACAAGAAAGTCTCCTTTTCCATCATTTCCAGAAAGGACAGAAAAATGTAGCTAGTATAGAATAGTTTCCAGTGCCTAGTTAGTTTCCTGGATAAAAATCAGAGGATTTTCCTAATATAATTGGGATTACTTCCTGTATGAATTGGAACTACTACAAGACTGAAGATTTGATTGAAAATGTTGTGAGAAGATGAAAAAGCCCAACTTAGATTCTAGCTTTGTTAAAGAAGTTTAAAGAAGTTTGGGTCTCAAATGTGAGCAAGCCACATCAGTTGTCTGCAATTTGCCAGATCACAGAGAGATCCTGTGTGGAATAACCCCTCACTCCCTCAAAACTATCCCTAATTTTAGCGATGTATGTTTATATTCCTAAGTGAGTTCTCAATACTGGTCCTGAGAACTGGTACATTAATAGAAAACATGACAGGTAGTCCTCGACATATGACCACGATTAAGCCCAAAATTTCTGTTACTAAGTGAGATATGTGTTAAGTGAGTTTTGCTCCATTTCAAAGCCTTGCTTGTCCCTGTTGTTAAGTGAATCACTGACGTTGTTAAGGGAATCCAGCTTCCTCATAGACTTTGCTTGTCAGAAGGTCGCAAAAGGTGATCACATGATCCCAGGACACTGTAACCATCATAAATATGAGTCAGTTTGCAGCTGTCTGAATTTCGATCATGTGACCATGGGGATGCCGTAATGCTCGTCAGTGTGAAAAATGGTCATAAGCCACTTTTTTCAATGATGTTGTAACTAATGTAATGTAAAACTAATGTAACTAATGTAGCTAAGATTGTCACTAATTGAACTGTTGTAAGTCGAGGACTACCTGAACTTGTGTCACAAAAATGTATGTATAGCAATTTTACAAGGATACTCTAATTAGGTTCTGCTATTAGTGATTCTTTCCTTTTTTATATTAGAATAAAAAAAATACCCACTACTGTATATTAATTTACCAAATGTTCGTTGTATATAGCTATAATTGCACTCAACAATGAACTAAAGGGCCACCAGCAGTGAGCTGTTGGACAGTATTACTTGGTCTGTTGTGTGGATGTTTGGGTGGTTTAGGGGTGGGGAATTGTGCTGGGTGGGAGTGTGTTTGGGGATTGTTATGTGTGTTGGACCTGGTCTTTGGGTGTTAAGTGAATTTTGTTGTATGGGTATACTGTGTATACACGTAAAATGACAATAAAGTTATTATTATTATTATTATTATTGTTATTATTATTATTATTGTTGTTGTTGTTGTTGTAGAAATGTCTTCGTTTTGCAAGCATGAGAATACATGGTGTCTAGTCTCACCCCACCAATCTCCTATGTTAAAAGAGAAGATCTGCAGCACTATTTCTATTCTTTAGGTTTCGTGGGTTTTTAAAGGGTATTATGAACATTAAACTTGCTGATGAGCCAACTGTAAACTGTTGATTTACAATTTGGCCATTATGGATAAGAATCATTATTTGTTGAGATTGGCAGGAAGTGTTCTATAACTATAAATATAGGAAAATAAGATGTTGTGTTTGTTCAAAGTAAAAACTTGTGAGGTCTTCTGATTGCTGTGGTTTCTGATTTCCCCCAATAAAAATAGAACCGAAGTCTGCTGTCACAGATCAAAGAGACTAGTTGCATGGTTCTATTCTTAGTTAGTTGCCCTCTGAGAGCACAATTTTTGTATTTTGTAGAGTATTTTATTTCAGGATGTACTGCTATATGGATTATTTTTCAGATAGAATAGAAACATGTTTTTCTCCAAGTGTAAATATAAAATTTAAAGTTGCTAACATAAGCTCCTGAAAAAATATCTGTACTACAGTTCAGGGAAGCAGATATTTAAAATATTGCTCAGTTTTAGAAAAATCAAACCGAAAACATCAGAAAGACAAATATCAGCCATTATTTAACAGCAGATGTTCATTAACAAAAGAATCTCCTAAGAGGAATATTACAGTTATTTAGAATAATCCCTCATTCAGAGATAATGCAATTTTTTTCTGTGTGATGAAAAAGAACTCTGAAAAAGAACAGCGATAAAGCAAGAAAGTAAAATTTAGAAGAAATTTTTAAAAAATGGGATTTATCTTAGAATTTTTTAAAAAAGCAAACAAACAAAACCTAACTATGGATACATTATTGGGGGCTGAAATTATTAACCTTGAAAGAAATCTTAGGGTGCTGGTACACAGTTCAGTGAAAAAAATCAATAAAATATAGCAATTACAAACTCTTATTATTACAAATAGCCATGAAAGGAATTGAAAAAAAATATTGTTTATTGACAGCCAAGCTGGTTGACCAAAATATTGACAAAAAGGATACAGCTAAAAATATACATAAATATCGCTGCAGTTGGAAGCATAAAAATAAACAATTACTAAATCAGTAAAATTATTATTTTAAGCCAATTCAAAAAACTACATGAAAAAGAGGCATGAACATAGAGTTGTTCCCAATGTTATGTTTCCTTTTGCTTACAACACAAACCTTAATATTACCAGTCTGCATGTCTTTATAGATTCTCTATCATGCAATTACAGGAAGTAGAACTGAAAAGGTGCAATGTTGAATTATTTAGCATATGGCATCCATGAAAATCATGTAATCACTAATAAACAAATATATGTTTAAATAAAGCATCATAAAGCATAAATTTATGTGCACAATGCAATATATGAGCTAAAATTAAGATAAAACTGTAATAAAATCGCCATAATATGGTGCTATAGAATCACAATGGTATAGATATTATACTTCTCTGTGGCTGTCCCAGCTCTCTGGAATCAGTTACCTCCTGAGGTCCGGACCATCCCCATCCTATTGGCCTTCCGAAAAGCGGTGAAGACTTAGCTTTTCTGGCAGGCCTGGGGCTGTTGATCTCGCTTTGCGATCTGACAAGATCTGGCCATGAATGGGTTTTAATGTCTTTAATGTTTTTAATTTTTAAGTATTTTTATAGTGATTTTTTGAGTGTATTGTGAGCCGCCCTGGGTCTTCGGAGAGGGGCGGCATATAAATTGAATAAATAAATAAAATAAATAAATAAATAAATTTGATATCTAAGGAAGCTAACATCTAACTGCTTCTGGTGTGGCTGTGATGAGATAATCCCAGGTGTCTTGAAATGTCCTGAGAAGACATTCTTGAACTATATGTGTCATTGTTTGTTCCGGTGCTCTACAGTCCCACTGCAGAATGGATCTCGGCCATTCCTCACTTAAAGAGCTTTGCCTTATCCCAAAGGTGCTTTTTCAAGAGGCAACTGAGGACTTTTTGGTTTTTTCTTTGAAGACGTTTCGCTTCTCATTCAAGAAGTTTCTTCAGCTTCTTGAATGAGAAGCGAAACGTCTTCAAAGAAAAACCAGAAAGTCCAGTTGCCTCTTGAAAAAGCACCTTTGCGACAACCATGACCTGGATGACTGAGAATCTCTATAGACATTGAACTTTGTTTTAGTTCTGGAACAGCCTGCTAGTTTTTATTTAATCTTTCTTAATTTTTAATTGTTTTGCATTACCTTTTTATTATGTTGGAAGCAGCTTCTGCCAACCTAGCAGTTCAAAAGCACATAAAAAATTAACTAGAAAAATAGGAACCACATTTGGTGGGAAGGTAACAGCATTCTGTGCGCCCTTGGCGTTTAGTCATACTGGCCACATGACCACGGCGACGTCTTTGGACAGCCCTGGCTCTTGGGCTTTGAAATGGAGATGAGCAACGCCCCCTAGAGTCGGGAACAACTAGCACATATGTGTGAGGGGAATCTTACCTTACCTTAAGCTGCCCAGAGATGCTGTAACAGTGAAATAAGCCGCATATAAATATTAAATCAATCAATTCTGCATAAATATTATAAGTTGCTAAAGGGTTGGCGGTTTGCAGCATGGCAACGTATCTTTCTCCTCATCCTCTAATACAGGTAGGGGAAAAAAAGAAAGTCAGATGGAAGAATGAACCTAGTGCCTAAGCCTGATATGGGATTTTTTCTCTTTAAAAATCCTTAGAAATAGATTTGAAATATTAGAAATAGAAATAGATAATCCAAGAATTTTAAAGATATAGGATGTAGTTATATGATATTACTTCTCAGAGGTTTTTTTGGGTGTGTGTATGTGTGTGTGTGATAACTGGTATTTTAGTGATAGCATAAGGAAAGCCTTTTTTCCTCTAGCATTGATTTCCCAGTCATTTTGTGAAAATAATACTTATTCTTCCATGGCTTATTCCTACAGGTGGCTACCATTTGTAGAATTATCAATTTCTTTGCCTGTTTAAAAGCACCTATTATTTATTTAAGCCTCTGCTTATCCTCTTTTTTATTCATTTGGACAAGAGGTGTTACAAAACATTTTAAATAGCCTGAGGTAAGGTCAAGTTCTAAGATCACACGTTATCATGCGCAGCCTCAAAATAAATAGGTAAAGTCTGTTCTAACACAATGTTCAGAAGCGGTGTCTTAATGTGCATTTAATTTGTGCCACTCTTTCAGATGTGAAAATATAAGCCAGGTTTTTTTAAAAAAACAATCTATGGGCTAGAAAGAAAATCATCTGCAATAGGTTAAAGAATACAGTGTGTGCTTTTTCCTGGTCCTTTTGCTGAGAATTATGAGGACTTTTAAAGCCCTTAACATTTTTTATGGCTATATACAACCTCCCCAAACGGATGTTCTTGTTGCATGGTTCTCACTAAACATGTGCTTTCTGAGAATTACATATTTATCTTACATGTAATTTTTAGAAGGTTCCTGATTAAAATTAATCAATGGTTAGTTTTCTGCTCCTTTTCAAAACTGTAAATTATCATCCCATGTCTCAGCAAAGAAAAAGACTACTTAGTCATTCAGCATTGCTTCGGATGCTGTCCAGATGTTACATATGAATTTTTTACTGGCATACTACCAAGTTAATCTGTTGTTTGGGACACTGAGGGAATTGTTAACAGTCTGCTAAACTTTACAGGAGCCTAGTTTTCTCTTTAGATATTTGAGGAGGCGAGGAAGAAATCTTTTTTTTGCTTTAGTGATCCTTCTTTCACAATACTCCGCACTGCATGGTTGTTACTTTGGCCTCTACAACATAATTTTATGGTAATCCTTAAACTGCAGGATGGATGTTTACATTAACACAATACTTTCCCTCTGCAGTCAAAACAGTCACTTTATAGTCCTCAGTGATGGCTTATTAAGTCTAGCAATTTCTTTGATTTTTGGAGATGTAACGAATTATCATTTCTTCTAACTGTAAGTATATCATGCATTTGTTCCAATTGGTGAGAGCTTGGGACTTTCATCTTTAGATTGGAATATGGCCCAGATAAGAGATTTCAAAGCAGTTAAAAAGGAAGACAATGATGTTACCTCAAATCCCAGTTCAAATAATCTCAGGCTTTATACTAAAACACAAATGTTGACCTTGTTGGATAGCCCTCTCCCTTCCCTTCCCAACCTTCAGAATAATATATAAAAGTTTTCTCTCCCTCCCCTCCTTCTAAATATTTGTGAATAGAATGGAGGAAGGAATGTTGGTGAAACGTCTTTTGGTTGTCCTTAGTTGTGTTTAAATCCAACGGAAATAGTCCAAATTCTGTGGCATTTTCAGCACTTTGATTCATCTCCTCATCGTAGTCCAAGCGTTCAATTGCTTGTGTATTTTAGTTCCCACTTATTTTTCTAGTTTTGATTTCAGACTAGACAGCTCTGTCAACTCAAAGCAATATTCTTTTTTCAAACTATTGATCTCTGTTGCTTTTCCAAATCCTTTAGTATTGGTCCTTAGGATTACTATAATGCTATAATCATTTTGTTAAGGATTCAGATTCATGGTGGACTCGAAAATGGAAACATCAAAAGGATTTAAATGCCCTTGGGAAAAAAAATCAATTTTTGCCCATCAAATACAAATGCCGAGAGGCTGCTTTCAGCTAATAATTTATAACTGAATTAATGCCGCTTGGCTTTCCCTTGTAATGGCCTTTCTCCTTTCCCCTTACTTTCCTTTTTCTTCCCCTGCCCCATATTAGAATTTTTTGTCCTTTAAGTGGGTATTTTATTCTCTGGGGGTAAAAAACAACAACCACATGCTAAAGAATTTAATAATTTAAGAAAGACTGTTATATGAATGGCTTCCCCCTCTTTTTCTCAATCATTGGACTATTAATATGTGTTCTGTATTTTTGAACATGGATTTTATATTTCCCCCCCAAAAAAGACAGACTTAATTGATAGCAATAATAACTCTCTTAGAGTATTCTCAGGCTTTCTTCATTTTTAGAGGATGGATGGATTTATTTAGTTAGCTAAAACAAACATTTCTTGTTTTTCTTTTTTCTTCTTTTACATTTTATGTGGTAAGAGTTTCTGTTCGCAAATATAGCTATTTTTGGCTTCATGGTTCTAAACATTACAAGTATGGCTTCCTTCCCATTTTCTTTTCCCATCAGCCATGAGCCTGCCTCCATCTTTGCTGCTAGTAAATATACTATGCCTGTTCTACACAGTGTCTGATATATTAAGGCCCAGGTTGTCCTCAATTTTCAAACGTTTGTTTAGAGACCATTCATTGATATAACGGTACTGAAAAAAGTGACTTATGACTGTTTTTCACATGACTGTTGCAGCGACCCCAGGGTCACATGATTAAAATTTGGTTGTTTGGCAACTGGTTCATATTTATGACAGTTGCTGTGTCCTGGGATTACCATTTGCAACCTTCGGATAAACAAAGACAGTAGGGAAGCCAGATTCACATAACAACCTTTTTACTAACTTAACAACTGCCGAGTCACTTAAAAAGCGTGGTAAGAAAGATAGTATGGGACAAAGCTCACTTAATGACTGTCTTGCTTACCAACAGAAATTTTGAGCTCAATTGTGGTTGTAAGTTGATTATCTGTACTTGGAATTTATATCACCAGAAATTTAGGATTATTAATTTAGTTTTGGCCAAAGGAAATTCCAACTGAAGAAGAGCCAAAACCAGACTGGAATTACAGAAAGTGGCAGACACAAAACTTCTAAACACATTTGACTTCCCATCTGGATCAGACTCTATAGACTGCTAAAACTCTCATTGTCATGACCTTTAACTGGGTGAACTACTATATCACAGGGCAACAGGTTTTGAACCAAAGTACCCCAGATAGGCTAATTTACAAAATATGTCCAAAATTCTGGACTCATGATTCCCAAGGGAATGAAATTTGGGGAAGCTGTGGCTGCTTTTGTGGCTACTGGCTACTGCTGCAGTCACATGATCTTCATCTTCAATATTCCATGACAGTTTCCCAGCCACTCACAATCTGTTGTTCTGTCCCTCCCACAGCAATAGTAGCTACTCAGGGAAGGGAAGGGGAGGGAAGGGGAGGAGTGAGGAGAAGAGAGGAGAAGAAGAGAAGAGAAGGGAAGGGAAGAGAAGGGGAGGGAGGGGAGGGGTGAGGAGAGGAGAGGAAGAGAAGGGAAGGAAGGGAAGGGTAGGGGAAGGGAAGGGAGGGGAGGGGGAGGGGAGGGGAGGGGAGAGAAGAAGAGAAGGGAAGGGAAGGGAAGGGAAGGGAAGAGAAGAGAAGAGAAGAGAAGAGAAGAGAAGAGAAGAGAAGAGAAGAGATGCCATGCACACTTCCTTGCCTATCCCACCCATCCCCTGTATGCTTTGTAGATCTATGCCACTCTCCCAGACATGTTCCGTGACCCATGCACACTGTCTCTGAATTGTACATCACCCATTTTGCACTTTGAAATACTCCCCTGGCATCCTTTCTAACTCCTGGAATCTCGTCACGCATATTTTCTTGACCTGTGCTGCCACCCCCTGCAGACTCTACCTGATCTGCCCAGCACTTCTAGCACACACCTATGTACCATTTCTGACCCTGCACCACCTCATTCCCTTTCCTACTTGCAACAGCCACTTACCTGCCTGTTGGCCAGGAATTTGCAACTTCCTTCTGGCTTCCCCAGTGATTTCTCCCTGCAAGTTTCCCACAAGCAATGGGGAATTCTACAGAGGGAGAGAAGATGATAATGAGAGAATGACAGACAGACAGACAGACAGACAGGCAGACAGGCAGACAGATGAGGGAGGGAGGGAGGGAGGAAGAAAGATTCTGTCATTCTTGTTTCTTTGTTTAGGTAAAGAAATATCTTCAAAATTATGCTCAATGGGGTATAGCATTGGCTAAACTGCTGGCTATGTCTTTAAGGTAACTATATCTTATTAGACCTGATATTAAGTTAGATGGTACAATTGGTGAATAGCAATAGCACTTAGACTTATATACCACTTCATAGTGCTTTACAGTACTCTCTAAGTAGTTTACAATGTCAACATATTGCCTCCAAACACTCTTGATCCTCATTTTATCCAGCTCAGAAGGATGGAAGGCTGAGTCAACTTTGAGCCGGTCTGGATTGAACTCTGTTTATAATTAATAATCCCTACTAAAATTATCATTCAAATTCAACTTTAAAAAAATTATGTATTCAAATTTTCAATGAGGTTCAATTCAATTTTGCTATATTATCATGATGAATGATACTATATGGATGGATGGATAGATAGATAGATAGATAGATAGATAGATAGATAGATAGATGAAAAATAAATAGAAGAGAGAGAGAGGGGGGAGGAAGAGAGTTAGAGAGAGAGACTGAGAGGGAGGGAGGGAGAGAGACACTCAAATGTACATATATACACCCATATTTTAATTCCTTTAA
The DNA here is from genome assembly GCA_022577455.1 of Arizona elegans. Classification (NCBI taxonomy): domain Eukaryota; kingdom Metazoa; phylum Chordata; class Lepidosauria; order Squamata; family Colubridae; genus Arizona; species Arizona elegans. Next base: position 228,861,363 of record JAKOOJ010000001.1, on the reverse strand, counting down.
AAATCCAGCCATTTTGACAGCCTAAAAAGAACACAGAGTATTTTTAAAACTATCAAGGGCATTTCAAGTTTTTCCAAGTAGGAGTTACAAAATAACTGAACAAGTAGACTGAAAATGGACCATAAAAAAAGCTTTTAAACTAATTGAAAACATCATAACATTAACTTCTCTGAGAACAATGGATTTTAAAAAGCAGCCAAAACATGCAGAGTTTGGCAACCAATGTTCATTTCCAACCTTTCCCACCCAATAGCTGAATACTGTCCAAATATCTTTCTTTGACTTACCAAATCAAGGGTTTTCTGACCTAGAACAAGAAGTAAGAGTGATCTCACCTCACTCAAATCTCACACCTCATATTTTAACCAATTAGTCATTGTAACAAGAATCATAGGCATTAGGTAATGCCAGTGCTTTCTGAGCTAGATTCTAGGGGTGCAGCAAATGTTATCTGCCTCTCCTCTTCCTGCTCATCCACTACCCCCAACCTGATCGGGACATAGGCAGTGGTGGAATTCAATTTTTTTAACAATCAGTTCTGTGTGCATGGCTTATTTGGGGGTGTGGCTTAGTGGTCATGTGACTGGATGGGCGTGGCTATGTGCATAGGGACTACTCAGAGGGCTGAAAAAAGTCATTTCTGACTCTCACATTTATGCCCGTTGCAGCATTCTTAACAATCATGTGACTCATTTCACAACTGTTTCTCTTCACCATGGTGACAAGATAGGGTGCAAAATGTAAAATGTGAGGACAGTCATAAATGCGAGGACCAGTCAAATGTGTGAAGACCAGTCAAAAATAATTTTTTCAGCCCTCTGAGTAGTCCATATGCACATAGGTACTGCCCAGAGGGCTGAAAAATGTGATTTCTGACAGGTCCTTGCACTTTTGACTGGTCCTCACACTTATGACCACTCAACATTTAGGCCCGTTGCAGCATTCTTAACAACCGTGTCACTCATTTCATAACTGTGGTGCTTCATGTGATCAGAGGGGGGGCATGACCAGGTGGTCATGTGGCATCGCTTCTTTGCCCTAATGACAGTTTGCTGCAATGGTCGTAAGTGTGAAAAACGGTCATAAGTCACTTTTTTCAGTGCCATTGTAACTGTTGTAAATCAAGGATTACCTGTACAAAAATACAAAAAGCTTCTTTGCTTGCAAAAAGCTGCCCTAAATACCAATCATTAGATTAGAAATACCTGCAAACTGGAGTTACAAATCAGGCAGGGTGGCAGAGCACCTTGAGGAATTAAAATAGTTAAAATGCAGTGATAACTATCAGCAGCCAACTCTTGCTCATAAAGTGAAACCTCTTTAGCAGAGAGGTCATATAAGCTCTCCAAAATGAAGCAAAGGAACAAAAGGAGTATCTGTTGCTTATTAAACCAATTACCAGAACAAATAGACACAGGAACTAGTCAGATTTCCGAAGCTGCTTCTTTTCAGGAACAGAGATTAACTTTTTTCCTTCCAAACAAAGCTGAATAGGTAAAATTATCTCATCACTAAACACAGGATTAAACATCACCAAGCACAGAATTAAACTTCACCAAAAACCAGTTTTAGACCAAAAGTCAGAAAGGGTATGTAAACTCACATTTGAATGTCAATCTTTCTAGCTAGCCAATAAGCCTTGCTGAATGTCACTCATCTTGGTTCCTTGTCATTAAAAACTTCTGCTTCGTTATTCAATTATTTCTTCAAAGTGCTGATCATTGCACCCTGGCTGGTAGAACTCCAACAGGGGAGTATTTCCTCCCAACAGCGGTGTAAAAAGCATAAAACAACCCTTCCGCTTTAAGAAAGTCAAGCAAAAAAAAAACAACAACACCCACCCTCCGAGAAGCTCCGGAACCAGAAGCGACAGTAAGTCTAGGTATACTGCCAAGAATGTAATAAGGGTTAACGGAGAGGCAGTTTCTATAAGCAGGGCAATAAAGATTAGGCTAGGAAACAACACCAGAAGTTATAATTCCTTACAGGATTAACCCTGTAAAGTGGAAAAAAACAAAAGGAGATTTCTTCTAAGAACCGGCTCTCCGAATTGCTTAACTATTTAACAACTGGTTCTACCAAACCGGTGCGAACCAGTAGAATCCCATCACTGGATATAGGGGTGAAAGAGAATGGAAAGGAAAACAAGTGCTTCAATATCAATGTCAGCACAGTATATTGGGGACAAAACCTAGAGCTGTGATGGCAAACCTATGGCCAAGGTTATTTCAGGGTTCAAAAAAATATAAAACAGGGTCTTATTTTCGGGGAAACATGGTATACTATACTATACTATACTATACTATACTATACTACACTACACTACACTACACTACACTACACTACACTACACTACATTACACTATTATATACTAACTCTTTTAAAAGGGTTAAACTTGAAAAAAAAAATTTTGTTTAGATCCCAGATGAAATTTTCATTTCCTTCATCTCTTTGCTCTTAAAAGAGAGAAATACTGAAATGTTAAGGATTTAGCAAGTGCTCCATTGCTTTCTGGGCCATTGACAGTTTTCCATCACTGGTCTCTCATTGATAAAGTATTCTTTGGTGTTGGCTACGAAATTCTCCCAAACCAGAAATTGTTATTTTACTTGACATTAGGAAGCTGGACACAGTAAAGCTTTGGAACCCCTCACTAACACCCCTATCCAGTGTAGGTGAGCAGAGTTCCATCATAATTGTAGTACAGGTAGTCCTCAACTAATGATATAAACAAGCCCACAATTTCTGTTGTTAAGCAGGACAGTTGCTAAGTGAGTTTTGCCTCATTTTGAAACCTCTCTTGCCACACTTGTTAAGTGAATCACTGCAATTGTCAATTATTAACATGGTTGTAAAATGAAATCTGGATTCCCCCTTGACTCAGCTTGTCAGAAAGTCTCAAAAAGTGATCTGCTTCCTTTTGTTCCTTCTTCTGCTTCTCCCACTCTTGCAAGTATGTGGGAAAATTTCCACTTGCAAATTTCAGAACATTCCTACTTTATTTGTAAAAGGATATAGCAACACTGGACTTCAGCTGAAAGGGAAAAAGGGTGAATTGTACAGGGAGACATATCTATTGGAAAAATTTGAAGTTCTGACCTCATATGTTTCTGCTCAAAGAGCATTCTCCAAAGATACGTGGCTAGGATCTGAAATGTATACACAGGTGGCAATCAGCAGTGTTGTTGAGGCTTGCCAGAGCAAATGTGTAATCTCAAAGTAGTACATGCTTTCTGGAGCTAAACTTTCAGAAATAAAACATTTTGACTGGTTTTGATTTTAAAAAGAATAGCTACCATGTATTTAGATATATAATGTGATACTGTTAAACCTATTACATACATACATTATTTATTAATTACTTAGCAGAATCAAGGTTGAAAAATATTCAACTAAAAGATCTGAACTCATTTAAGTCTTAGATTGCCGCAGGAATTTCAAAATATTACCAGATTTAGATTATTTCTGTTTAAACTGAGCTGAGCTGAACTAAACTATAAACTAAATTACTAAACTAAAAACTAAATTAAACTAAACTAAACTACACCAGTTAAATTAGCTGGACAATATATAGATGATTATAATGACACAGCCATATAATTTCAGAGCATAGTGTTATTTTCTTTATTCAGAAGAAAGTCTTCACTGAAATTTTATATTATTTTATTTTTTAAAAAAATTGAGTTCAATGGAGCACACTTTGATAGGATTTCTTCTTAAAATCTTGTTTGGCATGGTATAACTATATCCAAGAATTGGCTGGATTTTAAGTAATAGAGAGGAGGCATCAGCGAAATAAATCAGTCTTATGTCATTCCTCAGTCAACACTGAAATGCTACAGTTAGTAAAGCTGCCAAGCTGAGCTCATAGAACGGAGTGACTATAAGGCTCATCAGCTGGATTTTTATAACCTTGTAGCTGTAACACTCAGTACAGCTGCTGGCCTGATGTCTTCTTGCATGTTGGATGTACTCTATTCACTCTGTAAGTTTCCTGTTGGATGAGTTGTGTAAAATAGATATAACATCAAACATTTGTGGGGGGTTCTGTCCAGTTTTTCCTCCAGAGTTTGTGTAAAACCTCCATAATATCACATATTTCTGACTGGTTGTATCCTTTTTATTTCCCAAAATTGATTTGCTGGTTTCAAGGAAACATATACTGTAGGAGAGATCAATAAACCTGGATCTGACTACCAAATGTGCTCACAAGATCTTTCTATGCCCTATTGTCATCAGTTCTACAGACAGAAAAACACTGACTATTTTCAGAATTAGATGATAGTGTTATTTTGGTCTCTAAATATAGTCTCAACATGCTAGTTCATACAAAATATGACTGGAAGATTACTAACTGGGACTGGATACTTTGATCATATTTATGGCAATGTTTCTTCATCAGCATTAAATCCTATGTGTTTTCTAAACTGAAATTGAATTTCTTATATAAAATTATTAAGATCTCGAGAGCCTCTTCTTGTGCCCCAGTCAACTAAAGAGGGAAGATTTCCAACAAATAATCACTGGATTACTTTTTTATTGTTGTCTCCCCATGTCTAGAGATTAGGATTAGGATTAGATTAGATTAGAGTGATCTTTAAAGTCATTTGTATTTAAACCAGTGGTGGGATTCTATCGGTTCGGACCGGTTCGGGTGAAAAGTTTTCTCCAACTTTCAGCTGTGAGCGAACCGGTTCTCTCTTTCTTTGAAGTGGACCCGCCTGCCCACTCCTGCATTATACTTACCTATATTTCTGCTTCTGAAGCCCAGATGATCGGGGCGGCAGAGTGGATTGCTGCTCCTCAGCTGTTATTCTTGCTCTCAACAATGTGGAAGTTCAATTTTCTGCAAGGTGTGCATGCAAGCGCAACGAACCAGTTGTTAAACCGGTAGGATCCCACTACTGATTTAAACCAACAAAATCTAGTCTCTATTGACTGGAAAGAAAGAAAGAAAGAAAGAAAGAAAGAAAGAAAGAAAGAAAGAAAGAAAGAAAGAAAGAAAGAAAGAAAGAGAAATTTACCCTAGTCTTGATACTATATTAGTATGCTTTTATTGTGAACCAAGAAATTATAAATGAGAGCATTTGGGGATAAATGACTCATTGTGTGAGAACAAAGATAGGGCTCTTATTCAGTAACTGGGACTAGAACTTTCAGTCAACAAATTTCTGAAATAAGCACATTTGGTTTTATTATGTGGGAACAACATACATAAATTGATAGACATCCATTACACTTGCTCAATTCAAACACTACCATACTATTAATTTGGTAGGATCCTTGAAAAACTGATTCGTTCTTTATAACAGTTCATAGATTTTCCTCAGAGATGGAGATATTCCAGATTACAGATCTGAGTCTTGATCTTTTTTTTTATTTTCCATAAAGCATTTTTAACTAATTAGGCATTTTAAAGTTTGGCCAGTAACCAATAATCCAAGAGTGTTGACAATTGTAACACTGTAGCATTGTAACATGAAAAGCAAAAATTTCTCTAAAATATGCTTGAACTCATTTATAATTTATATTACATTAAGAGAGGAATCACTCATAACAGTCACCAACCAAGGAAACTATTTTCAATGAAAAAGTCAACGGTGTTTAAAAACCCTTTTCCATGAGAATTGGAAAACACTGCATCAGAAAGAAGCCTCATGGTTCAATAGCCAGCTATGACTCAACAGTAGTTGGCCTCAACATTTTTTTCTGTGAAATTTGATCCCATCTGTTGGAATTTTGCTCCAAATCTAAACTTCAGGTTTTACTGCTTCAAATTGCCTGGCTTATCTTGAGTAGAAACACAGAACAAAATTTGATCCACGCTGGGTTCAACATACAGCATTAAAGTTTTCAGATTAAAATGACCTACAAAGTGATTCTTTCCTATTATTATCTCCCATGTACTTATGGGATTCTAATTGGGTTTTCAATTAAAGTATAAGTATAAAAGTATAAAACCTGGAATTGCAATTGACCGCCAAGATTTATCACTAGGGTAAAGCAAAGGAGATAGCAAACAGTAGCTGGGTTCATAGAATATGCTAAACCCTAATCCTGGGATAACAAAACACAATTGTTATGCTAACGTGCTACCCTCAGATAAACTATATTAGGGCTTTATATAACAGCCTAGTTCACTCAATATGTTATAATATTTGAATCCCTTTAACATTCTGAACCACAAACTCTCCAGTCCCATTTTAGCCTAAACTAAACACATTCAGACACTTTTATTGGGTCTTTCTTACAGCCAGAGGACAATTTTGATTTTTCCTTTGTTGCTCATTTGTTAAGAAGGAAAATGTGATTCCCCTCCCAGAGAATAGCTGCTTATTGCTTTGCTGGGTGCACATTTCACTTAAAATGTGTACTAGTAGTAGTCTTTCTAACTCTGAAGTCATCTATACAGCAAGATTTTGAAACAGGGAAAACTGAGGCATCAATTTATGTCCTTTTATTTATTTTTACTTAGAATTGAAAGAATGTGCTGGAAGTGATACCGTTTTCAATAACACAAGATCTGGTTGTTTAAGTTAACCTTAGAAAATCTTTCTCTTTCTTTCCATACTTATAACAAACCGCTCACTTGACCCTCCTTGTTTCTAAAAGAAATCTTGGAAAATCAATTTAGCACAAACCTAAAGCCCATGTCTTGAACAGATTTAATAATAGGCCACAGCCGTGGAAAGTTAGTAAAAAAAAATGGGCTGCGTTCTTGTCCAAGTTATTTTTATAATTCCTTAAAACATCCTGCTATTCCCCATATTTCTTTTCTGATTTGCATTGACTTCCCCAGCTGGAGAAAGATAGCATCTTGGATACGAATAACTGCTGGATAACTACTTTTCCATCCAAATGTTTCATACTTGCCCCTTTAAACTTTGTAAATAGAGATCTTACTAAGCCTTTGCCCATGTGTTACTCATGTGATATTTATTTAGCTGTGATAGTGATGCTGCTGACATTTTTGGGACTATCTTGGATCCCCATGCTAAACTTCTGCAGGTGTTGGATTTCTTATCTTATAGTAGTTTAGTATTGCTTGATAAAGTCAATATTTGGCTATTGGAATCCTTTCCACTAGATTACTAGTTACATATATGTGTATTCATCAGCTGTGTCTCCTTTTCTTATCTCAAGACATTAACTACTAGCCAAACACCCATTGATGTTCAAGGAAAAGCCTAGCATTTAAAAGACTGGGCTGCAATTCTAAAACTTGACATTTTTCTTTGTAACATGCATCTACATTCACAAACATAAACTAAATGGAACTCAGTTCCCAACCAGAAAAAAATACAACACTTGCTATTTCATGCACATGAAATATCTAACTAAAAGTGAAAGGCTTTAATATAGTAGTTGTGTCAACAGCCAAACCTCTTAGTCCTGTCCATGTTGCTCTGATTAGACATGGGTACGTTATATCATCTGTTTTAATGCTACTACACAGCATCAAGGCAATTAACAATATTGTGAAGTGATTTGTAGGAATAATCTGACAGCATTGGAAAAGAAACCAGGATCATGGGATCCTTCTTTTTCTCCTGAAAAACAACAAAAACACAAAACAAGGTGATGGAGGAATGAATAAAGTATTCCTTGCAAATCTAATCCTACTATTTTTTCTACAACCGAGCAAACTATATTCTATTGCATAGCTAATATCACATAAACTGAATAGACTACAGCATATTTATGTCCACCTATAAAGATTCCTTTGTAACAATACAGTCATCCTTCTAGTAGATTTATTTGCAGCTGTACAAAGCCAATATTTCTGCATCAAGAATATATCAGTCTTTTAACCAAACTGGATGAATGCCTCATTTTTTTAGTTTCACAGAGCAATGGACCACATTGATATTTAGTGAAATATAGCTGCTTAACAATGGAAGAGAAACCTTTCAGTAGTAAAGAAATTTAAAAGACTGCAGTCATTTCAACTTGGCAGAGGAATAAAGTTTTGAAATGGAATTGGTTCCTTTGAAAATCTCCTAAATTTCCCAGCGCTTCATGCACAGATCATAATTGATTCATCTCTCAAAGAAAAAAAAATCATACATAGTCATGTTTACCTGAGATGGAAGCTAAACCATAAAATCACTGGCAGGACTGTGTCTTGAGAAAACACAGAAAAAGATAATTTTTAAAAGGTCAGGTCTTTTATGCTGGAAGAAAGAGGGAAAATGATATATCATGGCAACCAGCCATTTTGGCAAAGCTTAAAAATAATCCATTCAAAGTACTTCCACAATTTAAAAACAGCACACACAGTCTCTCTCTCTCTCTCTCTCTCTCTCTCCCTCCCTCCCTCCCTCTCTCTCTCTCTCTCTCTCTCTCTCTCTCTCTCTCTCTCTCTCTCTCTCTCTCCCCCCCCCCCCCCTTCCTTTAATGTAAAAGTCAGAAATCTGTTCATTCATTGTCTCTGGCCAAATTCTCAAGAAGCTCTTTAAATATAGTAAGCAATTAGGAGCCTCAGTGGAGCAGGAGAAGGTGATACTGTGACAAATGGCTTGGAAAATTCCACCATGACAAGTACTGAGGGAATTATTGTGATGGAATTATTCAGGAACTGTGATAGAATGGCCATTGCTTTTGAAGCCAGAAGCAGAGGAATCTTAAACACTGCTATTATAAGCTTGTGTGAGTTACATATTAGTATGAGAATGTAAATGTGAAGTAACTTTATTCAGGGAACAAAGCCAAAGGGACTGCCTGGAGGAGTCAACAGAAGAATATTTATGCTTTTAATGTATATTCTACCATTTCCCAAGACAAAACATAAAACAAGTAATGTGCCTGTTATTCTACCATATCTTGTTCTTATTTTAATTTTTTGGTTTGCGGCTGTCCATCCATTGTTTCAAACCTAATTTATATTTAATTTGGCAGAGATCATGGTTAGAGGACCCAGGCAAAGCATATTTTTTGATGGTATCACCCACGTGACTTAGTCCATCATGTTGAAACCAATGATAATTCAAAAGCTCTTATTTTTGGCTGGATTATGTCCTGTAGCTAAAATCCAACTCAGAATTAAACCTCTGATTGCAGAAGTGCAAGAAAACAAAACTTAAGGGGTGAACTCTCCTCTTATACTGCCATGGCTCCTAAATATTCTCTACAGCATTGTACTTCACACTTGACAGCATTAAGATATATGGACTTTAACTCTCAGAATTCCCCAGTCAGTAATTCTGAGAGTTGAAGTCCACAAATTTTAAAATTGCCAAGATTGAGAAACATTGCTCTGGAGACTCTTCTGGAGACCTTTTGGACAACTATAAGTGGTAGACTGGTCAGAAGAAATCTATTTTGTTGGCAGATGGACCCTATTAGATTCACTAGCAAAGCTCCATGTTGGAGAAAGGGATGGGGTGGTTCAGAGATCCCAGGATCTCTTTCCCATGGAGAGGGCAAGGAGAATGATGGCAGAAGGGGTAAATAGCATATTTTAAAACAGGAGAAATCTTTCCTTTTGTCAACATATCAGAAGACTACATATCCCTGTAGCAAAACTATCGGTCAAATTATCACCAAATAAAGGATGAGTGGGAAAATGTAGTAATGAAGTTGTTAGGAGTTGGGCAGCATAGAAATTTAGTAAATACCGAATAACAGAGTTGGAAGGGACCTTGGAGGTCTTCTAGTCCAACCCCCTGCCTATACCAGACAAAAATGCCAGCAGGACTATGTGCCCTGTCTATGATACAGAATTTCACACTGTTTGATTGCTGGATAGCAATCGTATTGGTTCATTTCAATAAACTTGTAGACCTGGGAGGAAAATTGTTCCCTTGCAACCATCATAGCTGGATGGAGAAGTGGAAGGAATCACCCAAAACCCAGTGGGGGTGGAATGAAACTGGGTCCTAACTCCCAACAGTTGAAGCTTCTTTGTTGTTACAGTCATTTATGTATTTTTGAGAAAAGTGAATAATTTAATAAGAAAGAATATCTTCTGGTAATACACTTTCCAAGTCTCTTGCTATTCATCTGACCTGTCCCATGTTCATCCCATTTAAAAACCTGTTATTGTTAGTCCTTACATTGCACTAAACAATGGTGTTGTACAAGATTATCACAGGATGATAATGCCAAAAAATGCAGAAGTATTTTTAATGGAAACAGAAATAACAACAACAACAACAACATTTTTTTTGTATACAAAGCCAGAATTGACAGTTAGTGCTGCCAGCAACAGACAGTTAGTGCTGCCTATGTAAAGAAGCTGAAGAAACAGTGGACCACCTGGTAAGCTGCTGCAAGAAGATTGCACAAACTGACTACAAGCAGCAGCATGACAAAGTAGCAACAATGGTGCATTGGAAGAGCTGCAAGAAATATCATTTGCCTGTAATCAAGAACTGGTGGGACCATAAAATAGAAGAAATTATAGAAAATGAAGAAGTTAAATTGCTTTGTCAATAACACTGTCTTGAACGTCATGGAAATTTCAATTCCATGGGAATAAGGGGTCCCAGATTTTTAAGCATTCTTTAAAGTAGCAATTTTGAGATTTCTTGATTCAAAAAATTGTTGTGCTATTTGCACTGTTGGGGCTAATTTGAGGGGACAAATAGATAAATCCAATGAGAATTTTAGTCATATAGAAATAGATAATAATGTTAGTTTCCTCTATAAAAACTTTCATTGAAATTCTACTGCTTATGCTCTGACTCATATTTCCTTGTAAAAGGCACATCATTTTTATTTGACACTGTATTAAAATATTGGTATTTTTGTTTTGCAACTCTTTGTGGCTGTACCATTAGCCAAAACAAAACACAGAATGCAATAACAAATGCCCCTTTTTATGGCTGCTGTCAAGACTATATCTTGCATAATGCTCCAGCATGATAACCAATCTCAGTTTAAATTGTCATAGCTCCAACTCTATGAAGTCAAAGATGTAGGTATAAATCTCTGCAAGGCCCTGCTTTGAACTAGGAATACTAAAAATTTGGGCAATCAATTACCACAAGTTCCAAAGGTTTTTTGTTTTATTTTGTTTTTATATCCTTACACAGGAATCCTTATTCAGACAGCAATATAGAAAGGTTCTAAGAGAAAGACATAAAGGAAAAGTAACCAAGAGCATACAAAAATGGAGGTGGCCTAAGCCTCTGAGAGGAAATTCAAAGGTGAAAAAAGCAGAGAAGCCATGATGTTTCCATTTGAATGCTGGCCACCAATTTTAGCTCCTGCTTTAAAAGACTTTCCATCCTATGGTTTGTGTTGTTCCATGATTGTTTGGGGGCAGCCACTTACGATTTCAGTATCAAGTCTGAATTCAGTGGCAAATATCCTACAAGCATGGTAAAGCCCCACCTTTAAATTTCCCTTCCTATCTACCATTTAAAAGGTATTGCAAAAACCTCGCTTGTTTATGCAGTATTGTTTGTCCTGTTGCTTGAGTCCTTTCGCTATTCCTTTTTCATTATGCTCTTGTGAATGCAACTCACATATGAGCATTGATTTATTAGTCAATGAAAACCTCCCAACGTCACAATCAGACTGTGGTGGCAGAGATGGGAGTACATTTGGGTTTTTACTAGATGGAATTGCGGCAGCTTTGCAAAAACAGTTTCATGCTGCTATAATCTTAAAGAAAACTATCTTGAACTGGCAAGGAAGAGATGAGAATTTATTGATAACCACGGGCATTAATATTCTTTTGAAGCAGATGGAGGCAGGTCTGGAACAGGTACAAAGCGAATTCCTCTATGGTTGTTACGTCAAGAAGCTTTTTTATAGAAAATAAATGATAGTTACACAAACCTCGCTGACTTACATAGACCTGCTGACTTTTTTCTGAAAGAGAACCTAAATTAAAAACAAGAGGATTGGAAATGGAGGGTTATACTGGTAAGAGTTTGCTTATACTCAGTTGATAGGCGGAGATCCGGCGGATCCTGGATCTGCGCACTTTCCGCCGTGCCTTAAAGACGTTTTTGTTTCATCAAGCCGGGCTGACTTGACCAAACTTTTTAAATTGCTTTAATTTTAAATTGTTAAATTATGGGTTTTAATATGGGGGTGTCTTAACTGTGGGCCAAATTAATTTAATTGGATTTTAATATTGTTTTAATTTTTGTATTCTCTGTATTTTATCTGCTGTCTGTTCACCGCCTCGAGTCCTTCAGGAGAAGGGCAGTATACATATAATAAACATAACATAACATAACATAGAAAGATTTAAATTGGACAAATGTAAGAATTTTTATTTTACCAATGAGAGAGCTTACATTGAATTAGATCTGTATATCAGTGTTGAGCATGCTATAGTTAAGATCTACAAACTATTTTTGAAAATGAGTATATAAGAGGAATATTTTATTTATTTATTTTTATTTATTTTATTAGATTTCTATACCGCCCTTCTCCCGAAGGACTCAGGGCAGTGAACAGCCAAAAGATAAAACACGGAAATACAAAATTTAAAATAGATTAAAACAGATTAAACAATTTGGCTCAATTTTAAAAATATCCCATAATTAAACAAATTAAAATTAGTGATTAAAATTTAAATCTAAAAATTTTAAAAGGGAGAGGTATTTTAAATACCGATGACTAAATGAGCAAAAAAATGGATACAATGCTTGATTAATTGAGAATATGTGGAGTAAAGAACTGAAATTCATATTCTAAACTTCTCTACTCCAACAAATAGAATCCATTTTTAACTTCTAGCAGCAAATAATAACACTTCTGTAGTCTCAATACTGTATTTAAGATTGGAATATAGATATAGTCGCATTAGTGCCGAATCCAAGCATCATTTAGATTTAAATCAATTAAAACTGACAAAAGTCAATAATGGTACTAATAGCTCAGTTATCTCCACTGTGGAAGTGTGATATATTTCAGTTGCCACTTAATGCACTTAGAATCTGGGTGCCAGTTGGTTTAAAGCAGGCACTTCCATTCACATGGTTTCAGGAGCAGGCTATAATTAAACACGTTCTCTGGCTAGCAAATGCAGTTTCTCAAATGAAAAGTATGTGTAATTTAAAACCTCATTAACAGGAAGAAACATTTCATGTAGTTAATACCACTGATCCGTAGAGCTCAGTATAGCCTACGCCAGGCAGTGATAAAATCCAAATTTTTTTACTACCGGTTCTGTGGGCGTGGCTTGGTGGGTGTGGCTTGGTGGGCATGGTAGAGGAAGGATACTGCAAAATCTTCATTCTCACCCAACTCCAGGGGAAGGATACTGCAAAATCCCCATTCCCTCCCCACTCCTGGGGTAAGGATATTGCAAAAATCTCCATTCCCACCCCACTCTGGGGCTAGCCAGAGGTGGCATTTGCCGGTTCTCTGAACTACTCAAAAATTCCGCTATTGGTTGTCCGAACTGCTCAAAATTTCTGCTATTGGTTCTCCAGAACCTATCAGAACCTGCTGGATTTCACCCCTGCGCCAAGGCTGTCAAACTCACGATGTCACATTGTCATCACGTGACGTAGCATGACTTTTCCCCCCTTTGCTAAACTAGGGGTGAGCATGGCCAGCACGAGACACATCTAGCCTGCAGGCCACGAGTTTGACATCCCTGCAACCAGCAGCAATTTTTAGAGTTTCCAGTCCCACCCAGGGATGCGGCAACTGATTGTAGGACTTTCTGAATACAAATCATATCCTCAGCATTGAGCAGAGCTAGTGCAGGCAGGTTAATGTTTTGGTTGTGGATGTCACAGAACAGTATTTGTACTTATCATGTCAGCGTGGGTCAAAAATAACAACTTTGATTTAATAACTCAGCTGTGTCTCTTTTCCCCCTGGAAATAGATGGTATGAGTCATATTTCATCTGATTTCATAAAAGGCAACACTGATATCAGCACCATTTGAAAGGTGAGGAGGATAAGGAGCGACTTCCCCACTGATCAACTTTTTGAAGAATGATAGCTATGCATCTGCTAACCCAACTTCTTGATGGAAGGTTAGCCATTCCAATAGTTTCTCTTTTCAATGCTTGGTCATATTAATAGTCCCAAGAAGGGAATATGCCCAGTGCTGCCTTCCAGCATTTGGACAAAGAAAATTCAAAGGTCCTATCTTGGAATTTCATTTGAGAATTCCTCATCTATTCACAAGTATGCTACAGTATAAGGGAAGAATTCCCATATGGGCAGGTCAACTTATGTTGAGGGTTAGGGTGAGGATTAATGTCGGGTGGGTTTCCTTTCCCACCCGACTCTTTGAAGCAAAAATAGAGCAGGGTTCTACTCTTACGCCCATTTGGATCATAACATGAAGTTCATAAAACTTCAATCTTAAACTTCTATTTGGCCCACAAAATAGAAGATTCAGCCTGACATAGGTGAATTTTGGACTGGTACATCTTTTAAAATGAACCCAAGCTGTTGGCCGGTACGATCATGCCGCAATATTTGTATATCTTTCTCAAATGAAAAAAAAAAAGGGCTGGAGTAAACTTGGTTATGGTTGACAGAGGGGAGGTAACCTTCTGTGTAGTAGAAATGGCATTTTGAAGGGCAAAGTTAAGGAGCTGGTGTTTTTTCCCATCATAGGGCTGCATTGGTAGAAAATGGTTTCAACTGTTGGACTTCTGGCATCAAGCATCTTTTAGAGATATCAATAGGAGTGTAATCCTTCTATATAGCTGTCCACCTTCTTTTTCTCTCTCTGTCATTATCAAACTCATTTGAGCAGAAAAGTGCCCTCAAGTGTGTTACTACTAGAAAACAATGTAGAAAGAAAGAGAAAAACAAACATCTTAGGAGAGAATGTCTTCAGTTTCTCCAATGCTGAAATTTTTTTGATTTAGCAGGACTGTCAAATATGTCATTTGCAGCCTTCCTTTCAGGATAGGTTAGGGAAAATACACACCATGACTGCCACTTACCATTATTTTGAAATGCAAATGGTTTAGCTGTTTTGTTTGCTTTTTTGATTAGGCAGCTTCAGTTCCAACCACCAACCAACTACGGTACAATTTTGTTTGTTCTGGATTCATTCTGCCCTGCTAGCAAACCATCCCGGCCTCCATCCTATTCAATTGTTATTTCTCTTTGTTTTTCTTTAGTTTGCTTTCTGGCTGCTCTGGTGCTTTCCACTTAAATAATTCTCTTTGCTAATCCATATCTTTTGTCATTCAGAAAACAGCAAGAAAGAAGGCTAATTTTTTTTTTCTCCAGATCCCCCATAAGATTTCATTTTGATTTGGTTTCTTTTATTTTCGATTGCGACACTTCCCCCACCCCGTAGGCATTTTTCGCCTTTGTGTTTCATAAGCTTCTCTGAATGAAATGAAAAGCATCCCTCTGTTTGGGCACATACTGGGAAAAGCTGAAGAAAGAACAAAGAGAGAGTGATTTCAGGCAAGATCAACAAAGGGAAAGAGATCACTCCATACATACATAGATATACTGACACAAAATAAGGTGCACAATAGAAGTACAAAATCATTGCTGGGCTAATATTCCACAAAATGATATTCAACCTACACTTCCACAAGAATTACCAGACTGTTTTGGAAGTGCTGGAAGGGTTACACATTTTGTTTTTGGAGATGAGATCATGACATCATCTATTCCTGTGATGGCAAACCTATGGCACACGTGCTACAGGTGGCACCCAGAGCCCTCTCTGCAGGCACGCCAGCCGTCGTCCCAGCCCAGCTTCACTGTGCATGCCTCCCACTGACCAGCTGGTCTTCAGGGTGTTTGCAGAGAACATGCATGCTCATGCATGGGGCGGGCGCACTCGCAATGCATTTGGGGGGTTCACATGCATGTGTCCCCCGGCGCTCCATTTTGGGCCTGGAAGGCCTCCTGCACCAACCTGGCAGCCAAAACGGGGCATGGGGGGGGGCTGGGGCTTATGTTGGGAGGGATGCATGCATTGCATTTTGGGCTTTGGGGCACATGCACGCTTTGGGCACTCCACACCAAAAAGGTTAACCATCATTGATCTATTCCTTTGACTGGAAGGAGAAACAAATTCTTAATTTCCTCTGTTTCCTACTCTGACATCATCACAGGGACTTCAGCCTTAAGAGGACCTCGTTGTGATTCAGAGAGACAATTTGGTGTAGTGCTGTACTATACAGGCTATACACCAGCTAACCCTAAATTCAAGATTAGCCTTGAGCACAGAAACAGCCAGAGGACTTTGAGTCGATTATTCTCTCCCAGCTCTAGAAAAAACATATTGGAGAACTGTTTCCAAAAATCTCACCAAGTAAACAGCATGGACTTGTTCAGGCAAACACCTGAAATCAAAATGGACTCTTTATGTTAGGGGTGTAAAAAATATGAGGGTTCACTGATCACATGATACAGTAATACGATCGTTTTATTTTTGGGAGGTAGTTGTATGTTGATACATGCGCTGTATGAAGATTTATGAGAAAATCACTAAATGTTAAAACAATAATATAATGTTGAACTATGAACCAAAACTCTGGACTTTAACTACTTATCAGGAATTAGGAATATTTCAAACATGAGGAGTGGCTAGAATCATATTGAGAAATAGGAAATGTAACATTATTCACATGTTAAGGAAGGGTTGTCAGAAATATGTGATCTATTTGGAAAAGGCAGTATTTCCTATTATTAAAAAATGCAGCACTATGTGTTACTGTGGCAGAGATTTTGTGATATTTTACCATAATATTTTGTCCTGGCTATATTATACTAGTGTATTTATTAATAAACTAGTGACTATTGACAAATATAACGTATTTTCCCCATCTTTTTTCTTTCATCGTTTGCATTTTTAATTTGCTTGGGCTTGTCACTTTTCTACTTTTTTAAAGATTAAAGATCATTTTGCTAACATTGCTTAACATTTTTTATGTTAAGAATGTTACATAAAATATATTTATATTTTAAAAAGAGGATGGAATCTAAGGCACAAGAATAGTTCAGAGGATGGAAGGGGATAAGATTAAGAATGATTTATAATTCAGTCCTATTTGCTAGTAAGTTCAAACATGAGTTTATACTTCTGTTTTATATGGTAATGCTATTTCTAGTTTGTGCTGATGAGAATTCCCTGAAACTGAAAATAAATATTTATCTATTTCTCAAATATATTTAAATCTCCAAGTCAGATTAGATAAATATTCTACACCTGTAGCTGCCATTCAGACTTCAAATTAAAATGGTGTAATTAGAAATATAATTTTGGACTGCTGCAATTTAATATCTTTTTATGGAACTTTACCATCATCAGGACTGAGGATCAGCTTAAATCAGTACATTGATATACATAAAAATATATGCTACTAACTTTTGAATGTTTAATTATCTTAATGTCCTTTTACTTTAGGTCAAAATGTGTGTACAAAATGTTTCTGAAGGTTTCCCTCTACCTCCAGGAAAAGCAGCTCTGGGATAAAGTTTCTTAGCTCATTGATTTTAAGAAGAAAATTATTTACCCACATCTCCTGCTTGTAGTCACTACTCAATCCTGGTCAGCCTAGAGTTAGCCAATCTGTGGTATGCTTATGCATTCTGTACAATCAACTTAATATCTGGGGTGCCTCAAGTGGTTCAATATATAACCTATCTTTAAAAAATTCCCCTTGTTCTTGCCACTTAAATTCAGGGCAGTATACACACGAACATTCATAGTGAAAATGCCTTGTAAAGCAATTTTCTTCAAGCTCTAGGAAAAACAGGCGAAACCTGACGCTCACACTGCAGAGGGTGGTGAGAGCTAAAGAGAAATTGTTTAGATGGAGTATAGCAACCTCCTGGGGCTTTGGCTCAATGCCAACCTGTGTCTATTTCTAGCCAGGCAGCAGCAGGCACAGCAGGCAGCAAAAAGGTGCAGTTCTACTGCATTTATCACTGATTTATACCAGGATTAATTGGAACCATAGGTCACCAGGGTGTAACTCTGGTAATTATTTCCAATGGGACATCTCAGGATTGGGACTTTGACACAATAATCAAGAAAAAGTGCTGGCGAGCATGTACACATTTTCCCTCTCCAGTATTCTGGCATAATGTATCCACCGTGAAGATCTAGAAATCTGGTGGAAGGGCAACTTGGTTAAACTTGATTATGTCATCTTCTGCCTCCAATAGTTTAGTTCTTCATTCTAGAACCACACCAATTCAATTGCTTTCTCAGCTTCACTGTTCACTTCCTTTCTCTGCTTGCTCATACCATTTTGATTTGAACTGTCTCATGTCTTATCACCAATGTATTTTCTCTTTGAAAAGAAGGACTAGGGGTGACATGATAGCAGTGTTCCAATATCTCAGGGGTTGCCACAAAGAAGTGGGGGTCAACCTATTCTTCAAAGCACCTGAAGGCAGAAGAAGATGCAATGGATGAAAACTAATCAAGGAGAGAACCAATCTAGTACTAAGGACAAAATTTCCTGACAGTTAGAACAATTAACCAGTGGAACAACTTGTCTCCAAAAGTTCTGGGTAACTTTTAAGTTTTGTAAGTTTTAAAAAAGAAATTGGACAACCATTCATCTGAAATGGTATAGGGTTTCTTGCTTGATCAGGGTGTTGGACTAGAAGACCTCCAAGGTCCCTTCCAACTCTGTTATTCTGTGATTCACTGATTTATGTTACTCATTTTCTACCCTACTACAAAGTGATTCAGGGATCCTCGACCTCACCTATCTTGATCAGTGGTCCACAATGTATTATGGCTTGTTCTACTTCCACGTATACATGCTAGCAAAGGCAAATATGAAACAGTGTAAGGTCTTGCCTCTCCAATCTTCCCAAGAAAGCAGGACTCTTGAAACGCCAGATGTTCCAAAAGTAAGGTGACCAGATTTTAAAATTGGTAAAGAGGGACATTGTGGGCGTGGCTTATTTTGTGGGCATGGCTAGCTGGTCATGTGACTGGGTGGGCGTGGCTAGCTGGTCATGTGACTGGGTGGGTGTGGCTAGCTGGTCATGTGACCGGGTGGCCATGGCTATGCGTATAGGGTAAGGTGAACAGATTTTAACATTGGTAAGAAGGACACCATTGTGGGCGTGACTTATTGTGTGGGCGTGGCTTGGAGGCCATGTGACTGGGTGGGCGTGGCTAGCTGGTCATGTGACCGGGTGGCCATGGCTATGTGTATAGGGACTACTCAGAGGGCTGAAAAGTCATTTCTGACAGGTCCTCACACTTTTGACTGGTCCTCACACTTATGACCATCCTCACATTTATGCCCGTGCAGCATTCTTAACAACCATGTCACTCATTTCACAACTGCTTCTCTTCACCATGATGACAAGATAGGGCAAAAATGTAAAATGTGAGGACAGTCATAAATTCGAGGACTGGTCAAAAGTGTGAGGACCAGTCAAAAATAACTTTTTCAGCCCTCTGAGTAGTCCATATGCATTAAAGGATACAGCAATAGAGAGGGATGAAGGAATGGAAATTAGAGTAGGAGTGAGGGTAAGAGAGGGAGGAAGAGAGGAGGAGAAGGAGAAAGGAAGAGGAAGTAGGGAGGAGAAAAAGAGGGTGGGGGGAAGAGAAAGTAAGAAGGAAAGAAAAGAGAGTGGTGGTAGGTTTGAGGAGAAAGATTGCTGTACAATAAAAAAGATGAAAGGGAAGAAAGCCAACCCCAAGCAAATATAAAGATATTAAGATTAAGAATGAATTGTTAAACTTTAAAGAATAAAAGAGAACAAATATGAATAAATAGCAATAATTAGAAACACACATACAAACATGCAATGTATTTTCTTTGAACAGAATATTTGGCTGGTTCACAAATTTAAATAGCGTTTAGTCATTTCAATTAAATTTACAATTTCTATATTTCCTTTTTGCCATATTTATTCCTCATCTATTTTTTTAAAAAAACAATATTACCCTTCATCCTCATCTCTAATCTTAATCAAATTCAATTTTTCCCTTCTATTCTATATTATACCCCTTCCCATTGTCATCTATTTTTATATCCATCCTCACATTGGTTAATTATGTAATTATGTAATACAGTTGTTTAATACAAATTCAACATTTTAATATAAATCAATTAGTTATATAACTATCTTTTTTGTATATTAATCAATATGAACATGAATATTCCAATTATTTCCATGCAATCCAATTTCTTACAAATCAATTAATTATATTTACCAATAATAATAAACCAAATAATTTCCCCCATATATTCCTCCAAACCACAACTTAACCATTTCTGCTTTCAACACAATATACAATTATTAATAGTATCTCAATTATTACAATTCCCTAGTTAAATAGAGCTTTTTTTCTTTTGTGTTTTAAAATCTTGAACTCTCCTCTTTTGCCCAAAATTTCCCATTGTTTGCAGTTTTGTACCTACCTTTTTTGGTGAGGAAAAAGAAAAAGAAAAAGAAAGAAATCTCTCTCTGCCTCATTTTGTCATGTTGCAGGTTTAGTTTTGCTTTCGCCTTTGTTTTCAGTATAGCTGGGGGGCGGGGGGAATCTGCTCCAGGAACTTTTTGCAGCTTTTTGCAGCTAATTAACCTAGCGGAAGCTGTTAACAGGGGCTGTTTTTTCTATTTTTGCAGGCATGGGTCTATTCATTTTTTTTTTAACACTGATCAGCTGTAGGTCGGCCCTTTGAAGCCCCGCGGCAAGAGTTTAAAGAGTTTTTTTTCCCTCTAGCCATCAGCGGGGATTCAGGAGGCAGAATGAAAAATCGGGACTTTTTTAAAACGCCGCGGGACGCGGGACAAATTGCTCAAAAGCGGGACTGTCCCGCCAAAAGCGGGACGTCTGGTCACCTTATCCAAAAGGAGCTTTTACTGAAAGGTTTGTGATAACAAGAGATCTAGGCAAGAACTGAAGCTTCTCACTTAAAACCACCTATTTAAAGCAATGCTAACCAAACCCCTCCTACACTATATCATTGCAGGGAAACAGAAACAGAAACTTTATATAGAGATCACTCCATTCCTCCCTCTTCCTCCCACCAAAATGCCAGCGTCCATGTAGAAATATCTGAGACCTGACAAACAATTTTCTTTTATGCTCATAATTCATGCTCTCCTTAGAAACTGATATTAGTAAGAAGAATGTCCAGTCAAAATGGGTCTGCTGGATTTAGCTAGTCTTTCACCACCCAGAGTCCCTCTTTGAGGAAAATGGGTGGTCTAGAATGCAAAACATAAATAAATTTTGTATCTGCATAGTTTAGTTACTATGTAATGCCCACATTAGTTCTATTAAGCCATTTCCCTGAAGTATTGTTATTTAATTATTTTTGAGTTGCCTTTCCTATGATACATAGGAAGGGCTATGAAAAGGCAATTTAGCCCAGCCCCTGGATATCCAGAAGCCTCCAAGCAGGACATGAATTTCCTACTCTTGTCTTACTAGTCAATAATTGGGACTTTCTATCTCTAATGTATTTCTCACATTAGCAACCAGTGATAGCCTTATTCTCTCTTAATGTATATAATCTACCTTTAAAGCAATCCAAGCTAGTCATCATCTGTACAACCATGTAGGAAATCTCACTGTTTTGTTATTTACTTTATGAAGATATTTCTCTGTGTTGAAACTTCTACCATTCAGCATCGTTATCTTAATACTGTGTGAAAGACAAATGTCTTTCTAGACAATTATCCACACAAGGCTTAATGGTAATGCCTCTCTCTCATTGACAGTGAACTGTCTTTTCTGTTTAGTTTGGTTTAATCCTTTTAATGTTGTTCCTTGATAGGTGAGAGCAACAGACTTTGAATGTCACTAGGAATTAAGAGGCCAGATGGAAGTAAGTATAATGCATATTGAGAATTACATATATATTCTCAGTCATTTATGCATATACATGAGAATCCTCATCTGCATTATACAGGAGCAGCAGAAATTCATGTAGGCAATGTAGAAATATATCCTACACTGTGGATTCATACTAAATGGATTGGTTAGTTCACTACAACAGAGACAATGTCAAGTTACATCAATGGACAATCTCAGAATCCTTCCTTTTCTCCCTATATAGGTAGTTCTCGACTTACGATCACAATCGAGCCCAAAATTTCTGTTATTAAGTGACACATTTGTTAAGTGAGTTTTACCCCATTTTACAACTTTTCTTGCCATAGTTGTTAAGTGAATCATTGCAGTTGATAAGTGAGTAACCCAATTGTTAAGTGAATCTGACTTCCTTATTGACTTTGCTTGTCAGAAGGTCTCAAAAGAGGATCACATGACCTTGGGACACAGCAACGGTCATAAATATGAACCAGTTGTCAAGCATCTGAATTTTGATCACATGATCATGGGGATGCTGCAAAGGTCATAACTGTGAAAAATGGTCATAAGTCCCATTTTTCAATGCCCTTGTAACTTTCAACAGTCACTAAATGAACTGTTGTACACTGAGGATTATCCGTATTCAGTACAATGCAACTTTTTACAGATTCATGCTCTTAAGCACACATGCAGAGTTCTTACAATAATTTCTGGATTAAGATACCGAAATGTTATACCTGCCACAGAATTGAGATCAGACAGAGGGGCACCTGTCTGCATGAATGGATGTGGTTATAATTGCCATAATTTGTGTGACTTCATTGATGCCCCCAAAAGTGTTTACAATCACACATTCTATGGCAAGAAACTCTTCTCATATATTGCATCTTTGTAAAAACATTACCCCACCATAACACCAATGGTGTCGCAGTGGTGGCCCTTGAAAGTCAACAAGGTTCTTATGTACCTTCATTGAAGACAATGCTATTTTGTTTAATAATGGGTAATTAATTAATAATAGGGTAGTTGGGTCAAGATTTGGAAAAAGTCTTCTGTTTCACTTGGTACTGTTTTTTCTATTCTTTCCTGGCAGCAAAGGAATACATATCCATACCTGTTATTTATCATGCAACAGAGAATTCTTATTTTGGAAGCTTAGAGAAAGCTTATTTTGGATGTGTATTGTCACATCAGTGAAGAATTCAAATGGAAAAAGTATGGTGGCTTAAACACATCCGCAATTTCTATTTATTTTTTTTAAGGGAAAAATGTGCTTCTCTTGGGATTTAGAGTTGTCCTTGCATTGTCGTTTTTTATGTCCCCGTCCACCCCCCACCCCCCACCCCTGGACCAGAATGCCCTGAGATAACTCTGCTATTGAGATCAGGTTGTTCCAATATTTCAAACTGTATTGAAATTCTAGCTGGGATGTTTCAAGAGTACAATATCTTTTCATTGTTCCCTAGAGTATCCACTTGTGTAGTTTAGAATGTTTTTTTTTTAAAAAAATGCAGCAATGACAGAATTTAACCTTCTTTTCTTTTGCTTAGTTTCTTCATAGTGTAAGATCATTCTGTATCAGCAAAACAGTTTCTTTTTTTTTTTCTTACTTTCTCTCTCCCTCCCTTCCTTTCTCATCTCTATGGCATTTTTTAAAATGAGTTTAGTTACTTTAATTTTTAATATTTGAATGAATATTTGGATTTAAGAAGATATGTTATTACTTAGCTAAGCAAATAGGGAGTTAAAATGAAAAAGGGATGAAAAGAGTTTATAGATAGTAAGCATATGTTAGATTAAAATTGATAAATGGAATACCCTGTATTTTGCTCTGGGAAGTTGTGTGGGGGAGGAGAAGGGGGAGGGGGGGAGGGGTAATGGGGAGAGAGGTGGGGCTTGAAACTTGGTTAAAATGTTTGTAAAAACTTTTCAATAAAAAAAATTAATGTTGTTATTTTATGTACATTTTATTGAAAACCACTGTATTCTTTTTAGTGAAAATACAGAATATAGCCACTCTGGTATAACTATTGAGTTAGAACCCGAGAAATCCAATTCCAGTCCATCTCAGCTATGGAAGCTGACTTGGTGACCTCAAGCCAGTAGTTATTTCTCAGCTTAATCTACCTAACTGGGTTCTGGTTGGAAAAACTGGACGAATGAACCCTACATGCATGGCCTTGAGCTTTTGAAGGAAAGGTGAAGTGTAAATCTAATTAATACAACAAATGTATAAACAAACAAATATAAATTTCATATAACTAACTAGCCAGATTGTCCCCAGAGTGAAATACATCACATCTTGCAACTATTTGTGTCTACTAAAAAAAAAATATGTCAGATTGGTTTTGAATGGGTCTGTTTCATTCATAGAACATGATTCATGAGGCTCCCATCTTTAGAATGGATGAAATATCTTACTCTTCCCGGCCTGCTACATCGGCATATGTTTGTTACCCCAGTTGCTTCAGTGTCTTTAAAATTAGAAAAGGGGAAATGAGCACATAATTTATCAAGACCCTATAAATTTGGACTTCCTTGTCCAGATTTATTTCTTTTGTACTCATTTCTTTTGTACTTCTGTGAAGAGGGGAAAAGTAGGTTAAATTGGATGTCATGACAGAAAATATTTATGAAAACATGTTTCATGGTTTATGTGGGCCTATTGACCACATTCTGATAGATTTGTTAAAGGCAATGGGTGCCATGTTGGAGCAGAACAAAGAATATTCTGTATTCAAAGTAAATTCTGTATTAAAAAAGGTGTATTCATGGTGATAATGGAGGTGCTGTATGAGCTCCCTGAAGCCTAGAATGCATATGCCCTTTACCAGTGGTGGGTTTCAAATTTTTTTACTACCGGTTCTGTGGGTGTGGCTCGATGGCCGTGGCATGGCTTGGTGGGCGTGGCTTGGTGGGTGTGGCAGGGGAAGGTTACTGCAAAATCCCCAGTTCCTCCCAATCAGCTGGGACTCGGGAGGCAGAGAACAGATGGGGGCGGGGCCAGTCAGAATTTTTACTACCAGTTCTCTGAACTACTCAAAAATTCCGCTACCGGTTCTCCAGAACTGGTCAGAACCTGCTGAAACCCACCTCTGCCTTTTACCTTGCCAAAGTTTGATTATTTAATTAATTTATTAATTTTGTATGCCACCCATCTCCCCAATAGTGTGACTTTGGGAGGGTGTTACTCAAAAGTTGCTCTACAGTTGTAACTTTTTAATGGACTGCGTAGTACATAAATGGGAATTGATATGCATTGCATTTAGGGTTGTTGTTTTTTTTAAAAAAAAATACATTAAACTCAGTTTTGATCTTAGCCCTACTCACTTGGAGTCCGGGGCCTGGCACATCACTTGAAACCATGTGTGGCCTTTAACCCAAGGAAGGCTGTTCATTCTTCAGGTCACTTATAACATTACCACATCTGGGGAGTCAAGAATCAGTAGAAGTTAGATAAAGAGAACTAAAAGATGCTGAAAAAGTATTTCAGTTTAAATATTTAGTCATCATTCACTCCAGGCTGGAATTAAACAATAGCCAAGAATGGGGTGAGCTATTTCTGAGGAATGGTACAAGAAAAATGATTATTGGCAATAGCGCACCTTGGGAAATAGAGAAAATAGAAAGGTAATTTCAGAATTAAATTGATTTGTAGATTGTTTGGGCCTGAGAGTCTAGGTAGAAAACTATAATTTTAGAAATTTTCACTGCCACTCCTTTTGACGCACATATACACAAAAAGACTCCTTTGGCCTGGAAGGAATTTCTATTGTGGAATAATTCATTCAGATTCTTGCATCAAATGTCTCTGCTCACAAAAGTTCCAAAGTTCAATATAATAATCCAAATAGGCATTGTATTGCTTCTGTTGGCACAATATGCTAATTAGGTTAAGGGATGGGTGTGTCATGCAAACTATGTCGGGACAAGAATAGAGATGAATGGTTTTAGTCCCTCTAAACTTAATCTCCTTCCTGGTTCGCCACCATTTTGTGCAAACATGAAGATCAATGGAGCCTGTAAAACATTTCTTCCTGCTACTGAAATGGAGATGAAGTCCTACAGATGACCACAAAAATAGGTCTTCTCTAGGTAACGTATTCGGTCTCTGTCCCAGCACCTACCACACAAAATGGGTATAGATGAGTAAGAGACTGGTATGAGTAAGTTCCTATTAGGTCATCATGATTGTACTTATTCCAGCTGGGCCACATCTTTTTGTTGAAGTTGTTCATTGAGTAGGATTGAGAGAACGTCAACAGTGGTTTCGTCTAATTGCTTAAGCCATCTCTAGTCATGTGTTAGTGGCTGAGGGAGAAATTTCTTGGCCAGAGAAATCTTGTGAATTAAGTCACTTGGTCTCCTATGCAAATTAGATGGAAAAGTTTGCAAGCAAAATGTCTGTGTTGTGCGTGTGTCTGTGTGTATACTGCTTAGATCAGGGCCATTTATTTTGGATCCATTTATTTCAAAGGAGTCACATTTATTTTATTGAGTGAGAAAAGTGCACCTTTGGTTCAGCATCATCTAAATCAAATATGAACAACCCGGTGTCCTCCAGATGTTTTGGAATTCAATTGTCATCAATCAAAGTCAGATACTTATTTATAGGGGCTACAATCTAAAACACTTGTAGACTATCTGTCTCTAAATTGATATAGTGCTTCCATTAGAAGTTTCTCCATCCTATCCTGATTACCTGAGTTCTTTTATATACAAAATATGAGTCTGTTTCTGAACTCCTGTAGACCAAATCAGAAACATTCTCTAAAATGTGCTTAAATAATAAGTATACATCTAACATAATTGCAGATAGCCAGTATTGTTTAAAGTATTGTTTTGCAAATTATGGGAGCATTTCTAGAGCCTTCATGAGAACAGACAGTGGCTCAATTACAGTAGAACCTCAAGTTTTCCATGACAAAATAAAAATTAAGAAGATTTTGGAGAATAACTTGCTAAGGAAATAAGGGATACACATTCAGCATAGTTACTAATACCCTTGCCCCATCTTTCTTTAAAATATTGTCTGATTCCAGTAGTCAGTAGTGTATTGATTGTGTTAGCTTCATTTGTATTCTTAGATCTGCTGTTCCTCCTTAAATATTTTTCTTTAGGGAATTTGATTTATTGGCTTCAAGTGTAAAGGAAACAAGCCTAGTTCTGCCATTTGCTAAGCATGGTTCTCATGCAATTTATGAATGATCATTTTAGTGGTAGAATACTCTGGTTCCAAGCAACTGTTTCAGCTAAACAAACAAACAAAAAGATAATTGATCCCCCAAAAGGAATCAACAATGCATCATAATGGCAGATCATCAATAGCACTACATACAGTATTTCACCTCCAGAAGGAACCTTTTGCATAAAACTTTTCTAGTTACGTGGAAACTTAATGAAAGACTTAATATTGCTCCAGTGAACCCAAATACATACAGTACTTGCAAAACAGTTGAAAAACAGAGTAGAGAACAAAGGAAATTTTTAAACACCTTCCTTTTATGATATCCCAGGATGATATTTGGCCATTTTCATCCGTTTAACTGAAACATTTATTTATTGTTGCAGGATGATGTAGGGATCACTTCAAACTAATTGATACTATTTTACTCATGCTTTTTTTCCCCCATTAGAGAGCATATTTTCAGTTTGAGAATGGAGCAATTCATCTTTGGAAGATCCTTACTGGATTGCTTTGCATAGCTTTCTGAACCTGGGCATCTCCAATTTTTAGATTTCTACTCCCAGATTTCCTCAGGTTGCATGGCAGCTGCTGAGATTTCTGGAGTTGAATTTCCCATTTCTGAAGAGCATCCAAGTTTTAAAAAGATAGTCTACAAAAAACAGGTAAGTCTTATGAAACATTCATACGTCATAGAGATTAATTGGCAGTTCCTAGTTTCTGCAAGCCTATAGTTTTCTTTCTGGAACCAAGATCAAGAAAAATCCAGGTTATATATATTTGGGACATATACAGTATTGGTACATAGTGTTAAAACCATGAAAATACACCTGAAACTTTTTTTAAAAAAAATCAGTCCTGTTAAAAGAAAAGAAAAAAGTTTACTGTGCAGTGTATTTTGACACTTTGAATTTTTTTAAAAAAATTCAAAATCAGACAGAAAAACAAGATTAATAACACAATACAACATTTTAATTACTGGAAAAATCTGTTAAGACCATTGAGAAGATAATGGTTTCCTTGATGAAAAAGAAATTGCATTGAATGACCTATACATTTTGCTTCCACTCTTGGATTCTAATATTCGATCATCCCCAAGAGGAAGATACATACAGGAAGTCTTCTTATTAAGATACATCAGTATAATCCAGCTTTTCCATACCTTTTTCCTTGTCAAACTATTTGACCTCAGCTTCAATAATCTCCAGCCACTTTGCCTCTAAAGAGTAATCCTGGGCTGCCTAAATTTAATTTAAAATTTTCTTTTTATAAACTGCCTTCTTGCGAAGTTTATTTAAAGAATTAATGATAATCATTCAAAGACCTTTACAGTACTCTTGCCATTGATTATAATGTATGGAAATAAAATAAATTAGCATACAGCAAACAGTACTTTTAAGTGAAAGTTTCCTGGCATTAATCTTTCCTTATTTCTGATGTCTTTACTTGAAATATCCCAGTCCATGGTAAGGAAGCCCATATCTTATGGACAGATGTGTGTTATAAGAGTTTGAATAAGTTACTTATACAAACACATCTGTTTATACAGAGCTGCCTTGTAAGATTTGTTAACATTGCCCTTTTAGGGCTAAAATATAAGTTACAGGCAGGACACATGAAGAGGTGATTTCAGGAGACAAATGATTTTTGTAGACCATGTCAAATAGCTTCTGGTGTGAACAGTTTTCAAGCATCATCAATATCACAATGGTTCTTATTAATTGCATGAAACATATCATAGATAAAATAATAATTTAAAAAGTGGGAACAATTTGCCTCCACTTCTGAAATGATATCATTTTGTCTATGTTCAGTTCTGCAAATCCAGCACTTTGAAAGCATGCAAATGCAAATACATAAATAGGTACCACTTTGGTGGGAAGGTATCCCCCTTGGCATATGGTCATGTTGGTCAAATGACCATGGAAATATGATCTTCACATTGTGTTCAGACAATGCTGACTCTCTCAGCTAAAAAACAGAGGTGACCATCGCCCCCTAGAGTTGGGCATGACTGGACAAGGGAAACCTTTACCTTTGGGGTTAATAGATGATGCCTATTCTAAAGAGTGAATTTGGCTTTTTCTTTCATACTACTTTTATGTTTACTAATTTAACAGTGCTAAAATCTTTGCTCCTAGATAAATCTATGTAATATCTCAGACTGTAGATGATGAGGGATCTTCAGAGGGTATAATAATAATAAACACAGAAATGGAAAAAAAGAAGAGTAGAAAAGATTGTTTCAGGCTTACTGTTTTCTTATGAAAGTGACAGGCTAAGAAGAGATGAAGGTTTGAAGTCCATTTCTGTAGCTTCAGGTCCATCAAGAGCTAAATCAGTTACTAGGTATGCCTTGTTATTTATCTTCCTGGAATTCTGATACTGATGACAATGTATAGATGAAAGGACTTGAGGATTGATGACAATCTATAGATGAGAGGGATTGAGGATTGAGAGTCACTGTATTCACAAAACATGGGGTCTTCTTCAGAATCTTGGAGATGAAATGCCAAAACTCTAGGATATGTGTGTGTGTATGTGTGTGTGTGTGTGTGTGTGTGTGTTTGTATGTGGAGAGAAAGAGGTGGGGAGAGAGAGAGAGAAAGAGAAAGAAAGGGAGAGGGGATAGAGATATAGAGATAGCTAAATAGAGAGATAGATAGATAGATAGATAGATAGATAGATAGATAGATAGATGAGAGAAAGAAAAAAGAGAGGGGATAGAGATAGCTAGATAGCTAGATAGCTAGATAGCTAGATAGCTAGATAGCTAGATAGATAGCTAGATAGCTAGATAGCTAGATAGCTAGATAGCTAGATAGCTAGATAGCTAGCTAGCTAGATAGATAGATAGATGATAGATGGGACTAAATGAATAAAGAGAACCATGGCAGCACATTGGGGGCCTGAATTTGTCAAGAATATGACTAAAGCTTGTTAGACAGTATTCAGATCAAAGCTAGATTCATATTTTGTGACAGATGAAACTTATAAAGCTGTGCCATCATAAACCATTTTGACTACTTATTATTCTTATGATAGTTCCTGCTTGTATAGATTTTGTATACATATATTATTCTTATGATAGTTCCTGCTTGTATAGATTTGTATACATTGTATACAAATCTATAAAATCTTTGTATAGATTTTGTGTGTGCTGCGTTCTTTGGGGTCCGTAGCTGGGGCAGAACACATCCGTACTCAGAATCCAGTAGACACTGCCTGCTTCAGTGAAATGAATTGATTTTCTGGCTCTGATTTCCATATATTCTCAAAAGAGCACCCTGCTTTGTTTTAACTACATGTTTAATCTCTCTCTGTGTATGTATATGTGTGTATTTCAGGAGTTTGGCAGCATTGTAACAAGTATGTTGCCCAATCTGTACTTTAAAATGTGATAGTTGTATAGATAGTCCTGGCTAACTAAATGTCAAGAAATTAAATGCAGCTAATAATAACCAGGAAGATAATCAATATTTAAATCACACAGGGGACCTTGGAGTTTCAAAGTATCTGACATGATAATTGTTTTGCTTTGTAATAGAGAAATAAGATGTTAAGATTTCTGTGGGCAGCTCAAAAAAAAAAATCAGTCAATAAAGAAAGACCATTTGAACTGGCATGAACAGATGTACAGTATGATCCATGACCTACTAAGCCAAAATATTTAGATTTCAGCTGATTTATTCTCTGGTACACTTGGAAGTGAGCTTCACAATTTATATGAACTTGTAACCAAGTTAGTGAGTGCTCAAGAATTGAGGTCACACCACTCAATTCTTTTAAACCATGACAGCTGAAGCACCACATGGACAGCCATAGTATTTTATCTCTGGCAAGGGAGTCCAAATCAGCAGCCAGGCAACCCTTCCATAAAATGCTTTCTCTAACAGAAGAATAAATGTAGAGTCAACTGGCCATCTGTGCTTCTGCCCTATATTAGTTATGCTGCAGAATATCATGCAACTTGTCTTTATATCATGCATGGAGCAAAGGAATCTGAGGCAACAACATCAGTAGAACTATTTGGTCAAATCTAGGGCAAATGCCACCGTTAGTATATCAGCCCGCTTAAGAGCATTCCATGAAACATAAAGACTATATTCCCATTTAATCATCATTAGAATATACTGCATTGAAATGCATGGCTATGGTTCTAAGCATTCTGTTGTGGCCCATTAGCGGCCTGTGCAGATTGTAGCTGATTCCGACAACAAGGAGGCTGGTGTGGTGCTACGCCAGCAGCCTGTGCAGCTGGCGCTCAAGTTGGACAGTGAGGAAGCTGGAGAAGATGTAGTGCCAGAGGCAGGGATTCAGCCAGGGCCTTCAGAACCTCCAGAAGCTCCTTTAAGTGAAGAGCACGAAGAGGAGGAGCCTCTTCTCAATGCATGGGCGAGCAGAGCAGCCAAAGGGCAGGAGTGGCTCCTCAGGAGGAGTTCTCCTCGAGAGTAAGGCTTGGAGCTAATTGGCCACTCCCTTAGCCTATTTAAGGAGGAACGCTGATTGCAACAAGCTGTAGGTAACAACTTTAGTTCACTCTCCTTCGCGTCTGGATTCTCTGCAAAATTGCTTCTGGGCTTTCTGCCAACCTAGTAAGACTATGATTACCTTATCTTAGAATTCTTAAGCATTTATTAACAGCCTTTGGTTGAAAAAGACTGAGTTATTTGAGTAAAATAAGCTTTGTATAGATTTTGTGTGTGCTGCGTTCTTTGGGGTCCGTAGCTGGGGCAGAACATATTCGTACTCAGAATAAAATTCCATTTAAAGAAATAGCCTGTTGATAGACATTGTTTAACCTTTAGCAAGACTTAGGACTCATGGCCTATTATGAGATCAATGTGTTGAGAACCAAATCACAGGTATCTTTAAATACTTTAGCTGAACTCTGAATATGTCTCCAAAATGTGCATCTCTACTTTTTATGAAATTTCATTTTGGTACTATTATGGTATGTGTGTGCTGAAATAAGAAAGATAGGGGATTTTTTTTTTTTAACTCAAGGCAGTCGTAGAGGCAATTAGTGTAAGAAATCAGACAACGTATTTTATTGTTGGACACCCTTTTTATTGTTTTATTTGTTTTATGCATATATGTTTCATACCGGTTCAGTCATTTGGATTCACTGCCGATAATAGTGTGCACTTTAGCTTCAAAAGAACGCCGTTAAGGTTTTGGGTAGAAAAGCTCTACAAATTGTCAGCTCACCTCTGAGCTCCCACAAGGATTATAGGATCAAAAGTCATTAAAATCGAATGGCTCACTTACTGTTACATGAATTGAAACCATGTTTACTGAGCAGAACATTTGGTGGTTGAATTTTATGAAAGAATCAGATTATTCGTATTGGAGTACACTATGACATTGGTGGAGCATCATTTGTGGAGCATCTGAATCACTTTAGGACGTACCCACACACTTGTATGTATGATCCTTATTAGAGAAATAGCAACATTAAAAAAAATAAGAAAAAAATGGATATTGTGGCTCACGGTTCTAGTGATTCCATGTTTCTTCTCCTTTATGCACTCAGGTTCTATGAAGGACAGTTCTTCAACTGTTCAGATGCTTAGGTTTTGTGCTTCCTGCTAGCTTAAGAAAGAAATGTTGGGCTAATAAATTCTAATATGCAGTTGGTCTCCACAGGTTGATGACCTTTCAACAGTAGGGGGTTCTATGTAAAATTCATTCTTCCTCCCTTTCTAATTCTAGTTATTTGCCTTGCCATGTGATTTATGGGTGGGCCACCAGTGGGAGAACTCACCTGCAAAAATAGTTCGCACAGTGTTGTTTATTGCACTAAGTAGCATTCATGCTGGGTTAAGGGATTTTCCAAGGAAGAGGACCTGCTGTCAGATCTTCCATCATCATAACAAAATCAGCACCAGTAATCTCTCAGATTTCAAGAGGAAACCAAAGAGTTGGAAGCCATCATGAGTTACAGGTTTTTCTAACTGCCAGAAGAACTTAATTACAGGGAGAAGATGACTAATACAATCACTTCAGCAGCATAAGTGAAAGCTACACATGAAATACTTTCCTTTCTTTATCACTATTTGTTAATTATTCTTTCACTATCTGCTACTTGAAGTATAGTTTTCCAGTCATATTCAGCTGTCTTTACAGGACAATCCAGGTATCTTCTACCCTTTTCCTATTACACATTTAATGGCACAAAGTGAATGGGATGGCACTTGTAAGAGTTGTATCTTTGATTATAATCAGGGAACTGTGAATCAAGGCATTTTGTACATAATGTATAAAGCAAGCATTAGGCATACATACATCACTATCACCACCACTTATGAAGATTAACACGTAGAAATGTTTAACCATATATGAGGAATGACTATTATATATGATGGATATAACTAGTAAATAAGTAAATAGGTTATTGAATGAGTGTCCAGACCATTAGAAGTATGAGTGTGCCTATTTTTAAAAAAGTAAGCATATAAATGCATATAAGGCAGTAAATACTTTTGTTGGTTTGGCTGTCTTACAAGGTCCCTATTGCCTAGGTTTACATACTGATCAGGCACCCGAGCACATAAATCAGCTGAATGGCTAAATTTGCAAAATACGTTATTAGGTGCATGTTATCATGATTTCACAGCATTCTGGCAACTTGGTAATTACTCTCCCACCAGCCTGTTCTTTTCTTGTTAATACCAATTTATTGCCTTGTTTCATTGTGGAAAATTGACTAGGAAATAAATTGTTTTGCCCTATTTGAGCAGAAATGTGATTCTCATATTCTAGGTTCATCAGACAATTGACTCATCAATCCCTTTCTGTTTTTATTGGTATTGTAAAGACAATAAAAGAATGCTCTAGGAGACATGCTAGTGTTCCAAACCAGTGGCATTGAGACCCATAAATCACCAAATGCAATTGCTGTAAGACCATAGCACTATCCAGGTTTGAACTTGCCTGACAACCATTTGTACTGCAACATTGTGCAAATTGTTTCACTGATATTCCTCGGTTAGTGTACACAATGTATGGCATTGGTAAATAGACCTCCACCCTTTTCTCCTCCCATATTTTAGTCTGTGAGTTTGTGATCTGCAGTATTTTATATAGCCTGTGTAATTAGCAATGACTATCCAAACTAACTCTGCAATCTTACCAAGCTGAATTTCTTTCCTATAAGAATATATTCAATCAAAACCAATTAAAAACAAATTACAATTATGGACATCCACAGAAAGGGTCAAGAAAAGGAAGGTGAAGAATATGAGTTGTGATTTTGTGATGCAAACTCTGTTCCTGATATAGTTGTAGGCAATGTTACGATACAAGCATGAAAAGCTGAACCCCGAGTCAGCATTTCAGTATTCAAGTTCTGGTGCCCTCATTGCAACCATCATAGTTATGAATGGCAACCAGTGATCACAGGCAATTCTCTGTATGCCTTCTCTATAAATCAAATCTTCACGTAACCATCCCTCGTCCCTGTGATATTACTTTAATCTCATCCTTAGATCAAGAGTGAAGATAGCCTTTCATCATCATTAGCTATACTTGTATTAAAGTACTATTTTCTTCCTTATTCCAATCTTGGTTAATGACAGCCTGGGCACAGAGGGAAGTAAAGTGATTGGCAAGTCTGAGAACAAAGACAATGGGTGTAGGAGAGGCTGATCAGCAACATGGGTAGCAAAGTTTTCTGCTGATTCAAGGATAACATTTGGGCTGTATTTCACTGAGTTCAATGTGACTTAAATTATGTTGAACTGTAAATGTAATCAAATTGAGATCCCATTAAAAGCATCTTGACTTAAGGTGATCTATATGCTATGTTGGGTGGCATGATGGCTCAGCAGTTAAGATACTGAGCTTGTCAGCTGAAAAGCCAACAGCCTGAGTTTGAGATCCGAGAGCTGCATGATAGGGTGAGCTCTCGCCCCAGCTCCCCCGCAACCTTGCAGTTTGTAGTGAGTAGATAAACAGGTACCACTTTGGCAGGAAGGTTACTATGTTCCACATTTTCATGCTGGCCACATGATGATGGAAGCCTCTCTCTGACAATACAGGTTCCCTCAGCTGAGAATCAGATATGAGCATTGGCCCCTTGAGTCGGTCACAACTGGACAGGAGAAAACGTGAAACCTTTATATGCTATGTATGTAATCTGAATCCTGCCTAGTGATTCCAAATAGTGTTATTCAGAACATGTAGGGTTTTACAGGAAAAAAAAAACTAGTAGCAGACTCTTCTTAAATATTTATACTATAGAAATAATAAAATACATTTTGTTTTGATGTTTCCTTTTGCAACCCACCTTTGCACAATTCATACATTTACTGCATAAAGTATTCCTTTAGACCAGGAAGGTCTAAAGGTTCGCGGCCCGTGAGCCAGATGCATCACATGCTGGCCATGCTGACCCCTGGTTTAGCCAAAGGGGGAAAAATTGTGATACGTCACATGACAATGACTTGATGACGCAAGTTTGACACCCCTCCTTTAGATGTGTAATTGTGATCTCATTGTAATGCAAAGTGATGGCCAGGAATGGTCTGAATTTTCCTGGATTAGTACGATAATCCAAAAATAGAGAAAGGGATTGGTTGTATCAACGCAACTGTTATTGCACATGTATTAAACTCCAGCAAGAAGCTCATTTATGGCTTCTTCCCACAGTAGAAAATGGTTCTTGAATTGCAACTACAACTACAAATAACCGTAATTGTTTTCAGCTAGGAGCAGTAAATGGAAAGTGAACCCAAAATGAAAGCAATTTTTGTTCCTTGAG
Source organism: Arizona elegans (assembly GCA_022577455.1). NCBI lineage: Eukaryota > Metazoa > Chordata > Lepidosauria > Squamata > Colubridae > Arizona > Arizona elegans. The sequence goes on along the minus strand of JAKOOJ010000001.1, from coordinate 228,825,706 downwards.
CTTTTCTGCCTCTGCATTGCCAATTATTATTTTTCCTGATGGTTGATATTCTTAAGTATCTCAGCTATCCCGGCTTTTATATGTTTTCAAATACATCAGGGCACTTTAGTTCACCTCTGAAGCTCGCAGAAAGCTGAGAATAAATCTTCAGCTGGAAGCTGACCAACTCTGAATATCTTGAGCATAATAGAAATAAGCTAGAGATATCTAATCTAGGCATTTCTATTAGCCTTTATAGTATTTCTTAAGAGACAGAATTTGAACATGTGCCTGGAAGGCCCTAGAGTACTAACCAACAATTCTACTAATGTTCATTATATCCCAAAACATTCATAAACAATCTGTAAAAAAGAGATTAGTGAACTACTTCACCAGGTTGTTACAGTCAATATTATTCCATTCCTAAGCAATCTGCAAAATAATCTTAATAAATTACTTCATAGGGATATTACAGCAATGAACAAAATGAGTACTGAGTGGCATTTTACACAGGAGAGCTGCAGTGCTGTATACATTTATCTAGAAATAAGCATGCTAAACTCAGTGGGATTTACATTTAATAAATGCATAAAACCGCAATCCCAGTACGTTGTGGAATATTTCGTTTCATTACTAATAACAGCAACATGTTTTTAAGCGAATGGGGAAAGAAAAGAAATAGTACAAATGTTTTTTTAAATTATCATTTTATATGTGAAGCATGAGTCCACTAATGGGAGGGGGGAGTTTAAACTGTACCCTGCAGTCAGTGGTAGGATTCAGCCGGTTCAGACCAGTTCGGGCGAACCGGTTTTAAATTTCTGGCTGGCCCCTCCCCTCCCTGCCTCTTCCAGGAGTCCCTACTCGCCCCGTTTTGGCTCCCAGGTAAGTGCAGGGAGGCCTATTAGGCCCAAAATGGGGCATGGCGGGGTGCAGCATGCCCCCCCTGCAGCCCATTTTTGCTCCCAGGAGGCTGCAGGGAGGCCTACCAGGCCCAAAACAGGGCAAGGGGGGGTGGTGTGGCCTCCCGCAGCCCATTTTTGCTCCCAGGGGGGTGTAGGAGGCCGAGTGCTGCCTGTCACACCCCTGGCCATGCCCATCATGGCCATGGCCACCCAGTCAGTCATTAGGGCAGAGAACCGGTTATTAAATTATTTGAATCCCACCACTGATTTTGCATCTTTCAATCCCAATTAGAAAGTCACCTGTACTTTTACAAATGAAAGCTGGATTTCTGTATATTTATCTGGAAGTAAATGTATCTGAATTTAAGAGATTACCCCATATTTCCAATCTTGCTGGATTGGTCACCTACTTTACCCAGCTGGACCCACACCCAGACTTTTCCATGAATGCTGGCCCTCTGGTTTGTGACTATCTTACACTTTGGTATTCTCTATTGAATAGCTTTAGTTCTTCCAGCTAGAGATTTGGATGTCTGATCTTGAGATCTCAAGCCCCTGTAGCTGTCTTTTCTTATACAAACAGATGAAAAACACAAAGTGTTTGTCAAAATATTCAGACATACTTTGGTTATATCTTTGTTTTATCACTCCGTTATCTTTTACTGTTTACATTTTTCTCTTTATTATTTTTTACTGTTTAGTTTGGGTACTTTTACTTTTAGTAGTAAAAGTACCCAAACATAGGCCACAAGGTGTCGTATAATGACAAATGAGTACATTTGTAGGCTACCTATTCAAAAGGAAGATCCCATGGGCTCAACAATTTACACTCTATGTAAGCAAGTATAGAATGTAACATTTCATAATGTTTGAGAAATTGCAGCAATTTTATGGCATTTCTAGTCAAAGCCAACTTGCTAGAATAAACAGGCCAAGTTCTCTAAGTGGGGATCATCTGCTTAATGGAAAGACCATAGAACGGAACTGCTATTTGCTAAAGTTTTGAATGTTCTACAAAAGTTTAGTCCATCATATATCATGTCATTGAAAAAAGTCATTTTCCCCTTAGTTCATCTCTCTATATATACTTACACTGTATATGTATCTGCATATACATGCACACACAAAAACACATATACATTATAATAAATACTAAAAGGGTATTGCATAAATTGTTGTAATTTCTTACATTTTCTTAAACAGTTACCAGTAGGGTTTTTTTGCTGATATAACTCATCTTCCCAGAGAGAGAAAAAGTCCTGACCAGACTCCTTCCCTTTAACCTTGGTTTGTAGGGAAGAGTGTGTCTTATTGTCCAACTATTCACATACCCATAAACTAGGAATAAATAATCACAATAGAAAGGAAAAAGAGAAGATTAATAACAACAATTCTGTACCATTACTCATGACTTCCTAGCCCTGGTAGTTTTCAGCTGTGTGATCTGAGATCATAGATAGTCTTGTTCTCCTTCTAAAGAGATGAAACACCAGCAATGAGTTGAATGGTCTTATTTCCAAGTACCCATGTTTTTTCAAAAATAAGACCCTGTCTTATATTTTTTTGAGCCCTGAAATAAGCGCATGGCCTTGGGGGGTCTTATTATTTTGGGGTGCATGGAGTTCCTCTTGCCATCTTACCTGATTTCCAGCTTTGTCTCCCTAACCCTAACCAGAGGAAATGGCGGGGACCAGCCGCACATGCGTTTAAATATTTTCAGGGAGGGCTTATTTTTAGGGGAGGGCTTATTTTGGGGGAGGGCTTATTTTGGGGGAGGGCTTATTTTAGCACATGTGTTCAAAAGCCCGATTAGGCTTTATTATCAGGGGGATGTCTTATTTTCGGAGAAACACAATACAGCACACTTAGCCAAATGGCATGCACTTTGCAATAGACATTACAAGCTTGCATTAATGAATACCTAATGGGCAATCCTATTTTTTTAAAAAATACATAATTTCTTTAAACTAGACAGAGAGCTCTGAAATGAAGATTTGTCTTGTAAATATGTTAACTTGGAATCCAATTGAGCTTATTTAAATAGACCTTCATTTGATGTTAGGAATATGCAACACTGTTCCAAGCTTCAGACAAAATGCAAGTATGCTAAATAATGATTCTGGGCTAGACTTGAAACATAACTTTGGTAGTTTTGAATGATGTTATTCCAAGTGTCACATTCATAGAATGGGCTGTTTCAACTCATTTCAATTTAGTTCCAATGAAATGTTATTCTTTTTTATTATTATTGAAACAGTTTTTCAAATACAGATTTTTCCCCCTTTTTTCCCCTCCTCCTCCCTAACCCCCCCTCCCCCCTCCCCCCATGGCTTCTCCAAAAATAAAATCCAAGTTAATATCAAATTATATAATACTTTGCCATCCTTTTAATACCACCCCCCACATGCTAACCATTTCTTTCTAACAATGTTATTATATCCCCCTATACTATACATTTCAAAGCAACCTTCAGCTATAAAACTATATAATAAATCCTAATTTGGCATTTATTCAACTCATAATCTACCCATTTCTTCCACCCCCATACATATATCTCTTAATTCAAATCTTTTTACGTATATTTATATCTAAACATAACATCCCTTTTCCTAAACTAAACAATCAGTAACCTAACCTATCTCCACCCATTTTCCTACAGGTCTACCATACATATTATTTTTAATATCTTTGTTCTTCTGCCCACACAACAAAACTAAAAAATATTTCCATATATAAATAAAATACTCAAATGACTTTAAATTTGTAATCCATATAGTATCTTCTGTAATGTCTTTCGACTGGATTATTAATTCCATCGCCCATGTTAGAGTAACATCAGGTTCAGCTTCCAACAGTATATTCAGTATCTTCCATTACCATCTGCCCCCATCAGTAATAAGTATTTTCGTATATAAAAAACCACCTGAGTGACTTTATATTTATATTCCATGTAGTATCTTCTGTAGTGTCTTTTGTCTAGATTATTAATTCCAACCACCACATTGGGGTAACAACCAGATCTTCTGCATGCCCCAATCCCATAGTTCTCTTGCCTTATAACTCAGCATATACGTAATCCATTTTTCAAAGAGTCCAAAATAGAAAGTTCCAATCCACTCAATCAGAGGCCATCTTCCACATCCCAAAAGCACCAGCACTGCAGAGATCTGTTATTCTTCTCAAAATAGTATAAGTCAATAATTTGCCTCAGCTATATTTTCATGTATCAGCCGTCTATAAATCCCGCTTATTATATTTAATCGTCTCTTAAGTAACTGGCATTAAACTGTTGTTTAGTTTAAAATTTTTTAGTTTTATAGGACCTGCTTCTTCTTTTCTTAACTTTTTGTGGTTTAGATCTCCATCCTAGTTGCCTTTCTAGGACTTGTATATCAGCTGATTGAGTTCCATGCTGGTCTGTAGCTTGATAAGACATCACATTAAAATCCAAAGCCGCCTCTCTTATATTTATAGGTAATCCAGCTATAACTTCTGAAGGAGAATCCAAAAATGGCTCGTCCAAAAGGGCCTCTGTAACTTGTTGTTTTTCCATTACATCCATCTCCATCTGCTTAGCCTGAATTTCAATCTCTTGTTCATTTTGCTTTTCTTTATTCCCCTCCTATGTTCCTAACACTGATGGCATACGTGGAGATGTTGGATCCATTTTAAAAACCTTGTAGTAAAATTCTTCCGCTTTTTCAACAGTATTTAGTTGATATGTTTCTCCTTGGTATCTCAATATTATGCCAACTGGAGCATCCCACCTAAATGGGATGTTTTGTTTCTTTAGCTCAGTCACCAAAAATCCAAATTCCTTTCTATCTTTTAACATCTTGGACGGCAGCTCTTTATATATCCAAATCTTTCTTCCATTCATTTCTAGAGTGGAGTTAAAAGACTTTTGCACAATATCATTTCTTATTCCTTTACCAGTAAAGTAAATCACCACATCTCTAGGCAACTGTCTTTGCTTTGCAACCCAAGAATTTACTCTGTAGGCCTTATCAATCTTACAGGATACCTCTTCAGGACTAACCTTTAAAATCACAGTCAGAACTTCAGCAGACATTTTTCTCAAATCATCTCTGTTATTTTCCTGTATTCCCCTCATTCTGACCGCAAATTCCATGGACCTATATTGCATCATTGTGACTTCTTTTTCAATCCTTTGTTTTATATTATCTGCATTGTAAGTCTTGTGGTCAGCTTCCTTTATTTTAGGCTTTACTTCTGAGCTATTTTCTTGAATTTTTATCAAATCATTTTCAATTCTTTGTATTTTATTGTCCAGATTATAAATCTTATAATCAACTTCCTTCATTTTAGACTCTAATTCTAAGTTGGTATCTTTATCCATCTTTATAACTATTTCTGAAAAACTTTTCAAAGCTGTTACAATTTGTTGTTTCAGATTATCATACTTTCGTTGTACCAACTCTTTAATTTCCTGCCTGAATTTTTCAAGATTCTGGTTCACAATCTCATCATGTCTTGCCATCTCCTCCAAAACAAATTCCTTTAGGTCTTTAAAGCCATTCTTCTGAATCTGCAAGCTCAAAGCTTGTTCATGTGATTTGTAAATGGGGGAAAAAACCCCCCGCAACTTGGTTGTCTGGCTTTGTCAGTTTTAACGACATCCTGCCACACAAACAAACTCTTTTTAAAAAGAAAAAAGAAAAAAAAGGCTTTTCTCCAAAATATCAATATCAAGTTTCTAAGAAGGAAGAAACATGAAATAGAAATTTTTCTCTTCAATTCTAGCCAGTGCTATTATTTCCGATACTTTGTAACGTATTAAACTATTCAAACGGAAGGACTTTCGCTTTCAGCTTTCTTCTTCTCAAGTCTCAGCCAGTCGCCATTTTAAACTTTCTTTCTTCACTTTTAAAATCACTCATAGGATTGTTAGAAATACTTGCAATTTAGGGTCCCAAATCCGGATTTCATCCTGTTTGTTCAGATAGTCTGTTAGATTTTGTTGATTGGCTTGGTCCCATTGCCTGGCTCTGCAAGAAGCAGAGTTCCCCCGACGCCCGGAGCAGCGGCGAGCTGAATAGGGAGCCACATTCTGCTTCCTCCCCAAGAGTAAAAAAAAAACTCTGGGGAGTTCGCAGAGGGCTCTACCTGTCCTCGCCGGCTCTATCTCACGTCTCCTCAAGGAGACGGAGTTTTTCGAGCCGTCTCTCAGCTGTAGAGATGGCTCTTTATGGGCGGCAAGGCTGGCGGTCCTGAAAGACCGTCTGGCAGCGGTGGAAACCAAACCGGAAGCCAATGAAATGTTATTCTTGTAGCAAGCTTTTTGCAAGCTCAAAATAAAACAGTTTCCAATTGCATCAGCCCACTGATGAAAATAAAGCCCACTGAAAACAATGGAACCTCTATGGGAATACATTTGCAAAGGTCTGAATTGAGGTGTGTCTTGCACCACAAATAAGGTTTACTTTTTTTTACACAGATTGATGCCTAAGAAGAGACCTAGATAAAAATGTCAAACACTGGTAATTTAAGATTGATGTCAGGCATCATGAAATGTTCTTATTTACCCTAATTACAATTACTTGATTGTGGATAGTGGGATAAACTTCAGCAGCGTTTGTATTGGTTCCTGAAAAATTGTTATTCAGTCTTGGAGCCAAAGCTTTCCAACCTTCGGGAGAGAGGAATCATCCAGCAGCTAACAATAAAGTTACTCAATGGATATTCCCATTGACGATGCAAAAGTACATCCTTCTGATCCCACAAGCTTTCCAAATTTTCATTCTGAGAACTGTTGTAGCAACATAGCAGTGAATAGGCATTGGAGAAGACATATGTAAGTGCATCAAAAATAGCAGTATTGAGCAATGCACATTTAACTGCAGTTTTTATGGAGAAGCTACATAAAAATATAGAAAGCTAATATAATATTTCTGCAACAGGATATCAAATGAAAGACACATATTTATAATAAAACTACCAAAAAGTATCATGGAATCAATTTTATAAAATATTTAACTTTAAGGAATATTTCATATACAAAGCATTTAGATAAGGGATGTCAAACCCACGTCGTCATGGCGGCGTCACGTGACGTATTGGGACTTTTCCCCCCTTCGCTAAAATGAGCGAGGACGTGGCCAGCACGTGATATATCTGGGAGGGAGATAAATAGACAAACAGACACCAGACAATACAGTTCTTAAATTCCTGAAATGGAACCTGTCAGTTCCATTTACGCCAAGTTAATCTAAAATTTATGGATAAAATAAGTTGTCTGCCTTGTATGTAAATAAATAACCTCTATGAATCTGAAAATGAATCTGAAACTGGGACACAGTGGCTCTATTGGGACACGGTGGCTCAGTGGCTAAGATGCTGAGCTTGTCAATCAAAAGGTCGGCAGTTCAGCGGTTAGAATCCCTAGTGTCACGTAACGGGGTGAACTCCCATTACTTGTCCCAGTTTCTGCCAACCTAGCAGTTTGAAAGCATGTAAAAAATGCAAGTAGAAAAATAGGGGCCACCTTTGGTGGGAAGGTAACAGCTTTCTGTGCTCCTCTGGCATTTAGTCATGCTGGCCACATGACCACGGAGACGTCTTTGGACAGTGCTGGCTTTTCAGCTTTGAAATGGAGATGAGCACTGCCCCCTAGAGTCGGGAACGACTAACACATATGTGCGAGGGGAACCTTTACCTGAATCTGAATTGTCTGTAATTTCTGGAGTAAGAGCATCTATACTCCAGCTATATTTGTGAGGGGGACAATATGAGGGGCAGCTATATTTGTGATCAAGCTAGATCATGGCACACACATAAATATATTACTGGAAAGCAAGCAGTAAAAAATCTAAAACTGAAATCCTACTGAGCCCTTACTTGCCATTTATTTGAGTCTAGATTCGGATTGAATAGAAATACGCTTTAAAGAATCAAGCTTAGGTTTTGTGTACATTTCTCTCTGACTGGTATTTTTATTGCTGCAGGTAGATTGTCAGCTGAACACCTGAGCTAATACATATTCATGTGAAATCAAGAGTTTCCAACCGTCATGTAGTTCTCAGAGAAGTCTATCACCTCAGGAAAAAGCTGGATACTTATACCTGGTATAAGGCCAGTACCTTGACCAGTTTCAGTACTTAGCCCTACAGCCAATGAGCCAGACTTGTGGCTCCTCCTCCTTGTAAGGAGGGCTGCCTGTCTGATTTGGAGGCTCTGGCAAAAAGCCTGAGCTCATTGATTACAGATCCCTGTTAATAAAGAGCATTTGTAATGCAGCAGTGGTGCTGCAATCTCCACACGCCAGTTCATGATGGCCCTTCAGTCTCCACAATTAAGTCGTCCAGCAGGCATGCCCCCTGTTGCAGCTGCACTGTCAATCTCATTTTGTAGTACAAATGATCTTAGACCCAGTGTTTGACATGGGGGTTTAGCACCCAAGAAGGCAATTCTGCAACTTCAAATGAGCCTAATTGGTTGTGCGCTCAGGCGTTCACTCAAGCTGCTTCAGTCCATCAGAGAAAGATTTCCAACTAATTGAACAGCTCAGAAGGAAAAGAACCACGGAAATCACAATGCCTCAAGACAGCAGAGAGAGGTCTTTTTGGTGATTAAAAAACAACAACACACCTTCAAAATAATAGTTTTTTTTTTCCAGAAAGGGAATTGCCACCTGTCACACAAATCACACAGAAAGAATTTCAAGTGAAAAAGCAGTTTCCTTATTAATCAGTTTGGCTCCATGGGTATCTATGTATTTATTTTATTTTAAGAGAAAATTATATACATACATACATACATACATACATACATACATACATACATACATACATACATACATACATATATATATATATATATATATATATATATATATATATATATATATATATATATATTGTTTAATTTGGATTGGAATGCTTCAAAATCACACATACACAAAAAGACAACTGTTCCAATTTGGGAGGGGAGGCTATCTTTCTTATCTGAATGTCATCTGCAAGTTGCAAGTACAATGCCTAACTTAGGCAAACATCTGCATTTGTAAAACCCTTGTGAACCATGCCAGTGTTACTATTCAGTGTGTTGAAATGCTGACAGCTCAGCCTGAACTGTAGGGAGTGATTTTTAGGATCTGGGATATAACAGCATAATCATGAAACATTCTGACATGATAAAAAAAAATATTGGCTGGCAGTTGCAGAGGAGAGAATGAAAAATGTAAACTACTTTTAAGGCTTGAAACTCCCAAATCTAAATCCATTTGTCTGACCACTCTTCTCTGAATCAGGAATGATCCAGAAACTTCAGTTACTGCTTCAAGTGAGAGAATGGATTAAATGAATGGAATTTCTATCCCCGTCCAGTGCATGGTATATTTGTCAACCATTGCATCATTCACATTATAATGTCATTACTTCATGACATTGTTTTGATGTTATCATGACTTATATACTATTTTCTCTAATAGTATATGTGGCTAAGTAATTAAACGAAACGGAGCAGACCAAGAACAAATCTTATCTTTAAAATGCCAAGGACAAATCTTACCTTTAAAAACTTGTCTATAGGTTTGTAATTTGCTTTGAGCTGACCACAGCTAAAGTCAAAATATGGAATTATAATCATGATTTATGATTATAATTATGATTATAATTATAATCATAAAGATTATAATCATCTTTAAAAGCTAACTTTGCCTATAAAAACCTAGCATATTTTAAGATGTTCATGATCCTTTTCCAATGGATGCTCCAGCATTCTTGACCAAAGCAGTTGGAAACAGAAATGATGGACTTCTTGCCAGCAGTGCCCATTTTATGGAATAGTCTCCTCAAAGTGCCTTCTTCTGACACTAGCAGACTGATATTGATGAATTCAACCCATAAGCAAATTTGCAGAGAATTTCAAGCACATACTTCAATTAGTGAGTTGTGTTGCATTTCTACGAAGCTTTCATGTTTTCTTTTCAGAACTTTTGCTTCTGGATTGCATCACTGATTCAGCTTTATTTACATAGCAAAATTCAGTGCACGGTAGCTTGACTGCAGCCATAATACAGAGGATTTTCTTAAGAAAGAGGATTCAAGTATTATTGTTAACAATGCTTGCTTATCTGAACTCAACATTCTTCACAATTTGCTCTCCAAATTATGAACCTGGTGTTGCAAATCTGATACATTTTTTTCCTTATGACAAGATTTCTAAGTATATATGTCCTTTTATGCATAGTATCAGTCTGTGTCTTGGTAAACGGAATCTAATAAATATGATCTTTTCTACCTTCTCATGGTGCCATTCATCACAATGCATTCTTTCTCTAATAATTAGTATCTCATGGGTTTTATTTCCAATAGCAGATTGGCATGAAGACACAGGAAGAAAGAAAAAAAAGGTAAAAGTGTCAACACAAATGCCTAACTACTCATCAATAGGATTCACCTTTTAGTTGATGCTGTAAAGGAGACAATTCCAACCACACAGACTATACAGATGCAAAAGATATAAAATAAGGGATCTTGGATTTCATTATAAAAATGGTACAATTCTTGAGATTAAAATCAGGTCTTGTTATAGATTTTAGATTATTAATTATTTCCCAATACCAGCCAGGGATCTATCTGCCCTCCTTTCCTTCCTTTTGCATCACATTGCTCAAAAAGCCATTCAGATATGGACTTTAGCGCTGTCGAAATGCTTATAACTGGAAAAGGAGATTGGGAAGCTCCAGTTTCCCTTCAGAAACATTTGATTGCAGACATGGAGCTGCCAATCAACTGATCGTTGCTTTTTGTAAAGTGAAACAATTCAACATAGGACATTTTTCCACTCAGGGCGCCTATCACAAATTTTACATACTGAATGAATATCATCCTCGCCGGCCATACTTTGTCTTTCATGGATGCATCTTGGCAATTAAACCCAACAAACATGAAGCAGAACAACAGCATCTGAAACAGCTGTTACAGTGTCCCCCAGTGGCAGCATTAAGGCGAGATGTTGTATTCAATTTGGAATGGAGAAGACCTCTGTTTCCCAATTTTAACTATATGGGTGGTTCAAAGATTCTTTAATGCAATATGACAGTGTGATATCTTACTATTAGCATTTCTGACCCAGCATCTTGCACAGAACAACAATTAATCACTGATCAGCAATTAAATGTTATGACAACCCTATTGGGTTCACAACTCTATAGGTCTGGTCTCTTTCCCTTTGCTGGCTTTATCTTTATTTATCATCTCTTTTGCTAACAATATAGTTTCTATAGCAACAACCATTGGCTGTCAAAATAATGAACGCCACAGAGAGCTCTCCTGCAGTGAAACCCTTCATGCTGACAAATCTAGGCTTTATGATCATTGTCCAGTGTTATTCATTAGCTATCAAATGATTCATTTATTAGAATATACAAGTTACCAACTAATTACTTCTGAAATAGGATAATTGAAACAGGGGTATTGACTTCTTCCTGTATCTAAAAACAAAATCTCTACATGATATATTATTTGCCTCAGAACATGAATCAATGACCTTAACTACATATGTCTTAAGCTGCATCATTTGTATTATCAGAACTTGCCATCCTCAGTTAAAAACTCTGATTATTTGCACAGAATGCAAAGCATTAATTTTCCTGAGGATAAACTAAAACATGATGATGGCAACTTGATGGCCATATTAGCATTTTTAATTACACACCATTGTCTGATAAGAAATCTGTGAAGAAATGAAAATTGTAAAAGTCATTACCCTATTTTGTACAGTGACACAAATATGGGTAATTATCTCTCTTATTTAGTGACCATAATCAGCACTGGAAACTTGCTTGTAATCAAAGCAGTCACTAAGTGAAACCATGACAGTGTTTATTATCTTACTTCTACTCCCCTTTGTTTTACTGACCTGCAAAGGTTATATATACAATGACTGTTCACAAAATTACTTTTTCATCAGATGAGGACTATCTTATACACTATTTGTAAATGATTGGTCATGGGTGTTCATCTTGGAACTGCCAATTCTTTTTTTCAAATGTTTCAAATTTCAAAATTTGAAATCTCCACGAACTCAGGTGCTTGAGTTTTACATTCTTCTCTTCTTTACTTAAGCTGTTGGCCCTGGGTCATCTCCAAAACATCTATGATTGGTACTGCATTATATTACTATACCATATCATTATATTTCTAATGAAGTTGAACCCAGAAGAATTCTTCCCATCAATTACTTTAGAATGAAAACATAGAAAGTTTAAATTGTATAGTATTAGATTATTTTATAGAAATCTTACCAATTACAAAAATGACTTTATTGGTGCCTTTTTTGAGAATAGCATGAGTTTCCTAGAGACCTATCCCAATATTTAGGAGACCATGGGATATGGAGAAAGAAGAAGAAACAATGGTTTGGGGATGGGCTATTATATGCAGTAAAATAATGATGTAATTGGTTTATTTATTTTGAATCAAAATATCTAGCTCAGCATGATCTGTCTAGACATAATGATGTTTTTAGACCTGTCAAGTACATGGAAAGGAGACTATCTTGCATACATTAGCCTCCTGTAGAATTGCTCCCAAATCATCCATTCTGCCTCTCTTACCACCTATTTTATGTAAGTGCAACAATGTATTTGTATGGGACAGAAAGTTATTTGTTCTTACTCCTGGGATAAGTCTCTCTGGAATCAATTTGTGTTTTGTTTGCAAAGAATCTGAGAAATATAGGATAACATGTTCATTGTGTCTTCAAGGGGTGATTTGTTCCTTCTTTTAATTTACAAAGTTCAGTAATGTTATTTGAATTACTTATCATACTAAATTATTAGCATTACAATATTTCTTTATTTCTTTAGCTTATCCTTCTCTACCTTTCTTCCTCTTATTGTTCTGCTATCAGGATTCCATGCATAATTTATAACTTGTACCTGAGGTCAAGGGAAACTCCCGTGGGTATTGAATTCTGAGCAGTTTAAGAATAAGCAGTATAAGTCCAGGACTTCAATAGCACCAATAGGACATATTGTAGTCTTCCATATGTAACTGATCTATCATTTCCAATATCTCAATCAGTATTGGGATGATGCAAGTCACATAGTTTAGAACTGAGCTCCTGTTTTCTGGGGACAATACATTTACATAATTGGTACTTAAGTAAAAAAGAAACCTGGTGGTGACAATCTCATTTAATATTAAATATAATCGTATTAGTTTACATAACTTGTTACATCTTCAACCCCACCCCTATAACTTTAACCTTAAACTGTCTACTGTTGACCTCACCCCATTCCTAAGAGGTCTGTAAGGGGCGTACATAAGCACACCAGCATGCCTTCCGTCCCTGTCCTACTGTCTCCACTTAATTCATAACCATTTCCTGTATTAATATCTATGTTTATACTTATTCTGTTATCTCATAAATGTTTGACAAACTAAATAAATAAATAAATAAGTTAAAAGAGCCATTGTGATTTAATGGTTAATATGTTTGACTAAGACTAAGACCAAGAACTACTGTAATGCTCTCTACATAGGGCTCCCCTTGAAGAGCATCCGGAGGCTCCAACTGGTCCAGAATGCGGCCGTGCGGGTGATTATGGGAGCATCATGGCGCTCCCATGTAACACCTCTCCTGCGCGAGCTGCACTGGCTCCCGGTGGTCCTCCAGGTGCGATTCAAGGTGTTGGTGACCATCTTTAGAGTGCTCCATGGCTTAGGACGTTGAATAACTCCACTCCCCGTCATCATCATCCACCCAACGATGCTCTCTCCAGCGGTGGAAACGTTCGCTGTAAGGGAGCGATGCTTGGCCCTTCAGGGCTCCTATCGGGGCTGCCAAGGCAGGACTCTGCCACCACTCCCCCAACTCCGTCAGGGAGGGGGGCCTCCTCTTTGCCGTGACAGCGTTCTTCCCCTCCTCTCCCTGGCTGCGACTTCAGCAGCACTCTTTCGGACGAACCGCAGGTGGATCCTCAGCTGGGCTTTCTCCCGATGCCGGCGAGTCCTCCTCCTCTGAGGGCGGTGTTGCAGCGGTGGTCAGGCCCACTCCCTCCGCCATCCCGCTGAAGCAAGTATTAAGAGCAGTGCCGATTTCCTCTCAGGTTGACTGGGTGAGACACAATCAAAACACAGCAGCACCCCTTTCAGCTCTTTTTGGCACGCTGGTTTATTCGCATCCGTAGCCGGCTACACGCTGTGACTCGTAAAGATGAATGAAATTGGCGCTACAGTGTACTAGAAACGGGCGTTTATATAGCCCTCCCTCCTCATTAACCCTTTTAAACCGTGCCCCCATTTATCACCACACCCTTGTTAGCGTGGAAGCATCTCAGCTGGTTCTCGAAGGTGCTGGTTGCAGCATCATTTGGAGATGTCCTAAGCCCATCGCACCCGATACCACCTCCCCTCGCCCCGCAGACGGCCACCTGCACCCAGTGCCACCACCACCAAGTATGTATATGTCCCTCGATGCTTTCAACACGTGTTAGCAGTGTCGAGCAGGTTGCTAGGCTCGACACCTGGATATCTACGAGACCGCCTTCTGCCACCGAGAGCCTCCCACCGGCCAGTACGCTCCCACAGAGAGGGGCTCCTCGGGGTGCCATCAGTCAAACAATGTCGACTGGTGGTCCCCAGGAGGAGAGCTTTCTCTGTGGGAGCACCTGCCCTCTGGAACCAGCTCCCCCCGGAGATACGGACAATTCCGGATTTATGTACCTTCCGCTGGGCCCTCAAGACTTTTTTATTTCAACAAGCCGGGCTGGCCTAACTTCTCCAATTGTTTAATTTTAATTTTAAATGGGGTATTTTAATTGTTGGGCCAAATTGTTTAATATATTTTAAATTGCTTTTAAATTTCTGTATTCTATGTTTTTTTTTAACCTTTGGCTATTCACCGCCCTGAGTCCTTCGGGAGAAGGGCGGTATATAAATTTAAATATAAATAAATAAATAAATAAATAAATAAATAAATAAGACCATGATTCATAGAAATTCATTGAAAAAGTCTGAGTAGTCTTTTTATTTTCCTTTTCAGCTTCCAGCTGAAGTGGATTTCCTCCCCTATGTTTAATGTTAGACTTATTTAATGTTTGGGTCATTTATTTTTCTTTTTTTGTACACTTTTTAAATTATTTTTTTGTCTTTGTTACTGTTGCATACATGCTTTTTCTGTTTTTTTCTGTTTTATATTTTATTCCCATTGATGTAACATAATAAATATATATTTTTTAAAAAGAAAAGAAAAAGTCTGACTAGTCAATCTGTCACACTGCAATCTACAGTATCTCACAGGGCTGCTGTTTTGGATAATAAAAGAAGATCCTGTATAATCTGCCTTGAGTGGTTAAAAGAAAGGTAGGATGTAAATCTAACAAATAAAATAAAATTATACCTTTTTAAAACGAAGAATAGGAACTAATTCTTACAATTATAAAAACGCAGTTCTATTTAGATATTTGCAAATATTAATTGAAGGCTTTTATATATAATTAATTAGCTCCATATGTTTAAATATTATTTAAAGAAATGGGGAAAGTCTACTGAAATAGTAAAACATGCTTCAATTTTATCATTATCATACAATTTTTGAAAAATTGAGTTGAACCTAGGTCATAGAGAATAATATTTCAGACCATAACATCATATATAGAACATTGTATATACCTTTTAAGGCACATTTGTAGTGATATATTTCTATATCATCTCTCAGTAGAAATACAATTATGTTACACACAATGTAAAGAATGATACAAACTCAAGTTTTAATAAATGCTTGGACAATCACTTTCCAACTCTGAACATTGCTGTTCCCTTCAACAATACTTTTTATTCTAGTATTCTAGTTTCATACCATTTACGTAATTGAAATCATATCTATAAATTACTTATTTGTACCTATAAAACTAGAAGGTTTTTTTTTAATCTTATGGAAGCTTGTCTAAACTTTACCAGAAAATTTATGAGTGTTACGTAACAAACATTTTATATGCTGTTCATATAAAATAAGCTTTTTCTCCTAGTCCAATAAAATGTAGTCAGTAAACCTTTCTGCATTCTGGTGAGCCATTCAATAAAGCTTTAATTCTTGTTAAAAGTTATAATACCTTTTTGTTATTAATATCTCCAGAACTTTTCCACTGTTGTTGTTTTTCATTTTTTTTACATGCAGGTCTTCTATTACACATTTTACATACATACATACATACATACATACATACATACATACATACATACATATAGTGTAGTTTAAAATTAATTAAAGTTTTAGAATTGTGGCTCTGGCCAGTTATGCTTGTTCATGCAAAAGGAAAGAAAATTTGTAAGCCTGGCAAAATGACAGAATGTTGCTATAATTTCTAGACCATAAATCTGATTATAGTGGCGTCAAAGGAATTTTGGACTCAGTTTGGAAGTTTGAGAATATATCAAAGAAGAGTTTCTTCTTCTGAGAATTTCTCTGTTCAGAAAATGGCTGCAAAGTGGACAGTCTAAAAGTATCAATTTATTAGAACATTAAACTGGTAAAATTGATTGGTGAGATAGATAAATTAGTCAGAAGTTTTGACTTTTAGTCATTTAGTATAAAATACTATATTTTGAGAATACAACTTTCCAGAGAACCTCTCAGGTTGAAGACAGAGCTGATCACTACCCCTAGAATCGGATGTGAATTGTCAGGAGAAACCTTTCCTTTTACCTCTATTCAAAAATTTTAGCAAGGGGTTCTCTGCCTGGTTGCTGGGTGGGTGTGGCCATAGTGGGCATGGCCTAGTCGGCCTCCTGCACCATGGTGGGGGAGGCCATTTTTACCCTTACCCAGCTGCAGAGGATATTTTTGAGCCTCTGGGAGGGCGAAAACAGCCTCCTCAGGCATCAGAGGCCCTCTGGAGGCTGGAAAGGGGCCTGTTTCTGGCCTTCCCAAACGTCCAGTAGGCCCTTTTTTTGTCGTCCCCGAGCCTCCGTGCGCGCCCTGCACTTACCTGCATCCAAAACAGGCCATGTGGGGACTCCTGGGAGGGGAGGTGGGGTGGGCAGGGCCAGTCAGGAGTGGATTTGGGGGTTCTCCAAACTGCACAGAATCTTAGCTAGAGGTTCTCCCAAACCCCTGTGAACCCCCAGCAGCCCACCCCTGCCTCTATTTGAGCTGCTATTATGGTACTTTAATGGTTAAGCAGTTATTCTGGAAAGAATCTTTGGGATCTCTTGTCTGTCTCATTTTAAGGTTCAGCTTACTTTAAGTAATAATAACATAAGTCAGGAAACATGGCCTCTTACTACTCAGGTGTGACTCCAGGTAACTTATAAATGAATATATAGAAAAAGGGGGTTGGAAGGGATTTTGGAGATATTTAGTCCAACCCTCTTCTCAAACTGGAGACCTTGTACCATTCCAGGCAAAACTGCGGTCCAATCACTTTTTCAAAACCTCCAGTGATGGACCACTCACAATTTCGGGGCACAAGCCATTCCACTGATTAATTGTTCTCACTGTCAGGAAATTTCTTCTTAGTGCTAGATTAGTTCTAGATTAATTTCTCCTTAGTT
Source organism: Arizona elegans (assembly GCA_022577455.1). Classification (NCBI taxonomy): domain Eukaryota; kingdom Metazoa; phylum Chordata; class Lepidosauria; order Squamata; family Colubridae; genus Arizona; species Arizona elegans. Next base: position 228,808,299 of record JAKOOJ010000001.1, on the reverse strand, counting down.
CTGGATTTCAGTTTAATGATCTTCTACTTGTTACTTCTTGTCCTGTCCTCTGCTGTTTTGGTGAATAAATAAAAAACACACAGCCGAGAGCCTCTCAAGTATTGGAAGACTATTGTGTCTTAAATTTTGGACTTCTTAAACTTAAATTTCCTGATCCTTTAATTCTATGTCTAGTCTAACAGGGAGACAGACTAGAGATATCTAGTCCTTCTTCTCCTTAGATTAGACATAGAATTAAAGGATCAGTTCCAATACAATACTATGAGTGTTTACATCCTTCAAGTGTGAGAATTGTCAATTTAGTTGCATTCTCTGCTTCTGTTCTTTAACCAGCTACTGATCTTACAGACCTCTTGACTGCCAAGTTTCACTGAGTCTCTTTGATGAGAGAGCTTTTTGAGGTAAACAATGACTACTGAAGTACCCTGGCAACATATGTTCTTATTATTTGTTAACTTTTATATCTCACCTTGACCTCTAGATATATATTTTAACAATTCATATTGACCTGCATTTAGGATTAGTAGCTGTGTGTCTGTGAATGCCATTTGCTGGGAAGCAGCAGCAGCAGCAAATCACTGACTTCATATCTTAATTTTGTATTTCTCAGGTTTATCTACCACACTTGACTACTGAAGGGGACCAGCTGTTGAATTCGATAACCTTTGGTCTGATCCAACAGGGCTATTGTGTTTTTGTGCTGATACTGTGATTTCCCCATATTTGTTCTCTTTATCTCTGTTCTGCTCATTTTCAGGGATAGTACATCTCTGAATGAATGGCAGTTGGCCATGGGAGGTATTTCAGCACAATAAAATTTACCAGTGCTGATTTGTCTGTGCAATTTTTCAACAGCTTTAGATTAACATTGCTACTCAGAAGGCCTATTTTCATGGTGAAAATCTATAAGGCAGTTATTATAGCTTTAAAATGTTCATAGCCATTCAAATTGTTGACTCAGTAGATCTCTCGAAGCTCTGATATATTTCTGGAAACTTTTTTTCAACATGGCAGCACATTTGATTTTGAAGTACTACAGTAGAGAAAATATATGTGAAAAAGAAGACAAATTTATGTCCATCGCTTATAAATTTCCTTTTTAGTCTTCAGTTGGAATTTTTAGGGGAAAAAATGAATCTGTATTTGACATTATCATTTTTTTCTCAAATCTCTTTGACATTCATGGGATGTTGGTTTACCAACATCTTTTACAGTTTTTCTAAGGTTTTTCAACTGCCTCAAGAAAGCGAAGCTGAAAAAGGATTTACAGTGTTTAGTTCTAGCATATATAGATCTTAGATCTATATATGGAAAAGAATAGAAGATCTCCAATTCTGGATCTCTTCCAACTCTGTTATTCTGTAATTGTGTTGTGGCAGGTTGATTAACAAGGCAACACTTTTTCAATCTTTTTTTCTTCTACTTCTTCTTGTGCCATATCTGTTATCAGACATTGGCAATCATGCTGGTAATCCTATTTTTATCAACAGCCACACACAAAAGTGCTGTTAAGTTTTGTCCAAACCGGTCTCTTAGATTTTGAAATTATGATGTTCTTCTTCTGCCTGGATCTCGTTTGCCTTCAATCTTTCTTTGGAGGATTAAATGAAGTATGCTGCAATTTTCTGGGTGTCGCATCACATATCCAAATCTTTTGCAGGTGTAAATCCCAAGATTTTGAAAGTCTCTAGTGTCTAAATAATATGATAGGGAAAATATTTGCTTTTTTAAATAAGAAAGCAGGACATACCATTTCCCTTCCCTCCCCTTCTCCCCTCCTCCAGTCTTTTGACTGCATAAATCACCTCTTGCATTTCAAGGATCATTAAATCACGGCCATTTGTAATGCAATTATAGTTAGCAGACTACTTTCTGGGCTGCTTGGTAATTTGCTTGTTAATATATTAGCACAATGTATTGATCAAGTGGCTAATCCAATCACTCGCTTCTTATTGATTCATAATCGAGCACGCTGCCCACGATCACTTTCTTTTTTGCTTACGCCTCGCAAATGCCAAATAGGTTTTCTCACACCTAATTAGCTTATGAAATAAGCCAAACATTTTCTTTTGCCCTTAAGGCTAAGATCAATGAAGAGCTTTTAGGCCTAAATTTGGATGATTTCCCCCCCCCAATCAGTTGCTCCCCTCCGCCTTATTTTTGTGTCAGCATTTCAGTTCTCAGTAAAATGAGCACTTTTAAAGACTTTCTAGTCTGAAGACATCTGAAAAGCAGCTGCCATGTCTGAAATGCTAGAACAGCTGTAAACAATCAATCACAATGGCAAGGAATTCTGGTCTGTACATTGGCATGTAGTCTGTCATGCCACAGGAAAAAAAAAATAGAGACATAAATGATCCAGAGGTCAGAGGTATCGCAAGCCTGTGAAATGGAACATGGTCTATATTTCATCAAAAAAGGGTCTAATGATGCAAGGCACCTTTCCAAATTTTGTACCTTCCAGATGTGCTGTGCTGTTTTCCCCTTCATCCTCAGTAGCATTGCTGAGAATAATAATAAAAAAAAAATGTTCGCATCACCCTTCTGAAGGACGCCAAAAAATATCTAAAGGGTGATCTTCCAAAGTGCCCTCACCTTAAGAAATATCCTCCAGTTATTGATTTTATTCCTTATTATTAAATGAATAGGAGTCATACAATAACAAACTTGTCATATTGTTTCTTGATGTCTCACTTGCAGAGACTAGAGTATTAAGTTAGAGATGCCAAATTTCTTGAAACCACAATCACTTTAATCATGGGCATACAGTATTATACCTGGTAGTGACAAAGTACTTGTGAAATCAATCACTCTGTGAGAATCTTGGTTGACCTGAAATGGTGCTGAAAAAAATGGAAGGACTCAGTGGTTGGGATCTAAAGGTGTTTGTGTGAGTTGAAGAGCACCAATATAAAGAATAGAATAGAATAGAATAGAATAGAATAGAATAGAATAGGGAACAGAACGGAATGGAATAGAACGGAACGGAACAGAACAGAACAGAACAGAACAATAGAATATAATTCTTCTGAGATTTCAATTCTTTTCATGCTTCATCCTGTGCCAGGACAAAGGATCCTGCAACACTTAGGAGCAGCTTTAGGTACAAAGAGTTGTAGCGGGAGGTAGAATTCAGAGAGACCCTCTATGAAGTGAAATTTACTTGGCTATCTCTCAACCTATCCCACTCTATTTCAGGAACATTTTTATTATATGTATAACATATAATATGTTATACATGTATAACATTTTCATGTTAGACATCAGCAAAAAAAAATTCTGTATAAAATTCTAGTACATACACTGTTTTGCTCTCACATGCTCACAAACCGAAAAATTGGTTTCACGAAAGGAGCCAATTCTTCCAATTCTTCATTGTTTCCAATGAAACAATCTGCTTGTGACCATCATAGAATTCTCATTGGCTTAATACACTAGCCCCCTGCATTATATGTGCAGCAAAAATTTGAGGTGGGAGTGTCAGGACAAACTCTCTTCAATGACACGTAACAACAGTGCAACCGGCAGCAAGAAAGAACAGGGGGAAAGTAGCACTGTAGAGCTGAGGTAAGGTTGGTGTGAACAGAGTTTGAGAGTGATAGGGAACAACAACAGATTTTGCATGTGCAATCTCTTTACAGATTAATGGATGCCTCCACTGTGCTGGAGCAATGGGATGTTACTCATGCAGAGCACAAATAACCCCCTGTTGTGTGAGTGTCGCTCTGAACTGTGGATCCAGCTGTCCATCTTTCAGGATAGTTCCCCCCCTTCCTTCTTCTGTGTGTGCATTCATGTTTTGAATGGATATTTTCCCATTTAGTAAGGGGGGGCGGGGTGTCTGCAAGGAACAGAACAATAGTACAGTAATAATGATAGCTGCGATTAGTTAATGAAAACAGAAGGATCTTTGGTTTCCCTGCTTCAGCTTGCTGTCAGAGCTATTGTATGTGGCAAAATGACATTTGTTTCTCTTGAATCATTTTTCCCCCCATGGGCTTATTTAGATGACTACAATTTCCATTTTCCTTGTTATCCTACCCTCTTTAAATTATTTAAAGTTATAACTGAATATAAGCCAGGTAGTGTTTAGAATGATATGCATTTTTATATTGGTGAAGTTAAACTATTACTAAAATAATTAGGTTAAATGTTTTGTGAAGCAAACATGTTCAGATGGAAACAATTGCTTTGGTAATGTTTCCAAGCAGGTTTTGCTAATGCTGATATTCCAAATGTTATTTCTAAATAGCAGGAAACAGTGTACAGATGAGGATAGTAATGGTGGTGATGGTGATGATGATGATGATTAAGGGACTGGAGGTTAAAACATATAATGAATGGTTGCTGGAATTGGGTATGTCTAGTTTAATGAAAAGAAGGACTAGAACTGACATGATAGCAGTGTTACAATATCTCAGGGCTGCCACAAAGAAAAGGGAATCAAGTTATTCTCCAAAGCACCTGAGGAGCAGGACAAGAAGTAATGAGTGGAAACTAATCAAGGAGAGAAGCAACCTAGAACTAAGGAGAAATTTCCTGACCGTTAGAACAATTAAACAGTAGAACAATTTGCCTCCAGAAGTTGTGAATGCTCCAACACTGGAAATTTTTAAGAAGATATTGGACAACCATTTGTATGAAATAGTATAGGATTTCCTGCCTAAGCAGGAGGTTGGACTAGAAGACCTCCAAGGTCCCTTCCAATTCTGTTATTCTATTCTATTCTATTCTATTCTATTCTATTCTATTCTATTCTATTCTATTCTATTCTATTCTATTCTACTCTACTCTACTCTACTCTACTCTACTGTAGGAAATGGTGTTGCGATAGAGCAGGGGTGTCAAACTCACCTTGTCACAGCGGTGTCATGTGACGTATCGGGACTTCTTTCTCCTTTGGTAAACTGGGTGTGGGCGTGGCCAGCATGTGACGCATCCAGCCCGCAGGCTGGGAGTTTGACAGTCCAGTTATAGAGAATTCCCCAGTTTTATAGGACTACTATTTCAGATTATCATCTTATATCCTTTTTATTACTAAATGTGTATATGCATGGATGTGGTCCGCTTTTCCTTTTTATTCAAAGCTATAGGAAGTTGTTGAGAGATGTTATCCAGCAGCAGGAATCCTAATTATGCAGATATTTAGTTAGGTATCTTCACCCTTGACCAGTTGGGAGATGTATTAGAATTCTCAATTTAATGTCTTGGAGGCTGCCAGAATTTAGATGGGGACAATAGGTTCAGTCCCACCAAATAGAGTTGCTCCTGATACAGAAAACAGCCAATTTGTCCCCAGACCAGGAGACTATGAGTTCTAGTCTCCCATTACGCATGAAAGCCAGCTGGACCAGTCACTCTCTCTCAGCCTGGCCACCTCACAAGAGTGAAGAAAATAGGAGTAGTAGGTATGTTTGCTGCCTTGAATTATTTTATAAAGATAATAAAAGCTGGATAAAAAAAATAAATAGAATTAGTTCTTGTCTTATTCTCAGGCACTAGGGAGATTAAATCCACGTTCTCCCTGTGATAGCTTTTCAAGTATTGGAAGATTACTAACATATCTCCTCTTAGGTTTCTCTTCTTTAGGCTAAACATATCCAGTTCTCTTTACTCTTCTTCTTAGGGTTTGACCTCCAAGCCCCTTGCTATTTTTGTTGTTCTTCTCTACCTAATTTTCAGTAACTTTCTTGCATTGTAGCAAGCAAGCAAAACTGGTCAGAGTATTTCAAGTATGGGGTTTTTTTTCCTACTTAACTCAGTTTTTTAAATCTGTCAACCTAATGACTATTAGATGGCAACAAGTAGTTCCTCTCTCCCTCTCCCACCCCTCTCTCTCCCCTCTAGATTTGTGATTTCAGGTGCAGCTATTATAAGTATTCTTTGAGCTAGAATTCAAGAAAGGGATTTTAGTGTATGTGTGAAAGAGAGATTCAATTAGGTGATGTCAGGCACATTTACATAATTTATTAAAACTGATTGTTAGTTTGTTAACTGATGACCCTATTAACATCTCCACTTGGTCATCAGGAAGCAGTCACTTATTCACCCACAATGGGCAATCATCAGCTGTCAGATCATACCTTTACAATCATCAACTATCCAAGAGAAGATTTCATTACACTTAGTTGAAGACTCAGATCTCTGATCACTTGCTGAACTTCACTGCCAAACTCCTGATGGCTTTTATTTGTTCACTGAGTGAGCTCACTTCCTGAAAATTACCCTGACAACTCCCTTTGTTCTTCTCTATCTTTTACTGGTGATTTAAAAAGGGGTAGAATAAGTGATATTAAACCATGATTGTAGGGTGCATCCTGGAAGATATTGTAAGGAATGAATGCAAAGAACACTACTCATGATCAGTGGGTGGCCTAGGATAGTGGAGAATCTAGGCCAGGGGTCCCCAAACATGGCAGCTTTAAGACTTGTGGACTTCAACTCCCAGAATTCTCAAGCCAGGATAGCTGGCCGGAGAATTCTGGGAGTTGACGTCCACAAGTTTTAAAGCTGCCAAGTTTAAAGACCTCTGACCTAGGCCATCCAAATTTTGGAGAACTACAAACTCCAGCAATCCTCCTCTTGACTTGCAAGGAACTGCAGTTCAGAAGCATTGGGTGGGGGGGAGCAAATTCCTCTTTACTTCATCACTTCTCAAAATTTCCATGTATGGCTGGGAGAAACATAAGTTGGAAACATCCCTTGACTAAAACAAAAAGCAGAAACCAAACTTTAAATAAGACACCCTCCTCTATCAATTATTCAAAGTCATCCTATTCAGTCTTTTTCCTGAAAGTGTAGGGAGCTCAAAATGGGAAGAAAATGGGGGTAAGGACCCCGGCCTATTCTTGCCTTGCTCCAACCGCCTAGCTTCAAGAAGACTGAAAAATCTATGCTCGTATCTCCTTCAGTATGGCTTTCCACATGATTCAGGACCTATGAAAAGCAGGGACCCAAATTGCTTTCTAATGGTTAGAAATATGGCTCCTCTTTATATCTGCTGGAAAAAGGAGGAGCAACTCCTTTCCGTCCTCTCTCTGTGTTCAGGTGAATGTGTGAATTAGGCTAGTGTCTTGGCGGTATCCTTGGTTGAGTTTGGAAAGAAGGGATTTGGTGAAAGTGAAGAGTATTTCACGTAGTGAATTTGACAGCCAGGCCAGACTGAAACAACCACTTTCAACTTACCCTTCTATGGAGAGGGAGAGGGAGACGGAGAGGGAGACGGAGAGGGAGAGGGAGACGGAGAGGGAGACGGAGAGGGAGAGGGAGAGGGAAAGAGGGAGAAGGAGAGAGTGAGATTGTTGCAAATACTTGTGGAGTCAGACATGTTTCCCCTTCCTCCCCCTCTTTCCATGCTTCCTCCCCCTCCTCATTGATCAAACCTGAAATCTCAGATATTGTTGGCAGAAGGTGGAAGGAGGGAAGATGTCAGGGGCACCAGTAGCTTGTTGCTATACCGAATCACCAAGTCTGAAGGCCCAGCAGTGTGCCAATTCCCAATGTCTGTCAAGCAAAGAGGCTGTGGAGGGAACCCTGCAGCGTCCAGAGTCCCTGCTCAGACGGTCAAGCAGCAGCCTCATGGCCTGGCTGTCACCAAAGGGGCAGCTGACAAAATAACATGTCTGGCTGCTACATTTGGAGTCCAGCTGAACGGAAAAGGGAGCAGTGTCAATCACTGTTCAATGTGAAACATAATCGCAGGCGGTTGCTGGGTTTTAGTAGCTATGCTTGTGATTGACACTTGCCACTTTTAAATGATGGGAAAGGACAATTTGTCTTGGCAGAGGCAGAGCACAGATTATGAACAGAAAGACTGGAAGAAGATGTATTCACATAGGCGTGCATGTAGGACCAAAAGTGAGCCATCAATGTAAGCTTATGCATGGCTAGGGATAGAGTTAATTCACTGCCCAATTAAAGCCAATGAATTTACTCTGTGGTGTGAATTAGCTTTTATATGGTTCAAACCCTGCCTTGCCTTTAGTAAAAGATTCATTAAACAGGATTCTCAGACTGTTGTAAAAGAGGTCCCTGATCATTTGTGGCTTCTTCTATGAAGAACTGTATTTTATAGACAATGTATAAATTAATCTACCTGTCCCTTAAAATGTCTACAAATCAATAACAATAACAGAATAACAGAGCTGGACAGGACCTTGGAGGTCTTCTAGTCCAACACTCTGTTCGAGCAGGAGACCCTATACTTTCGGGACAAATTGCTGTCCAATCTCTTCTTAAAACCTCCAATGATGGAGCACCCACAGCTTCTGGAGATAAGCCGTTCCACTGGTTAATTGTTCTCACCATCAGGACATTTCTCCATAGTTCTAGGTTGCTTCTTTTCTTGATTAGTTTCCATCCATTACTTTTTGTCCTCCTTTCTAGAGCTTTGGAAATAGATAGTGTCCATCTTTTCCTGATCTGATGGGAAAAGAGCAGATTACATATTACATAAGCAATAGAAATCTTGATAATACTAATTTTGAATTTGTAATGTTTTTGCCTTTCTGTACTTTCTATTGTATAATGTCCATTCTATTCCAACTTTTACTCATTTGTTGTTGTTTTTTCTGTCTTTCATAAAGATACAGCATCCCATCTTTCCTGTTTCATGAGATAATACGGTATGAAAATACAAAAGGTTACTTTTGGGTTGGTATGCTAGAGTTACCCATAGTCCATTGGCATCCTTCAGTCTCAAGAGACTATGGTATCGTGCTCTGGAAAGAGGTCCTAAAACAGCATCTAGTGTGACTAAAAAGGCCAATTCGAGACTGGCAATTCCTTCCACACTGAGGGCAGATACATTCTGTCCCCTGCCCAGCCCTCAGGTTTCACTGGTTCCGGCATTGCCTCTTTGCCTCAGCCTGCCGAACAAGTATATCGTCGAATTGGAGAAGCCATGCTGCGTCTTTAGCCTCCAAGCTGAACGATTGGAGGTCAAGGTTTCCCAGTTGTTAATGTCTATTCCCAGGGCCTTTAGGTCCCTCTTGCAGATATCCTTATATCGCAGCTGTGGTGTCCCTCTGAGGCGCTTTCCCTGCACTAATTCTCCATACAGGATATCTTTCGGAATCCAACCATCAGCCATTCTCACGACATGCCCCAGCCAGCGTAGATATCGCTGTTTCAATAGTGTATACATGCTAGAAATTCCAGCACATTCCAAGACTGCGCTATTTGGAACTTTGTCCTGCCAGGTAATGTCAAGAATTCATCGGAGACAGCACATATGAAAGATATTCAACTGACTGATCACCCATAGTGATCAGTCAGATATTATGGGGAAGCACACAAAGGAAAATAAAAGATAACGTCTCCTTTGGTTCTTTTGATCATGTGCATGTCCATGATGTTTTCTTTGCAACACTGAAGTGGTTTGCCTTTCCTTCTTTTGAATTTATAGTCGGGGGAGAGGGAAATTTCCCAGTCTAGACTACTGCCTTGACTTCCATTCAAGTACAAAGCTGCTTTACCTTTTCGAGGTCAACCAAAATGAATTAGATGCTGCCATCTGGAAAACTGAATGCAAACTCCTCCCCTGGTGTTTGCTGTGTAACAACTGTCCCTTAGAGACAGACTGCCTCTGAAAATGTAAGTTCCATTTAGCTCTTATGGTTAACAGCCTTTGACAGGCTTACTGCCTTTGAATCTGTGTGATGAACTTTAAAAGTAATATAAGCAAGGTGCAAAGAAGTTCTTTGCCTTTGTGTCATCTGAATTTAATGTCATTTTGTTTCATTGATTGATTCCCACAAGACTATTAAATATGGAACCTAAAGTTATCTATACCACCGAACTCAGAAGAGTCACAACATCATCCCAAAAAGTATTTTGAGATTGATACATAATTGGGATAAGACAAGCGGCCACATGGAACTGCCAGATACAAGAATGCCTGCAAAAAATTGTATGATGCCCTTCAGACTACTGGTTCTACCAAAGCTGTTTATTTACTGTATCTTTTATTTTTAAAAGAAGAAGCCAGCATGCTACAATTCAGTTTTAGCCTTTAACATAGTATTTTTTTAAAAAAAATTGTTCCCATTGGCATCCTTAAAGGAAGAGCTTTATTTGGAAATGCATCCATTTTCCCAGAAAAAAAAATCAACAGCCTTATCATCCTGTTCAGAGTTCATCTTTCCACTGTCTCCTCCAAATTTTGGAAGATTGAAAAATTATTCATTGATACTGAATGATACTAACTTGTTCACTAGTTGTGCATTTTATTATCCAATACTGAATGTGTCCAGCAAATCTTTTGGTGAACATCACTCCCTGTATTTTAGGATAAGTGATGTCAGTAAGTAATAGTTCCACAATATAACATAACAGCCTGAAGATACCATTGCAGGGCCATTTGAGTTGTGAAGAGAAAGGCTGATTCATCTGCATATAGAAAAACCAAAATCAATTTATCATCTAATTCAATATTTTCTAGAGTTTGGGATATGGATCTGATGTCAGAATTGAAAAGGTGAGGAACAACCTTGCTTCACTCCTTTTAGAATGAAAGTTGGCAATGTAGAGGCGACCTGAAGAATATCTAATATGCACTGAAATAGTTTCATATACACTTTGATAATAAAAAATAGGAGTTTTCAGTCAATGAAACTGGTTGTCAGCTTCATCTAAAAGATTGGGCTACTTTGATTGATTATGAAGGCATTATCTAACAATCGATTTGGTTTTAGCTTTTTTGTCAGAATAAGTTATAAATTTTAAATAGGATTTGGGTAGATTTCTGGTGCAATTTAGTTGTAATTTTCCTATTCTTGATCCTTTTTTGCTTCCTTTTCTTTCAACAGGGTTGGTAAAACACAGGTATTGTCTAGTTGAAGCCTCCTTTTGGGAACACAACCAATATATAAATAAAATTAATAAAATATCATTAATAATTGTACAATTGCATGCCAAGTATTCTTTCCCCTCATAGCATTTTTAACATTTTTACAGGAATGTGTTAATGTATCTAAATCACCTTCCAGGAAACCTTGTTAAGTAGAACAGGTCAAGGCAAGTCCTACTTAAAGTTATCACTCCTTGCAATTAGTACTTCATAAAAAATAGAAATCATTGAGATTATAATATATCAAAGACCATAGCAATGTCAACCAGAAATCTTTTGAGTTTATCTGAACATGCCAAGCAAATTTCCAGTATTTTTAAGTGCATAAAATTTATGTATTCCATATACTTCAAAATAGCTGACATAAAAGTCTGTAATCCTTTGATCAAATGTTTTGGAAATATGCCTTAATGCATGGACAATCTGGAGTAATAATGCTTCCACCATTCTAAGGCATACTTAATTTTCAACATCACATGCAGATTTGAAAGATAAAAACAGATAGGGTTCTACATTTTCTCCTACTGCAGTAAAAACACAGGTGCTTGCAAATTGATATAAGCTGAGGGAGTTAGTTTTCTGAAAATTCAGCAAGGCAAAACAAATAGGTCTGATTCTTTGACATATAAAGGCCTTGTGGTATTTCCATTATCACCTTAGTCCCCTGATCCATCTAAAATGCAATAAAACTAGGTAAGTTGAGAACTGAAAAATGAAATAATAAAATGTAATAAAATGTACTAAAATAAGAGTTAAAAGCAATGTTGAAATAAGAGATAAAAAAATTAATCTAAAAAGGCCTCACGATGACAATGAAACAGTATTATTTACTGTTTTATTTTATTATTTTATTTTATAGAATGTGTACATGGCCTTCATGATTGGAGACATCTTCATGGAGAAAAGGGGTGAATTTAACATGGAATAAAGTTTTATTTGTTTGTTCTAAGGACCCCTGCTCATAATTTCATTTATCTCTTGCTTCCATAACAACATATGGTCTTTGGAAGTTCTTGACTTATTAAATCACATCAGTAAAGCTTATTATTTCCATATTTATTTTGGAGTCTTATTTGTTCATTGGGATTATGAAGACCAATGTAGACTAGCCTTTGTCAAAAGCTTAAATAGTCTATACCAGGGCTGTCAAACTCCAGGCCCGTGGGCCGGATGCATCATGCGCTGGCCACGCCCACACCCGATTTAGCAAAGGGGGCAAAGTCCCAATATGTCACATGACACCACCGTGACAACATGAGTTTGACACCCCTGGTCTATACGTTCTGACTGCTGGACTTCACAAGGATCTCCCAGCAAGAAGCAGCAGTATGAATCAGGGGTGAAATCAACTTACCTTCCCTATCGGTTTGGAAGTCTGCACTCCATGGAGCGCGCACTTCCAAACCAGTAAGGAAGGTAAGTTGATTTCACCCCTGCTATTCACCCATCCTAACCTTATAGAAAATTATATTGGCATGACTGTTGCTGATGCATTATCCCCCATTGTTTTTTTTTTTCAGTGTTTTTTTTATTGAAAAAGTTTTCAAATACAAGTTTTTCCCCCTTTTCCCCCCCCCTCTTCCCTAACCCACCCTTTCCACCCAAACCCCCCTGTGACTTCTTCACAACAATAGGCTATTTCATAACTAGTTACATACATAATATCTTCCCTTTCCCTTAATCCCTTCTCGGAATACTGACCCTTAACTTGTTAATCTTATAACTCCCATTTTTACGGTAATCTGCCCTTTTTCTCCTCCCCTAAACTTATTGAGTATTATTACAAATTAACCTTTAATCTTTTATATATATTAATATAACATTTTAAATCGGCCTTCTCCCTGCAACCAAATTTATTCAATTCTGTCCACTTCCTCCACTCCTCTAAATATATGACTTGAAATCAGACAATACAATTCTAAATATAATCCACTACCCACTTTACTAAAATATACACATATCTATATATGCATCCCATTTTATAACAATCAGTAAACTAACCTATTTCAACCCTTCAATTCCTACAAAATCATGCAGTACAATTCTAAATATAATCAACTGCCCACATTACTAAGATATACACATATCTATATATGCATTTCATTATGTAAAAAGAGAAAAGACAATAACTTTAAGTTTATGATCCATATAATATCTTCTTTGATGTCTTTCCACTAGATTGTTAAATCCATCACCCATAATAGGGTAAAATAACATGCTGGTGCAACAGTTTGTTCAAAAACTTCAGTCATCTTCTGCCCCCATCAGTAGTAGATATCCTCACACCTGTATAAAAGTAAAAACAACCACCCGAGTGACATTATAATTATGAATATATCCGTATGGTTATAGTTGTGGTATTCATCAGGATTGTTAATTCCCATCATCCTACTGAGTAACATCCAGATCTTCTGCATGCCCCGGCAAAACTCTCCTGCCTTATAACTCAAAGTAGTTATAATATATTTCCAAGAGAAAAAAAAGGTAAATAAGAAAAAATTAGATGATTCAAATCCAACAAAGTGAGGCTCTTTCCACATCCCAAAATCATGGCCTTGCAGAGATCTGCCACAATCCTCAGGATAGTATCAGACAATTGTTCGCCGCCACTATCTTTTCTAATATTCATTCATTTTTTAAAGCGCCTGGCTTCACTGTTGCTTAGTTTAGAAATTGCTGTTTCTATAAGATCTGTTTCTTTTCTTTTTCTTTTTCGGGTTGAATTTCCATCCTCTTTTCTTGCCTACCAATTGTATATCTGCTGGTTGATTTTCATTCTGCTTTGTGGATTGTTCTTGTTGGGTTAATTTTATCATCTCATCTTTCTTCTCCGTCACTTGTATATCAACTGATTGATTTGCGCACTTGTCTGTGACTTGATGATTCATCACCTTGGGTTCGGATGACACTGCTCTCTTATTTATAAACAGTCCAGCTGGGGTCTCCAGGGAGTCCAAAGACAATTTATCCATCACAGCCTCTGTAATTTGATGTTTTCCTTTTATTTCCAACTCCTTTTGCTTATCCTGTATTATGCCTAAAGGTGTTAAATTCATTTTTAGAATTTTTTGATAAAAATCTTCCGCTTTTTCAACAGTGTGCAATTGATATCTTACGCCTTGATATCTCAATATTAAACCAACTGGGATGTCCCACCTGAATAGGATATTTCTTTTTTTTAATTCAGTCACTAAAAAGCCAAATTTCTTCCTCTCCATTAACATCTTGGGCGGGAGCTCCTTGAAAATCCAAATCTTTCTTCCATGAAATTGCAAATTGGAATTAAAAGAGTTCTGCACAATATTATTCCTAATTTCTTTATCTGTAAAATAGATCACCACATCTCTAGGCAATTGCCTTTGCTTTGCCCACCAGGAGTTTATTCTATAAATTCTATCAATCCTGCAATACACTTCATCAGGTTGAACCTTTAAGATCCCAGCCAGAATTTCAGAAGATACTTTCCTTAAATCATCTCTATTATTTTCCTGCAGACCTCTCAGTCTAATTGCATATTCTGTAAAATTATATTGAGTCATTAAAACTTCTCTTTCAATCCTCTGTTGTACATTTTCCTCATTACCAATCTTTTGGTCAGTCTCCATTTTAGATTTGTCTTCCAAGCTATTATCCTGAATGTTTATCAAATCCTTTTTAATTTTTTGAGTCATGTCATCCAAATTCTCCTCGATTTCCTTCATTTTAGTCTCTAATAATTCAGTCTTTGCCTCCACCCGAATCAGAAAGCCTGATAAACCATTAGCAGCTTTTGAAATCTTTTTATTCAAGAAGTCAGACTTTGATTTCACCAATTCACCAATTTCTTTAATTTCCTGCTTAAATTTTTCAAGTTGCTGATTCACAATCTCATCCCTTCTTACAATCTCTTCAAGGATAAATTCTAATATATTAAAATCGGGTTTCTGACGCTGGAGAGTTGAAATTTGTTGGCGCAATTTCTTAAGGGGGGAAATTCCCCCCCCCTGTTTGTCCAGCTGTGTAAGTCCTGATGCCATTTCCCACACAGACAAGATTTAGCAAAAATGAGAGAAGAAATAGAAAACAAAAAGACTTTCCCTCATTAAAAAAAACTTCTGAGCAGCACAGGAGCGAGGTTTTCTCTAGAAATGTAGCCAGTGATATTTATTCCGCTACATTGTAATAATGAGAAACGGAAGGACTTTCCCTTTTAGCCCTTCTCCAGCCACAGCAGACGCCATTTTAGAAGGCTCTTTTTCCCTCTTTTCCTCTGCTCTTTTCTTTTAAATAGTTTTTGAAAGGGTGAGATACTTGCGGTTCAGTATTAAGGGTCCAGTTCTTCATTTCTTTAATTATTCTTTTAGATTCACAGGCTTGCTCTTGACGCCTGGCTCTGCATAGGCAGAGGTCTCCCAAAGCCCGGAGCAGCGGCAGGGGATATGGGGCTTCTCATCCGCTCCGTCCCAAAAGTTAAAAAAAAACTTTTGGGACTCTGCGGAGAGTTCTACCCACCCCTGCCGGCTCTATCTCCGTTTCCTCTTGGAAACGGAGTTTTTTCGAGCCGCCATCCGCTGTAACGGCGGCTCTATACAGGCAGAGGGAGCTGACGATCCCAGAGGAACGTCTGGCGGCGGCCAGCAGCAAACCGGAAGCCACTCCATTATCCCCCATTGTTAATCCATGTCTTGATTCTACTCCTACTGTTCTGGTTCCCAATGAGGAGTCTTGATTTTCCATGAGCAGTGTATGAGGGAAAAACTGGTTGAGTCCTCTAGTTTGCCTGTCCTCCTTCTCCAGTTAAGGGGATCTCAGCTAGAGAAGGGAAAAACATCTCATCTCCAGCTGAGGAAAAAAAAAAAAACATCCACCCACAATGACAGAGCAGCTGGATTGGGATAGATCTGGCTGCAGATTTCTGCCCATCTTCTTTAGACCCCTTCCTGTGATCCTCCTTCTCCAACTCATTGTGTCACAAATTAAGCTGAAAAAAGTAAAAGACAAAAAATGGAGTCACAATTGGAGCTGAGTCACTAGCAGCATTTTTACATGATTCATTTTCCCATCTTCTATTTCTTTATACAGACAACATATGCCTATGTCCTGATTCTTACAAGCTTTGTTTAGGAAGCAATGGAGGGTTTCAACTCAGTTTTTTGCTGTTGAAGCAATCTAACACATATTACTAATCATTCTGCCAATGGCAATTAAGTGACACTGAGAAGGTGAGATTCCACCAAGCTTCTATTAGCCAATTTGTACAATTTGTACCCTACCTCTCTGATCTCTGGCTCTTCTCCTACACTTTCTTTTTTCTGTCTTCTTCCCAAAGCAATGGCTGCACCTCTTTCAGACCTGCACAAGTTCCAGGTTGCCACACAACAGATCCCACATTTCCTGTCTTTAAAACCTGACTTTCCACTTCATCTGCTACTTTTGCCAACCCACAAAATGTATTCTTAGTTTGGAAAGGTGGCAGGTAAATAGTAGGTTAACTCAGTTGATCTGTAGATCTATCAACCTGAGAAATATCTCTTTGCTGATACATATACCATACATCACCATCAGCTGTTAAGAAACCCAACCAACAGCTGATAGTTCTGAGAGGCCTGCATAGGGAAGACACCACTCTGTATAAACACCGCAGTATCTATTTCTTGTTATTGCCCCTTTTGAGTCCACCCATGCAAAACCCTTGAACAAAACCTAAAGCAAGTCCTAGAGAGATGGCAAAACCCATCTAGCCATCTGTTAAAATTGGCCTTATCCAGCCCCAAAAACTATTCTTTGTTAAGGAGATTGGTTATTGGTGATGGTTTTCCTGCCAGGTGGTGATGCTTGATGGGAAGGGAGATTCTTTCTTTATCCTGTGTGAGTCAATCTTAAACAGGTTTGATAGAAATAGAGGTGGGGTGGGGTACCAAATGTCAGGTTAGTTTTCAGGTGGCTAAAGGACTAGAGCATAGTCATAGCTCCTGAAAGACCAACAGAGTTATTATGTCTGTAGCTTCATAGCACTTCTAAGAGGACAGTCCCATTTCTAGTAATATATGGTTGCACTAATTCAAACAATTTGTATGTACAGTAGGAGAGAGAAAGGCAGGGAGATGGAAAAGAATACCTTTTTTTTTTGACATAGACCAGCATAGACCAGCATGTTGGATGCATAAGTTATGTAGCCAAATCACACTGTGATTTGTATCTGTATATCAGTGGAATCATTCACAGAAACTATTGGTGGGGAAAGAATCTGGAAGATTTTCATAAAGATCTCACACACACACACACACTTATATGTTTATATACATATATGTGTGTGTGTATACACACACAGAGAGAGAGAGAGACATTTGAAGAAACCTTGAAAACTGCTGAAATAATGAATTATTTTGTTGCTCCAATATAAGAGTAATAACAGCATTAATCAGTTTGCTGTATCAGTCTGACTCCTTATACTAAGGACTCAGCTATTATTGATAATTTCCTTTGAATGGAAAATGCTACTCATCACGTATTTAAAAAGCCCCAAAACTCAACCTTTTTAGTCAATTGAGTTCATGAATCTCTTTCCTTCCCTGTATTTATTTACTTATTATTGTTTTCTAGTACATTTCCCCAATGCTTGAACTACCCTAAAATCTTTCTTCAGCATAAGATCAACATTTTAAGATCAGAATATAATCTTAATATAAACTTGGGGTGGGAGGGAGAGATAGTGAAGAA
This sequence comes from Arizona elegans, assembly GCA_022577455.1. NCBI lineage: Eukaryota > Metazoa > Chordata > Lepidosauria > Squamata > Colubridae > Arizona > Arizona elegans. The sequence goes on along the minus strand of JAKOOJ010000001.1, from coordinate 228,790,751 downwards.
TCTTTAATTTATGAAACTGAAGAAGTGGACTTATATAAATCTCTCTAGGGCTTTAATAGGGGATATCTATAATTCTCTGAGTTGTATTCCTTTCACAGTGATATTTTGTAATTCCATTCTATTACCCTTGCTTAACATTAATGAGATAAAAAGATCGCATTATGGCGACTGATGTTCTTCAAATTAAATGCGTGTTTCCATGTACAAAGCTGCCTCCTAATTTAAAAAACATAGCATGTAACATAGACTCATGACCACGGTCATCACTCAACTGAAGCCAGATCGCATTTTTTATCTATTCATTGGATTTAACAAGGCGTGAGATGGAAGCAGAATACCAAGTGTGTCTAGATTATCGCACATCCCCCCCATTTGGCCAATTCTTGGCACTCTCAACAAGGAAACTGAGGCTTCACCGTTGCCATAGCAATAAACCTCAAGGTCAAAGGGGCATATGGAAGGTCAGGCAATGACAAAGGAACATCTGAGAGGCCATCTGGATGAGTGACCTGACATAATTAGTCATTAATCCCACTCTTGGGAACAATAGAGTGAGCTGGGAATGTGTTTGGACTTTGATCGTGGTCAGGGTGATCTCGGAGGGAAGGGAAGAGAAAGCTAAGCAGATTACCCTGGCATTCTGTTAACTAAAGAACAGCGAGCAGAAGTGGCCAGTGGCATATGCATCTCACATGTGCTACCTTTTCCTTCAGTTACTATTAGGCCTCTTTCCAGAGCCATGTGGCTCCTGGATTAGTTCAGGAGAGATTTTCTTTTTTTACAGTGTTCAATGAAAAGAGAGCAGTAGTTTACTTAAAATTCTCAGGCAACAGATGGGGGAAAAAAACCCAGAGCCCAAAGCACCAGGCAGCTTGCTTTACAGGTGTCAATATTTACTAAGCAGACTTTGCTAGCATCCCTTTTGGGGGAAAAGAAGAGAGGATAGTTAATCAGGAAAACAATAGCAATCAGCCCTGTTGTCTAAAACAGAACGATTAGAATTAAAAGATGATGGATGGAATGGTAAGAACTACTCCTTGGCATCTGTCTCATGCCCACCCACCCACCCCTTTCACCCTTCCCTTTCACTCCCATCTGCACTTGCATGTCATGTTTTATTATACAGACCCAGGCTTTGATCAGAAGATAACCTTCATGTGTAGCTTGGGGTTTTTCTGGTGGGAAGAGTAGTTGATGTGCCATGATGGATCACCTCCATTTTTTTTTTTTATAGGATGTGAGAACAATAATAGGCTGTGTTAAATCTGGGAATAGTTAGATCTCCTGAAATTGTTTCTCCCTCTTGGAACAAAAGATTTTCATTATTTTAACAGGACTAGGCTGAGGATGCTAGTTAAATAGAATAGGGAGAGCTGGAGAGAAAGATGCATAGTAATCAAAAGTAGAAAGATTCATGCAATTCTGCACAAATATGCAGTGTTACTTGTTTCTTTCTTTCTTTCTGTATTTTACAACAATCCTTTGCTATCCTGTCAATATCTATGATATTTATTTATTTTTAAATTTATTTTGCTACCTATCTTATACAGAATAATCCTGGGTGGCTCATAATAATAATAATAATCGGGGATAAAGCAGAATACATGTAGCCATCCTCGAGTTATGACTACAATTGAGCCCAAAATTTAAATTGCTAAGTGAAACATTTGTTAAGTGAGTATTGCCCCATTTTATAATCTTTCTTTCCACTGCAATTGTTAAGTTAGTAACTCCGTTGTTAACTGAATCTGGCTTCCCCATTGACTTTGCTTGTCAGAAAGCCACAAAAGGGGATGGCATGGCCCCAGGACATTGCAACCGTCATAAATATGAACCAGTTGCCAAGCATCTGAATCAGGGGTGGGTTCTACTTATCTTTACTACCGTTTCACATTGTGCCCGCATGCGCGTATCACTTCTGATGACGTCCTGGTCAGTGAGCAGAGCCTCCCACCGGTTTTACTACCGGTTCTTGCGAACTGGTCTGAACCGGGGGCAACCCACCACTGATCTGAATTCTGATCATGTGATCATGGGGATGCTGCAACAGTTGTAAGTGTGAAAAATGATTGTGTCATTTTTTTCAGTGCCGTTGTAACTGTGAATGGTCACTAAATGAACTGTTGTATGTCAAGGACTACCTGTAGATAAAAACCAAGCAATTCACAACAAGACCCATATTTCCCAATCACACTGCCACAACATGCCATAAAGTCTACCTATTTAGCATACCAAATCCTTGGTAAAGAGCCAGGTCTTCAAAGCCCCCCCAGAAGTTCAATAGGATTGGGGTTTTCAGACTCTCAGGGAGGAGGCCCTTCCAAAAGGGTGGAGCATTTATGGAGAAGCATGTCTCTGAGGGCCCATCAGATGGCAACATTTAAAGCAAGGGACCTGAACTCTACCCAGCATATTTAACCTGGTGTGATGGGAAACTACTCTCAGGAAGACATGGACCTTCATGTAACTTGGCCCTGCACCATTTAGAGATTCAAAAGTGACAAAGTGCACCTTGTATTGGACCCAGAAGGAAACTGCAATCAGCTCAAACAACAGCAACTGAACATGGGCAAATTGTGAAGTACCCCAATTATTATCATTATACTTAAATATCATAATTGTATTTAGTTACTTATAACTTCTTGTTGTTATTACCATTCTTACAGTTCCTCAGAAGAAAGCCATCTCTAAGAGAGTATCAGGACTACATTCACATACAGTTAGAATAACAGAGTTGGAAGGGGCCTTGGTCCAATCCCCTGCCCAGGCAAGAAACCCTACACCACTTCAGACAAATGGTTATCCAACATCTTCTTAAAAACTTCCAGTGTTGAAGCATTCACAACTTCTGGAGACAAGTTGTTCCACTGATTAATTGTTCTAACTGTCAGGAAATTTCTCCTTACTTCTAAGTTGCTTCTCTCCTTGATTAGTTTCCACCCATTGCTTCTTGTTCTACCCTCAGGTGCTTTGAAGAATAGATTGACTCCCCTGAGATATTGGAACACTGCTATCATGTCTCTCCTAGTCCTTCTTTTCATTAAACTAGACATACCCAGTTCCTGCAACCGTTCTTCATATGTTTTGGCCTCCAGTCCCCTAATCATCTTTGTTGCTCTTCTCTGCACATTGATCCAAGGAGTGGCTATTTTCCTCAAGGGTTCACTTAGAGGTATTTTTTCCCCATTATCAGGTTGTAATGCTATCACCCCATCCTTCAGTTAGCAGTTATGCATGATGACATAAAATGCAATGTCCCCATGCCTAACATTTTGCCCTTTTGGCCATTCTTCCCAATAACATCTAGTCACTTGATTTCTTTCTAACACAGATTTTAGACACTTAGTGTCTAAATAAGAAAGAAAACAGTGTTCTTAATAAAGTACCAGTATAGTTGGATGGCACAAACCTGTCTCACAGAGGCCTGAGGACAACATGCAATGCAATGCAATGGGAAAACACAGAAAAAAGATAGCACCAGGACCTCTTTATTAGGGACATCACTTTAGAGTGAAGCAGTGAGGCAGTAAAGCAGAGATTAAAAAAAAAATCTTCCATGATTGGTCCAAATTCATTTCTTATATTTCTGAATTAAAAAGTAATGAGCATATTGTCATAGTAATCGGCATCATTTAATGCTTGTCTAAAATCTGAGAAGTCCAGTCCATGATCAATGTTCTTAAAATATAAAACGATATTTTTTTTATCATTTTACCAGAACACCAAAACAACTAGACACAAGAACAGTTTTTTCCCGAACGCCATCACTCTGCTTAACAAATAATTCCCTCAACACTGTCAAACTATTCACTCAGTCTGCATTACTATTAATCTTCTCATCGTTCCTATCACCCATCTCCTCCCACTTATGACTGTATGACTGTAACCTTGTTGCTGGTATCCTTAATATTTATATTGACTGTTTCCCTATGACTATCATTAAGTGTTGTACCTTATGATTCTTGATGAATGTATCTTTTATGTACACTGAGAGCGTATTCACCAAGAAAAATTCCTTGTGTGTCCAATCACACTTGGCCAATAAAGAATTCTATTCTATTCTATTCTATTCTATTCTATTCTATTCTATTCTATTCTATTCTAAAAAACTAATCAAAGAAAGGAGAGGGGAATGGACAGAAGAAAAATTCTCATTTTCAGCTAAATAATTTTCAGTTAGTTATAGTAAGGGGACTTTCCAAATCTCATTCGTTGGATTCTAGTTTCCATCATCTCCAGCCCCCATAACTATGGGGCAAAGATAATAAGTCTGTACCTCATCAAGGAAAAAGTTAGGAAAGATTCATTTAAGCCTGTACATATATAAAGGCTTCATAGAAAACAGGATTTTGTACGTATCACTCCTGGACATTAAGTTTATGCGTTAACTCTATCCATGAATTATGGAATTATTAATTTATTTTAAATTACATTATTAATAATTTAAAGAAATAGAAATAAAACCAGTCCTCTAAATTCTATGACAATCAATTTCTTAGCCGTTGACGACTAAGGAAAACAGCTTGAACAGCATTCAAGGGTGTGTCCATCGAGCTCAAAAAGTCAAGATGACAGTCACAGCCATGTGGTCCAAGCCTTTTTAAAGACTGTTGTGACACACATTAAAAACTGGTAGAGTTGCAATCAAATGGTTGCGGCTGCCTTTTTTTTTTTTTTATGCTCTCCTGCAGATATGCCTGACTGCAACAATTACCTTCTGTGGGAAGAAAGCCTGTTAAACCATCAATTCCCAAAAGCTTTCTGGAACAGCCAGAGCTTGACAGATCCACATGGTTTCAATCACTGGTAAGATATTTTCTCCCTTCTTCAACAGTCTGCAACAGCCTTGCCAGTTACATTCCATTTGCTTTGTCACACTAATTTTAATAATAGTTACATCTGAACTTGCAAAACAGTCACACATGGATATTTGCAAGAGCTTGCTGCTTTCATCCAAATGATAAAAGTGACATTACAGCATCACATCCCAACTCCTGACCTCCTTGGTACATGTCTGGGATAAGATGGGGTTTGTGTCACAATACTGCTTTTGTCAACCTTGCCTCTGCTATGAATGCTGCTACAAGCAAAGCACTAAAAGATGATGCAAAGACAGGCAACGACAGCTACAAAGCAGAGAGAGTGAGGGAGAGAGAGAGAGAAAAAAAGAAGATCCATTGGAATTACAGTATATGAGTTTATGCTTGTTTCAATAGAGGATAATGATTAATACTATTATTTTAATGGGCTGGAAGGGGAATCTTCATTTTAGGTGCAACTAATCATAGAGCTCCATGAGATCCATTTTTTAATAAAGTTTGTATTTCAAGGGATTGGGAGTCTTATTAAGAAGCTAGGAACAGCCCTTTTGGATTTGCAAAAAAGACCCATCAAGAACCATGTTTTCTCTTGGTGGCCAAGTAAATGCATTTCACTTTCTGCAAAAACTTTTCTCCCTACAATATATAGCAACCTGCTTTTGAAATTTAAACAAAATGCTTTGCGATGGTCACGAATGTCAAATATTCAAAACTTAAAATATCATTGATTCGATCCATATGATTCTCGTTTCATCATAAAATTTTTGGCTGCCTTGCATGGATCATATGGATCATATTCCTCTGGGTGTCAGGGTTTTGGTTTTTTGTACTTAAAAACATTGAAAAGACAAATCTTGATCATGATCAGAGACTATAATCTTAATAAAAAAATACTTTTGCTTATCACTGAGCACTAACTGATATGTGTCTTAATAGGAATGGGGAGTGAAGCACTGAATCTCCCCTCTTGATTTGGATCATTTGCAAACATAATTTTCTAAAACACATACAGAGCTACATGCAACATCAATTACATTATTTAACATAATATGTAGTTTGGCATATTTGGCAGAGATCTTTCCCAGTAGTATTGCTTGATGACACCTTTTCACCCTCTCCTAATGCCTAGAAGGCTAATGAAAATAATCAAAGGAGTCTTGGTCTCCACCTAAAAAATGTGGAAGACAGGCTTAACTGCAAATGTTAGCAGGGAATATCATTAATTTGCAAACATTATTTCAGGAAAACTAAATGTCACTTCTTAATATAACAAATATTTTTTAAAAAGTAATTTAGCTCCTGAAAATGAATTTAAAGAGAGAAAGAAATAAAAAATAAAATAAAATAAAAGCTGTGTAAACAGAACATCGTGTTGAAATATAAAACTGATTTAAAAAAAAAGTCAAATTATTTTTAGGCACACAAAAGAAATCTAGACAAAGATGCGTATTTGTAAAACCTTTATATTATCATCAGCAAACAATACCAATAAGTTGTCATTTTCTTAGTTTTTTTTCTTCACAAGTAGACTCTTAGAATTAATTCGCTTTTCTAATGGAACTTGAGTCCAGGGTGTCTATGAGAGTTGAGAAGTTGACAATATCACAGTGGTAGGCATGACTGGACAATCAAAATCCTGCTCCTTTTTTATGTTTTTTGCCAAAAAAGCGGGGGGCAGGGCTTCTATTGCCCAGTTATGCCTACCATTTTGACACTGCTTACCTCTGCTTGAATTCTTGAACAAGCCCTCCAAAAACTCTAAAACTGTATTGCCACTTATATTCCTAAACATCCCAACAGCTCATCCATCACCACTGTAACTGACTCTATGCACCTTGCTATTTGCTGTTGGGCCTCTTCTTCTCTTTCCTTCCACCTTTCCCATCATTAGAGCTTTCTCAAGGGAGCTACGTCTTCATCGGAATATGTTTTACCAAATTAGAATTTCTGGTGAGATGCTGAGATACCTTTCTTGCTGTTAGTCCTTTGCTTGTGTGGTGTTTTTTAAAAATTAACTCAGGCCTGTTTTTACTATTTTTCATCCTGCATAACTCTATAGTATTGCACCAGAAGCTCCATTTGTGTGAGAATCTCAATATGATGCATATGATTCAAAGAGTAGCTTTAAAATAGGGAGTATAATGGGTAAGGTGGATTCTTCAATAGGAAACTTTTGCAAGTTTGAAAATGTGCAAAGTAGGGGGAATCAAGACATTATACACACACACTTTAATTTGTCTTATTTTTAGCTCTTACACCACTGAAGATTCCCTGCTCAGTTTTAATGTCCTGGATATTGAGGACCTGTATACTGCACGAGTCAAAGAGGACTGAGAAAATATCTACAGACCCCTCACATCCTTGATATAAATTGTTTCAACTTCTACCCTCAAAACGACACTATAGGGCACTACACTCCAGAACAACTAGACACAAGGACAGTTTTTTCCCAAATGCCATCACTCTGCTAAACAACTAATTCCCACGACACTGTCAAATTATTTACTAAGACTGTATTACTATTATTATTCTCATCCTTCCTAGTACCTATCTCTTCCCACTTATGACTATAACCATGTTGCTTGTATCTTTACAATTTATATTGTTTTATTTGTTTCCTAGTATGATTTGATTGCTTATTAGTAACTTATGACTATCACTAAGTGTTGTATCATATGATTATTGATGAATGTGTTTTATTTTTCTTTATGTACACTGAGAGCATATGCATCAAAGACAAATTCCTTGTGGGTCCAATCACACTTGGCCAATAAAGAATTCTATTCTATTATAATTCTATTCTATTCTATTCTATTCTATTCTATTCTATTCTATTCTATTCTATTCTATTCCATTCCATTCTATTTAAAATTAGAGTTCTTTTATTTGATTTTGCGTTCTTTGCATTAGACCTGTTGTGATAGCTTCTTTTCTTTTTCTTTTCTTTTCTTGTTCTCTTTCTCTTTTCACTTCCCTTTCTTCTTGACACTCGCTGCATCTCGGATCTTTGAAAGATTTCTGCAGAGACACTGATGATTTAAAAGTTACAGCTGTCCTGACAGCTTGCTTGGAAACTGAGTCAGTCAATCCGTACAAAAGATTGCCTAGCTCCAAATCTCCCTCTGAGCTCCTGGAGCAAAGGACTTTGGATGGTGGCTACAAGATCTGTTTCAGACTCATAGGATCATGTTGATGGATGGAGTGATTGCTTAATTTGCTTCTTATGACCTAAGAAGCCAGTAAAACATAGCTCAGTCCCCTTTCTCCTAACTCATATTTCATGACTGCATTTCACAGAAGTTTTACAAAGCGTGAATGAATTCTCTTAGTGTGAGCGATAAACCAAAATCATGTCCTTTAAAAAATGGTAATTAATTTTGAAGCATTTTTTTTTTCAATTTCTGTACCAGAGGAACAAGAATAATGTCTTTCATGGTATATAAATTACTAGCAAAAAGACAGAAACAGGTGCCTATTTAAGTCAATATAATATAATATAATATAATATAATATAATATAATATAATATAATATAATATAATATAATATAATATAATATAATATAATATAATATAATATAATATAATATAATATAATCGTCCAACTTACATTTTTTCAAAACAGAGATAAAACGCTTTTCTAACCTGTATTTATAAAAATGGCAATGCTCACTACTGTAAGAAGTTAGAAATATGTGTTGGTTTTGGTCTAACCCTAAATCAAATCATGCCACCTCTATGCTGTCTCTCTAGAAGCTGTGGTGATACAGTGATTAGAATGCAGTATTGCAAGCTAATTCTGCCCACTGCCAGGAGTTGAATCCTGACTGGTTCAAATTTGACTCAGTCTTCCATCCTTCTGAGGTCAGTAAAACGAGGACACCAGATTGTTGGGGGCAATATGCTGACATTTGTAAACCACACAGATAGTGCTGTACAAAGCACTATGGAATGGTATATACATCTAAGTGCTATGGCTATTGTTGTGTTCCTTGACTCCAGCAACGCTGGATTCTCTTTGACCTGACCAGAACCAAATCTAGATCTGTATAAAACAGATAGGCAGACATTGAATTATACTGTGTACAAATCATTCCAAAAATAACCTGATTCTGTCACTTCTTCCAACTTTGTCGTCCAGTGTGGGGGCAAAACAAAGAACTAGTTCTGAAAAAATGGCCAACAATGGCTTATTGAAGTGAGATGAGGGTGTTTTTCCAGATCCAGCAGCTTAATGGGTTCTGCTCTGTACTTGGCAGGATTTGCTGTGTCTGCAAAATCCCTATAGATTTTGTTTTGTTTTGTTATGTTTTGTTTTGTTTTGTTTTGTTTTGTTTTGTTTTGTTATGTTATGTTTTGTGTTTTGTGTTTTGTGTTTTGTGTTTTGTTCTGTTTGATTTGGTTTGGTTTGGTTTGGTTTGGTTTGGTTTGGTTTGGTTTGGTTTGGTTGTTTGTTGTTACTTTCAAACTGTTTGAAAAAATATTATAGAAATTTGAAGGGCAATATATCTCCTATCCAAACATATCAGATGGAAAAATATTTAAAATATCTGTATCCCATGTTTCCTTTATTCAGTGACTGTTCCTACAGTGTTTATTTAAATATTAAAAATTTAAAATATCTATACCCTATATTTCCTTTATTCATGACTTCTCCTACAGTGTTTATATTTTTAATTTTCCTCAGTTCCATGTTGAATACAAAATCTTGAGGGAAAGAATACTTTGGACTCTTTCTAGATCATATCCATGCAATGAACAAACTTCATTTATAATCTTCCACTGATTTATCTGCTGTTACTTTGAAAAATGGATATACTGCATGTCTTTTTCGGTTTCCATTCCCAGTTTTGGAAGACTTCAGTCTTTCTTTCTTCTGATTTTTCTGTGAAAAGATGGAAACACATAACCATTGACCAGATATTCTACAACATATTTTATCATGGAACTGTGTTGAAATATTTTAAAACATAGTACAGCTATAGAGCCAGTTTGATGTAGTGGTTAACGAACCAGGCTAGAAAACAGGTGCCGTGACTTCTAGTTCTGCCTTAGCCACAAACCCAGCTGGGTGACCTTTGGCCAGTCACTGCCTAGGTAGAGAATTGAATACTATTGTACAGAACAAAAAAAAAATCTAAGTATCTCAAGAATGAAAAAAGTTGCCTTGAAATAGATCATTGGCTTAACAGAACTGAATTATTAAAAAAAATAAAAATAAACTATGAAGCATAACAAAGTCCATAATATTTCATTCTACCTTTGACATAGTAAAAACGTTGCCTTAAGGACCCACGCAATGTATAGACGATTAGATGATGATTTCCTGAGATATTTAACTTTTGCAATTCTCCCCACCACCATTTCTATCTACTCCACCCTTAAGTTAATTCTGTTGTGTCCACGAAGCTCTTGTTAAAAGTAAATTGCACAGAGGATCTTGTGTCTATTGATAGACATTCTGTTTTCTTTAGGCAACAAGGACGGGGTTCTTTTTTTAATTGATGAATTGGTACTGACAGTCATGACAAACATATGGATAGTAACACTCTTGCCAGCAGGATGCTTATCTGTTTTACTGGTTCAGAAGGGCCTGATTGATGGGAAAGCCCAAGGTCTCCCCAAAGATAATTTAGCCATTTCCATACAGTTTCAGGCTGCATTAGCTGTATCCTGCAGGGGACTCCCATGGGGTGGGGGCTGTCTGACCTTCCTTCTAAAAGGCAACACATAGGAGATTCCTAAAGGAGCCATCATGTAAAAAAGACTAATGATCGTTTCCATGCCTATTATCATTCAGAGACATAGAAAGAGACTTTAAAAATTCACTTCCACATTCCTCCCTTGATGTTTCCCATGATCTATTAAGGCATTAGATGCTAGATAAATTAATCATTAAAACTTACAGTTAAGTCCTTACAAATAATAACCAGATGTATGATGATTATCTTTGATCTTGATATATCGGGGTGTGTTTTTTTTTTCCTGCCACCAAATGCAGATGATCCTAAGCAATTTGCTTGCTAACAATACCCAGCTAAAGTTCAAGGAAGTGTTAGTGCTTTCTGGATTTGGATGCCAAGCCAAATGGATGAGCCAGGAATAAAAATGTCAGTTTTTTTCATTTCTGCCGATCTTCTGATTTGCAGATCATTTGTCTTTCTTGTTATATTTGTGGATATGCATTCCTGTAATAACAGTGACTGCTCATTGTTTAATTTGTTGCATCTGTTCTTGCTTTTTCTCCGAGCAGCTTTTTTCCATAGATTATAGCATAATTTTGTTATGCAATTAATTTTTGGATTCATTCTAAAACTAATATTTGATAGATATTTAGCTTGTGGCTATTTTTGCCCATTTTTTCTAATTCATACACAAAACTAAAATTATTAACTAATCAGAGTGAGCCCTGGGATTATACTCAGTTTCTTATTTTGAAAAAAATAACCGAATGGGTAGCAGAGACAGAAATAATCTTTCTTTGTTGAGGCTGTATCTGGACACCTTCTTATTATTGGTTGAACAATAATACATTAGGAACCTAGAAAACAAAAGAAAAATTGTAATTATAAAATGGTTGGGATCTTGTATAATAGCCTCTCTTCCATTTGAATTCTGCATGTGTAGCACATGATAGCAAAGTGATTGGTTGAGACCACTTTCTTCACTGGTTCCCTAAAACAGTAAGGACAAGGAGTAAAAATACTCTATGGTTCTTCAGTAAAAACAGTGAGTGCTAGTTTCTCCCTCAAGGTCACTTGACTTCTTCTCTGACTCCATGAGGTAACAAAATATGACTGTTTTTGAAAAGACTGAATCATGTGGAAGCTTAACAAAGAGAGGTCCAACCTAGAACTAAGAAAAAATTTCCTAGCACTGAGAACAATTAATCAGTGGAAATGCTTGCCTCCAGAAGTTCTATATGCTCCATCACTGGAAGTTTTTAAGAAAAGATTGGACAGCCAATAACGGTATACGGTCTCCTGCTTGAGCAGATGTTTAGACTAGAGGAACTTAGATTACATTTACTTAGACTTAGAATAACTTTATTGTCACTTTGAATGTACACCAATCGGCATACATTAAAATGAAATTTCATTGCATACAGCTCTCAAAGGGTCTCCACCTCTAATATACATTACATAAACATAACAATATAAATAAATAAATAGACAGATAAATAACTAGGTAAATAAATACAAAATTATGCACATACCCACATATATTACTTAGTTTAGATGTATACATGTACATGGTGAGAGAAAAAAAATCTTGCTAGTTTACTTTAAGGTCTCTTCCAAGTTCCAACATTAAAATGAAACAATAATGATATATACTGTATGTGTGTGTGTGTGTGTGTGTGTGTGTGTGTGTTTTATATATATATTTTTAATGTTATTTTATGTACATATCCATTCACCCACCTATACCTGCTGTTCCGCCAGGCCGGGCTATCAACATAATAATTTTAATTGGGGTATTTTAAATTTTTGGGGTTTTAATCCGGCCAAATTTATTTAATTATTTTAATTTTTAATCATTGTTGTGTCTTGTGTTTTTAAATTGGCTGTACACCGCCCTGAGTCCTTCGGGAGAAGGGCGGTATAGAAATAAAATTATTTATTTATTTATTTATTTATTTATTTATTTATTTATTTATTTATTTATTATATGTGACAGGGGGGCATAAAATCAAATTAAAATTGCAATAAAATATGAGTTTTATGGATACATTCTATCTATCATCTATCTCTCTATTTATCTAATCTATCAGAAATAGAAATCTATTACTCTCTGATTAATAATGCAGAGTTGAATCAGAACCTTTAGTCTTTTTTCATGCTCTCCATACTGAAGGGTCCTTTATCTAAAATTAGTTCAGCCTCTCTCCTTCAAATATGTTCCACCTTGAAAGGTTAAAAGGTGAAAGGTCCAGTTCATTTGTAAGGCAACCAGTTTGGGTTATTTTGCCAGTATTTTATACTTCCTTTTACATAGACCTCACAAAGGCTTATGAACACAGTAAACAGTCATTTGTAAATAAGCCAGTCAAGTGTGTTCATTTCACCAATTCCACTCAGCAGCGCATTCGGAGAGTGTATAAAATAAGAGTTATCAATGTTAGGCCCAAGAATAATGGAAACAATAAGCCTGTACTTATTTCTCATTAATAAGATTTGCAATACAAGTGTATCCACATCTCCTTACAAATAAGCTTCACTGACTTAAACACAGGAAAAAATATTTAAGCCTTACAGACTATTAATATTGGCTTGAGTGTGGCTTAAACACTTAGCTAATATATGAGGATGCTATGAACTATAAATTCCAATTGGAATGGAGAAAAAATATGGTCTGAATCCATGCAGTCTTAAATTCACAAGAAAAACAATAAGAGTATACTGGAATGTCTTTTCCCTTGGGCTACCAAAACGAAAAGTCGTATTTATAAAACTAGTCATATGTCTTTGAATTCTGTTTATCTATTATGATGTTAATTAATAAGCCATGCTGCTAAATAAACTGTTATGATGGTGTAGAAGCAAGCCCTTTATTCTGGTTCACACTCTCAACATTTCTCTTCACTTCTGAGTACTTCTAATCCTTTTTCCCAACCAAAAGCTAATCATAAAAGATGTTTTCCTGGCACAATTCTGGTCTTCTAAGAGTGGCTGCCACTATTTATCTGCATAAGGCAGTAGAAGATATTTCTCTGTGTGTGTGTTTTCTCTAGCACAGGCAGCACTTTATGGTTAATTTGAGGAACCTAAAGTAGTTCTTCTCACCTCAGCAGCTTTAAGAAGTGTGGACTTCAACTCCTTGCTGAGGTTGAGAAACACTGATAGGGAATTCTGGGAGTTGAAGTCAGAGGTGGGTTTCAGCAGGTTCTGACCAGTTCTGGAGAACTGGTAGCGGAAATTTTGAGTAGTTCGGAGAACCAGTTGTAAAAATTCTAACTGACCCCACCCCCATCTATTCTCTGCCTCCCAAGTCCCAACTGATCGGGAGGAAATGGGGATTCTGCAATAACCTTTCCCTGGAGTGGAGAGGGAATGGAGATTTTATAGTATCCTTCCCCTGGAGTGGGGAGGGAATGGAGATTTTACAGTATCCTTCCCCTGGAGTGGGGTGGGAATGGAGATTTTGCAGTATCCTTCCCCTGGAGTGGGGTGGGAATGGAGATTTTGCAGTATCCTTCCCCTGCCATGCCCACCAAGCCATGCCACGCCCACCAAGCCATACCCACAGAACCAGTAGTAAAAAAATTTGAAACCCACCACTGGTTGAAGTCCACAAATCTTAAAAAAGCTGAGGTTGAGAAACACTGGCCTAAAGAGAATGTTAATCCTTTTGTGAGCATCATATCAAACAGTTCTGGGGAAAATTAAAAATACAAATCACTTTAAATCCCAGCTTTTGCAATGTCGTACTTGTTTTATACTGCATGTATACATCTCCTTTCCCTTCCTCTGACTAATAAAAAGTTTATAGAAACAATACATGCAACAGCCATGAAGTAAATTAAGCAAAATTGTATAACATTATACTGGTCTTATACCAGATTTATAAATAAGCTTGCGATTGGAAGGCAAAAAAAACATGTGATATATTTAATACAGGCTGCACCAGGGATCCCCACCTTCACCCCAAATGGGGTAATTTTATAGTTTTGCCTCCAGCACCCCCAAAATATGTATGGCATAACTAAAGAGATGATTAATGACTTTTAACAGATTGTATGATTGAATCTCTCCATTAAAATATCTTGGAACATTTGTACAGTACTGTATATAATGACTAACAGAGGTGGGTATGCATTCTTTGTTTAGACAAGAGTTTGCATCTGAACCACCCAAGGTTATATTCATTTAATTCTATTAGTGATATTTTTAAATTGGTTTTTTTTCCCCAGCACTAGTTCAAACTTCATTCTCAGAATATTGTAAATATAGATTGCCTGTAGCCACGTTTTGGGTTAATATGATGGTCCTATTTCTTCACATGGACTTTTATTTGTAGATATTATATATAGCAATCTGCACCAAGGAGTTGCTTTACCAAATGTTTATTTTGTATTGAACTTCTCTTTGACTTTGACATACCATATGGTGAAGGTATTTTTTTTCTCTGCTAACCTTCTGGAGTTGTAGTTTCTTTGAATGATTTACTTGATTCTGCTTTTACCACCTGGTCTCGAGTTCCCAACCACAATAGTTCAGAAGGTGAAGAAATGACATGTGAATATGCCTTCTTCCAGGAAAAGCGGGCCAAAAATTTAAATTATTAAATTATGCATAAATTCTTTCCTTCACATAGATTAAAAATATCAAAACTACAATGAACACAATGTTGGAAATATCAAAAGATCCTTAACGAGAGATTCAAGCTACCCAAAAATAACAAAGCTGAATTTCCAAGGGTCGTTCCAGTCTAAAAGAGTTCCTGAACTTTTAAAAGTAAATATTTACTGAGCAGCTTCACTTTTCATGCTTTTGCTAAAGTCTGCGTGTTTTTGATGCTGTTATAAACATGCATAAGGGCATATAAACAAAAGAGGAAATGTATTGAACAATATGCTTTTTATGATTTTACTTTCAGATGGTTCCAAATCTACATTTTCCCACTCAAATTTCATCCCTCACCTATCAGTGAGAGAAGTAAACAGAATTGTGAAGGATTCTATGATTTACTTTTTGCAACATTTAATAAAGACACTTCATTGTTTTCCTTGGGCTATGAGAACTGGATCTGAATTACACGCTGTATAAGATTTCCCTTTTGCATGACCCTTTGCTCTTTTTCCAGTTGTGCTAAGTCTCATTCTTTCAATTTATCCCGCTGACTGAGCAATCGCTTCTAGATTACTGCTAAGGAAGATGCCGACTCCAGAGGATAGAGAAGCACCTGTAAGGGGCAGATAGATATTTGTGAGATCCAGTATTAACCAAGATCCAGTTTTCTTTTCTGTGCCAATCATTTACAACGCCACTTAGGGTAGTGATGAAAGAGAATTCAACCATAGATAGCAGGGGGAATAAATTGGGAAAGGGGTGGGGGAATAGATATTTATTTATTATTTACATTTATTTATCAAACTGGTGTGCCACTCATCTTGCAATATTTGTTTGGTTGCAGCAGATCAATGGCAGAAACAATGTAAAACTAAATACAAAGACTAGTTTGATGTATACAAAAGTATGAAGGCTATTGCTTAATGCCTTGTAAGCCACCCTGAGTCTCCGGAGAAGGGCGGCATATAAATAATAAATAAATAAATAAATAAAGTTGCTGATTTAAAAACAATGGGCTGTGAATTCTAGTCCCACTTTAGGCATGAAAGCCAGTTGGGTGACCTTGGGCCAGGTCCTCTCTCTTAGCCCAACCTACCACACAAGATTGTTGTTGAGGGACAAATATTAGGTATGTTTGTCACTATGAGGTACTTATAAAAAAATAAAAGCAGGATTAAAAAAACTAATAATAAATAACAAATGAGGCTGTTTTGCATTTGTCTGGAAAGAATGTTCTTTTTTAAAAAAAAAAGTTCATGATGGAGGTTGGTCAGATGGTCAATCCAGAAGTAACATTTCTCCCTTTGAAAGAAGACAGCCCTGATGTAAGAACATTGCTGTAAGTTAAAGAAAGAGCAGAACTCCTGGAATAGAGCTGTAGAATAATGTGGTTTAAGAGTTGTTTACTGCCCACATCTATTCTCCAGCACGATATGTAACTCTTTTCACCTGCAGGTTCATTATTATGTGGCTTCATTTGTAGCAGGGGTTTATAATGAGAATTTCAGGCCCCTTCCAATCCAGGAATGGTATGCTTCTCTGAATTGTTAAATTGCCCGCAGTTTATGAATCTCCAAGTCATTTAAGATGCTCAGCAAACAGATTTTCCATTTTAGAAAAAGAACGCTCAAAGTACATAAACAAACTGTTTATTAACTGGCTGCCATGTGTTACAAAATCTCCATCTTTAAATTAATCATGGAACAGATGCTGGTGAATATTCAGTAAAAAAAAAAATGGAAATGAGAATACATTAACATTCCTAGACCTGAATTTCTGGAATAGTCTCTATGGAGGAATTATCTATATACTGAAAGCGCCTCACAAATTGGCAAGCACTTTGTTGAGTAAGTTTGCTTGACAGAGAACTGTTTTACTCCTGTAGTACACAAAAGACCTTAATGTTGTGGCGGCAATATTTTAAAATCTAACTTATATATGATTGGCAACATGAGCAAAGGTTTCTTCCAGCATCTCAGAAAATGTTCTAGGTTTCATGGAGCCTTGTCATTCTCAAATGACTACCTGAAATGCATCTTTCTGATTCTATGGTGCAGCCATGTGACAAGACAGATATCTCCCCAATGAGGCATTAGCAAGGGCACAATAATAAAATAATAGAAGCCAGAAATGGCTGTTTATACATCTCTTATTTCCCTCCCCCAGTCAGATTTTAATTCAACCAGCTGGGTGTGGGTATAAATATAAATAATTGTCCCATTTCCAAGGACACCATGGAATATGAAAAGAAACAGCATATTTTGTTATCATTCTTTGCAGTTGGGTGACTATCCTACAGGGCTGTCTCTGCTATTGCCAGCAAAACAGTTGGCTTGTCCTCACAAAACAGAAAGAAATATTTCTCTACAAGGTAACAAAACCAATAAGGCTGCATCTGCTTTGCTAGTCCTACCAGAATGAGTAGGCAAGAATGAGGACTCATTCTGGCCAGCTGAGATGGTGCCATTTGATACTAAGCGCAGACTTTTATTGATTCATCAGTGATCCTGACTGACCACAGCTTTTCTGGCTGAGCAGCCGCTAAACTTGGGAAGGAAAGAAGAAAGGTTTCGTCCACTATATGGAAACATGAGTAAAAGCAGTTTTCTCCATTTGGCTCCATTTTCTTCATAATCCTACAGCCTCCTCAAAACAAACTCAGGTTTGTAAAAAATTGGCCCAGTCTTCTACAATGACATCACAACAGTCATGGCCTTCCATGTCCCCAACAATGCGATCAAAGATTACCTATTCTTCTTTTCAATATTTACATAATCTTCATGACTAGGAAATTATTTTGATTTGTAATTAACTGGAAAATAAATTATGTCCTCCTGTAAGTAAACTGTGACCTTCCCTGACATCAGTAATTTATATTTAATAAATGCCGAAGTAGACTGTCACAATACATCGTTTTTGAAAAACAATGAACATTATAATTGGTTCAGAATGATCAATTGTTGTCTGGGGCTGGATATAGCACATATTTCAGGTCCTTTAAAATCACCACTGAGTAGTTTCCAGGATCAGGTTAAAATCCTGGGTTCTTCTTTTAATACTTTAAAAAACTCAGAATGTTAAAGTTTAGAAATATAGGGCACCTTATTCAATAAGCATATTACAATACTTTTATTGAAATAAATGTGTGACCTATTTCAGTAAAAATCAAGGATATTGCCAGAGAGTTCACCAACTAAGTAGCAGTGGTTTTTCAATTTGAATGGTGATTTGTACATTTATAGTATGTTAGTATATCTGACTGCATCTTTAACTTTATTTTTTTAAATAAAAATTGATAAAAATAGTTTTCTCCTCTATACTTTAGAAGAATATAATCTTAATTTCTCTACTAATTATTTTTCAATATTATATTGTAAGTAATGAAAATATAGATGGTGGTTGTAATTGTTCTTTGGTATAGCAAGCTATGCAGGAGTGGGTTCTACTTACCTTTACTACTGGTTCACAATGGGAGAGTGTGTGAGCGCACATGGACAGAAGCTTCTGTGCATGTGCAGATCATCCATTATGACGTCCAGGTGGGTGGGAGGAGCCTCCTGCCACTTTTACTACTGGTTCGCAAGAATTGGACAGAACCGAGAGCAACCTACCACTGGAGCTATGACTAGAAAGTGGGAATGTCTACATTGCATAAGAATTGCTTAATCTGTCTTTTCTTAGCCGTGTCT
This sequence comes from Arizona elegans, assembly GCA_022577455.1. Classification (NCBI taxonomy): domain Eukaryota; kingdom Metazoa; phylum Chordata; class Lepidosauria; order Squamata; family Colubridae; genus Arizona; species Arizona elegans. Next base: position 228,771,952 of record JAKOOJ010000001.1, on the reverse strand, counting down.
ATTCCTGGGCTAGGTGCAGTGGTCTTAACTCTATACTTCTTTTTTAAAAACATATATTTATTTTGTTTTATCAAAAGGAATAAAATGCAAAACAGAGAAAGCAGAAAAACATACATCTAACAAGAACAAGAACAAAAATTTGTACCAAAAAGGAGAGAAAAAAATGGCCTATACTTCTTGACCTAAAAGTTTTTAGTGTCCATGCCCGGACTGACTCCTCAAGAGCAGCTCAAAATGTCCTCTTTGACAACTATGGACCACTTCCAACTATTATTTGGATCCACTAACGCAACATGGCACACACCAGTTGTAATATATATTTAGGTGAAACTGTGACCTGAATCCTTTATGACTGTGCCCAAATTATTATCTGGTTGGCTATAAACCTTCAATTTAGTAGTGGGTTCCACTTACCTTCGCTACCAGTGCGGAACTGTGGGCACACATGCACAGAGCGTCCGTGATGATGTCTGGGTAGGTGGGCGGAGCCTCCCACCGCCGCCACCACCAATTCACGTGAACCGGTAGAAACCCACCACTGCTTCAGTTGGTACAAAGTCTTCCATGATGGAGGATCAGATTAAATGGTCTGATTTATACACCTGAAACATCTGGACTATACTTATGGAATTTCTTACATTCCCTTCTGGTGATATTGTCAGTATCACCAAATACTGACAATATAGATCTACTGAGCTATAAAATACAGATCTATGGACCTATCTCTGTCACTGTGATCTTGTCTGGCCACTAAGATACATGGTAGGAAGCAACTTTTTTCAAAGTGTTCCTGCTCTCAGCAGCTCATCTCACTGGCACATGAAAAAAGGTCCACAGGGTGAGGCCATGGAAACCTGCATTTGGCCCCACTTTATAAAATATATAAAGATAATATTTCTATCACTAGAAATATTATAAATGAATATGAAAAGATTTTTAATTATAAATGAATGTTATTCTATTATTAATTGTACTTTTTTTTAATTTTTATTGGCTGCTTTAAGTACTTGTCAGAGTAGAAAAATGAGGAATAAATCAATAAAATGAAATAACATTATTTATACAATCCATTTATTTTCTATTAATTAATCCAATCTAAGTCCTATGATTGTTTTTAAAAAGAGGCAAATGTTGTTCATAAGGAAATCTTTTTAGAATAATTTGTAGATCAGTTTCTCATGCAAATAATTTCTTCATGTACTTCATAAGAAGTACGTATTCCTATACTAAAGGTGAATGTTTATTTTAGAATGGAATATATGTATTCTAGATACTAATTGTCATCCTATAAGAACATTTGTTGCTCATTCTTAATTATAGTAAATTTGATGACTGAGAGCCAGTTGCTCTACTTTTCTTATGAAGCCTAAAACAAAAGCCATTAATGTAATACAGCTACATCCATTAAAGTTGGACACTACAACTGTGGTCATTGAAGATCACCTGACTTCCTGTTCTCTAAGGGAAGGAAGGAAGGAAGGAAGGAAGGAAGGAAGGAAGGAAGGAAGGAAGGAAGGAAGGAAGGAAGTTCATGTGCATTCTCAGGGGGAAAAATGACAAGAACTGAACCCAGTATTTTATTTGTTATCCCGAAAAGTAGGCATTCTTATAAAGCGAAAGTCACATTTTGACTAGGAGTTAGGGTTCTTTAAAAAATACAAAGGACAATAACTAAAAGAAGATGACAACCTCTGAAATAAAACTAAAAGTCTACAAACATCAGTTTTGCTAATATCGGATTTTTGAATTACTAAACTAAGAAGATAAATTCAGATTTAGATGATGAGTTCTCGTTATGGCTTAGACACAAAGCCGACTGGGTGATCTTGGGCCAGTCACTGTCTCTCAGCCCTAGGAAGTTGGCAATGGTAAACCAGTTCTGAAATCTTGCCAAAAAAACTGCAGGAACTTTTCAAATAGTTGCCAAGAGTCAACATTGAGTCAAAGGAACAGACGCACACACACACACACACACACACACACACACAAAATTAATATAGTCATGATTAATTAATTAATCCTATTAAGGTTAATAGATTTACTTTAAGCAGCTCTAAAACTGGATGCAATCCTACCTATTTGCACACTGTCTTCAAATGCAATGAATTTTAATTCAAAACAACAAATTTCTTATTTTTCAGTATCAACTTAAACAGTGAGCAGAGTCAAAAGCTCACATAAATAGTTAGATGGTTTTAGCATGTAGTACTATACCCCTTCGAGGGACACGGTGGCTCAGTGGCTAAGATGCTAAGCTTGTTGATCGAAAGATCGGCAGTTCAGCGGTTCGAATGTCTAGTGCCGCATAACGGGGTGAGCTCCCGTTATTTGTCCCAGCTTCTGCCAACCTAGCAGTTCGAAAGCACATAAAAAATGCAAGTAGAAAAATAGGGACCCCCTTTGGTGGGAAAGGTAACAGCGTTCCATGCCCCTTTGGTGTTTAGTCATGCCGACGACATGACCACAGAGACATGTTTGGACAGCGCTGGCTCTTCCGCTTTGAAATGGAGATGAGCACACACAGAGTAGGGAACGACTAGCACATTTATGCGAGGGGAACCTTTACCTTTACCTTTACTATACTCCTTCAAACTAAAGAAACTAAAGATGGATATTTCAAAGGGGAAAAAAAGTTCAAATTTCTTGACACAAAACAGCCAGTTTGCTGTTGGCTTTCTATAAAGGCCTGAAAACATTGGATGTGGGCACCCAGGAGTATGGAACAACCTGTTCAGTAGCTGTATTGACTATTGTTGATGGGGGTTAGAATACTTCAACTATATTATTATTATTATTATTATTATTATTATTATTATTATTATTATTATTATTATTATTATTATTTCAATTTATATGGCGCCCTTCTCCGGAGACTCAGGGCAGCTTACAATGCGTTAAGCAATAGCCTTCATACTTTTGTATATACCTGCTTAGATTCTGTTCTGTGGTCTTTACATCATTTTACATTTCCTTAAACCACTAATTTTGAATTCTTTTCATGTGTGTGTGTGTGTGTGTGTGTGTGTGTGTTGGTCATTGGTCAAAGGTTTGTCGAGTGGACCAGACTTCTCTGTATCCTATCTTATTCTGATCAAGTTCTATGAAGAACATGGGCTCCTAATATGCCTATATTCCCATATGTTAATTTTGTTTCTTTCCAAAATGTTGCCAAAGAATGCCACCTACATATGAATAGCATTATTTCCATGTTTGCATAGGTCTTTGGAAATGCTTTGGACAGCAAAAGAGGAAAATTATATAATAGCATGAAGCCTGCAGAGTTTGGAGAGTTTTTCCTTTCTTGCATTTTTAATTAAGCATGAAGCATATAATAAGCTACATGCTCTTGGTAAACAACCCTGGTATGCTAATGAAGAAATTCCTTGATCTATGTAGTATTTACTAAATGATTTAATCCAAATGTCCAAACAGAGTTTTGTGATTAGTAATCCTCATCCTCAACTTTCTTTGAATGTCATTGCATTTTTTTTTTTACTGTCTTCAATAATAATTCTTTTTATTAGGGCTGCCAGGTTGTATTTGGGATGTAAAAATCCAGACAGCCACTAAATGGCAGCAAAGAGATTCATGTGTAGCTGCTACCTAGTGGCTGTTTTGGACTGTAAAGCATGTTAAAATTGACCATTTGCACTTTTAAACTTTGGTTTCGGAGAAGATTTCTGAGAATGCCATGGACCAAGAAAACAAAACAATGTTTTGTTTTTTTAAAAAAAATTATTTATATGCCGCCCTTCTCCGGATACTCAGGGCGGCTTACAATGCGTTAAGCAATAGCCTTCATACTTTTGTATATTTATACAAAGTCAGCTTATTGCCCCCACAAACTGGGTCCTCAATTTACCTACCTTAGAAAGGATGGAAGGCTGAGTCAACCTTGAGCCTGGTGAGATTTGAACTCCAGTAATTGCAGACAGCTGATATTAATCACAATGCTATCAGTCTGCTGAGCCACCAGGCCCTTTTAACCACCAGGCCCTTTTAATGGTTCATTGAACAAATCAACCCAAGGTTGTCAGTTGAAGCAGAAATGACAAGACTCGCTGATCATACTTCGAACATATTATGCAAAGACTTCACCCTCCAGAAAAAGCTCTAATGCTGGGAAAGATGAAAGAAAGAGAAGAAGAGGACAAGCAGCAACAAGGTTGATGAATACAGTTCCAAGGTGATGATCATATTGTTGGAAGATCTCATGGAAAAAATCTATCCATAGGGTCACTAAGAGTTGACATCAACCTGATAGTATATAATCAATCAATCAGTTGCAGATTGAATTTTTATAACATGCAACTAACAGACTTATTATTTGCACAAGAAAGCCTTACCTATTTAGAGAAGTAATTCCTATTTAGGGAAGAAAGCTAGGCATATTTTGGGAGAAGAAAAAAAATTAAAAAATATTTCCTGTGTCATAGTGATAGTAGCTGTCCAGAACAATGGTGGGTTGCTCCCGGTTTGCACCAGTTCGGGAGAACCGGTAGTAGTGGCAGCAGGAGGCTACACCCACCCACCCACCCAGAAGCCATCGAATACGCTCTGTGCATGCAAAGAAGTGGCGCACGCACGCACGCGAGCAAACACATAGCAAAGGTAAGTAAAACCCAACACTGGTCCAGAAGATATGGATGTTAAAATGGCTGATACAGAAAGAATAAGATATGAAAAGGAAGGATGAAGAAGAGGGCCAAAGACTTCACAGGGGAGCATGGATTTTAAAACTAAAAGTGACCATTAGAGAGCAAAAAATAGAGCAAACTCAAACTCTGTTTCAGAATTTTGCAGCCCAGATCTTAAGTTTACACCTCTTAAGGCCACAAGGGTGATGTGCCACAGATGGAGGAAGTTCCATATATTTCCTTCAGGCTACAACCTGTGTATAAACTTCTGTAAAATCCAACACTTTACCATTTTTTTAGTTGTTTAAATCTCTCAAAAAATAAGCATCCCAGGAAAATGTTCTTCATTTGTTGATGTTATTATTTCAAATAATATATCTGAAATTACTATTGATGTAAATAAATCATTAACAATTCCAGTGAGTTCATGGAGAAAGAGAAGTGTTAAAAAATGAATGGAACTTCAAGACTTATATTTTAAGAATGAACTGATGTTCTTGCTAAAGCAGAGAACTTAAGGGGAAAAGGGGAATGAAGGCAACAAGTGCCCAGTGCACATTTACAAGCAAAATGTAGAAGAAGGACCCAGGGAATGAAATAAGAAGCAAACAAATAAAAAGTAAGGTTCAACCAAAATTGCTTAAAAATAATGGGTCATTATGGATTAAATACTTTTTTGCAAGTAAGAAAGTGTGTATTTTGAAAAACCTACAAATATTTATTACAGGCTTGTTTATTATTTACAACTGGAAAGACACAAAATGTTTTTTTGCTGATTTTGTTAGCTTTTGGGGGGGTGGAATTTTAAGGAGAATGGGAAATCTATTTACTTTTCTGTGATTTAAAAATAACTTGCCATCGGTATCATACTATTTGCAAAAACAAAAAACTGGACAGCAATTTTTGGCTTCCAGAAGTGTTTCAATTCAAATGACATTGAGAAAAGCAGTATGTGCTTATCCAGGAATAAATTCAACTGAACCTGGTGGAATTGATTTCTCAACAGAGAGAATACCAGTTTACTGATAGCTTGTAATCATACGCATTCTTCTCACGGAAAATGGAAATACTGGGCTGATCTTTTCTAGGCTCAGAAGCAAAGCAGAATCCGAGTTGGTTTGGGGATCTGTATGTGAGATCTCAAAGGCTGTAGGGTAGACTGGATGGGTTCCCCCCACCCCAGAAACAGCAAGAATAACAAACAAAAAGCAATGGTAAGCCACTTCTATACTGATGCTAAGAAAGGTCTCCTTAAAGCAATACTGAAATTTGGGAAGGTGCTGCCATCTAGTGAGTTCCCATCCCCCATCCCATCCTACCCCAGTAACTCACAAAATTGGTTTTTTAAAACGCAAGCATGAATGCAATTAAATGCAAGCAACTTGAAACACATTGATATTTTTTTAAAAAATGCAAGCATGAATGGTTTATAATCTAATAAGAAAGGGGTGAAATACCACATCTTAATCGCTAAACAATAACTTGAATATTCTACAAAATGACATTTTTAAAATGCAGTGGAAAAAAATGAAATGACTGGGTATAGGATACATGCACCTTTAATCTCTGTTCTGCTCAACTGAACCCTAAAGCAACTTAATAACAGAAAATGATTCCCCTCCACCAAATCATGTTAATCTGGCATGGAAAAGTGGGCCATGGATACTAAGTTAAGAAAATTATTTTAAAGTCATTAGAGGAAAGCTCTCTGTCCCTTTTAATATGTATCCCTCTTGCTGAAAATATTTACAGACCCCTCACATCCTGGACTTAAACTGTTTCAACTCCTACCCTCAAAACGATGCTATAGAGCACTGCACACCAGAACAACTAGACACAAGAACAGTTTTTTCCCCAAACACCATCACTCTGCTAAACAAATAATTCCCTCAACGCTGTCAAACTATTCACTAGGTCTACAGTACGATTAATCTTCTCATCATTCCCACCACCTATCTCCTTCCACTTATGACTGTATGACTGTAACTTTGTTGCTTGTATCCTTACAATTTATTTTGATATTGTTTCCTGACTGCTTATTTGTACCCTGACTTAATGACTATCATTAAGTGTTGTACCTTATGATTCTTGATGAACGTATTTTTTCTTTTATGTACACTGAGAACATATGCACCAAGACAAATTCCTTGTGTATCCAATCACACTTGGCCAATAAAAAATTCTATTCTATTCTATTCTATTCTATTCTATTCTATTCTATTCTATTCTATTCTATTCTACTCTACTCTACTCTACTCTACTCTATTCTGGGGGAGGCAGAATGTCAACAGGAATTTTTAAGTTATAGACAACTAAAGTTGAGAAAGATGCTCAATTTTTGAGTCTCAAGGAATTGCTGTACAAGTTTAGGCTACTGTGTGGATGGAGTGTTTAAGCATGAAAACAAACAGGCCAAAATAAGAAGTAAATTCAGTTTGGAAGCAGAGATTCATTGAGAATAATGGTCTCAAGTACTGCAAGTTTTCCAAATAGGTCAACAACTGGAATGGGGAATAAGCACAGGGAGGGAAAAGGCAGTTACATAGAAACCAAGAATCATAATAGAGACTATTAATGAAAAAGGACAATTGAATTGGGGTGTGGGGGGAGGGAGAGAATTAGAAACTTATAGACAAATCCCAAAGGTGCTTTTTCAAAAGGCAACTGGACTTTGTTTTTCCTTGAAGACATTTCGCTCCTCATCTGGCTTCTTAGATGAGAAGCAAAAGTGTTTAATTTTAGAGGAGATTACAAATTTTATGGAGTCACAGAGGTTTGGCTTTCCAGAAGTTATAGGGCAGAGAGCAGGTCAGAGGGAGAGGAAATAGGGATAGTAATAGATAGAATCAACAATTTGTGGAACTAGAGATAAACAGGAGCTTGAAGATCCAAAACCATTCTTTCCAATCTATTTTATTCTACTCTAGCAGAAAGCTAAAAAAAAGGGAGAGGGGAATTGAATCAAATCACAATTATGGGAAAATCAAGCATGTAAGGCAAAAGGGGATGCTGAGTTTGAGCAACCTACACGTACACATAATTTACTCCTTTTCAACCCACATTTTCCAATTGTAGTAAAAGCCATTCTCCAAAAGGTGGGGAGGCCATAATCAAGAAGACAAGAGAAAAGAAAGAGTGAAAGAAAAAGACTAGACAAATGACTGCATGGAAGAGTGTGGAAAATTGCAAACTTCTTTCATTTATACGGTGATAAAGTGACATAAAGCAATATATGCAAGGTTATTCAATTACTAAGTGCCCCTTTCAGACCATTTCGAAGCTTCTAAATGTATGTGAGCCACATGTTTACAAGACCATTCCTAACTTCAAGGAACTCCAGCCACACCATGTGTGTTGTTTCACATCAACAGTCAATTCAATAAAGGCAAAAGAAAATTGAATGATTGGGGCATGACGTTTTCTCAGACTCCAAATTATTCATAATGGCATTAGCTTGCCTTATTCAGTGTGTACCAAACAACATGATGCAAGTGAGCAAATGAAGTCTGTTGAAAAGCCAACTAGGGAAGTTTATTATGTTAAATAAATTCCTTTTCTTTCTCCTTCTGTTGAAGATTCTATTGAGTAACTTCTACTAGGTGGTTATAGAAAAATGTGTTAAAATTATATATTTTTTAAAAACATACATAAACAAAATAGCATAAACACACTGGAGATGGAAAGAGGAAAAAATAATGAGGGGAAATAACATACATTGCACAGAAATAAAGAATACATTCTTTAAAGAATATTTGTATCCAAAAACCACAGTTCAAAAACTGCAGCTTTCCAGTTAATGTTAAATGGAAGGAATCACTGAAAAACTGGATGACTACATGCAACACTTAAATGGATCAGATTTACAATGATTCCTACAATCTTAATTTCTGTTTAATAATTCATTAGTAATCCCATTAAAAACTGAAGGATACAGCAGTTTGACTCCATTTAGGTGATTGCCGATGAAAAAGAAAAGAAGATTACAAACTCTAGATCTGCCCACATTACAGAATAACACATGGAAGGGACTTTGGAGATAATCTAATCCAACCCCCTGCCCAAGCAGGAGACCCTATACCATTTCAGACAAATGGCTGTCCAGTCTCTTCTTAAAAACCTCCAATGTTGGAGCATCCACAACTTCTGGAGGTAAGTCGTTCCACTGATTAATTGTTCTTATTGTCAGGAAATGTCTCCTTATTTCTAGATTGCGTCTCTCCTTGATTAGTTTCCATTGATTGCTTCAGGTGCTTTGTAGAATAGATTTACTCCCTCTTCTCTGTGATAACCTCTCAAATATTGGAAAACTTCTATCATGTCACCCCTAGTTCTTTTCATTAAATTAGACATACCCATTTCCTGCAGCTGTTCTTCATATGTTTTAACTTCTAGTCCCCTAATCATCTTTGTTGCTATTCTCTGCACTCTTTCTGGAGTCTCAACATCTTTTTATATCATGGTGACAAAAAAAAAAAGTTCTACTAGCTTCAATTAGTCTGTGGGGCTCATATGTTTATATCCAAATGTTGAGATTCCCATTCTGACCTCTGTCAACCAGATTATAAAGCAAAAACAAGAGTTTAACAGGTAGAAGGCAGATCTTTCAGTGCTGAAGGTCTGAAATTATCTGGAGAAGCCAACCTGTACAATGTCCCCTAATTCTAGCAGTTGGGAGGAAACTGAAAAAAAGAATATCCAGCGACAAGGTAGATCGACTTGTTGTCTGCCTTTTAGAAATTGAATGTATTAATACTAAGTTGGCTTTTCTTAGCCACTGTGGCCATTGGGATCCACTTCATTATGAGACTACTTTATTCTGAGGAAGGCAAGTTATCCTATAAACTAAAACACTTTAAAGAAACTGAAATGCACAGCCCTAATGTCATACAATTACCTCCTTGATTCAAACTCTGAGGATAACCTTGGGATGGAAAAGAAATTAGGGAGACAGCCAAATGAGGAAATGTAATAACAGGTGACTTCAAGTACTCTAAGATTGACAGGGTAAATATACATTGCAAGACAAAGGCACTTTTTCTAGATATGATAGATGATAGCAGTCAGAGCCGTTCATCATGGATCTGACAAGGGAGGTTACCCTTGGCTTAAATCTGAGGAATATCCTGGGATTTGGTAGGAGTTCAAAATCTTGTCAATTTGATCAGAAACAATGGCTGTACAGTACTATGAATATGTGTGCAGGGGAGGGGAGGTTGCTCAGAAGAGACAACTTTTCCAAACTTTCAGAATTAATTTAAAAGAAAGTTAAAGGTAAAGTTGGGAAGTCAGGTTTCCTTAAAATATTTCCCATTTAAAATTACTATAGTAGAAGCTCCACTAAAATGTATACTGTACGGTGTACATACAAGCCAGTTCAATAGGATAATAGGGAGAGAGAATGAGCAAAGGTATAAAAGATATCAAATATTAAGAGAAATTAGAAAGGAACATAGAAGCACAAACTGTAGCAAAACTAATAAAAGAAAAAAATATGAAGGACATTTGAATAAACTTTAAGTAAACAAGAAAGTGAAAATCAACTAAAGAGGTATTTGGATTACTGTGAATGAATTACAGAGAAATGATGCCAAAATCATTAGTACCACTCTTTACAGTGGAAAATGAAGGATGAATACAAACATCTGAATATCTTTTTTTTTCTTTCTTTCTTTCTTTTTTTTTGATATAAAAGCATTCTGGTGATAAGAGAGGCAATTTCAAATCAAATATAAAACTGAAAAGTTTTTTAAAAATATGGAAATTATGATTTCTCCAAAAAGTCTCCAAAACTGAAGGATCTTCAATGGGCATCTCTTCATCTTCCAGTAAAATTTGTAATTTTGTCATTCTTTATGGAGAATGAAATGGAATGTTTTTGTTGTTAAAATATTAACAACAAAATTAAAATATTTTGAATTGCCTGAAAATACTTGAAGACTTGTAGGCATATAGTGTACTTCCAAAAGGTTTCTCGTTGGGTGGTTTGGGGTTTTTTTGATCAAACTCTCCTTAAAAAATGCAATAGTCATCAAACAAAAAGTTCGGATCCTTTATGGAGTAATAACTTGCAAACAGGGATAACATTGGCAGATTACACAATGACCTTATTCCTATATTACCTGTAGTCAAGAATAAATTTTGATATACCCAATTTTGGCTATCAAATTATTTAGACTTATAAGAAAACAGCCAAGCAAACTATGAAGAGTTCAAAGAATTTGCTTCAAGTTGCAAAATCAGGCAATTAAAAGGCAAATTTGTCGTAATGGTAATAATCATGAAATTATACAGCCCCCTGACTACAATATATTTCTATGGAGGCATCTATTAAAAAACAAACTATCCATTATTGTTTTCTGCCACAGCAGTTCCAAAGAGACATTTGATATTCAATAAATACAAAAATATGATCGAAATTCCAATCTACATTTAATAAGGATCAGTAATTCATAACTTTTATTTCCTGTTTTCCTTCTTTTTAAGGATAAATCGTGCTCCATTGTTTGCTTTGCTTTATTTCTAGAGTAGATTCAAGCTGACAATTTGTTTCCTGAAGATTTGCCAGGCAGCTCAGTCCAGCACCCTGATTGCCCATTGGAATAAAGGAATTTAGCATGCTAGTTTGGGTTACTCCAGCTTGGGAAGGTTAAGGGACAAAGGAGATATCTAGACAACCACTGGAAAAAGACCCACCTCAAGTCTGATCAGACACTGGCATGACTTCTTGCTTGAACCTTCACTGTGGCAATTGAAACAGCAAAATTGAAATATTTTGTCACCTTTATTGTACTGGCAAATGCTGCCAGCAGTCTCTTTCAGGCAACTGATTCTGTTCTGGTGAAGGATATTTGTCAATACTACCTAAAATATTACTGTGAAGAATTCATAATATTGATGTACAAGGCCATTCAGATATACAATAAGCTAGATTCAAGCTGGACATTGCCAATGGAAATGATGAGCACTTTGTCTTGTGAAACGATCCAGAATCATTTTGAGTCTATGCAAACTGAGAAAGTAGATGCAATGTTTGTTCTGCCCTTATTCAGTTGGATCCCTGCCTCACATGATTGATTATAGCATCCTGTGAGGTGGCAGAAAGTTGAATCTAAACAGTAGTCAGTGTTGATCTGAGCTGGCCTTTCTGTCACCACTGAAGAAGCAACCCTTGCTCAATAAAACTTCAGTCAGCCAAACTGTCTTCAATAAATATAAACCTGTCTCCATTCTTGTTTTTCTTGGTAAAGTGGTGGAAAAATTGATGGCCCTGCAATTGGGCAGAGCCCCAGAGGAATCAGATTATTCGGCCATTCAGCAATCAAGGCACAAGGCAGAAACTGACTTTGGGGACAATAAGAATTAGGGGAGTGCAATACTCACACCTCAACACGCACAGTCCCCCTTGATCTCCTGGTAGTTTTTGACTTGGCATCCTTCTGGACTGTCTTTGGAATTGGACGGGGAGTATTATCTTGTAATGGTTCCCCTCCTTCCTGGAGGATTTGTTCCAGTCAGTGATGGTCCAGATCTATCCACAGCGCTCTATTTTATGGAGAATAGAATGGAATGGAGTGGAATGGAGTAGAGGAAAACGGAACGGAACAGAACGGTACGGAATGGAATGGAATGGCAAGGAACGGCACAGAACTGAACAGAACAGAACAGAACAGAATTCTTAATGCTTATGCAATCTTAATGATTCCAGGGAAATTCCATCTCTGTTTCGCAACATATTTCCCTGCTTGGAGATGGTCAGCAATTTGGGAGTTCTTTTAGGCTCACAGTTCCTGCATCAGGAATAGGAATAGCTGTATTCAGGAAAGCTTTTGTGTAGTTACCTCTTGTGTGCCAGTGGAAGAATTTCCTGAATAGCACCTGTAACAGTCACTGGCCCTTTAATTATAAATGACACCAGGTGAATGGACTTCTGTTTTACTCTCTTCAACAGTGTAAGATCCTGTCTTTTGCTTCAAATCTGTAATGAGACACTTTGCCTGCATGGCTTACCTGCAGAATTTCTAGCTTTATTCTGTGTTCTGTCCAAGATTCGGTGACCTCACTAGCTATGGATAAATCATCTCTTTCCTTTTCTGTAATTTTCACATGAAAGCCAAGGAAAAACATCAAAACCATAAAAAAGCCAAAGTTAGACTATTTGAGACTCGTGATGCGACACCCAGAAAAAAATACGGCATACTTCACTTAATCCTCCAAGGAAAGATTGAAGGCAAACAAGGTCCAGGCAGAGAAGAAGAACATCATGGCTTCAAAATCTAAGGGACTGGCTTGCACAAAACTCTACAACACCATTTTTGTGCGGCTGTTAATAAAAATAGGATCGCCAACATGATTGCCAATGTCCGATGAGGGATATGGCACAAGTAGAAGAAGAAGAATTTTCACAAGTTCGTTCTGCCTAATTTCTCCATCAGTTTACATTCATTCCCAAATCTACAGGGAAGTTCTTTTATATGCACATATATGCATCTTTCTGTGAATTTTCCTGAAAGCTGCTTATGTTAACAAACATCTTTCGTAACCTGTTTCCTCCTTTTGTTTACATGTACTTTGGTTAAAAGTGTATCTAATGTTTGTATTTTCCAATCTGAGAATCCTACTATAATCTGTAGAGTAATACGGAAACCGAAAAATAGTTGTCTTCCATTTCGTGCATTAGTTTGGAAACTATGAAGCAGTTTAGTTCATATAATGAATCACAGCAACATTCAATACTTGTTCTTCTGGATATTAGAAACTTAGGGTTGAGAAATTTATACTAAAGGGCAAACTGTTGTAGGTTGGTGACAAGAAAGGTTTCAGGAAGTAGTAACAGCAGATGTGCAAGTAGTCATTCCTATACGTTTTCTGTGTTTCTTGTATAAAATCCACAATTTGGCCCTTGGGATACATTCACTGCTAGTGCTTCTTTCTAATCTTCAAAGTTATTGTCAAATTCCTGTGTAAGCATAACATGTCAGTGAAAAAACTCAGCTATTTCCTGATCTGCCAATGTCCTATTGCAAAATGTTTGCGGTATGGTAAATATTCAAATATGTGAACCTGCCATCACAATTTAAGATGATACATCCTCTCTTGTCTGTATCAGATGACTTTGACATGTTTGTATTGGCTCCCAAGCCAAACATGCCTGTTTGTTCATGTCTAGGGGAAATCCTCTAACAAATTAAATATAATTTTCCCTGTTATCCTATTGACTGTATTAGAAAGACTTAAAATAAATGATGAATTTTTACAACATTGTTGTACACTGAAATCACGTTTCTGCATTAAATGTCATTTTTCAGCCATAAACGCAGAATATTCTCATTATCTGGAAAGCCATTTGCAATCGTATCCCTAGTCTTGCTTGAGTTCTACACACCCACTTCATTAGATGGAAGTGTCACTTTTATGAAGTGAATGGAGAATCCCAGTTGTACATAAAGCTTATGCGAATTATAATATACAACGTTCTGAATCATGGCAATGGATTTGGGATAATCCCCCTGAAATGCAATGCATTCTAGGTTGTTTATCAAATCATCAATGGAGTTGCAGCATAATTAGTTTTTACAGTTTTTTAAAAAGGTGTTTTTATGAACTTGCGAGCGAAAGGAAATCATCAATAAGTGGCTGTGAGTTTGTAAATAAATATAAATGCTGAGTTTGGCAATAATTCTGAAGTATTTCCTGAATGTATTTGGCATTCCATTTTGGGTAGGTATTGTGGGAGGGAGTTGCAGGAAAGTAGAGAGGTTGAATTACAGAAACTATTTAAAAAAAACTTTCATTTATAATGAGGGGTAGAAATTACATCTGCTTTACACCCATCCCTTTTTATATCATATGCACTCAATATTATATGCAATAAAAACTTCTTGGGAAAATATTACATTAATAGCATGTTTGTATTTATTTCGTTCTACTTTGCATTAGGCAACAATCCATAATCGAGGCTGCTCACTAATGAATAGCACTGAAGTCACTGCCATCTGGCTTTTTGAAGTAGCTATAGATGCATTCTTAAATCACACTGAGTAGTGTACCAGGAAATAAAGCCATCCTTGATTGTCTGAAAGCCTTTTCACAAGCTGCAGTATATCCTGCTAGGAAATACAGGGTCTCAATTTGCATTTCTTTCCCTTCAGTGAAACTAAGGACCAAACTAAATATCACCGCATTGGTTGCATTGTTTGAATAGCTGCTGATTGGACACACATCTACCCTCCACATGTACCAATTCAAGTAGTACAAAAAAACCCCCACCAGTTATTTGGGTCTGCTTGTCTGTTTGCCTGTCTATCCACTTATCATCTATCATCCATTTATCTATAGTATCTATCTATCTATCTATCATCTATCTATCGTCCGTCTGTCTATCTATCATCTAGCTAGCTAGCTAGCTATCTCTGTGATTTGATTTAAGTAGCTGCCCATTTCACAAGCAAGTGGCTCAGGGTGGGGCACAATCTTTTCTGTGAAGAGTGAAAGGGGGCAACAGCAGATGCTTACTGGCAGAAAAGCTGTTGATTTCCTGGTAACCACTATAAGTATTTTCAAAGTTCCATGGGAAAATGCACTACATCATTATTCAGTGATGCTTCCAAGAATTTCAAACAGAGGATCAGGGGTGAGATTCAGCAAGTTCTAACAGGTTCTGGAGAACCGGTAGCGGAAATTTTGAATAGTTCGGAGAACCGGCAAATACCAACTCTGACTGGCCCCAGAGTAGGGTGGGAATGGAGATTTTGCAAACTCAATTTCATTGAGGGCCGCATCAGAGTTGTCTTTGACCTTGGGGACCGGGTGGGAATGGCCAGGATGGGCATGACCAGCTCGACATCATTTGTTCCATTTTCGGCTGCGACAACCTCCTGTAGCTCTGTGCCAGTGAAAACAGGGCCCCAGGAGGCAGGTCCTTTGCCGATTCCAGGAAGGCTCCATTGGCCAGAACTAAGCATCCCATGGGCCAGATTCGGCCCACGGGCCTTGAGTTTGACACTCCTGCCCTATACCATTCCAGACAAATGACTGTCCAATCTCTTCTTTAAAATCTCCAGTGTTTGGAGCACCCACAATTTCTGCAACCAATTAGAAAATTAGAGACGTCTGCAGCACACACACCCCAATCGGTCTTTCTCAAAGAGTATGTGGCTCTGTAACCATTCAGATCATAAACAGATTTGATAATTACCAGGATCCTCTGTGAAGATTTCAATGCATAGAGAATTCAGATAGCTGCAATTTTCTAGTAATCATGGCTTTTTAAAAACATGGACCTTATTACATCTACAGTATATAGAGACACATCTAGTTTATATTTTTTGCTAGTTACTGGAATTTTTCTTCAATGTTGCAACAATTTTATGGTTTACTAATAGCAGTGACATTTAGAAAGACTAGACTCCATGCTATTTTGAAAGTAGAGATTTATATGTTTTCATTATCCATTGTCTTCTTGTACATCTTATAAACAATGTGAATTATGTTTCTTTTACTGTGACTGACATTTCCTGGAAGACAAGGACAAGGTAAATACAACTCCCATCTCCTACATTTCTATCTGATTATTCTGAAATATGAACATTTTTTTTGCCCTAAATCTAGATGTTTCCTATTAATCTCATTCACTAGATATGATTTAGAAGCAACTGATTTTATATGGCAAACAATAAAAAGCAAGTTCACAAAAACACCCACACCGTTGCACTGAGAAACACAAAACTAAAGCATTTATTCATAGCATACATTTGTGCAATTACTTCAAACAAGGCTTCATCAGAGCTTTTCATTTTCAATTATAGGAAATGATCATTTGCTTGTGTTTGTGTGTCATTAAGGTAATATTTTGATGCTGGAAATATATTCGCCTTTTTGCTCATTTTCTTCCCGTTTCTTCTTGTTTCCTTTTATAAGGACAACTAATTGGTAGCTACAGCATATGAATTAATGCAGTCAATACATTTTTTTATTTTTAAAAAAGAAATTGACACTTTCTAAATTATAAGAGCTGAACTAAACCATACCAGAAGTCTATCTGCTCTAACATTCTGCTCCCAAAGCAGAGGTCCAGAATGAACTAGCAAAGGGGAGTTAACTTTTGGGTAACTGGATAACCCTGTTGAAATGCTGTTTCTACTGATAAAGGAAGATATTTGTAGCTCAGGTTGAAATGAGGGGTCCTTTGGTGCTCTCTGAACTTGGTGGTTTTCTTGCAGATGTTTCATTACCCAAACTAACATCATCAGTGTATTGAGTAATGAAATGTCTACAAGAAAACCACCAAGCTCAGAGACCACCAAAGGACCCTCAATACTATTTCTGTTAGAAGCAATGCTAGGCTACCTATTTAAGGTTTGAGTGGGGTCCTCCTACTGCAATGCCAGTATATGTTGAAGGTTTCAGCCTCCCTTTCACCAAATACCAAGATTCTAGTTATATCATGCTCAAGCTAAAAGGAGCTCCTCCTCCTCAGGCTGAATTTGTGGCATCTTTTGATTGATTGATTGACTGATTGATTAAACAAACTTATATAGAATCACAAAGATGGGTTACATTTTAAAAACCCACTGCTAATAAAACCTATTTTTAAAAAACACCACTGAAATAAGCTATTTGATCAGCCGTGTCTACATTCCTGGTTCTCTAGGCCTACTGACAAAACTATGCTTTTTTGGAAAAGCAACAGGTGTGGGTCAACCTAGTGGGGAAGGATAACTACATATACTTAACACTGTCTTGTTAGCTTTGAGGTCAGCTTTTGACTAGAAAATCTAATGAATAACAGCTAATGGCCAATTGTCTGTTCCACAGGATGCAGTTTGAAAGTACACTACTGTTCAGGGATGTCAAACTCAAGGCCTGCAGGCCAGATCTGGCCTGCGGGGTTGCCTTGGAAACAATGAAGGACCAGCCCACGGTGCCTCTGGCAGTGAAAATGGAGCTCAGGAAGGCCGCGCACTGGCCTCCCAAGCTCCGTTTTCAGCTGTGACGGTCTCCTGCAACCCTCTGCCAGCGATCGAGTTTGACACCACTGATCTTAGCCAATCCAGATATGTTGGTTACAAAATATAAACTTCTCAAGCTCCATCAATTGTGCCTATGCTATATCCTCATTTGTGTGAAAGGGTGCTAACTGCTCTGCTAAAATATGCAGCTAAGGTCCTGGTCTTAACTTACTACTCAGCATGTATCTCCACAGAATATGGTGTGCTAGCCCAATTCTGTAGCTAGCCTCAAATGCTGCCAAATCATGAGCCCCAAAAAGAACCGACATGAATTTAGCTGATTGAATTTAAGACCTTAAACTTAAGACAGGAAAGCTCTTGTATAACATACTCACAAGTAAAAAACATACAAAAACCTCATGGTATTTTGGACTTGTTTGGTCAATGCAAATATTCGGTAAAAGCACATCGCGTAGGAAGGATCTTTGTAAATTAGATTGGAAAACACCAGCTTTTCAAGCAAGCCAAGATTACTTCATTTTTTTATCACTGGGTATGAAGTGCTTTGAAATTTCATAGGGTTACCTAGTGGCTGGTGTAACCATGGAAACTAGAGCATTGTACCAACATGCTCTATACAAAGGGGGCTTCCTTGTAATAAACCTTCCACAGCTATCCTTTCCTTCTGCTTTTGTTTTACGGTTTCCATTCCATAGCAGAGAGATAAAATAGTTAAGGTTAGCATGCTGTTTTACTCTAAGCTGCAATTTAATGATCTACTGTAGCGGTAGCTTGTAATTTTCTGGCACTCGTTGCCACTCTGTGATGGTTCTGCCATTCTGATCATTAGTGGTACATGTTCATGTGCAACCTTATCCATTACTATGACCTTTGCTGCAGGTTCCCTTGATGCAGCTCCTGACCTGGTGGTATATAGATCACAGAGGAATTGGTGCTACTTTGCAAGGTCTTCTGTTGACAGAGATTGTCACAATGGCTGGAAGTTAAAGCACAGCTCCACCCTTCATTCTTTATCTCAAAAGAAATAATACTCAGCTCCCTAACTAGATCATCTGAAACCACTTAGGTAAATAATGCTTACATTTAATTAAAAATCTTAATTTCATCTTAAAATACATTTTTCAAAATATAAGTTTTTCACCTGGGAAAAGGGATATGTGTTTCTGATTTCTTTTTCCTGCAAAAGAACGAAGATTTATATTTTTTCCTCTCTCAACCAATTCTATCCCTAGATGAAGTTTAACAAAGCAACAATGACATCCAGTGGTTGCTGAATTGATCAACAGTTTCTCTTCCCAGTTTCATATAATGAATGTATGCCAGCATTAGCTGCTTCTCTCTCTCCTCCTCCTCTCCCTCTCTCTCTCTCTCCCTCCCTCCCTCCCTCCCTCCTCCCCCCTCTCTCCCTCTCTCTTCCTGCCTTTCTCCTAAGGAATTATCACAAAAGATTTGAAAAAGCTTGTTCAAACAATTTAACAGAGCACATATATCAATGTACTCCGATGTGGGCCAGTTTTTACCTAGAGTATAAACATCATTTTAGAATATGATCCTTTAGAGTCTATGGGATTTAATTTTGAATGGATCTGTACACAATCTGCTGTTAATAAATGTTTACATGTTTGCTAAATAAACTGTCATAGTGTGAAAAATGATTACTACTGGCCTTTTTAAAATTCAACAAGGTTGAAGATGAGGATGACATTTCCCTAAACCTGACATTTGCAGATGTATGATAATTCTAGCTCCTGAAATTCATAGAATTTTTAGGGATAGGACTCCAGGTGTTTTAAAAGCATTTAGATTTATCACCGATGATGGGGCAGCAGAAACGAGCAGGTTGGTTCGAATATCAATTTAATCTTTGTAATAAAGATGATGACTGTTTTGTCTGGGGCTGATTTTCACATGAAAATTTATTTATGGAACATTTTTTTTCATGGGACAACTACATACAATTTGTGGAGATTCATCCCCATGGCTGAAAAGTCACTGTACACAGTCATAATTAAACAGTAGCAACAAAAAGATGACGCATTGCAGTAATGTGTCTGTTGTTAGCGTATGAAAGTGAGCAAATTCAAAGAACCAGCACGCATGTCAAAGCATTTTGGTGGACCTAGTCCAGAAAGATGGTTTAGTATCACTTACAAAACTAAAGCATCAATTCTATAAAACTGTTGAATCCACTTATCACCTACATTACAGAGGTCTTCAAACTTGGCAGCTTTAAGACTTGTGAACTTCAACTCCCAGAATTCTCCAGCCAGCATAGCTTGAAGTCCACAAGTCTTAAAGCTGCCAAGTTTGAAGACCTCTGACCTACAATCTTTGTAAAAAAAGTACAAGTGATTAAAACTTTTCTGTCCCATCATATCGGTGTTTCTCAACCTTGGCAACTTTCAAGATCTGTGGACTTCAACTCCCAGAATTACCCAGACAGCAAAGCTAAGCTTGAGAAACACTGCACTTATACCTTTGCTTTAATTGACTTTTGTGGTCAGATCATCTTGGTATGTATTGCTTTGTTTTCATCTTGTTTGTTTCATTATACAGTCTCGGAGTTTTGGCAGACAAATAAAAAGTGCATCTTCATCCAATGCAGGTTTAAACTGTGAAATCGCTACATTTAAAGGGGGACTTGACAAATTCAGAGACAATCAAGAGCAACCTGTTTACCTGTTTATTTCTTCAATCTCCAGGATTGATATTGGCTGTTTGTCATTTGTGGGTTTCTCAGAGTACTTTCAGGATGATAATCTGCTCTAACTTGGTTCTTCTGTATCTTTTAAAAGGTAAAGGTTCCCCTCGCACATATGTGCTAGTCGTTCCCGACTCTAGGGGCCGGTGCTCATCTCCTATTCAAAGCCGAAGAGCCAGCGCTGTCCAAACACATCTCCGTGGTCATGTGGCAGGCATGACTAAATGCCAAAGGCACATGGAACATTGTTACCTTCCCACCAAAGATGGTCCCTATTTTACTTCTTGCATTTTTTATGTGCTTTCAAACTGCTAGGTTGGCAGAAGGTGGGAAAAGTAACGGGAGCTTGAACCGCTGAACTGCCGACCTTTTGATCGACAAGCTCAGCATCTTAGCCCCTGAGCCACCACATCCCTCTCTGTACCTTTTACCTTACCATTTATTACAATGTAGCTCTTGTAGGACTTGTATGTTGTAAATCAAAACAGACAAGAGTCACAAGGAGCCAAGCTGCCTGGTGCAAGCAACTGGAACTTCTCCTGAATAATCTCAAGCAGAAGCTTTATTGTTAGTCACTTACGTTACGACAATCTCCCAGACTGACTGCATTCCCAGTCAGATAAGGCTTCGGGAAGACTGGGAGAGGTCAGGCCTTTGCTGCTTTCTAGAGTGCAAAGACTCTAAACTTGGCCCCCTCTTTATACTTCCCTCCCGTCTAGCTGAAAATTGGTGTACATCAGTGATGGGTTTCAAAATTTTTTACTACCTGTTCTGTGGGTGTAGCTTGGTGGGCGTGGCATGGATCGGTGGGTGTGGCCTGGTGGGCGTCAGTGGTGGGTTCCTCCCGGTTCGGCCCGGTTCACCGAGCCGGTAGCGGTGACAATATGATGTCACCGAACCAGTTCTGCCCCCCGCCCCACCCCCACCCCTGCATTATTCTTACCTTTTATTTGCCCTACCCCCCAATCTATTGCTGCCTCCTGAGTCCCAGCTGATGGTTAGAGGGAAAAAAACTGTTTAAACTCTTGCTGCTGGGCTTCAAAGGGCCGCCCTACAGCTGATCAGGATTAAAAGAAAACAAGCGAGTAGACCGGTGTCTGCAAAAATACATGAGTAGATCAGTGCCTGCAGAAATAAATGGATAGATCAATGCCTGCAAAAATACATGAGTAGATCAGTGCCTGCAGAAATAAATGGGTAGACCAGTGCCTGCAAAAATACATGAGTAGATCAGTGCCTCCAGAAATAAATGGATAGATCGGTACAGCTCTGCAAGCAGTTAAAAGCCTGGTAGACCAGTACCTCTGCTAAATCCTAAATAATTGTCACATGACCATCAAGCCACGCCCATAAAATAAGCCATGCCCACAGAACCAGTAGTAAAAAAATTTAGAAGCCACCCCTGGTGGGCGTGGCAGGGGAAGGATACTGTAAAATCTCCATTCCCACCCCACTCCAAGGGAAAGTTACTGCAAAATCCCCATTTCCTCCCGATCAGCTGGGACACAGGAGGCAGAGAATAGATGGGGGCAGGGCCAGTCAGAATTTTTACTACCGGTTTTCCAGAACTGGTCAGAACCTGCTGAAACCCATCTCTGGTGCACATGTTGTGTGGTGTACCAGTGGATTTGATGCTTTCCCTATGACATTTCCCTTTCTGGATCAACAAACCTAAAGTGGCTAAATGCAATGACCCTATACTTTACCTCAGGGGTATCACACGCGCAGCACAGATGCAACACGCGCTGGCCATGCCCACCTCCATTTTAGCGAAGTTGGGGAAAGTTGTGATACGTCACATGACAACATTTTGCAAGTTTGACATTACTGCTTTACCTGTATGCCCTCTTCATAGCAGTCCAATGCCCACCACATTTTCCAGCATAGTTAAATCATAGGAAAGCACTTCTAGTTGTTCAGAAATGACTGTTATAGAACCATTTTCCAGAGTTATCCAGAAGTGACTTGGGCTTCCAAGTCATTTTACTGATCTGCTGATGTGGCAAGGGTTTGAAGCCTTGCATTATAAAATCAATCCAGATCCCAGCTGCCTTGACATATGCAAATGTGGGCCCAAAGAAAATGCACAGTGAACCTCAGCTGTGCCCACTACAGTCTACTGTAGCTTCATGTACAGTTAATATACCATTCTACATGTTATCCAGAGACCTAAATCTCTGACATGCACATTTTACTATTTGAATGGCACCATTATTATACAGTAAGATGCTAAAACCACCCAAATCTGCAAAAATGTAAATGACCTGTAGATGGCAGCAATCTCTGGTAGTTCTACTAGAAATGCAGAAAATGGCTGGTGGAAAAGACTATCAGACAGAAATGTTCATCTTTACGGACTTTTTTTTTTCCTACAGACTACTGACCAGTACATTACCCTATGGAATAATTACTGAAATACTGTATTTCTCGCACTATAAGAAGCTCCGGACCATAAGACGCACCTAACTTTTGGGGAAGGGAAAAAAAAATCTGCCTCTGCCTCCCAGCAATTTGCTCTCCTTGCAGCAAACAGCAAACAGCCTGGTCAGAGACCAATCCAACTACTAATCAGCTGAATCAGGCTGTGCTGAAGTTGACCAGGCTGTTTGCTGCAAGGAGGCAAATTGCTGGGAGGCAGAGGCCAAACGGTGGGGGCCAGCGGGTGGGCGGGGCTTTGGCAACATTCGCTCTATAAGGCACACAGACATTTCCACCCACTTTGGGGGGGGAGTGTGTCTTATAGACTGAAAAATATGGTAATTAATGCAGTTCAGGCTACAGGTAGTTCCTGAATAATTAGATATGAAATAGTTTCATTCCTGCCTAATCATTCCTCAGCACTCTGATGAATTTTCTAGGGATTCCGATGCATGTTTAATGCCTGTCCATACAAAAGGATTTGCTACTTAATTGCATATTTTTAATTATCTGAATGTTTTAATATATTACTATTTCAATAATCTAGTAGACTGTCATACAGTGATATAGCTTTATACTTACTTAATAGTTAAGTCCTGCAGTTCCTGCTGCCTTATATATTACATACCTTAAATATGGTTTTCTACTCCAAGTCTGATGGGTTTTTTTTATTTGTTTCTCTTGTTTCTTCTCTCCTTTGTCTAAATTGATATCCCTCTCTCCTTTCCTCCCTGTAATAGTATTGCTGAATTATATCTACATGTGGTTTATTATTTATTTAGCATATGACACGTGTTATAGCCAGGGATCACCAAGGTGGCTGGCTGCCTCTGTGAAAGGAATTTTTTCAGGTGGTGTTATCTTTACCTGCAGGATGCCTGAATGCCGGTAGGCAATCAGAGGAGGCTCCTTTTTTGTCCCTAAGCGGTTTATTTGCTCACGGGAATCAAGCCACTCACCTCAGCGGTGTGCAGACCAGCGTCTTACCACATGAGCCACCACGGTCTCCACTACATGTGGTTATTGACCATAATAAAGGATGTGATGGGATGGGATGCATGGATGCATGGATGGTATTAAATAGTAATTTCCTAAAATATTGTAGCACAGTCCCCATAATCCCTGAATATTCCCCATGCTGGCTAAGGTTGACAGTAGCTGTAGCTTATACTTTTTGGGAAGGCATATGATGTTAAAGGCCTTTGTGCTGCTCTTTGTTCGGACTAGTCCCTGAAGTTTTCTTGGTAAGATTTTTTTGAGAAGTGTTTCCTTGCTTGCTTCTTAGAGCTAAGAGACAGAAAGTCACGGGTCCAAAGTCACTCAGCTGGCTTCATGCCTAAAGTGGGATTAGAACTCATGGCCACCCAGTTACTAGTCTGGTGCCTTATCCAAAATACCAACCTAGTTCAGGAATATTTGTTTACCTAAAAGCCCACTTCCTATTGATTGGAGGATCCAAGCAGGGGACTGAAACATCATCTTTTGAGCCTTCTGCCCCGCAACGCAGAAACTCAATAACCATAGATGCCTGGAAGAATATAGAATTCTGTAATTATTCTGTCATGATGGATTTATTCATGGATTATTTTAATTGCTTTGAATTACATCCAATCTTTTCTCTTGAAGCTCAGAGCAATTTTCATGGAAATCTCCCTTTATGCTTCTCTCTGCAGCAATAAACTTGTAGGATAGCTTGAAATGAAAGAGAGCAACTGATCCAAAGTCACCCACTAAGTTTCCCATGATTGATGACAAGTTTGAACAAGAGCATTACTGACAACTACATCACACTGGCTCTCTTGGATATGTAATAAGAGGAGGTTATCTTTCAGCAAATAATGTACCTTGGCTAAATAAAATTGGCAAAGCACCTTTTTTGCTGTATCTGTTTAATGTTGGTAAATGGTAGCAGTTTTAGGAAATGGTTATTTATCTCTAGGTAGCATAACATTCAGGTTTATTTGTATATTGGATTTAGAATGATTGTGAAAACAAAAACATCAACAGGTCATGAAAATAACCATGCTGTTAAGACAAGAAAGGAGTTTGAATATTTTGCCAATATGCAACCTTAGCCTAAAGAAGCAAATGACTAAAATAATAATTTTAAATCATGTTAAAAATAAGGGGATTAAAATGCCATATCCAGTCAAAACATCTTGCTGACCGGGTGACCAATCATGATATAAATAATAATAATATATTGTAAAAGACCCATAATTTTATGCCCAAAGACCATCCATTAATTTGCCCCAACATACTGTAGTCCTCTCAATTTAGTTTCTGTTGGATCAAAAGGAAGAACTTTGATTTAAGTTCGCTGTAGACTAATCAGCTCAAATAAAAGTAAATTACAAATGAAATATAGGCACTTAAAATAAGCAGTAATTAATGCCATGTCTGGCAAAGTAATTATTTTTTTAGCTTAGTTTTTCATTCATTAGGTCAGTGAAAGCTGGAAGTGCTGTTCAAGATGTTGATCCACTTCAATAGCACATGATGGTACATTGATCATCCGTGGTATTTCCTTCATTTTCTTTTCTGACTTGAGCATTAACCCTGATGATAACCATGCATTCATTTATTCATCACTTTTATGTTTAATATACCATTAAAACAATGGTATATTGTTTTAGCAAGAGTGTCTGAAGCTTTGATTTTGAGGCTTTTTTCTGAATAACTCTCAGTAAACAATTATGTTTTGATCAGGAAACAAATCTGAAATCAGCATAGTTTTCTTTTGGCTCCTGGTTCTGCTTGTTCAATTGTGATTTTCTTTTAGAAATGTCATGTCAGCATTCTTAATGCACTTTTTTCCCTGCTGTGCCTCTTGTTTTGTGATTGTGCTGATCCATTTGTGTAATGTCATATTCAAACGAATTCTTTTATTTGTTTGCATAATTAAGTTATAAAGAAAGAAATTAGCTAGATTTTCTTTGAGTAGCATCTTCAGGAAAAACAGAAATGAGTAAAAAAATACATTCAGAAATTCTCAATGAATGTAGTCATGATACAGACCTGTACAGGGGTGGGTTCTACTTACCTTTACTATCGGTTCGCAACGGGGCCACACGCGCGCTCTTCTGCGCATGCGCAGAAGCGTTCTGATGACATCGGGGTTGGTGGGCGGAGCCTCCCGCCAGTTTTACTACATAACAGTTTCCATGAAAATAGAAGTATTTCACATAATGTGATAGTTTTATTTATAGATGGTCAATGTAAATATCACACCATACAGTATACAGTGTACAGTATACACCATACAGTGAGAAAACTCTTCTGCGCATGCCCCAAGATGGCGCTGTCCGGGTGAGATCCGTCCGATGATGGGACGATTTCTGGTCATTTGGGGGTCTGGGGAGCTGACTTGACCATCTACAGCCCCAGCCCCAGTTGTGGGAGCCTCTGCCCAGCCTGTTGAGGGCTTTTTCGCCCTCCGGAGAATTGCGGCTGGGCGGAGCTGACGCGAGAGGCGCTGCCGGAGGACGGCGGCCTGGGTGCGGCAGTTTTCTTCTGCGGCAGAGGCCGCGGAGGCTGGGGCGGCCTCGGCCCCAGTTGTGGAGCCTCTGCCCAGCTTGTTGAGGGCTTTTTGCCCTCCGGAATATTGCGACTGGGCGGAGCCGACGCAGGAGGCGCCGCGGGAGGATGGCAGCCTTCTTCTGCGCCGGAGGCCGCGGAGGCCGGAGCGGCGGCGGCTGTGGGCGCGGCGGCGGCAGCATGGAGCGGGCCCTTCCCTCCCAGGCCCTGGATGCTGTTCCGGTGGTCCTGGGATGTGTTGAAGGGCCGGTTTCCGAACGGTGTCGACGATGGCAGCTGAGGCGGCAATGGCGGCTGTGGCTCGATGGCGAGATGATGGCGGCGGCGGCCTGGTGCTTAGCAGTGAAGAAGGGGGGAGATACGGCCGCTCTGTTTCTGGCCTTACTATCTATACCATGGAATAGACTATCTGACCTGGGGGCTGGAGTCTGGAAGCGGGAGATACAATCAGGGGGATTTATGAAGTTCTGGGGGCCGGAGAGGCTGGAGTGCGGCCAAAAAAAACTGGTCATCTGGTCGCCTCGATTGATCTCTCCCCCCCCATGCCTTTGACTTGGTCTTCGGCTCCCCGCTTCCAGTTTGTATCCAGCTGTATGTTATCCCTCCCTTTTGAATATCTTCTCTCCCTCGGGTTTAACATCATCATGCCTCTATGGTTTGGCTCCTTTTTCATCTTGTGCCCCAAGCTGGAGGGTGTTTGGGCAATTGTCATGCGGGAGCTGAGGGAGTTGTTGCCTTTCACCAACGGAGGAATAGACCATCTAACTTTCCTAAGCCCTTTCCATCTGGGCTAGCCACCGTGAGAGGGTGGCTTGGATTTTTACCTCCAATTTTTTTTTTTTATTAAAAAGTTTTATAAGAAATACAAACAATTTTCTCCCCCCCACCCTTCCCCTTCCCCACATAAATTTATACATTTTCTTATACATAAGAAATCCTCCATATACATATTTCCCTTAAAGAAAGCATTACAATAAAACATTTTAATTATCTTCGGAGTTGCTCTTCTCCTTCTTCCCTCATTCCACAACAAACCTTCTTCTCCTCCTCCTTTCTTTCCCATCCCCCCTCCTCTTCCCTCCTACCTCTTCTCCCACCTCATCCTACTTCCTTTCCCTTTCCCCCACTTCTCTCTTCTTTTCCCCCTTCTCGCCTTCACTCCTACTCCTGTCCCCTTCCCTTCCCTTCCTCCTCTCCTTTCTTCCATTCCTCTCCCTCCCTCTCCTCTTCCTACCCCCTCCTCCTCTCTCCTTTCTAACTTCTTTGCTGTGAAATATTTTCCTCCTTTAGTATCTGAGCAACTCCTATATTCTAGAATACACTTTCTTCTGCTAAGACATTTCACTATTCATCACTTCCCCCCCTCCCTTATCCCCCCTCCCCACCCCACCCCTGACTTCCCAGAGCAAAAACAGGGTATAGCATCTAACAAACATATGCTAAAATAAACTAACAAATTATAAAGTTCAAAGCTCCCACATGTTCTTTAACTCCCTTTGCTCCAATTCAACAACCTCCCTTTTATAAA
Source organism: Arizona elegans (assembly GCA_022577455.1). Lineage (NCBI taxonomy): Eukaryota > Metazoa > Chordata > Lepidosauria > Squamata > Colubridae > Arizona > Arizona elegans. The sequence goes on along the minus strand of JAKOOJ010000001.1, from coordinate 228,744,163 downwards.
TTCTCAATACCAATTAAATTAAATTCATTCTTCCTACTTATATAGAAAAAAAAGAAAAAAAAAACCTTTTTCTTAATGCATAATCCGATACTTTAGCAGTCTTACAAACAATAAAAATCATGAATAAATTCCATTTCTATACCAGAGAAAAAATTTTCATCTTAAAATCTTGCACATTTTATCTCATATATCTTATTAAAATAATATAGTCTAATGTTAAGCATTTTAAAAATCTCTTAATACCTTTAAAACACTTATTTACCAAATATAAATTTCAGAATCTATAGGAGGGTATCCTTCAATTTTTCAGTTAACCGTCTTAATACCTCTAACTTTTTTTTAAAAAAAAACAACCCTTAACTATCCAAAACTAATTATCAGTTTACAATAAAATTCTGAGTTTAACATTAATCCTCTTCGCTTCAAAGAGTTAGACATCCTAAAAACTTATACAATTTATCTCATATATCTTGTAGAATAATATAACCTTATGTTAAACATTTTAAAAATCTTTTAATACCATTAAAACACATATTTGCCCGTTGCCAATTTCAAGAATCCACAGGAGAATATCTTTCTTAATCTTCTGTTCTTCACTTCTTTTTGTATTTTTTCCAATCCATTTTTTTTAAAAGTTCTTTCAACAATCCCCCCAGTTTTATTTTGGAAACTTTTAAAATAGTGATTTGAGGTTGATGTTTCTGAAATACTCGCTCTCTTCTTGAAGTCAGATTTTCTAACTTAAAATCCTCATCTCGTCTCTTCTGGTTTGTATAATCATTCAATCCATTTCTTTGTCCATATAACCAAAATTTGTTGCCATAAAGATTGTCAGCTTGCAATAAAGAAACCATTTATTGCTTTTCTGTCATTGGAATGGAAACGTCCACCAAAACCTTTATTTCAGCTGTACCAGCCAATCTCTTCATCCTGTCCATTTCCTGATCTTCCAAAAACAAATTCTTCTGAATAATTTCCTGCTTATAATTTCCCAAGCTATTTTTTGAAAAAGCCCTTTCAATTGTATTCAGCAGGGCTGAGGTAAAAAAGTCTAAAAGTTCTTGAAAAGCCTGGACAGTCACAGCTTGGGAATTTGCTGATTCACCAGCCCTGTTGTCAGCCATATTTCAGCTACTTTGTATTTATCCAGCTATCAGGACAACAATTCAACTTTTTTCCACACAGTATAAAGACCAGATTTTAGTTAAAATCAGAACCAAATTCTTTTCCTCGATACCAAATTCTTTTCCTGGCCGCTTCCATTTAAAACTTTCTCTTAGGATGTAATCCAGTAGCTGTAAAGTGTTAACAAGCCTTAACGAGCACTTCCCCTGGTAGTTTCTTCCTCCCGCCCTCAGGCGCCATTTTCTGCATAATAAAGCGGAGTTAAAGTGTTACTTGCAAATTTCCTTTTGTTTTCTCCTGATTTGCTCCGTCTGCGATCGAAGTAAAGCTGTTAAAAATCCCCCGTTGATTTTCTGCAGATTCTGGTCGCAGCTTCTAGCTCCGCTTCAGCGGAGTCGTTTCTGGTCCGGAGTGGCTTGACAGGCTTCAATAGGGAGCCCACACCCTTTGCACCCCAGGATTTCTCCTAGCGCACTTGGGGGGGCTCTACCCCCGCCTGTTGACTCTATTCTCTCCCCTTTGCCCGGGGAGAGGGTTCCAAGCCTCCAGACAGCAGTTTTCCGGCTGTTCTGGGGCTTTTACGGAACCAGAGAACGGGCGCTCAAAAGAGAGCGTCTTCAAAGCTGCGGAGCCAGGCAGGAAGTCTTTTGATTTTTACCTCCAATTTTGATGAACTGACACAGGACTCCTCCCACTGCAGTGAGAGGGCAGTGGAGTCCAGCCTACCGGCTTTTAGGTCCATCTTGCTCCAATACCTTAGACTATTCATCAAACTCCTGACCAGACTTTCTACCTCTCATTTATGTATGGCTTATACCTCGGCAGACCTGCTTGCGCTGCGAGATGCCCCCCTCTCGCGGCGATGGCCTTCCATGTTATCAAAGGCCTACCTTAAGGATGGGCTTTGGAGCCCTGAGAGGTGGCATGTTTCAAAGTGGGGATTAAGGGGTTTTTTAATCAGGGTTTTTAATAATTTTTTAAGGGGAACCGGGAGGATGACCAAAGGGGATGGGGGGGTAATCCACCAAGGTCAGAGCCGAGCCCGGCACGGGGTAACGGTTTGGAGGACACTGGACGAGGGAATGGGGAGGGGGCGGAGGGCTATCCCAATAAGGGTAATACCATCAGCACGGTGGTTGGGAGGGGCAGATATGGTGGGAGCAGGGGGCCACATCATGTGTTGGGGACGCGCACTTGCTGTTTGAGAGCAATTGCGCGCCCCGGCCCCCAAAGCTCCCCTCGGATACTAGGTGGCTTAGATACTCGGGACCTGGGCCTGCGGTTGATGCTGTGCAACGCTAGGTCTGTTGTAAATAAGGCCTCCCTCATTCACGATCTTATCCAGGAGGGGGGTGCAGACCTGGCAGGTATTACGGAGACCTGGTTGGGACCGGAGGGAGGAGTCCCTCTGGTCGAGATGTGCCCACCAGGTTTCAGAGCATACCATCAACCAAGAGCCCAGGGGAGGGGCGGGGGTGTGGCGGTTATTATTAAAGAAGGTCTTGGTTCGAGGGAGACCACTGTGCCTCAGATTGCTGGATGTGAATCCCTCTTCGTGAGATGGGGTCTTGGGGTTCAGATGGGCTTGCTGCTTGCGTACCTGGCTCCCTGCCGCGTGGCAGCAGCCCTGCCTGAGCTACTCGACGTGATAGCCACGGTGGCAGTTGATACACCCAGGCTTATGGTCATGGGTGATTTCAACTTGCCATCCATTGGTGAAAGGTCTGGGATGGCTCGGGAGTTCATGGCTTCCATGACGGCCATGTTAGTTCATGGCCCCACTCATGGGGGGGGGAACACACTCTAGACTTGTTTTTCGTCTCTGGCCAGTGGTAGAGTGATCTTGTTATAGGGGATATAGACATGGAACCCTTGTCATGGTCAGATCACTCACTCCTTCGTCTGGACCTTCGTACCGCTACACCCCACCGCAGGGAGGCGGACCCAATTAGATGGGTCCGCCCCAGGCGCCTGATGGATCCTGATAGGTTCCAGACGGAGCTTGGGCCAATTCCTGATGATCTGGCACACGACTCGGCCGAGGACTTGGTAGCTGCCTGGGATCGGGCGGCTGGTGGGGCCTTGGATCGAGTCGTGCCTTTGCGGCCTCTGACCCGGTGTCAATCCCTCGCGGCTCCTTGGTTTACCGAGGAGCTGAGGGAGATGAAACGCCGGAAAAGACGCCTAGAGAGCGGTTGGAGGGCCAGTCGCGCTGAATCTGACCGAACACTGGTAAGGTCGCATATTAAGACCTACCTAGTGGCGATAAAGACGGCAAAGTTTAATTACTTTTCCGCCTCTATTGCGTCATCAGGGAATCGTCCGGCAGCCCTGTTCAGGGTAACCCACTTCCTGCTCCATCTGGGAGCGCGGGAGGATCCCTTGGAAGGCAGGGCGGAGGATTTCGGACAATACCTGTATGACAAAATTGCTCAGATCCGGGGGGACTTGGACTCTGACTGGGTAGATCAGGGCAGGGTGACGAGGAATAGTCTTGAGAATGTTATCTGGGAGGAGTTTGATGCTGTGACTCCTGATGATGTGGACAGGATTTTGGGGAGACTTAGTGCGGCCACATGTTTACTGGACCCGTGTCCCTCCTGGTTGGTACTGGCCTCCCAGGAGGTTACACGAGGCTGGCTCCAGGGTGTTATCAACGCTTCGTTGAGTGAGGGTCACTTCCCTGCGGCCTTGAAAGAGGCGGTGGTGAGGCCTCTCCTCAAGAAGCCATCCCTGGATCCGGCAATATTGGCTAATTACCGTCCTGTCTCCAACCTTCGCTTTCTGGCGAAGGTTGTTGAGAGTGTGGTCGCGCGACAGTTTCCACAATTCCTGGAGGAAACATCCTATCTGGATCCGTTCCAGTCTGGTTCCAGGCCTGGGCACAGCACGGAAACGGCATTGGTCGCGTTGGTTGATGATCTCTGGAGGGCTCGGGACAGGGGTTGCTCCTCTGTTCTGGTCCTGTTAGACCTCTCAGTGGCTTTTGATACCATCGGCCCTTTCTTGATCGGGATTCCCTGTGCACAGTCACTCATGCCCTCGTGACCTCTTGCCTTGATTACTGTAACGCTCTCTACAGGGGGCTCCCCTTGAAGAGCACCCGAAGGCTCCAACTGGTCCAGAACGCAGCAGCGCGGGTAGTGACGGGAGCAGCATGGCGCTCCCACGTAACACCGCTCCTGCGCGAGCTGCACTGGCTCCCAGTGGTCTTCCGGGTGCGCTTCAAGGTGTTGGTTCTCACCTTTAAAGCGCTCCATGGCATAGGGCCTAGCTATCTTCGAGACCGCCTGCTGCCACCGACGACCTCCCATCGACCCGTGCGCTCCCACAGAGAGGGCCTCCTCGGGATGCCATCAGCCAAACAATGCAGGTTGGTGACCCCCAGGGGGAGGGCCTTCTCTGTGGGGGCACCTAGCCTCTGGAATCAGTTGCCCCCAGAGATAAGGAGAATCCATGACCTCAGTGCCTTCCGTCGTGCCCTTAAAACCTTCTTTTTCCAACAAGCCGGGCTGGCCTAACTCTTTTTAAGTGTTTTTAATTGTTTTTGTTTATTGTTTTAATTAATGGGGCCAAATTTATATATATTTTTAATTGTATTTTAATATTTGTATTTGATGTTTTTATTTGGCTGTTCACCGCCCTGAGTCCTCAGGGAGAAGGGCGGTATACAAGTTCAAAAATAAAATAAAATAAATAAATAAAATAAAATAACTTTTTCAACAGAAGAGGGGGTAAATCCTGATCCATTTAATTACATATGGCAGCCAAGTATTATTCTTTCAAATTTGGAAATTAATCAAGTTTTGAGAAAGCAACTGTTGTTGACTTTATTTTCTTAGCAATACTTGCACATCTCTTCAGTTATGGATGAAATTCACGGAAACTTTCTTCTGCAGATTCAATTTTTCTAATGTTTGAAATGGTTTAAATATTAACAAAATGTTAATTTTCTTAATTCTGTGTCTTACAGCCACAGAAAGTCTGCTTTTTCTTTATTTTTTTATTTATAACTTGAAAAAGTGTTAAGATAAAATATCTGGCTAAGATTATAGGAAAACATTTTTGCAAACTGTGCTAAGGTATTTTAATCTTTTTATTGAATTGTCTTGGCTTTTGATTGGCAAGTTAGTTTCTAAAAAAAAGAAGAGTTCTTTCAGTGTGAAATATCGTAGATATACATCAGTATTCAACCATAAAACGGATACATCGGGAGAAAATGATCCTAAGATACGGAAACAATTCATAGATTAATAAAACAAACATCTGCTCTTACATTAACAACAGAGATATATTTTATATAGCATTGTTATGTAGCTCTATAAAATTTCAGAACTGCATGGAAAGCTGTCACGTATAAGAGGGAATGGAGTTATTCTCTATTGCCCTTCATGGCAAGACTAGAAAAAATGGGTCATCTGTCAGATGATGGGTTTTGCACTGAACAGAATATTGCACTAGATAATGCCTGAGGTTCCTTCCACATCTATGATTCCAAGAGCACATTTAGTATCTTGGTTAAGATATCAGGCACTGAGAGACTTTGAGTTCCAATTCCATTTTAGACACAAAACCATATAGGTGACTTGGGCCAGTCCCTCTCATTCAGTCCTAGGAAGGTGGCAGGGACAACCCACTCCTGAAATCTTGCCATGAAAACTGCAAGACCAGGTCCAGGCAGTCACCAGGAGTCAAGAATGACTTGAAGGCATTAAAAAAAAAAAAAAAAGGAGGGGAGAGCAAATAGCAGAAATCTTGCAGAAATGGAAATAATCATGCAATAATGGTTAGGTATTAGGCTTTGCTTATCATATCACATACTTCCTTCAATCACTTTCTTTTCTATTTGAGTTATAAAACCTGCCTCTTCATAATCTCATGCTCAGATTATATTTCCAGTTGCAGGGGACATTCGTGCTCATCAGTGATGGGTTCCTCCTGGTTCAGCCCGATTCCGCTGAGCCGGTAGCGGTGACGATATGATGGTTCTGGCCCCCACCCCCGCCCCCCGCATTATTCTTACCTGTTATTTGGCCCCACCCCCAATCTATTGCTGCCTCCTGAGTCCCAGCTGATCAGCTGGTAGGAAAAAAAACTGTTTAAACTCTTGCCGCGGGCCTTCAAAGGGCCACCCTATAGCTGATCAGTGTTAAAAGTCAGTGTGGTGGTAGACTGGTGCCTGCAAAAATAAATGGGTAGACCAGTGCCTCCAAAAGCAAATGAGTAGACTAGTGCCTGCAAAAATAAATGGGTAGATCGATGCCTCCAAAAACAAATGCAAGCAGTTAAAAGCCTGGTAGACCAATACCTCTGCTAAATCCTAAATAATTGTCACATGACCATCAAGCCACAAAATAAGCCATGCCCACAGAACCAGTAGTAAATTAAAGTAAATTAAAGTAAAATTAGAACCCATCCCTGGTGCTCATGCACAAAAGCTTACCCACCCCACTGCAGCCCTCCGGCTCCCCGTAAATTATGAAGGGCCAACACTTACACTTGAGATTGAAAGAATCATGGTTAGGGAATTCTTTATTTCTTTGACTTTTCATAGAATACAGATGATTGAACAAACTTCATTGTATTACATTCTTGTTTAAATTATCTTTCCATTGATATATAATTTTATGGTACTACTCCAAAAAAAAGTGGTGTTATTAGCCATCAAACCTCAAAAATACACTTTCCCCAAAAGGTTTCCACAATTTTGGCCACTACTGTAGCTTATGGTTAAAATTTGGATCAGAGCAAATCTCAGATCAGTTTGCATTACATCGTGTTGCCTTTGAAACCTGCATCTGAAATTTGATTTACAACTTACCATCTTCACACCTCAAATTCAAACCTGATCTCCAGGTGATTCTCACTCTGCTACTATATATTTGAGTTATTTTTGTCGTCTATTCTTGATGACTAGCTACTTTATTAAGGCTGAATTACTGCCAATAAGATGTCACAGAATAATATTTCTCGGTACAGTAATTAATTCTAAAAATGTAACATTCAATTTTCACTTTGTGTAAGTGAAACATGCCACCTGTTGCCTAAATCTGTTATTGCAGCAGAACAAATTGATCTCTGTGTATATATATACTGTATACACAGACACACACACAAACACACTAGGGGTGAAATGGTCCCAGATCGGACTGGATGACCTGATCCGGTAGCGATTTTTCCCTGTGGTTCAGCGACCCGGTAGCGATCGCTGCCCAGATGTCATTACTTCCTGGTTTTAACCAGGAAGTAATGTTATTTTACCTTCTGCGCATGCGCAGAAGGTTTTGCACATGCGCAGAAGGTTTCTGTGTGCATGTGACGCACACGGCACGTGCACTTCTGAACCGGTAAGGAAGGTAAGTAGATTTCACCCCTGAAGCACATACAATTTATACAGCTGCCTATCTTTCAACAGTGATTCTAGATAATGAAAAATTAACACAGTAACAACAAAACAAACACAATTAACTATTTTTCTGTTGGGACTGGTCTATCAGGGGCACCTGGTCTACCCAAATATATGATGGAGCATACTGCTTCCGCTATCGCCTTTCAGCCCCATTCCAGGAGCCTTTCAATTTACCGACAAAGAAATGAAATAGCTATTCTAGTCTCCCTTTATTTCTTTGTCAGTAAATTTAAATCTAACACAAACACAATTAACTTTAGATTAGATTAGAATTCTTTATTGGCCCAGTGTGATTGGACACACAAGGAATTTGTCTTTGGTGCATATGTTTTCAGTGTATTTTTTTTTAATTTGATTTTTGATTTAATTTTTAATAAGAGCCTGTAGTACAGTGGACTAAAGCACTGTTATTAACAGATTAACATCTGCTGCTTGCAATTACTGCAAGTTCAAATCTCACCACGCTCAAGGTTGACTCAGCCTTCCATCCTTTCAAAGGTAGGTGAAATGAGGACCCAGATTATGGGGGCAATAAGCTGACTTCATATGAAACATACAAAAGTATGAGGCTATTGCTTAACGCATTGTAAGCCGCCCTGAGTCTCCGGAGAAGGGCAGCATATAAATTAAAGCAAAAAAAAAAAAATGATTTATATGCCGCCCTTCTCCGGAGACTCAGGGCGGCTTACAATGTGTTAAGCAATAGCCTTCATACTTTTGTATATTTATACAAAGTCAGCTTATTGCCCCCAAAACTGGGTCCTCAATTTACCTACCTTAGAAAGGATGGAAGGTTGAGTCAACCTTGAGCCTGGTGAGATTCAAACTTACAGTAATTGCAGACAGCTGGTGTTAATCACAATGCTATCAGTCTGCTGAGCCACCAGGCCCATATATAAAAAGAAAAGATACATTTGTTAAGAATCATAGGGTACAACACTTAATGATAGCCATAGGGTACAAATAAGCAATCAAATCATATTAGGAAACAATCAATATAAATCGTAAGGATACAGCAACAAGTTACAGTCATACATTAAAAAACAGCAAATGCAAACAATCACAATAACACGTGACGATCTAAACATTCATTTCATTTTTACAATCAGCAAGAAAACTGTGACAAAACCAACCAACATCTGAGTTTACCTAAGACCTAACCTAAATGCCTGATGGACCTTAAAGAAGGCTAATGCTAGGATCAGGGCTGTGGGATCGGATATCCAAGGCTGGAGAAGAAAAAGCACTGGTTCATGTCATATCAGTGGTGGGTTGCTACTGGTTCTCCCCTGTTCAGGAGAGCTGGTAGTGGAAATATTGATAGGAGAGCGAACTGGTTTGCTCTGAACATTAGTTGGGCCCTCCCTCCCGGCCCCGGTGCTATACCTACCTTGATTTCTTTTGCTTTTAGCTCAGCTGTAAGGCGCGGCAGAGTGGATTCCCATGCCTCAGCTGTTTTTTTACTCAATGAGCTTGCGCAAAGTGCTAGCTTGGCGCACATGCGAGCGAAGCGAGCAAGCACATGGCGATCGCGCGCAAAGTGCATGCGCGATGCGAACCGGTGGTAAAACTGGTTAGAACCCACCACTGTGTCATATGTATTCAGACAACAGGATAACATGTTGAAGAATGTGTCCTTTTATTTCTCACAATAAAGAGCTCTGGAGATAGACAAAAAGGGTACTAGTGGTCTCATGAGATCCTCTGGATACTCATTTTGACCCTTGTTCTAGAGTGGAAGTGGGTATGCTGGCTCAGGGATTCTGGGAGTTGAAGTCCACAAGCCATAAAGGGTCTATACTTGCCCACCCTATTCTAGAAGGAAATAAGGCATTAGAACAGTGGTAAAATCCAATTTTTTTTACTACCGGTTCTGTGGGCGTCACTTGGTGGGCATAGTGTGACTTGGTGGGAGTGGCAGGGGAAGGATACTGCAAAATCTCCATTCCCATGCCACTCCAGGGGAAGGATACTGCAAAATCTCCATTCCCTCCCCACTCCTGGGGGAAGGATATTGCAAAATCTCCATTCCACCCCCCCTCTGGGGCCAGCCAGAGGTGGTATTTGCCGGTTCTCTGAACTGCTCAAAATTTCCGCTACCTGCTGGATTTCACCCCTACATTAGAAACAGGAGAGGCAAAAAAATTCCCACTAGCGAAAAAATGGCTTGATCCCAGTTCCTAGATTGCCTGAAGTACAGGTAGTCTTTGATGTAGGACCACAACTGAGCCCAAAATTTCTATCGCTAAGCAACACATTTGTTAAGTGAGCTTTGCCCCATTTTATGACCTTTCTTGCCACAGTTGTTAAGTGAATCGCTGCAGTTGTTAAATTAGTAACACGGTTGTTACATGAATCTGGCCACCCCCATTGATCTTGCTGGTGAGAAGATTGTAAAAAGGTGATCATATATTTATGCAACTGTCATAAATATGAGTCAGTGGCCAAGTGCCTGAATTTTGATAATATGATCATGAGGTTCCTGCAACGGTCGTAACTGTGAAAAACAGTCATAAGTCACTTTTTTCAGTGCCATTATAACTTCAAACAGTCACTAAACAAACTGTTGTAACTCGAGGATTACTTGTAAATTCGGTCACCTGCTCAGTGGAGAAAGTGATGTGGTGTCTACAGGTAGGGCTCTAGTCTGGGAGTTACATCGTGGTTTCGGGGTGGAGTACCATCAGTACGCTGATGACACTCAGCTGTACATCTCCACCCCGGATCACCCCAACGATGCCCTTGAAGTGATGTCCTGGTGCCTGGAGGCCGTACGGATCTGGATGGGGAGGAACAGGCTCAGGCTCAACCCATCCAAGACCAAGTGGCTGTGGTTTCCGACATCCCGATATAGTCAGTTGACGCCATCACTGACTATTGGGGGCGAATCATTGGCCCCCACAGAGAGGGCTCGCAACTTGGGCGTCCTCCTGGACTCACGGCTGTCTTTAGAAGAGCATTTGACGGCCGTGACCGGGAGGATTTTTTATCAGGTTTGCCTGATTCGCCAGTTGCGTCCCTTTCTGGATCGGGACTCGTTATGCACGGTCACTCATGCCCTTGTCACCTCCCGCCTGGACTATTGTAACGCTCTCTACATGGGGCTCCCCTTGAGGAGCACCCGGAGGCTCCAACTGGCGCAGAGTGCGGCCGCGCGGGTGGTAATGGGAGCGACATGGCGCTCCCATGTAACACCTCTCCTGCGCGAGCTGCACTGGCTCCCGGTGGTCTTCCGGGTGCGCTTCAAGGTTTTGGTTACCACCTTTAAAGCGCTCCATGGCTCAGGACCTGGTTATCTACGGGACCGCCTACTACCACTAATAGCCTCCCACCGGCCAGTACGCTCTCATAGAGAGGGACTCCTCCGGGTGCCGTCAGCCAAACAGTGTCGACTGGCGGCCCCCAGGGGGAGAGCCTTCTCTGTGGGGGCACCTACTATCTGGAATGAGCTCCCCCCGGAGATACGGAGGATCCCGGATCTGCGCTCCTTCCGCCGTGCTGTGAAGACCTTTTTATTCCATCAAGTGGGCTTGGCCTAATCTCTTCCCTTTTTAAATATTTAAATTTTAATCTATTTTTTAAATTATCGGGGTATTTTAATTTGTCTGGGCCAAATAATTTAATTTGATTTTATTGGGTTTTTAAATTTTGTGTATCTATGTATTTTATTGTTGGCTGTTCACCGCCCTGAGTCCTTCGGGAGTAGGGCGGTATACAAATCAAATAAAACTAAAACTAAACTAAATGCTGCATGCCTAGCTGTCCAAGCAGGCGACTTTAATTCTTCCATCAGCGTGGAACTACAGTGGTGGAACCATCTTTAATATGCCTCCTTGACCCATCAGAAAAGTATGCTTGCATGAAATTTAAAATTCTGCAATTGCTGCACCCTTTTTTTGTTACAGTATCAAAGAGATTGACGAATTATTGTTCTAATGTGGGATAATTTAAAAAAAGCAACTGATAAATTCCCTGTGATCTAAGGATTGGTTCTCAGACTGATAAAATGGTTGTGTACTGTAAATGATTGTAACCGCACAAGATTGATTGTATCAACTACCTTTGTCATGATTCCATTTCACAGGGCAGACTAATCTGGGACAGGAGTGGCTTCAATGACTCCCAGAAAGAGTGCTAATGACCAGATGACTGCAAGGAATATAAATCCTTCCATTCCACACCATTCAGTCAGAACTGGAGAAGTTTCTTGGATGAGAAGCAAAATGTCTTCAAGGAAAAACTAAGTCCAGTTACCTCTTGAAAAAGCACCTTTGGGACTGGGACAGGAGTGCTAAACATACTTGCTGGGAAGTATTCCAGAGCCTTCTGGAATCCATCAGTTTTGGGGGATAGCCGTTTTAACAAGTCCCACAGCCTACAGAGAGGAACGGTCCTTGCAAATAACAACTTCGGAAAGTTGTTTTCAATTAAATCAAATGATTTGCCCGTGTATCCAAGTTTTATCTTCTTTGACTGTCAGCAGCTTTCCATGATCCTACAAGCAGAGCGCTTCCCCAAACCAGGGAATCAATTTGAAAATTTCTGCCTGCATTCAGTTACTAAATAATCATCTTCTTGTAAATGGGATTAAATTCTAGAAAATAAATATATAAATAGATCGCCCCTATCACTACCGGGTGTATCTGAAACCTCATATACAGGCAAGCAAAATGAGGTTTACAATTAAACTGCTGAAATATTGGTTTACTGATAGGCAGAAGATGGCGATATTGACCAGTTTTTCAAACGGTAACCAAGACAACTACAGAATTCAGAATAACCTATTTCATTACAGAAGCACAGCAGTAAACTTTCTGATGCAAGGTCTGGTGTTTTAAGGTAGTGTTTCAACATTAGATCCAAACCCCTGCTTAGCATTCAATATATGTATCTGATATTGTCTGAATTATTTTATTTTATTAATTTATTTTATTAATATATCTATTTTTTCTGTTCCCTAAGATACCTGTGCTGAGATACTATATATGGCTATATAAACTACTAATGGACTTTGGGATATATGATCTGTTTTCTGTTAGATGACAAAAATATATTTCTGGGTTGTACTCTATTGCATTGAGGACAATTAAGTAAAAAAAAAAAGAGAGAGAGAGAGAGAGAGAGAGAGAGAGAGAAATAATGTCATCTGGAAAAATAAAGTCTGTGTCAACTATTTTTAATCAGGTTATGAGTTATTTAGTATATAAAATAAACAACATAAGCATAATGCTCCATTTGGATGAATAATATAATACTTGATCACCAATGATTTTCTATCATATTGTTGATACAGTACATACAGAGCATGTCCTGAAGATGCACTTTCAAAACTGGACTAAGTTAATTATTGGTGGCATACAGTTGTTTAAGGCATATCTGCCAGAAGTCCCTGCAATTTACTCAAAAATCTTACTTTTCCATTAGCTCTTAAAGACAGATTTGTGTTTATCTGGTTTTATCCAGTCTACTCTTCCTTTCTATATGATTAAGGTTTTATATTTCTATAGATTTTTGTTGTTATCTTTTAAAATTAGGAATGAGAATTGTTAATGGAAACTTGTTAAAAGCAATATTGACTCACATTAAGCAGAAAAAATAAAATAGATATTATATAGTTGTCTAGTTGAGGCTTATAAATTGATAGGCATTTGGTAGGACAGAAATTAAAAGTAAGCAAATTTTCATCCCACCCAGTTGCATAATATTCAACAGATGTCTTCACTGAGTTTATAATGTGTTCATTGATACTGATTTTGTATTTAATATTGAACTTTGTTTCTTGACAGTTCTACCACATAATAATAATAATTGCAGGATAGGCAACTGACTGTTGGGCTGGAACCAAGAATGTAACTAAAGCGGTAAAAGAGAAATTGAACTGTCTTTTTTTTTTAATTGAAAAAGTTTTTCAAATACAGATTTTTCCCCACTTTTTTCCCCCTCCCTCCTCCCTAACCCCCCCTCCCCTCCCCCCATGGCTTCTCCAAAATAAAATCCAAATTAATATCAAATTATATAATACTTTACCATCCTTTTACACCACCCCCCACATGCTAACCATTTCTTTTCTAACATTATTATTATATCTCCACTATACTATACTATACCTTTCAAAGCAACCTTCAGCTATATAACTATATAATAATTCTAATTTAACATTTATTCAACTCATAATCTACTCATTTTTTCCACCCCCATACATATATCTCTTAATTCACATCTTTTACATATATTTATATCTAAACATAACAACCCTTTTCCTAAACTAAACAGTCAGTAACCTAACCTATCTCCACCCATTTTCCTACAGGTCTACCATACATGTTATTTTTAATATCTTTGTTCTTCTGCCCACACCACATAACTAAAAAATATTTCCATATATTAATAAAATACTCAAATGACTTTAAATTTGTAATCCATATAGTATCTTCTGTAATGTCTTTCAACTAGATTATTAATTCCATCACCCATGTTAGGGTAACATCAGGTTCAGCTTCCAACAGTATATTCAATCTTCCATTACCATCTGCCCCCATCAATAATAAGTATTTTCGTATATAAAAAACCACCCGAGTAACTTTATATTTATATTCCATGTAAGAAATTGAACTGTCTCTTGACAGGAGTTATAAGTTACAGTACAGCACATATGAGGCTAGTTGAGGAGAAGGGAATAAGATTGTTTAGAATAGTGGCCAAGGCACAAGCTAGAAACTGTGGGTCCATGAACTCTACTCCTGGGGTAATCACTTTCTTTCACCCTAAGAAGACAAGAGCCTTTTCACTTCCAAAAACCTTGCCAAGGAAACTGCACAGAATAAACACACGGACACACAGACACACACACAGAGACAGAGAGAGAGGTGGGGGGGTGAGAGAGAGAATAATCAGTCAATATAATCTCTTGTATATTCAAGAGACAAAATGCTTTGGGACCATAATTTGTAGAATTTACTTTCAACACAATCAGTGGCTGGAAAATGTGATCCTATCTCATTTGGAAACCTCGAAATTATGATGCTCTTAAAATGAGCATAGGACTGCAACCTTTATACTTCTATGTGCAATTTTCCTGGACAAAGAAAGAGAGAAAGAGAAAGACAGAGAGACAGACAGAGAGAGATTACCAATTAAATAAATTAGCGGCCAAATGTACTTTTTAAAAAGAAAATTCATGCAAAAATAAAATGGGACATAGAAACCATGTTTGGTACTCATTGGTGTATATTTACACTTCAAAACTATGAAAGGAAAACGTGGCAAAGCTAACTGATCTTTGCATAAAAATGGACTTCAAAGCTCACATGTGTTCCTGTTCATTATGTGCTGACAGATTTCCAGTTGAAGGTGATTGCCTCTGATTACCGAAGGCTATTGTGATAGCATTTTCATCTACCGCTTTTTAGAAAGCTATTTGTTGTCTTTTGTTGACCACAACAACCGCAGCAAAGGCTTTGCAGTATGGGCACAAGTGGCAGGTGTAATTGAAAAACAGACAAAATCTACTAGATTTTCATAATGCTGTGAACTATGAATAAGGGAATGAAATCTCTTCAATGGTCAGATATTTATTGTTACTTTGAAGCTCCCACCACCACTGGAACTGACCAGAAGCTAACACCTATTCTTTTAAATAATTATTGGATTAGGTTTTCTCATTCACTCTATTATGTGTAGTATCCTACTTGATGTTATAATTAGTTCTCCAGAAAGAGGGGTAGACAGGGGGAGGAGAAAGAGGTTTTTATAGCATATACTGCCTGGGTTCTGTGATATCAGTTTTTTGAAAAATAAGTTTAGTTCAGAGAAGGAGGCAGGCACAAAATGGCAACCTGTGAGCTTTGGTTTTATGTTCCAGCCTCTTTGATTTAGTGCTGCTTAAGACTGATTAAAGTAAGAAAATGATATCACTTATACACCTGTAACTTACCAGGAGACAGAAAAAAAATATAGGAGTCAAAGTTTTCTGACTTGGGAGAATCGGAAAAAGGAAGAAGCATCATGGAGCCAGTCGTGGCTCACATCATTCACAACCAAGCAGCCAAAAACAGATGAACTTTTCTTACAAGGAGCTGTGGTGGTAAAATGGTTAGAATGCAGTATTGCAGGCTAAGTCAGGAGTTTGGTCCTCACCAGCTCAAGGTTGACTCAGCCTTTCATCCTTCCAGAGACCGGGAAAATGAGATTGTTGGGGGCAATATGCTGATTAAGTAAAACGGTTTAGAGAGGTCTGTAAAGCCCTGTGAAGTGGTATATAAGTCTAAGTGCTATTGCTACAAAAGGAAACAATAAGAACAAGCCCCATTTCCCATCTCTAAAAATTTTGAGGCTTTTGAAAGGTACTTAGCAATAGAAGTAGAAAAACAGCAATAATCGGTGCTTTCTGTTTCTCTTAGAGATGATTTAATAGACTGGTCTGAGTCTAGGCCAGCCCTACCCCATCATTCTTCACTCTATTCTACTAGCTCTCCAGGTTGCTCTCCACTCTCAAAATGCAACAAACTCTGCACCAACTGAGCCATCCAGGAAAGACAGGAAAGACCTGTCTTTCCCAGGTCTCGGCTCCTGCAAAGCAATGTTTGAAACAACCTATTTTGCTGTAATTGAAGACCATAAGGATCAGGTCATTGATGCAGGTACTGGACACTAACTGACTGCCCTATGATAATGGCTCAAAACCAGGGGTGAAATCCAGCAGGTTCGAACAGGTTCTGGAGAATCGGTAGCAGAAATTTTAAGTAGTTTGGAGAACTGGCAATTACCACCTCTGGCTGGCCCCAGAGTGGGGTGGGAATGGAGATTTTGCAATATACTTCCCCCAGGTGGGGAATGAATGGAGATTTTGCAGTATCCTTCCCCTAGAGTGGGGTGGGAATGGAGATTTTGCAATATCCTTCCCCTGCCAAGCTCACCAAGCCATGCCCACAGAACCAGTAGGGAAAAATTTGGATTTCACTCCTGCCCAAAACCTATTTTTTCTTGGAAGATAGCTAGCTGAAAAGTGAAAAACATGGATGCCACTTTTCTGGAATATATTAGCTCCTCTGATATTTTGTTGTTGCTTCAGCATGAAAAACCTCTAATGCGCAGACAATATCTTGCATTTTGGATCTATTCAGATGCTTCTGGTTATATCTGAGAAGAAAGATATACCTCCTGTTAATGAGTCATGTTAGACAAATTGTTGCTGCACTGCACACAATCAAAAAAAATATATCTTGATGAGTTATTTGAAATTGCCAAATTGCCAAATTTTGTGCTGAAGGAAGATTTTGTCTGAAAATCCCATACTATATATAAAGTGGGGAGGGAGCGTGATTCAGAAACAATATCTGAAGGCAGTAGTTTTTCTTCATCTTGTAGGAGAAGAAATCTGAACAGTCTTATAAAATTCATTGAAAGAAGCTGGAAAATTAAACAGCATGATCAAGCAGGATCTTCAGAAGATAACCACTGTAATATAGATTCATCTATCCTAAGGTACTGCTGATTGAGGGAAGCTCAAATAATAAATAAAAAGAAATATCAACAATTAATTAATTTATCACCTTGCATTCTATAGTTTATAGTCCTTACCTATAATCAAAACCGAGAAAAACAGCAGTAGCAAACCATTTGTTACAATGCATGTAATGTCTTATAATAATATATTTATTAAAAAAGAACAACTATTTAGAAATATAACCTTGTTCTTTAGAATCTAAATGTTATGCGTATACATAAATATATCATAATAGACAATGGTAATGCAAATCAAAGATGCTAGTACATATATATTCCATTAAATTTCTGGTGATAGTTTTATCCCCTGCCACATTTCTAGAAAAATATCTGAAATGTTTTCTGGGGGGGGGGGGGGGGGGGGGGGGGGTCCAGTTTTTTAAAATGTTTTTTGTATCTCTTTTATCTCAATGGTCAATAAAGTTTGCTTAAATACAAGTACATGCTTGTAATTCTCTAATGACAACTCTGTAATAATATTTTCCTAGTCATACAACATATAGTTTTTAATTAATTAATAAACAAATATTGTAATAAAAAAGAAATCTGTATAATGTATAGCAATGCCAAAAGGCAAATAACACAATTCTAATTACTATTGTAAAAAAGTAAAGCAATAAAAGATTTTGAGTATGCAACTGATTGACCCTGCCTAGTAATGAACTGATTCCTAGATTAAAGTACATGTTGAGTTTGCTTTTATTTGTAACTCATTTCTTAGATTAACTGCACAATATTATATGTAGTAAATACAAAACATAATACCATGGTAAAAATACCTTTAGTACCAACTATACAACATAATATGTATAGCAAATATGGTACATAATGCCATAATAAGTGTAATTTTAACAACAAAATCACACCGTTTCAGTCATTTTCATAGAGTGCTTATCTGAAAGAAATACATTTCCTTTAAATTCTTCAATTATAATTGATCTAAATGACTTTAATGCTAAGAGAGCTGGACTCTTACATTTAAATTTAACTCTAAATAGACATTTTAATTTTTTAAAAAACTTTATAAAATTTACTTAGCAAAATATATATATATTCAAAAAGTAGATCTTGACTCATTTCAGGGAGGCATTATCATGGTATAGTTTCCAAACATATCCTACCTCATCTCTCTCACTTGCTTTTTCCATATATTCACCCATCCATCCATTCATTTGTTAATTTTGGAATCTTGGAAGTTGCATCAATAACACACTCTGGCTAAAGTATTGTTCATACATGGAAAAATAAGTATTTTTAAAGAACTAATTCTAACAGCATGAATTAAATATGAATGATGGTTACAGTACCTTGTACACGAAGATCATGTAATACAAAACTTATGAAATAAGCATTCTGTTGACTTCTGACTCTTATAAAATACAACACAGAAGTCCTGTCAAAAGTTGAAGCGATCCTTTAATAAATTGACTAAATTAATACTGTTAATAGCATTATGGGTGGCTTATACATCAAAGAGAGCTTGTGAAACATGTTTTTTCATCCCTGTAATTAAAGAGATTCTGTGGTATATCTATGGGAGTGGAGTGATATTTCCACAAAGAACACCAACAATAACCTAAACATTCAAATGCAGTTGTTTCTTAACATACATTCATTCATCCATTACTGTGGTATTCAGATGTAAATAAATAATCTAAATGCTGCCATAGATTATTATTAGTGCCTTAGCTGTCAGTTAGTCAAATCATCTAAAAGGCCAATTATTCTGATGATGCAGGTTGGAAAGCTGGCTAAAACAATTGACTGTTGACATTAGGTGGGGCTCATCCAGAATGGGTTCCTTCATGACAATTATTATAATAAGGATAGTTCACATTTTGACTTTTCAGCATCTTTTGCATTTTTAATGTTCATTAATTCATTCAATCTATTTCAAAGTTTTATTTCTCGTGAGGTCCACAGAGCAAAACCTGACTCATGGGGTTTCCCTGTTGGTATCGGAGGACAAAGAATTAATACTTGCCCTAAAATATTGAGTGAATTCAGAATTTCATGGATTTTTTTTAACATGAACCTGTTTGTTTGTTTGTTTGTTGTTTGTATGTATGTATAGCTACCTAATCAGCATATGCCTCGTTAGAAAAACAATTCAAGATCCAAACTTTAGGGTCATTTATTCATGCATCAGTTTCCTCTATATTGATTTCCTGAAGGTAATTGATCATATATCATGAGCTGTATGTACTTCAGGTAAGTATCGCCCTTCTGTGACTACACATGCATACGGTATATACACGTTAACTATACACCACTATATAAAAAGTTGCTCATTAACATTTATATATGTAATGAATTCCAGTAAAATACAGTATTTCCAAACATCATATCCATCCAGAAGGGGCTATTATTATGGTCAAATAAATTTGAATGCTGTTCAGTGCCACATGAATTTAACTGTATATTATTGGATAACAACTCTCCAACACAGTTACATGGAACACAAATTCTTTTTTTTTTATTGAAAAGTTTTATAGAAAATACAAACATTTTCACACACACCCCCACCCTTCCCCCCTCAACCCCCTCCCTTCCCCCCCCACCCCTTCCCCTCCTTCCCCCACCCCCCTCCCTAGACTTCCCAGAACAAGCACAGGGTATAGCATTCACAAATCAAAAGCTAAAATATGCTAACAAATTATTACATTTAATATTCTCCCTTGATCCTTAACTCCTTATAATTCAAAAAACAAACATAAATTACTTAGGATTACTTCATTCATATGCTATATGAATTTTCTTATTCGGATACTTCTTCTGTATATAATCGATCCATCTTCTCCATTCTGTTCCAATGGAACAGAAATGCTGAATTCTGTTGACATGCATGCACTAATAATAAAATATTGTTTTAGATACATTTCTATCTTTGTCCATATTAATTGATAAACATGCTAACATTTCTATTTGCATTATTGGGTTCCCTGTATTTGGCCTTCATAGTACATATTTTTGTTTAGTATGATATCTCTGCATTTTGATATTTTGTCAAAATGTGTCTTTTTCCCAAATAGCAATTATCTCTTTATTTTATGTTACATTTATTTAACTTTATTTTAAGTTCCTCCTCAGGAACTTTTGAGCCCAGCAAAGTATTTCCTGGTAGTAAATTCAGATTACCAGCTACATAAAATTCCTAATTATAGTAATCTACATAAACATCATTTTAAGTTGTATCTGTTTTATACTGGAATACAAATGCAAAATGAAGTCTTTATTTTCAAAGAAATAAATGGTATCACCCAGTGGTGGGATTCAGCCAGTTCGCCCCACTTTGGGAGAACCAAAGCAGTTCTGAGCAGTTTGGCAAACTGGTTGTTGGAAGAAATCATTTGGGCAGAGAACCGGTTATTAAATTATTTGAATCCCACCACTGGTATCACCCATAAAAACTATTTCAGTCTGGAAATACGGAAAACCTGATCTGCATTTTATTCAAGTTCTTTGTCGTAGGTATGATTTGTACTGAAGGAATTGTTCAAGAATCATGCACATTTTCAGAAACTGCTTTATTATTTATTATTTGATTAATTTATGGTTATTTAATTTAGTTTTACCTTTCTAAAACAAGATCACAATAGAATTTGCTCTGAAAAAAATGATTTAAAAAAATCTCCTTAAGCATTTCCCATAGAATGAATAGTTAAGCATTTATTTGATTTTATTGCCCAGATAGTCCTCAATTTACAACAGTTCATTTAGTGACCATTCAAAGTTACAACAGCCCTGAAAAAAGTGATTTATGACCATTTTTCACACTTACAACCTTTATAGCATCCCTATGATCATGTGATCAAAATTCAGATGCTTGGCAACTGGTTCATACTCATGACTGTTGCTGTGTCCCAAGGTCATGTGATCATCTTTTGCAAACTTTTGACAAGTAAAATCAATGGGGAAGCCAGATTCACCTAACAACTGTGTTACTAACTTATCAACTGCACTGATTCACTTAATAATTGTGGCAAGGAATGTAGTAAAATAGGACAAAACTCACTTAACAAATGTCTCACTTAACAGAAATTTTGGGCTCAATTTGAGTCATAAATCGAGGCTATCTGTACATGGCTATTAGTATCAATCACTGCTTTTTCATACTGTTGTTGCTGCTTTCCAGGAGTTTGATGACTGATTGTATCTGAGGATACTGGCAACCGGAGTTTTAGGGAAAATATTCAGGGGTGAAATCCAACAGGTTCTGATAGGTTCTGGAGAACCGGTAATGGAAATTTTGAGCAGTTCAGAGAACCGGTAGTGGAAATTTTGAGCAGTTCGGAGAACCAGCAAACCTTTGTGGTAACCTTTGGCTGGCCCAAGAGTGGGGTGCAAATGGAAATTTTGCAGTATCCTTCCCCTGCCATGCCCACCAAGCCATGCCCACCAAGCCACACCACACCCACCAAGCCACACCCACAGAACCGGTAGTAAAAAAAATTGGATTTCACCACTGAAAATATTCCATATGATTGTCTTTTCATTTCCTCTGGCTTGAAGAGGATTCAGGGATCTGTTTTACAGGAATAAATTAAAATAATTTGCTATATCCAATATTTCATAATTCTTACCTTTTTCCACTCTGCACTGAAAGGTATGCTAGAACAAACTCAATATTTTCTGATGACGAAATAGAAGATTGTTAGCCACCTTTCAACAACACTTCTAATATATTCCCAAAAATCTTAGCAGTCTCTGAAAGTGAATCTGGACATATGAAAGTGGATATTTGACACTAGATCAATTATATGCACTATATTCTTACTTACTGGGGGTGGGAGAAAGTATAATGATTCTTTCAAAAGAAAGAAAGAAAGTTTCTGATGAACAAATGGACACTTTTAATTACAGTCTGTAATTATTTTGCCGCTATCTTCTTCCAGAACATTAGTCTTAGAGGGCATTGATTTTGTAAAGTTACAAAGGGACTAAAACTCTCTGTGTTTCTGTGTTTTTGTGTGTGTTGTGTGTGTGTCATACACACAGCACACATTTTGAAACGAAGTATAAGAAATCTTCCCAAGAGAAAATGCTGTTAAATCAGAAAAATACTTGATGAGACTTTGAAGGTTAAACCCTAGTAGGAACCATTTTTTTTAAAAAAAAATAATAATTAAAGGAGAAGAGACCCACTAAAACAGAATGGAACAAATTATTCTAATTTGGGATGAATCTAAGGATATTTGGGACCAACGCACTCAGAAATTACTTTTAAGATTGCCTGTTATTAACAAGTCTGAGTCGGAATATGGATTTAAAATGTGACACATAACAAGAATGTTATGGATAAATATGTTACACTGGATATAGAAATGAAAGCAGCTGAAGTCTTAACAATTAAAAGAGATATACAAATAACAAACCAGAAGAGTGACTTGGATATCTTTTTCATTTGGGATTTACAAATGAAGATGAATGAAATGAAATGTATTAAAGTTTTGAAGGACTTTGTGAGAAGAGACAAAGAGAACATGGAAAGAAATCAGGTCTTGAAACTCTATTCAAGATAAATCAATAAATCAAGATTGATATTGATATTGATAAATCAATAAAAATCAAGATTGTTAAAAGCAAAATGAAGCAATATAATATAGGGTTATCTGATCAAGTTAAAATATATATGTTGACCTTTCTGGTAACTCTTAATGAATTTTGGCTAACCAAACTGTGTTAAAAATAAAAGAAAGGAATATAAAGCTAGCTTCTTTGACTGAGATTAAAATATGTAGATTGTTATTTCTCATAGTCTTAGTGGATTTTTGATGACCAGAATTAAATGATGAGATTTTAAGAATCTGTTTATAAAGAGATGAGACCAGGGGTGGGGTCTACTTACCTTTACTACCAGTTCGCCTCGTGTCTGCGCTCTTCTGCGCATGCACAGAAGCTTCTGTACATGCGCAGATCACTTATCTTCTTGTGAACTGGTCCGAACCGGGGGCAACCCACCACTGGATGAGACATGAAATGAGGATGGGTTTTTGGTCATATTAGCTTTTTCACTTGTCACAATAAAGGGGACAGTTATTTATATATGTTTATCTTTTTCTTGTTGCATTTTTAAATTTTTTCTTTTCTGTCATGTTAATCTATTATATTTTTCTTCCTTTATATCCTTTTTTATCTTTGTACTTGTAAACTTTAATAAAATTACTATTTTAAAAAAGAACAAATAATCCTTTGTGAGTGACAGGATAATGTTAAATTCGGGGGGGCCCTCAGTGTTAGAGAAATTATTAGTAATAAACTAATAACTGGACTTTCAATTCAAATAGACTGTTGTAATATGACAAAACAAAAAAGCTTCTTTCCCTTATCAAGAAGTACCAGTAATCTCTTTGAACTCAATGGACTTAGTTTTAAGTCAATAAATCAACATTTGCACTATTAAAAATATTTTTTCCTTCTTGGAATGCCACGTCATGGGAGCTAATTAAAAGGAAAATACACCAATCATCACCAAACTGCAGGCATGTTTCATATAATGTAGTATAAATTCAAAGCCTCTTATGACCATCGAATGGGAAAAAAATAATCATTTTTAAATATTATCAGGAGCTCAAGATCCCATAGGAAACTTTTTTCTGTTGACCAAGTCTATATCTCACTTTTTAAAGTGTTAAAATTTCTGGCTGCTGGCTGGATCCCAAGGCCTCTTCTCCCCTTTTCTCCTAAAAGAGCCATGTCATTCTTATAGAACTTAATCAGTGGCTACATACAGGAAAGCAACACTGCAGCCTTTCTGATCGTTTTAATGAGGACCCCTGGCTATTCAGTCATTGAAATATAATTGACTTGCTCTTCTCTTATTTTCATAATAGACACTCCAACCTCAACCACATTTATTTTGCTATAAGAAATGTCAAGAAAGATTGGAAGTTTTCAGAGTGTCCCCATTAAAACCGAAAACATGCCACCCTGTCTTTTACATGAGTTGCAGTCATTTTATAGCGGACTCATTATGCAGATAGCTGAAGCATTTGCATCTCCTATCGCACACGGAACCAAACTTCAAATGCCAAGAAAATAAGCACATGGAAAATAATGTATTCATTATGGGATTATGTTTGTATCTCTCTCTCTCTCTTTCTCTGTGTGTGTGTATGTGTCTGTGTGTCTGTGAGAGAGAGAGAAAGAGATGCTTGGAATAAACTTGCACCTGTTTGTTTGTTTATGCGTGTATATATTTAAATAAATTTCAACACTTCTAAAAAAATGTTGGCATTAGTTTAGAATATATGGTCACCAAGAACATTAAAACATGCTTCATTGTTTTAAAATAACAGTAGAGACTTTTATTTAAAATCTGGAATGTATGCTCCTACTAATCAGTTGTAAATCATTAATTTAAGAATGCCAAAGTTACTGACAAATAATAGCTAGGTTATAATGCAATGCAATTGTGGGCTCAGCTTTTTAATTTTTAATGTTCTAATGATTCATTTTTAGATAATGTCAAAATATTAGTCATACAAATGCCAGGCATTCACAATTCACTTAAAATATTAAATTGGAATAGTATATTAAAGGTTCCCATATTGGGCAATGGGAGAGTGCCTTAATTTCTTATTTTAGAATGTCAATGGAAAAAGTACAGTAATCA
Source organism: Arizona elegans (assembly GCA_022577455.1). Lineage (NCBI taxonomy): Eukaryota > Metazoa > Chordata > Lepidosauria > Squamata > Colubridae > Arizona > Arizona elegans. The sequence goes on along the minus strand of JAKOOJ010000001.1, from coordinate 228,719,510 downwards.
AAAAAAGCATGATAGCCATATAAGTATAATTTATATAATATTATATTAGATAATTCTATATACAATTGTAACTTTTTATTGTTCTAATACATGTACTATGTTATTTTTTCCTGTTGTATTTTTTCACTTATTTTTAAGCACTTCTTGTACTTTTTGGTGATTTTTTTTTTTTGGCTATTGTATGCATTTTTGTGTTTTGTTCCTTTGGCTTTTTTTCTGCAATTTTAAAAGCAATAAAGTTATTTTAGAAACTGGACTACAATTAGACATTGTAATCTTAAATACAATTAGGTGCATACAAATACCAACATTTTTCACAAAATGCCCTGCTTAAATCAGATACAGAACGTTCTGATCCATAATCTGGATTCTTTACTATAGAAGTGTTCCCTACAAATGAATGGGATTAAACTCAGGGAGTATCATAATAGATGGAATGCTTGGCTTTAGTTAGGTGTCCAGACTATAAACTAAAAAAATATTGAACTCTTCCCTCTACTACTGTGAATTCTAAAACTGGCTATTCACTCTGGAAAAAGCTATCATAATATTTAATACATTATCAAATTTGCTTTAATAGGATGAGGATTCTAATCATTACACACTAATGTAAATCATCTAGGGTCAGTCAATATGCCAGAATTATTATACTCAGTAGGTTCAAAGTAAGTTTATCACACTGAAGAAGGTAATTTGCATGCAATTTACTGTGGAGTCCTATATGGATCTGTACAGAAATAAGTTCAAGGGAGGTAACTTCCTACACAAAATTAAAGAAGTAGGACTGCAGCATGAGTGACATTCGGCATATTAGTAGAGTTGGTTTAAAAAAAATATTAAACAAAAGACATTTTAATGATGATTATAGGCACGGGGGGGGGAGTGACTCTTTATTATAGTGCTATAAAAAAGCCCCTATAAATAGCCATTTATAATGTAAAGATCTTTTCTTTTTATGGCTATTGAGTATTTCTCCACTTGGATGCAACTTTCTAGGAGTAAACCCAGTGGGAATTGTCTAGGAGCTTTTTCTCTTCAGTGTATAGCATCCACTATCTGCTGGTGGTTCTGTTGTGTTGACAGTTCAACAGCGGGCTTTTGTTTTGCTTGCTCGCCCTTAATTGCTTACTTGGCTCAGCTTCTTACAACCAAGGTAAATGGTGTCACTTTTCTCCCAGGTTTGCCACACTTATTGCTCCCACCATTAAACTCTCTTGAGGTTGATCCAAGAAGCCTAGAATGGTCCCCGCAGCACCAGCCTCCTTTGTTCACTCTGTTGTGTTTGATTGCTTCATCTCCCTGGAATCCTGCAACACAAAATTATGTGGGTCTTTCTCTCTGACTTTCATCTGAATGCATGAAGTCCTCAGAAGTCTGCAAGGTGCTCTTCAGCCTTTCAGCTCCCAATACTCTTGCCATAATTAATGACAATATTCTACCAATACACCATCATCTTCACCACCACTTCACCGCCTCCTAACTTTTAGGGAATCATTCCTTTTAAGTCCTTTCTGTCTTATGCAAACCTATTCTGAGTAAGTGATTACATTCTGGATGAAGCAACACATCACATTGTGATATAACATAACATATTGTGCAAGGCAGAACAGATGCTTCAAATTTTCTATCCAGAAACAGTGCCGTTTCAGAAACCCTGACTTTCTGTACTGCTTATTCTGTTGATCATCCATAAGGGGTATGGGTGAATGGATTATCCATACAATAATAACTAGTGTTGGTGTAGCACTTTGCTTTATCATCAAAGTATGTGTTCATTTTTATAGTCTTTCAGTACAAATTGAGTGTAATATAAATATTTTAGAGAAGATGAGTGAGAAAATGTTGGAGGAGGCAGAAGAATGGGCACCAAGGAGGTCAAGAATATATCGGACATCAATACAATTGAGAGAGTCCAGAGATATTGCACGAGGAGAGTCCTCCACTCCTCTGCTCACAATAGAATACGTTATGCCATCAGACTTGAAATTTTGGGCTTAAAAAACTTGGAATTACACCGCCTTCAGTCTGGCCTAAGCGTAGTACATAAAATTATCTGCTACAATGTCCTTCCTGTCAATGACTACTTCAGCTTCAACCACAACAATACACGAGCACATAATAGATACAAACTTAAGGTAAACCCCTCCAAACTCAATTTGACTTCAGCAACAGAGTGGTCAATGTCTGGAATGCACTACCTGACTCTGTGGTTTCTTCCCCAAAGCCCCAAATCTTTAACCTTAGATGGTCTACTGTTGACCTCACCCCATTTCTAAGAGGTCTATAAGGGGGGTGTATAAACTCACCAACGTGCCTACCGTCCCTGTCCTAATGTCCCTTTTTATTCGTATCCATTTCACGTATTTATAATCATATTTATACTTTTTTTAAAAAATTTGATTTATATGCCGCCCTTCTCCGGAGACTCAGGGCGGCTTACAGTGCGTTAAGCAATAGCCTTCATACTTTTGTATATTTATACAAAGTCAGCTTATTGCCCCCACAAACTGGGTCCTCAATTTACCTACCTTAGAAAGGATGGAAGGCTGAGTCAACCTTGAGCCTGGCAAGATTCAATCTTACTTTAATTGCAGACAGCTGGTGTTAAATTACAGTGATATCTGTTGAGCTATCCAGGCTCCATATTTATACTTTTATCTGTTATCTTATATATGCTTGGCAAATAAATAAATGAATAAAAATAAAAATAAATACATAAATAAATGCAGACATAAGAATAATCTGGAGAAATGGGTCAGCTGAAATGCTGAAAATCAAAATCTCCCAAAAAGAAGATAACACGGATAATGAAATCTCAAAAAGAACCTCTTTTGCTACAATTTTGCTTAAAAAAATCTTGCTAAAAATTACAGAATACCTGTGACATTTTAAAAAAAGATAGCTAGATGCCTCTCAAGAGAGAGTTAAGCTGACCATGCGAAAACATTGATTGTGCTAAGCTTTGGTGCTGATCTCATGCCAGGATGGTTCAAAGAGCCATCCTGTAAGACTCTGAATTGTCAAAGTGATTAAGATCACTGAAACAGAACTGTATCTTGAGCTGTGTTTAACAATTCTGTGCACTGCACAGAAACAGCAACAGCAAGCAAGGGATTCACTGAGTGTTTCTTGTTTTCTGTTGTATTTTTTCTGATTGGAAGACTGATATTCTTAGGAAAGTATGGAGTACTATACTTTCAGCCACAAGGACAGAAAACAGAGAGATGTAAGCTTCAGAGTATGTTCATGGAAAAAATCTATCTATGTGGTCACTAGAAGCTGAAAACAACTCAACAGCACATAATCTGTCAATCAATCAATCAGCATATGCCATTTCTTTAATAAACATTATTTGGCATTTGGGATTTTAAACATCTTAAATATTTAAAGAACATTTAGGAGTATTTAGATCAGCGGTTCTCAACCTGGGGGTCGCGACCCCTTTGGGGGTCGAACGGCCATTTCACAGGGGTCGCCAAAGCCCTCTCTCGCCCCCCCCCCCACGCCTTCACTCACCCTCACCCTTTGCCTCTGTTAGATCGCCCGGTCGCCGTTCGCTTACCCCGCCCACTCCCAATCTATTGCTGCCTCCGGAGTCCCAGCTGGTGGCTAGAGGGGAAAAAAACTTTAAATTCTTGCCGCGGGGCTTCAAAGAGCTAGCTGCAAAGAGGTAAATTCCTGGAGCAAGTTTTTTTCCCCCTATCTATGCTGAAAAAGCGAAATTGAAAGTAAGCAGGCTGCAACGTGACAAAATGAGGCAGAGAGATTTCTTTTTCTTTTTCCTCACCAAAAAAGATAAGTGCAACACTGCAAACAATGGGAAATTTAGGGCAAAAGAGGAGAGTTCCAAGATTTTAAAACACAAAAGAAAAAAAGCTCTATTTAACTAGGGAATTGTAATAATTGAGATACTATTAATTGGTTAAGTTGTGGTTTGGAGGAATATATGGGGGGAATTATTTGGTTTATTATTATTGGTAAATATAATTAATTGATTTGTAAGAAATTGGATTGCATGGAAATAATTGGAATATTCATGTTAATATTGATTAATATACAAAAAAGATAGTTATATAACTAATTGATTTATATTAAAATGTTGAATTTGTATTAAACAACTGTATTACATAATTAACCAATGTGAGGATGGATATAAAAATAGATGACAATGCGAAGGGGTATAATATAGAAGGGAAAAATTGAATTTGATTAAGATTAGAGATGAGGATGAAGGGTAATATTGTTTTAAAAAAAATAGATGAGGAATAAATATGGTAAAAAGGAAATATAGAAATTGTAAATTTAATTGAAATGACTAAATACTGTGTTGGAAGAAATATCCTTCTGGGTTCTGTTCCAAGTGGGGAAAAAGACACTGGAAACATGGAGACTATTTGGAAAGATGTTTTAATGGTGGACAGGATCATGTGGCTTGATGGGGCCCATTGTGTTAGTTTCTGTTGCTATTGTGTTGCAAATGTCCTTTGACAAAGGATTGACTTTCTGTCTCTGGCCCATTAACAAAGGGTGTGGGGCAGGAAGGTGGGAGCTGATTTGTCTGTAAAATATGCTTCTCCATTTCTCATCCAGGGAAATATAATATTCTACCTTTTTAATATTTCCCAAAATATTTCATTCTTCTAGGAAAGGGGTGGGTGCTAACCTCCTACAACTGTTTAAATTTGTGAACCGGCCAAATACTCTGTTCAAAGAAAATACGTTGTATGTTTGTATGTGTGTTTCTAATTATTGCTATTTATTGCTATTTGTTCTCTTTTATTCTTTAAAGTTTAACAATGCATTCTTTATCTTAATATCTTAATATTTGATTGGCTTTCTTCCCTTTCATCTTTTTTATTGTACAGCAATCTTTCACCTCTGTCTTTTCTTTCTTTCTTACTTTCTCTTCCCCCCCTCTTCTTCTTCTCCCTACTTCCTCTTTCTCTTCCTCCCTCTCTTACCTTCACTCCTACTCTAATTTCCCTTCCCTTCCTTCATCCCTCTCTATTGCTGTATCCTTTTATGCATATGGACTACTCAGAGGGCTGAAAAAGTTATTTTTGACCAGTCCTCGAACTTACAACTGTCCTCACAATTTATGTATTTGCGCTATCTTGTCACCATGGTGAAGAGAAGCAGTTGTGAAATGAGTGACACGGTTGTTAAGAATGCTACAATGGGCATAAATGATGACCAGTCATAACTGCGAAAACTGGTCATAAGTGCGAGGACCTGTCAGAAATCACATTTTTCAGCCCTCTGGGTAGTCCTTTTGTGCACAGGGACTACTCAGAGGGCTGAAAAAGTTATTTTTGACTGGTCCTCGCACTTTTGACCAGTCCTTGAATTTACGACTGTCCTCACATTTTACGTTTTTTGCCCTATCTTATACCATGTTGAAGAGAAGCAGTTGTGAAATGAGTGACATGGTTGTTAAGAATGCTGCACAGGCATAAATGTGAGGATGGTCATAAGTGTGAGGACCAGTCAAAAGTGCGAGGACCTGTCAGAAATGACTTTTTTCAGCCCTCTGAGTAGTCCCTATACATATAGCCATGGCCACCCGGTCACATGCCTTCCAAGCCACGCCCACAAAATAAGCCACGCCCACAGATCCGGTAGTAAAAAAAATTAAAACCCACCCCTAGTTGGGGGTCACCACAACATGAGGAACTGTATTAAAGGGTCGCGGCATTAGGAAGGTTGAGAACCACTGATTTAGATGCTCTTAATAAACCTGGAGAGAAAGAGAGATGCACATACATTACTGAGTAAAGCCTTTAAAATTACCCATATATTTTAGAAGGTGATTGGTTTGTGCTAACAATATGCTAAAATCTGTCTTTAAGCTGTAAAACAGGCTTGGTTTTTTTTAAACTTTATTTTCAATAGGATTAGACTTTTTTAAAAAAAAAGTTGCATGAATTTTAAAAACTTGTTCTCGTTGTTATTGTGCTGTGATGGAAGTGGTTCCCCTTTCTCCATCACTTTGCAGTAAATTTCCTTAGCTAGTTCATTTCCAAACTGTAAAAACCTTTTCCAAAATTCTTTCTAATATTCACCATTTAGCACAGAATCTTTTCTATTTTAATGTTGTTGTTCCAAGTCAGTTTTTGATTCCTGGTGATTGTCTGGACAAGCTCCTGCAATTTATTTGGCAAGATTTTGGATGTGGTTTGCCCCTGCCTTCTTCCTAGGGGTTATAGAAAGTGACTGACTCAAAATAACATACCGTATTTTCTGGCGTATAAGACGACTTTTTAACACATGAAAATCTTCTCAAAAGTCGAGGGTCGTCTTATACGCCGGGTGTCGTTCTCCTGTAACCAGGCAGACCAGCCCAAAAGGCTCTGACGAGCTTTAAATGGCTCTGGCGATCCAAACTCTGACGATCCCAGCTGAGTTGCCTGCAATCAAGCAGGCAGGGAGTTGTGGACTTCAACTCCCAGAATTCCTCAGCCAGCAAAATAAAGCTGGCTGAGGAATTCTGGGAGTTGAAGTCTACAAGTCTTAAAGTTGCCAAGGTTGGAGACCCCTGTTCTTTTGGGTAAGTTTTTTTCCCCTTTGGGAGCTTTAAAAAAAATAGTTGGGTTTTTTTTTAGTTGTTCTTTTTTAGACCTAGACATTTAAAGTTTAGGAAGTTTTAAATTTGGTTTTCATATAAAAATAAAAATAAAATAAAATAAAATAAAATAATATTTGTGCACCTTTCTGAGATTTAGTGTGTTTCTGTAGTGTTTCACTCTAACTACACAAACACACAAAATCTCACAAAGCTGTATGTGGAATTTTGTGTGTATAAAGTGTGAAAGTTATTTTTTTGGGCTTTTTGTGGCTGTGTGAGGTTCCTGCTTGTTGCAGGGGCCATTTTGGGTCTAGCACAGCTGCTTTTACATTGTGTTGAGGCAGTTGATGTTTTTTAATTTTTATTTGGTATACATTGGAAGAGGGGTAGTCTTATACGGCGAGTATAGCCCAAACCCTATATTTTAACAGAAAAAGTCGGGGGTCATCTTATACGCCCAGTCTTCTTATACGCTGGAAAATACGGTAGCTGGCTTTTTGCCAGTTTTCTGTTTTAGATTTGGAACAGCCATAAAGAAGTGTTGTGGCCCGCCAGCAGCCTGCGTGGATCATGCCTGATCCCGATGAAGAGGAGGCTGGTGTGGTGTCGCGCCAGCAGCCTGCACAGCCAGCACTTGCGTCGGACAGCAAGGAGGCTGAAGAGGAAGTGGTGCCAGAGGCAGAGACTCAGCCAGGGCCTTCAGAACCTCCAGAGGTTACTTCAAGTGGAGAGAGCGAAGTGGAGGAGCCTCTTCTCAATGCTCGAGCACGCAGGGCTGCCAAAAGGCAGGAGTGGCTACTCAGGAGGAGGAGGTCTACTCGAGAGTAGGCCTTGAGGATAACTGGCCACTCCCTTAGCCTATTTAAGTCGCACGCAGCTAGTGTGTTCTTGCTGGAAACAACTCTTATTATTATCAGAGTATTTTGATTTATCATATCTTGTTTTCTGGGCTGGTTGCCAACCTTTGCCAGTCTTGTTTATTCTTGCTACTTAATAAATTTGATAAGGACCGTTGGTGTGTGTCAATATCCTCGGAAATCCAGAGCTGGAGCAGATCAAGAAGAAGGAGTCACCAATTCTTCAAAATACCTGAAGGCAGGACAAGAAGCAATGGATGGAAACTAAACAAGGAGAGACGCAACCTAGAACAAAGGAGAAATTTCTTCACAGAACAATTAATCAGTGGAACGATTTGTCTCCAGAAGTTGTGGGTGCTTCAACACTGGAGGTTTTTAAGAGATTGGACAACCAGTTGTCCGAAATGGTATAGAGTTCCCTGCTTAAGCATGGGGTTGGACTAGAAGACTTCCAAGGTCCCTTCTAACTCTGTTATTCTGTTATTCTGAATTGAGAGCACATTTAGCATGCCTTGGTCAATGTTCAGTATCAGGCCATATTGATTGATTTGTCTCAAGTCATATAGTGCAACCAATAGTGCAAAAGTGCAACCAATGCACTTTTCCACACTATCTCAACAGCAAAATCCCACACAAAACAATCTGAAACTATCCCTTGATGTTCATCACTTCTGCCTATCTCAAAAGGGAAAGAATACTATGAGATATCATTGCCTACTAGCTTTCCCTCCAACTAATCAATATGAGACCATAAAGAACAGTGTCCTGCCCCCAAGCCAGGGGTGAAATTCAGCAGGTTCTGACAGGTTCTGGAGAACTGGTAGCGGAAATTTAGAGTAATTCAGAGAACCGGCAAATACCGCCTCTGGCTGGCCCCAGAATAGGATGGGAATGGAGATTTTGCAATATCCTTAATTTAAGGATTAAGGATTAAGTTTGAAATTGTGGCTGCTTCCTATAAATTGTAACAAAATGAGAAATAAAGTGACTCAACTCATAAAAAGGAACAAGATTGTGAAAGCAGTCAAGTTCAAACCAAAGCACTGTTGGGAATGCATCCCCCATCTCAGGATTTCCAAGGAGAATATATCCCCATTGATCAGTAGCAAATAACCACCCTCAACCCAGAAAATTTAATATTGAATTGTACTTAAATTTAAATCCCTATCAATATACATTTATTAATCAGTCTTTATTCAGGACACAATGCTGTCACTGTCTTAGAATGTATAATAGCTATCTTTTAATGCAAATGAAGCCGTAGGAAATGGCAGTGTGTAATCCAATTACAGTTGTGTAGTTTTTCTCTTACAGAGGTTTTAGGGTAAATACTTTTCTCATTATTGCCATGTTCATTTATTCTTGGCAGGACCAGTTTCACTGCTGTATTCAGAATAGAACTGTTGACCATTTTGTTGGGATGTGCATTGTATCCCACAATGAGAAAATAACACTCAGTTCTTGTGCCAGAATAGCTTTGTTATGTACTTCTGTAAATAACAACATAATACCACTGCTACAGTGATTGAATAATTCTGACATGTCACTGAGATATATTTAATATAAATTGAATTTTTAGTCTTCTTTCGTGGTGGCAATTTGATCAGACCCTCATTTTCAGCTTTTTAAATCAGAGTTTAACAGGCCTGTGCTATGGTTTGTACATCATATGAATTTAAAATCATTGTTACCAATGCAACTATCTGTCTTTCTTGCCAAAGGCATTAAATAAATATCTTCTTATAATGAACTGTTGTACTAATAGATGACTCTTTTTTTCTGGTTTTACAGGTAAAGCACAAGACAGAATCGGAAAAGCTTGTTTCTAATAAAAGATCTGCCAAACCACAGTCCATTCTTGTGAAAATCTCATTCTAATGAAGATTTCAGTCTACTGAACTTTAGGTACATGAGTTTGAAATATTTTATTCAAGGATTCATTCCATTAAACATTCAAAAGCACTTCTGGGGGTAGGTTTCATACAATATTTTGTGAACCTTCTATTTATCTCACATTCACTTATCTAGAATCCATATTCAACCCAAACGATAATGTACACTATTATGCTTACCAAACTACTTTCTATAATAATATTCCAATTTATCTAAACTGGTCCCATTTTGATCCATGTTAGTAGATTTCCTGCAACAACATATTAGGCTAAATTACATCAGAGATGAACCCCAACTCTGCATTATCCAACTTGAAAAGCCCAGAACCATAGAACAAAGGGATCTTACAGATCAACTAGCCCAATCCTAAACCAAGGATACAAATCTACTATTACTGTATCCTGATACACGATCATCTGTTTAAATACCTCTACATCTAATGCAACGGTCCCCAACTTTTATGGCTTGGAAGCCCCGCAGGGGGGAGGGAAACTGGCCTGTTCAAGTGGTGGGCCAGTGCGTGTGTGTGCACTGGCTCACACGAGTTGAGCTGTGTACACGTATACTAGCCCACACGCACCAGCCCACAGCTTATGTGTGCACATGCACACAGGCCCACTGCTCATGCAACCCACTTCTGAACCGCCACAGCCCAGTAGTGGGCTGTAGTCCAGGCGTTGGGGACCCCTGATCTAATGTATAAATACAAAACAAACATTTCAGATAAATGGGGAACCAATCTTCCTCCCCATCTTCTTAATTGTAATTTACTACTGTTATTAGAAGGGATGCAGTGGCGCAGTGGCCAAGATGCTGAGCTTGTCGATCAGAAGGTTGGCAATTCAGCGGTTCAAATCCCTAGCGCCACGTAACAGAGTGAGCTCCCATTACTTGTCCCAGCTTCTGCCCACCTAGCAGTTCAAAAGCATGTAAAAATGCAAGTAGAAAAATAGGGACCACTTTGGTGGGAAGGTAACAGCGCTCCATGTGCCTTCGGTGTTTAGTCATGCTGGCCACATGACCATGGAGACATCTTGGACAGCGCTGGCTCCTCGGCTTAGAAATGGAGTTGAGCACTGCCCCTAGAGCCGGAAATGACTAGCACGCATGTGCAGGGGAACCTTTACCTTTACTGTTATTAGGAATATTTATTGTTCATGGTTTTATTGGCTTTTAAGGGGCAACCCAGAGTTGCCTCAAAGTGAGATGGGCAGCAAACAAATCTAATCAATCAATAAATAAATCTCTTCCAGATGGGAAACAGTTTGTGGTACAGCCTGATCTCAAGTAATGCCTTTGTAACTTTAAAGGACATGCCGGCTTAAGTTATCAATATTGAACTACATGGGCTATTAATTTAACTCAGCTTACATAAACAATAAAGAAAGGGTGACAATTTGAAACAACACAACACTAAACAAGATATATTATGGAAACTGAAAAGATAACACACACATATATAACAATGTACTTGTGTGATTGATAAAATGTATAGCTATGACATAATTTGCAATCCAATACAAATAATTCACAAATTATTTTTCAAAAAAAGGTAGAACACTCACAATATCTTTAATCTGATATTTGACATGCCTTCTTTACCACAGATATTATGACATATTTCTAGAAACTGGAATTTTTCATCAGCCAGTTGATTTTCTCTCTATTATACATTTGTGAAGTTCTGTATATTTAGCTCAACAATATTTCTAAATTCTTTTTTTTTTTTAATGAAAGGACCTTTGATGAGCTCTTCAGTGGGATTCCTCTCTCCTGCCATTATATTATATATTCAGTCTCAATTATCCGCCTTTCCAGCTGAGTTCAGGTATTATCTGAGGGGGTTAAAGAAAGCAAGAGGAACCATTAAGTTGCTATGAAGTTACTGGGGCTTTTCCTTGCTCCTGTCCCTACTTTAAGAGGAGGCAGCAATAATTTGGCTGAAGGTCAGGAGGTTTCAGGCACCGAATGCAGGCCCTCTGCTGGGGGTTTAGTCTTCGACATGTGCCACCAAATGTTGGCCGATGATGCTGTGATGTTGTGCCTGCTGGGGCTGGTTTGATCTCAGTGCAGCAAAGATTATTTGGCTCTTGATTACTGAACATGTCAGGCAAAGCCATTCAGTGGAAATTTCATATCTGCGGGGTGCTTTCTCCCCCATCCCTTATGTTTGAAGTGCTCTGCCAGCAATGTTGCCAGCAATGAAAAAGTAAGGCTAAGAAGTAACTGTGTACACAGAACAGTGGAAAGAAACCAGCCATAGATCTGAGGATTTCAAAGCTGTTATCCAACAGCGAGGAAAGGAATGGGAATAGAGCAATTTGCAATGATACTCCTTTTTGTAGTTCCAGTCTGTGGGTATGCTAGTAATCTAGCAATCCAGGAGTGTTCATTGCATGCCATGTTTATTAGAATTAAGCAGTTTAACAGAACTGATGACTAATAGAGTAAATGATTTCAATTAAAGCAAATTGATACTATTAACGTCAGTGAAAGAAGCAGTGATACGGGATTATTTTTTTAAAAAAAAATGGACTGTGGTCAATTATCAAAAATCAAAATTTTAAATTCCAGTATGAGCAGTGCCCATGTTTTACCTATACGAATGAAAATAGATAATCATGCTATGTTGAATACATTCAGTAAACTGTGATTATGGAAGCCAAGGATTAGGCAAACCCATTCCATGTATTTTAATATGAATCATTTAAAGAAGTGGTATTGTTATGTATGTATCTATGTATGTATGTACGTCATGGCAATAAAAACTGAAATATTTTAAAATTAGATTCAACATTTTTAGTTAGCTATCACAGACGAGTCCAAGCTGATGCATACTTTGTGCATTTTTCACTCAGGTGGTATCTATTTATTATTATATTGCTTTTATGTCTAAAAGGTTCACAGATATTTTGTCTCATCATTTCTGGATATGTTTTTCTTTGTAAGGGAAGTAGCAGCAATGGAGGAAGGTCCTATCTTTGTCAGTACACAGAACAATCACAATCAACAAGCATTCATCACATTGTATAAACTACTATGCACTTGATCTTATCATAGGACAGACAACATAAGATAGCTTTCCAAATCAAGGCAACCAACTTTCTCTTTCTGACAGGTGCTAGCTGATCCATCCAAAACAATTTAATGGAGTCAACTTAGCTCCTGGTGGACAGGTGTCTATCTTTCTATTTCTCTCTAACAAAAACATAAATTCCACAATCATAAATACAGTAATAGTAATTGCATATCTCAGCCAGAGTTACAGAAACACTGAAAGAAAATCTAAATTATTTCCCAATCAATTAGAAAATGATAATAATGAACCTAAAGCTGTTTACAGAATATAAGAAAAATACAGAATTGTGCATTATCCAAGCATGTTGTTTCTGAATTTCTTTATTTCTACAACTTGAAACTATTGTGAAGCATAACATTTAGTAAAAGACAGAATAGCAAGCAGAGATAGAGACAGACCTGGAAGTTTCACCAACGGATTATCTTAAAGTTCTTGCAATCATTATATGGCCAACTCTATTGATATAATCATATATATTACAATCCTAAAATCCATACAGAAAATTGCAAAGTGCTTATTATAAGGGGAGATGGAATGCGGACATAGCTTTAGCTCCTTCCTATAAGGTCTACCAGACTTTCCATCAATGTAAGTGTAAGCCATGGTGGCACAGTGGTTAAAATACAACATTGCAGGCTAATTCAGCTCACTGCTAGGAGTTCGATCCTCACCAGCTTAAAGTTAACTCAGCCTTCCATCCTTCTGAGGCCAGTAAAATGACGACTCAGATTGTTGGGGAAAATGTGCTGACTCTGTAAATCACTTAGAGAGTAAGCTGCTTAAACTGCTTCATAAAGCACTATGAAGCTGTATATAAGTCTAAGTGATATTGCTATTGCTATTTACTAACACAAAAGAAAGCAACCTTGTAAAATTTATCAAAGGGATATCAACTTTTTCCAAAGGCCCATTTCTCCTGTATGCATCTTTTATTCTTTCTGCTGATACTGTGAAAACTCGTCTAGTATCTTAGCAAATTAAAACAAAACAATAATAATAAATGCCATTTACCAATGCTTTTCTTGGTAGCCTGAAGTGAGTTTTGCCCCATTTTATTACGTTACTTGCCACAGTTATTAATTGAATCATTGCAGTTCTTCAGTTAGTAATACGATTGTTAAGGGAATCTGGCTTCCCCGTTGACTTTGCTTGTCAGGAGGTCACAAAAATTGATTATATGATGCCAGGACACTGCAACTGTCATAAATATGAACCAGTTGCCAAGCATTTGAATTTTGATTACATGACCATGGGGATGCTGAAATGGTCATAAGTATGAAAAATTGTCATAAGTCACTTTTCTCAGTGTCGTTGTAACTTTGAACAGTCACTAAAGAAACTGCTGTAAGTTAAGGACTATCTGTATAAAGCTGTTTTACATTATTTTGCATATATTTTCTGCATGTTGTTTTTAATAGATTTTTATAACAGTTATAATAGTAACAGTAACAGAGTTGGAATGGACCTTGGAGGACATCTAGTCCAACCCAGTGGTGGGATTCCAAATTTTTTACTACCAGTTCTGTGGGCGTGGCTTGGTGGGATGGCAGGGGAAGGATACTGTAAAATCTCCATTCCTACCCCTCTCCAGGGGAAGGTTACTGCCAAATCCCCATTTCTTCTCAATCAGCTGGAAGTCGGGAGGCAGAGAATAGATGGGGGCAGGGCCAGTCAGAGGTGGTATTTACTGGTTCTCCAAACTACTCAAAATTTCCACTTCCACTTCTCCAGAACCTGTCAGAACCTGCTGAAACCCACCTTTGGTCCAATATACTGCTCATGCCGGAGACCTATACTAGGGATTCGAACCGCCGACCTTTCTGATTGACAAGCTCAGTGTCTTAGCCACTGAGCCACCTAACCAGGTTGTTCAAGGACTAAACTTCTGGTTTTAAGGGGACTGCTTCATCAGTAAGCAATGAAAACTCTGAGGAGATCACAGTTCCATTTGGGATCGTTGAAAGACAAATGATTATCAAGGAGACAGAAAAAAACAGTAAATAAAATCTAGGAATAGTTACAAGCCATAAAGAGCAGAAAAGCCAATCAATATTTAGAAACAGTAATATTACAAGTCCTCTGTTATAACAAGTATGTGACATCTTAGATGTACAGTATATTCTAACTAATGTCAGGGTTAGAATATACTAAAGATGGTATTATGGTATTAAGGCTGAATAATGACTAAATCATTCACGTAATTTATAATCATTTATATCCTGCCAATAGTTATTCCATATTCAAGAAGAATTCTTCTTTTTTTCTTCTTAGGCATATTTCTATGCCAACAGATTATTATAAATAAATGGAAGACTGAATTGAAAACAGCTTTTTTTCTGAATTTCAAAGATCTTTAAAGACATTTTACATAGAATCCGATGATGCCTATCTGGTTTGTAAAGATTTGCTGTGAGAAATGGCTTAGTAACTAAGAATTTAAGGGAAGTTTTCAATTTCTTTTTCTTTTTCTGAATACTGAAATTATTGGCAGTCCAAAGTATATCGCATATCACCTCAGAAATAAGTTGTACTGAGCGTAGTTGGACTTACTCCCCAGTAAACATGTAAAAATGCCAGCTTAGATGAAATAAATATTTTAGCAAGCAATACAATTCACAGTCCACTGTATGTTAACTTTACTGAAAATGTTCAGTCAGCTGGTGTCACTAAATCAGCTTTATTCATTTTCCCATCCCCACTGCCCCTTATTTGACAATAGATCCGAGCATCTCTTATTCTTGGTATGTCTGTATATAATCAGCATCCTTTTGTCAAATACTAATTGCACCTTCTACCACACAGCTGTGTATGTGAAAATCTTTGAGTACAATTCTCATATGCCAGGATTCAAGTTTTAATTTTCTTCTTATCCCATATTCTAGAAATATTTTACATTAAACTAGAAGACTGTGGGTCTACCCTGTTGTAACACTCTAATTGTATCAATTAGTAGAGCTTTCAGGAAAGTTGTACAGATCCTGCAGTTAAGACAAATGCCACAAAGGCAGCACAACCTGGCCGGGGGTGGGGGTGGGGAGTATTACACTAAGAAAAATTTGGTACAAGGTTTTGTTGTTGGTATATTATCCTAATGCTTAATACATAATCAAAATAACTTCTGGAAATGCAGAATTTATGTTGGCTCAGATTTTTTTTATACTTGGCATTGCATACGTGATAATGTCATAAAGCTCAACAATTCTGAAAGATGATTCAGTGTAAAACAAATTTTAAATACTAATTTTTTTTCTTCTTGCCACTTTTTTGTATTAAGCATTATTATGCTTATTGTCTCTACAAAGTGCATAGAGTTAGCTCTATATGAGGTAACAGTTGCTAGAGATACTCTGTGCTTCTTAGTGAAAAATCACGTAATTTCTTGTTTAGAAGAATGACAGACTGATGTAGGGGGGGTATTTGTGTATTTTGTGGGCATGTAAACATTAGTTAGAAAAAAGTTTTATACTGAAATTAATTTTTGCTGAATGCCATTTATGGATTATAATTATGCACATCAATTTGTACCACATCCTGAAGTTAGGGGTTTCTCTTAACATAAGGCTTGATTTAAAGTGATCACAGGTGATATTTCTCAAATAATTACATTGACTAGCAATAACAGATATAAAGATATTTCTTTAGACATTGATAGATGAAAGTAATTAAATCTTTCCCTCTGGGGGCAAATTTAGAATAAATACTAAGATTAAAGGAGACGGGGATTGGTAGAGTCAGGTGAGAGATGGAGGGCCCTGTTTTGAGTTGAGTAGATGCAAAGTGAGTGTGTTGGAGAATGAAGGGCTATTGGATGTGACTTCTCTGTGGTAGGGAGGAAAAAAGTGGGGGCTTGAAGGCGCTGAGAGTGCTATAGCACATATTTGGGCTCACTTTGCTCTTAACTGTTTGTTAGTTAGAGGCGGTTCCTAATAGAATGAAGATGGGAGAAGAGAAAGCAGCCATCTAATAATAAAGAAGAATAAGAACAACAGAAGCCAACTTGGAGGAATGGTCAAGGCCCCAGGCTAGAACCAGGAGACCGGGAGTGCTAGTTCCACTTTGGCACAAAGCTAGCTGGGCAATCTTGGACCAGTTATTCTTTCAGACCCAGAAAAAAGGCAATGGCAAATCATTACTGAAAAAATCTTATTAAGAAAACAGCAGGGACTTGTCCAAGCAGTCGCCAGGAGTCAACATTGACTGGAGGGCGCAGATACACATGCACCTATACATAAAGAACAATATATCCAAGATTTCTGATTGCAAGAGTTTATTTTCCAAAAATTGGAGAATCAGGACTGATGCTTGTCTAATACTGTGTTTTCTGCAAAACAAACCATGCAGCAAAATCTCTATGGAAGCTACTTGTAAAATTACCGCCTTCAATATATGGCTAGGAACATTTTCACACATTCACTGCCTTAAAATGTATCCTGCAACCAAAGCCTCACTCAGATAGACCAATTTATCTCATAATTCATAATTTATCCTACTCTCGACAATACTGCTTTCATAGTATGGGGGGAAATCTATTCTTTTCACAAAGAAAGTTGCTAGCTGAAATTCTGAAATTCAGAGCACCTGCAGTTACTTTACATGTCAGTTTATGTATGTGAAACACAGAAAAATATAACTAACCACTGTGAAAAAATATTAATTTAGCCTTGGATTGAGAACAAAATTTACCAGCCTGTCTGTCTATCCATCCATCTATGCATCCATCCATCTATATAACATTGCTCAATTTTATATATATATATATATATATATATATATATATATATATATATATATATATATATATATATATATATACACATATATATCCTCTCTTGATTTACCTTATGCTGCTGAATTTCACCTCTTCGCAGCCCCTTCCAGCCTGCCCTGAGATAATAGTCACATAAATCAAAAAGTCTAATAATTAGTCTACAGTGTATTATCAACAGTGCTATTTTTGAAAAAAACGAAATTCAATACAAATAAATATTTCAAGGCTACATGGCATGTTATTGTTATTTCATCTCCCTCAATAAACTGCAACTAGAGCAGTACCATCTGACATGAATAAAAAATTGGCTTCTTTTAATTTTCAACACACTGTCATATTTATTTTTATTAAGACACCAGTAAGCTGGAAAATCCTGAGGTTTAGACCTTTAGAAGAAGAAAGGAAAAGCAGGGAGGGCATTATATCAACCATGGGGACAAATTCTCTGAAGCAACCTGTGGCCTGTCTACAAACCTTAATTAGTTCGAGAGATCATGATATACAGCCTCTTGAAACAGGACTAAGAATAGTTGTTCTCTGCGGAGAAACAGAATAAGCTTTTGTGGCTTGTAATTTAAGGAGCAGCAACAGGCTAATAGCAGACAACAGAGAGAGTAGCATGTGGTTTGGTTCTCAGCAGAACAGCAGGCTTCTAATGAGGCCTGGTAGTGGAGAGCAGCTGGTAAACTCCACACTCAAGTAGGAGGCTCCAAGACCCTTTATGTACTAACAAAAGGCTGCAAATTGCTCAAAGGCCTGAGGAGGGAATGGGAACATGTTCATATGGTCAACTGGGATATACTTTTATTTTTAAAAAAAATATTGCAAGGTACAATGAAGCTAAAGCTTTATTAAAGAGCGGTGGTTCCTATCTAGCAGAGAACCACTAGGTGAGTTGCACTTTATTTCCAAGTCTGGGTGAAACATCTCCTATACAAGTGCAGTGGTTACAGGTGGGAGCCAAGTAAAAAAGTTGCATTATTTATAGATTTAGATCCCATCTTTGGTCCAGGACTCAGAATGCCACACATGGAGCTTTCTTCGCTTTATTTCTGCAACAATTCCTGGACAGTAGAGCCAGCTGAGATACAAGAACAGGGCTGCAATCCACAAAGCCATATTTAGAGATATTGTTCCCCTTTGTGTATTTACATAGGGGTTCCACTTAGGAAAGGGTCTGTTTAAACCAAGATAGCAGTTCTGCCTTCTCTCGCTTACAACCTGGTGCTCAGGGTTCTTTTTTTTTTCTCTCTCTCTCTCTTTCCAATCAATTCTTTATTGGGACACACATTAGTTAGTTATTTTCATCATTTACAGTACTCTGTACTTGTATTCCTGCTGCCTTCTGCGGCCTTCTGCATTTTACATCAAATGACACATTTACTTTCAGATATTCTGCTATTCCCCTATTTTAAACCATTGGACAGACAAGAAGATAGAAAAGGAAACACCAAGAGTTGTGGGTGACCATCATCAGAGATCTTCAAGAAAAGATTGGACAACCATTTGTCCAGGATGATATGAGGTTTCCTGCCATGGGCAGTGGGTTGGACTAGAACTCTCCAAGGCCTCTTCCAGCCCTTTGAATCTGTTCTATTCTATTCTGACTTGACATTATTGTACACTATACCTTTATATTACTGCTGCCCTGTGCTGATGCCAATTAATTTAGATCTTTATAAATCAGAATCCAAGCCTTGATTTAGGATCATTGAATGTATTGTTCACTCAACTTGAAATCTTTGGTAAGAGTGGGATAAGGGAAATGTAACCATCATAGATCTTCTTGTCAAAAGGTTTCAAAAATATTGTCAGAAGATTTGTCAGAAGATTTCAATGATATTGACAATAGCATCCTTATCAACTAGCTTCACGGATTGAAAGAGGTAGACACCATTTTGCAATACTTCACTTCCTTCCTAAATAGTCTCTGTTGTTGGGGGAGAAATCAACCCCAGAGTTATTCTGGAGTGCCACAGAACTCAGTTCTTTCCCCTTTATTATTTACATGAATCTGCTAGTGAGATCATTATAAACTTGGTTTGTGGTATCCTCATTGTGCAGTGATACCCGGTTTTGAATTTCAGCCTTGAATCTAACAGATAATGGGATGAACTTTCTGACTTGGTGCTAGACACTATTTGTATCTGGATGAGAAAGAATAGACTTAGGCTGAACCCTAGCAAGATGGAGTGGTTATTGGCAAAAAGAAAAAAAAAAGCTTATTGTTTCCAGATATGGTCACTACAAAGATCTGGATGATGTTGCCCTCCTGTTTGAGCATCAGATGGAGATTGCAGCCAAGACATTGTTCACATTTTGGGGGTTCTCTTGGACCTCTGACTTTTGTTTCAGCAGCAGGTAATGATCATGCTCAAGTATTTAATATTTACTATTAAAATGTTTATGCCACCCAATTCCCAATGACTCTGGGCAGCTCACAATTATATCTTATGCATTAGTTAAGCTGTTTCTTAGATCAGGGAGAATTGTATATGGTGATTCATTCTCTCTCCACCTCCTGATTTGACTATTTGAAATTGCTTTACATTTGGGCTGCCCTTGAAGACCTAGAGCCATGATGACGAACTTATGGCACACGTGCCCGAAGTGGCATGCAGAGCCATGTTGTCTGGCACACGCGGCATCACCCGTTCCCCTTCCAGGTTTCTGGCGCACATGAGCACGCAACAATCAGCTGGCCTTTTTGCATGCTGCAGTGCCAGAAACTGGAAGAACTGGTCTTGTGTTTTCCCGCATGAGCATGCACGCCAGCTAGCTGATCGTTGTGCGCGCATGCGTGCCAGAAACCCGGAAAAGTAGCTGGCTGAAACCGGAAGTTCAGTAGCTGAAACTGGAAGTTCATTTTCTGGTGCGTGCATGCACCCTGGGCAGCTCCTCTTCTGGGTTGCGGCTCAGACGCATGCGCAAGCCTTTTCGGCACTCAGTGTTGAAAAGGTTCGCCATCACTGACCTAGCACTTCAAACTGTTTCAGCATCAAACTGTTTCAGTGTCCTAAACTAGACATACCCATGAACTAGACATTCATGGGTATGTCTAGTTTAATGAAAAAAAGGAATAGGAGTGACATGATAGCATTGTTGCAATATCTGAGGGGTTGCCATAAGGAAGAGAGGGTAAATCTATTCCCCGAAGCACCTGGAGGCAACGATCAATCTATTCCTCGAAGCACCTGGAGGCAAGGAAAGAAGCAATGGGTGGAAACTAATCAAGGAAAGAACCACTTTCAGATAAATTTCCTCTTAGAAATTTCCTCTTAGAACAATTAATCAGAGGAACGAGTTGTCTCCAGCAGTTGTGGATGCTCCAGCACTGAAGGTTTTTAAGAAGAGATTGGACAACCATTTGTCTGAAATGATATAGGGTTTCCTGCTTGAGCAGAGTGTTGAACTAGAAGGTTCCTTCCAACTCTGTTATTCTTTTATTCATGAAAGTATCTAGATTTACTCACATTATCCTCTACTCTGGGAAGCACATTGGCTGCCAGTTAGCTTCTGGGTGCAATTCAAGTTGCTGTTTGTCATCCTTAACACTTGCATGATTCAGGACCTAATTATTTTCCAGACTACCTGCTCCAAAATTAATCTGCCTTTCCTGAAATATCTGGGAAAGTGGCCCTGCTACAGAACACATTCTCTAAAGGGTTCCATCTACATGGACCTTGAAGTAAAGCCTTGCAGTTAGTATGCCTTGAGTATGGCCAGTCACAAAACACCACAACGCAAACTGATGAAACTGCATTACCTCCTTCTCATTGTCCCACAGGATACCATTTATTTATTTTATTTATGTAATTTATATGCCACATCAATGCCACATCATTGATTGTTCTTTTCGGTATAAGCAGGCTCACTTTCAGATAAATTGTTGATATTCAACAACTCTCTTTTTTTTTCAAGGATCATTTCATATAATAACCATGCATTTTAATCTGTTACAAATTCAACATTTTTAAAATCAGTGCATCCTTTCTTTAATGATTCTATTTCTCCATTTCTTCAATATTATGTAATTTTTGCCCCACAGCAAGTTGCCCCACAGCAAGCTGGCTGTGACAAATTGACATGTGGTGAGTTGACAGTGGCTGGTTGACTGTGGTGAGTTGTCCTAGACCCCCAGCCAAGTCTCTGTTCTTTTAGACTCCATTTATAATTGAGGACAATAATGCCAAAGGTAAAGGTCTTCTTGGTGTGAAATAATCTGTGCAAAATACTTCTGATTCTTGGAAATACTAAATAAATACTAATATGTATATATGTATCTGAAGAAATGTATGCTTAAAATTATGTAAAATGTTGAGCAGTCAAAGATTCTATTCTTCCCTACATCATGCTTTAATATATCATTATTTAATGACCATTCTATTATATAAGTTATTACTGTATCTTATTTCCATTAGAAAATCTATACCCACATGCTTGGGATAACCCACATTGAACTCAATGACTGTCAAGCAAACATGTAATAGATTTTTAATTACTAATCTAGGTTTTTTTTTATAAAAACAAAACCAGGTTTCTGAAATATTTTTGTTAATGTACATTTCAAAGTCTATCACAATTAGGTTTTGAACATTGCTGTGGTATATAACTTATGGGCTGCCGAATAATTTCCTTTAAAACAATCATAGACCAGTTTTCAGGTTGTCTGAGATCAACCATAAGCAGCTTTTCGTATGTATGGTTGGTATTGCCAGCAGCAAGTCCTTGGGACTTGGCTGTATAAAAATATGTCACACTCAGGAGGAGCCTCTAAGGCCTGCTGAGGCACCGGCATCTGCTTTGTGTGTGTCCATGTGCAAGGAAGCTTAAGTAAGTGTGGGAAAATAGCAACTGCAGACCAGGGAGACCTAACATGTCAGTCTTTCTGGTTCATCACAGACAGATGGAATAGCACATAATAGGCCTGGGCCACAGGTCCTCAGGTTTTTTCTTTCTTCTTTTTCTTATGAATATACAAATAAACATTAGCCAAATGTAAGAAGAAAGCCATTTAAGAAAGAGAATCAACTTCACTTGCAGGGCCATTAGTTACAAAGTGTTTGAATTAAAATAAGTTGGGAGTATATTGTTGCTTATTTTAGGGCCTATTCACTCAAATTAGTTGAGAGGAATAAAAAGATACCTCATTTTTGTCAGTTGCATGTGTGCACTGACTCATTTAACATTGATATTGTTTTAGTTTAGTTCTGTCCATTAGGATATATGATACAATTTCCGATTTTTTGTCAGATATATCATCCCTCCATGAAATATTGTCCACATCAATTTTATTTATTAAGGAAGCCTGCTACAGGATCTCTGTTTTTGGAAAAAAAATTGAGGCATAGCTTGGACGTCAATCTTCACCTAGTAATCATTTAACCTGTAGACTACATAACACTTCCCAGGAACTATAGATATTAGATGAATATTGAGTCTGTTCATCATTATTCATATGCACAAATCATAATTAAAAACTGCCCACTTATAGTAATGAAGAACACCAATCATAATATTTATGATTAGCCTAGATGGTATTTAGTTGTGAATTGAGCTTAAGAGTGCAACTTTTTCAATAATTACGTGAAAGGATTGGCATCTATTTAAAGCCGAATTGAAAACCGAATTGAGAACTTAATTGATTTTATTCAAACCTTCCAAAGCAACTTTGATAGCCTTGTCTTTGTGTGTGTTCCTTCTGTTCAAATCCTTCTTTGCCCTCCATTTTCCAAAAACTCTAGTTGTGTGGCTCAGTCAAGCTACAAATGACAAAAACATTTTGCTCTTTATTATGGAACTTGCCATAATGGCAGTGACACAAAGAGGACTGTTCCACAGGGTACTAGAAACACAGTAAGCAAGTTAGGTTTTATGTGTCTTGGTAAGAGTAACATGCCAAATTTATGCTTATTATAGGATTCCACATAAGCATTCTGCTTCCACTCATGATGACTGCAATCTATCTGCTGTTTTCATTGTAATGTAATGTGGTTCATAACACAGTATCAGTCCAGTCCAGCCACTTTAATCCTGCTGGTTGGTGTGCTCCAGGTTTTTTTGATTAAAGGATGTCATCTATCTTGACCCCAGAAGTTCACTTTCTCTATAGAATAATATTCACCCAAGATCCAGATTCACCATTCAAAAGAATGGTGAAGACATAAGGGCAAGATAAACCCCTTGCTTCATTCTATGTGGTCTGTCATACTTGCCATTTTTTATCTGTTATCGGTTTTATTGTAATATTACTGTAATCTGCCCAGAGTCATTGGGAGTTGACATCTATACAAGCTAAATATATTTCATTTTGCAATTGCAATGGAAGAACTGGAATAGATACAAACTTTCTGATCAAACTGAATCTGTGCAAGTTCAGTTTTACTTTAAAGCTGAGTGCTTGGAACCTTTTCCCCCAATCCCAACAATGATGCGCAAAGGTATTGATTCAGTTTAATTTCTCCAATAGAAGAGTCTCTGAAAATAGTTTGGGGTTCCAAGTTCCTTTTGTCATGTCTGAAAAATCAGGATCCCACTTCATTCTCAGGATTTGTCCATTACATCCCTTCTAACCATCATTCATGTTAAGAGACCCCTCAACATCTCAAATAAGATGTGGCCCCTTTAAATATTTATATTAATAAATATAAATAAATAAATATTTATATTTATTATTAAAGCTTTGCTTTATTTGCATAATCAGAAAAATTATGATCCTTTATTGCCTTCTAATTTTGACAATATTCATTTATTTATGTGTTTGCTAGATTTACAGCCTATCTTTTGCTTAGATCTCAAGGTGGCATATAAAGTATTCCCCTTCTTCCACTCTCCTTATGGTCACAACCCTGGGAGATAGGTTAGGCTGAGAAAAAATGACTGGCCCAAAATCACTCAATGAGTCCTGTGGCTGTGAGCATGTCTCCCTGTTGCTAGTCCAATATTTCAACCACCTCACTGATTCTCATTATCAAGATGCTAGAATAAAGAATGCAAAATGAAAAGATTCTCTGAAAAAAATGAGGTTTGTAAGGAAGGAAAACCATTGGTTCATTTTAGGACCAAAAATAATAAAAATCAAAGTCTACCTAGGTTATATTCAAAATATGAATAAATAGTATTGCGTGGCTTTGATTAATTGGGTATTAATCAGGTAATGCGCTTTGTCTAGAGTTGTGTTACTTACATTGGACTCCATAGTATGAAAGCTGAATCAGACCCTTCTATTAAATCCACTACTAGACTTTGTGCAAATAATTTAAGTTAGATCCAAATCAATGTGATATTTTGCATCTTCAGTTTCAAAAAAAGAGAGAGAAAAGGATAAAAAAGAGTACATAACTAATTCTAATTATATATTCAAGACCATAGTTACAGCAGACATCATCTCACATTTGTATTATTGTAATACACTATAATAATATAATATATAATGTAATAATATAATGTAATAATGTCAATCGAAAGGTCGGCAGTTCAGCGGTTCGAATCCCTAGTGCCGCATAACGGGGTGAGCTCCCATTACTTGTCCCAGCTTCTGCCAACCTAGCAGTTCGAAAGCACGTAAAAATGCAAGTAGAAAAATAGGGACCACCTTTGGTGGGAAGGTAACACCATTCCATGCACTTTTATCGTTTAGTCATGCCGGCCATATGACCACTGAGACGTCTTTGGACAGTGTTGGCTCTTTGGCTTTGAAACGGAGATGAGCACTGCCCCCTAGAGTTGGGAACAACTAGCACATATGTGCAAGGGGAACCTTTACCTTTTAATGCACTCTACTTGGGTCTGTCTTTGAAGTTGCAGTTGGTATAAATTGCAGTGGCCCACTTGCTGACAAATGAGAAACATTTTGGTAGAGTAACACCTAAACTGCGGAAGCACTACATTAACTTCCATCTTTTAAATGCAATATTGAAGTCTTTGTACTGTGCCAAAGAGTCCTAAATAGCAATACTGAGAGGTTTATTGAGCTTCCTCTAGGTTGCCATAGATATGGATCAAATAAGATACTATAGCTTGCTGTAGCTTAAAGGGTTAAAAATTCTATATCTGCCTATGTGAACTAGCATGGTAATACGACTGGGATTGTGGGATGAAGTTCTTCCTCAGACATATCATTTACTGGGTGATCATTAACAAATCCATCTTTACAGTCTTATCCTGTCTCACAGAAAAGTTGCAGGGATAAAAGAGTAGATAAACAAACATGTTCCTTTGTGTCTTTTGGAAAAGCTGACAGGGAAATATAATAATTAAAGAATAAGAAACAGGAAAGATGGGAACGGATCAGCTTTGTGACCCAAGAAAGCTACTGACTTCCCCACTTACCCCAGCGTCATTAACACACTTTAATTCTTTGTTTAATGCTAAAATGCAATGAAGTCTTGGGGAAATTTCAGTGGTTGAGGAAAGTTCAATGAGAAAACGAATCCGAAGCTTTGTAGAAGGCCGTAAAAGTTTGCATGTACAAGTGGAAGCCACGGTAGCTTTTTCAAGTGGCTCGAGCACACCTGGTCCTTCCAATGAGAGGCGGACACTCAAAGAAAATTAAAGCTTCAAATTAGCTGCTTCCACCTAACAAGCTGTAATTTCTCTCCTTGGAAAGAAGGGAAGGTGAGGTCAGATAGGAGAATTGCCATGGCAGTCCGTTTGCTCTGCCTGAGAGGAGCAGCTCAAGATGATCTACTGAGTGCCACAAGACAAAAACATCATTACCTATAATTACTGTCTACCAGTATCCATGGATTGATAACAAGCTTTTTCTGCCAGTCTGATCTGGCTTTTATTAGGAGAGATGATTACATTAATTAACAAATCAACGTTATCCATATCACACTGGGTTATTGACCTCCAAAACAATGACAGGCAGCTTGTTAAATATAACTAGATGACAACCAAAGATTATCACATCCCAGGATTAATAACAAGAGAAAATAAAGGGATCAGTGTAGCATATTATTTCTTTGGAAGTTAATAAATATAATTCTCTTCTGGCAGATTTCCATTTCTCCTTCCGCTTCCCTCCCACCCGCCCCACCCCCAATATTTTGACTGAGGGAAAGAGGGAGGGAGAGACAATATCTTATGAATAAATAAACAAAAAACAACCATATTTCTCTAAAATTCTCACAAAATGTCATTCAAACGCCTAATTTAACACTAGCTTGGGGGGGGGAAGGGTTTAAGGAGACCGTTCATTAAACAGGGTATAACTAAGCAAAGGAGAAAATGAACAAAAAGGAAACAAATTTTTAAGAATTCTGTACACTTCCAACCCTGTTCATTTCAACTCCTCAAGCCCTTTTGAGTCTTTTAAAATCATTTGTGTAATAGTTTCTTTTCTCCTACAGATCTCAGATGCTGAGAAGGGGTAGGGAACATCATGAATATATGTTATGACTACAGCAAGGAATGCATCTGTTAATGTACCTACTGGAGTCAATTAAAACAAACTTCAGAAATGAGAGCAGGGGCAATCCCCTATTTCAGAGTTTCTCAACCTTGAGAACTTTAAGATATGTGGACTTCAACTTCCAGAATTCCCTAGCCAGGAAGGCTGGCTGGAAAATTCTGGAAGTTGAAGTCCACATGTCTTAGAGTTGCCAAGTTTGACAAACACTGCCCTACTTTAACAGCTTCACCAAAAATGTGTAGGAAGGCTTGTTCATTGTGCTTGTAAGTTCATGGTAAATAACAGAAAAATCTACCCAAGAGAACCATTATTGCATGAAACAATATCAATTCCTATTTTAAGGGCTGAAACAAGGTTTCTAATTTGAGGAGAGAGTGGAATTTATTACAATGCAGCTTTTCCTTTGTTCCCCTCAAATGTTTTAGGCTATGATTCTCATGAATCCAGCTTTTTTCTGAAAAAACTGTTTAGTCTTCATCCTTCTAGTGTACTGTTGATATGACTGCTTTCCACCTTTAATAATATCAAAAAAAATATGTTTGAATTAAGTCTTAATGTATAAGACAGGATAGTTTGCGGGTTAAAGTATTAGATTAAGATGAGGAAGACCAGGTTCCAAGCCCAGCCCATATTTAGGAACAAAAAATACATACATTGGGAAATTCTGGACAAAATATGTGTCAAAGATATCTGACATAATTGGGATCATTGCTATGGAGAAAATTGAGAGGTAGAATTAAGAATACTACCCTTTGCTGTGGAAGGATTTAAATCAATCATCTATTGTGACCAATTCTATAGGATCAGATGAGTCCATCTAATCGGGAGACAGCAAAACAATTGAAGGGCAGTGGCAAATAGTCAAAGATTTAATGTACTATTTTTGTTTCCGACTTTATTGCTTTAAACATCATAGCTTGCATTGCCTTTATTGCAAAAGGAATATCTGTTCTAGATGTTCTGAATGACAGTTTAATGAAATGGAAGGTCACATTGGTTTGAACAAGATTCATACTGCCGTGCCACATAGCACCTGTCTGTGAAAATATCAGAAAAATTAAAATGCATGACTATATATGTTTAATTGTGTAAAGCACCTTTTTGCAAGACATTCAGCATTTTTTTTCAGGGCGTTTATTTCACAATACAAACTTTTCTGGGATTTTCTACTAGCACAATTTACTTTATGAAATTGTTGAGAAAATTGTAAATAGAAAATCATTAGAGTTACCAAAGAGAAAAATATTAACCAGAGCCGTCTTCACGTACATTTATTTGACATTTCTCTCCCCTTTGCAAAAAATATGTTTGATTCATTTCAGAATAAAAATTTACGGTAATACACTACAATGTGATTTTTGCTGCCAGTAAGTTTTTTGCTGCCAAGAAGTCACAAGGAATTTTGCTGGTTTTTACTGCCAAGAAGTCCCAATGAAAATGTGAATAGGATTCTGTCTAGCTACAAGCGTAAAAAGACCTCTAGCATAATTCCTTTTATCTCTTGTCATAACTGCCTTTACAACAAGCTTTATGATATCTGAGACTGCATCTCTTCTACCACTATGATAACTGACAATCTGCTTATGTTAACTACACAGCCCAGAGTATTTATGGCAATTTAAATACCTTTTCCTAGGTATTCACTACTGCTACCCAATCTTCTCAGAATATTTGAATAATGGACTGGAGCATAGCTCAATATGGTTTGTGAGTTCAAGGGTTGCAAATCAGCTTCCAAGCTTCCAGAAGTGCTGCAAACGATCATCTGGTAACACATTATCTAACTGGGACATAACCAGTCATCCAGGTCATGGTTATCCCAAAGGTGCTTTTTCAAGAGCAACTGGACTTTCAGTTTTCCAAAAACTGCCCTAAACAAAAAGAAAACCCCCAACCTAAGTTGGACTTTTGTCTCCGAATTTCAGTGCTGTGATTTCAAGGTATTAAGAACTAGGTTCTGTGAACTCAGATGGCCTCGGTCTGTGGATAGTTTATTCCTAGGCCACTGCGTATGTCCCTGGACACATCTCCCAAAATTGGAAGCTGATGCTAAGCCTGTGCAGATATGAAACCAACTTTTTCCATTTCTTTCAGCACATCAAACAGAAAGTACTGCCAACTTTCCACGTTAAGCTCTCAAGAAGTTTGCATCAGGGTTTCCTTGATGTTGAACTCTCTCATCATGCACATTGTTTTGCAGATTTCATCTGCTTGTTTTTTAAAAAAAAATAATGAACATAACACAATCCTAATCACATCAGCCAAATAATTATAGCTGTTGAGGGTACTCCTGCCTTTATATAAAGAATGTAATGGTTAAGCACAGTACTTCGGAAGGTAAATCAAAACTTTTCTGCAGTCTTGTTCAAGGTGCATTCTATGTGTTTTGTTGTTTACAAATGATTTCTTTGATGAGACTGGGAGATCCTTTCAAAGATTACAATTCACAGCAAGTAAAAGAAAACCTTGAATGAAAATTAAAACTTACTTTTAATTGCATGGCAATTTAATGGTATTTTCAAGCTGTTCACTTCACAACAGCATTCACAAGCTGGCTTAATATGCAGCTATTGTTTTAATATGATTTCAAGGGCCTCACTGTCTTCAGGCTTGTTAATTAAATGTGTTGTTGAAAACATGTGGCCCAAGTTCTTCAAAACTTCATCAGTCTCTGCTTCATCCTTGAAAAGAAGTCCTTGGAACAATGCCAGGACCTTAAATAGAAAACCACTAATTGCAAACCAGGTACTCAGTCATTTACCTGTATGCTTTATCTTAAAATGCTGCGTGTTCTCTTTTTCCATCTCTCGTATTCCGTTAAGAGTGAATGTTTTCTGTGAAATCAATGGAAAACATCCAATTATTTCAGCCTTTTCCAGTTACAGAATATTTTAATAGCCATTTGGAAAGTTATTGGGCTTGATGTGGCCTACTTATGACAATCAGTTATAATTAATGGCTAACAAAGTGAGGCAAATCAAACTTTCCTTTTTGGTGATAAGGAATATAGTGCACTCCACAGAGCTGTTCAGATAGCAGCTAAACCAAACCTCTCCTATTCAGAGGAAATGAGCAAACTGGTTTATGACAATATAGATTTGAAATTAACTAGAATGCATTAAAGGAAACGGGTTCCAGGGAATGGCCACTGCTATCAATTTGTTACAAACCATGTGCTTCCTTAGCATGAACATTCCTGAACTTCCCACAAGTTTTTTTTTTCCAGAAACAATCTGGGCTTCTCTTGTTGCTCCCTCTTGTTGCCCCACATCCTTGAAGTAGCAGCACATGGTTGCCAAGACCCATCAATGATAAAGTAGCTGTTTTCTAATTCCTAAAAGGCAGAAAGCTGTCATGTCTTTTCTTTATAAACAGGAAAATATGCTCAAAAAAATAGTACAATTTAGGTTGGCATCAGAGGTGGTATTGAGGAGGTTCACACTGGTTTGGATGAACCAGTAGTGGCGATTGTGGGTGGGGTGAGTGGGGTGGGGCCACCCACCCATGCTGGCTCTAAGTCGTGCTATTTAGGCATATTTTTGAAGTCGGGTGCATGCACGGAAGGTGCATGAGCATGCATGGAAGGCCAGGCACATGTGTGGACAGTGCGCGCATGCGCGAAGCGAGTGTGTGCACACGAGGCAAACCAGGGGTGAAATGTAAAATTTGTTACTACCAGTTCTGTGGGCGTGGCTTGTGGGGGGGTAATGTGACTGGGTGGGCGTGGCCAACTTTTTTTTTAAACTTTTCAAAGCATTTTTTCTAATGCTTTAAAAAGTCTCTGACAATCAGGCAACTCAGCTGGGATCGTCAGAGACTTTTCAAAGCATTTTTTTTACCACCTCTTCGGCCAAGGGGTTGCAGAAAAAAATGCTTTGAAAAGCCTCTGATGATCCCAGCTGAGCCGCGTGATCATCAGAGGCTTTTTTTTTTTTACTTTTAAAAGCATTTTTTCATCGGAAGAGGTTGTAGAAAAAATGCTTTTAAAAGTAAAAAAAAAAGCCTCTGATGATCGTGCGGCTCAGCTGGGCATGGTGGGGTAGGGGCCGCAGGGATTTTTGCTACCGGTTATCCGAACCACCCGCCACCATCGCTACCGGATTGGGCGATCCGGTCCAAACCGGGAGGATTTCACCCCTGGGGCAAACCAGTGGTAAAGGAAGTGGTGGGTTGCTCTCGGTTCTGTTTGGTTCTTTAGAACCGATAGTAAAAGCAGGCAGAGGCTCCGCCCATCCACCCAGACATAATTGACAAGCTGTGCGTGCGCATGCACGCTCCCGTTGCGAACTGGTAGTAAAGGTAAGTAGAACCCACTCCTGGATAAAGGTAAGTAAAACCCATCCCTGGTTGGCATCACCATGGACAGAACTGGCAAGGGAACTTGCTGTTCTCCATCCTTTCCCTGGTTTGGCCATAGGGGATAAAAAATGAAAAGGAGCCTTCAAGCCCTCTTTTTCTGGGACTTTTCTAGAATGTTGCCCTTTTTTTGTAGAAACAGGAAAGGACACTTAAGTATTCTCTGCATGAACAATTGACTTGGGGAAATCAGTTTTAGATCTGTTCCAAGCTAAACTATCTCCTGATAGGTTAGTTCGAATTTATTGTGTTATACCCAGGGTGCCTTAATATCTTTCATTTGATCCATTAAACATATTATGCAAACAGAGCCAATACATCAAAGTTTGTATTTATAAATAAAACTAAACCGCTAGCAAGCCTAAACATGATCACAACAGATTGTTTCAGTTATTAAAGAATATTACTGCTTTTTCAGGATGAAATTGGATTAAAATATTAAAGCGCTCCAGAGATAAAAGTTGAGCTTGTAAACAGGATTATATATACTTCAAATATGGGCCACCTATCCAGCATTTTCTTTTATTTTGGCCTTTCTCTCTTTTTGGCATCAACAAATTTTTCAACATCAACTCTTTATTAGAAATTCCTTTCATTTGGGAGATGAACAAAAGAGTTCTTAAGAATGGAATGTGTTCACACTTAAAGAATTTGACTCTAGATGACTTTATGATCATATTCACATCTTTCTTGTTTGCTACTGATCTCTTCCAGGATCTTTTTCTGATTTCCCAATTTTGCCTACAGAGTTTGGGATTTCTTTGTAGTTCCCCAACTAAATAACAAACTAGGCTTGACCCTTCGAGGACTGGAAAAAAAACTGAAATATTTAATCCTTTTTTTTCTTTTTTTTCTTTTTTTTGGTGCATAAATAAATGTCCCTTTGAGGTTGAATGCTTATTCTTGGTAGACAGGGCCAAACATTCAGACAGTGTCTAGAGAATATCCAATCTAGATTATTGTATTGCTTATTTGTTGGTTTCTTTTTATAAAAATACATGTTTTTTATTCCAATTGTGACCAATAAATCTAAAATTACTGATGAAACTAAAAAGGTATATTTGCACATCATCGTCCTTATTTAGAGTATTAACATCCCAAGTAGTAAGACAGTGGTAGGTATTCTTTGCCAAGTTTGGGGATTTAAAAAATAACAATTTTAAGCAGTATATTTCCCATATATTTTATACAGGCAGTTTTCTATTGATTTGACCCACATATATCTTTCTCTGGACTGGTTCAAGAGACTCAGGATACACTCAGCTGGTTTTCACAAGAATATGTTGGGTGGCTTGAAGAAGGTCTATGTGGCATGTCATTAAAACAGCTGCCTCTATCTTTTCCAACCAGCCAGGAATAAGCTGATGAGAACAAAGACTTGAATGAAAACACCTCGACTTTTCATGCTAGGACAAAAGATGGTCATTAAGCATACCAGGAAGGTCCTTTCATGGCTATAATTACTTATAAATTGGAGAGTTACAATTTTTTTTAAAAAAAAAAATCTTTTCATTTATTTAAAATGTGATTTCTGCCATCATTACATACTGTACGTTATTTTTCGGCTGTGTTGTTAAAAAAAATAAATAAGCTTTCTGTTTCCAATATTATTATAAATATGCAAATATTGAAAGTTTCCTCACAGAAATAGCCTTTTCGCTTGCAGGAAAAGAATGGGGTTTTTTTCTTAATTAGTACAATTTTTTTTCAGTGGGAGGATAAGATCAATTCTATCTTTAGGAAGAAATTTAAAAAATCATATCCTCATATTACTCATCTCTGCTTCCCCATACTCTCCAAGTCTCTTTTCTGAAATTATAATAAGAAGAGATTGGGCAACCATTTTTTCTGAAATGGTATAGGGCAGTGGTGGGTTTCAAATTTTTTTATTACCGGTTCTGTAGCTGTGGTTTGATGGGCGTGGCATGGCTTGATGGGCGTAGCTTGGTGGGCATGGCAGAGGAAGGATACTGTAAAATATCCATTCCCACCCCAATCCAGGGGAAGGTTACTGCAAAATCCCCATTTCCTCCTGATCAGCTGGGACTTGGGAAGCAGAGAACAGATGGGGACGGGGCCAGTCAGAATTTTTACTACCGGTAAAATTTCAAAATTTCCGCTACTGGTTCTCCAGAACTTGTCAGAACCTGCTGAAACTCATCTCTGGTATAGGGTCTCCTGCTTGGGTGGGGGGTTGGACTAGAAGACCTCTAAGGCCACTTCCAACTCTGTTATTCAGTTACTCTGATCTTGAATGCAAGCAAAAGTGGAGTGAAGAACGTCACTATAGTACCTGATTTAGTAAGAACAATTCCAAGTAACCTCAGTTACTTTTTCCCAGAAGAGGATCTCATCAATAAATTAAAAATGCTCTGTTTTTAGAATAATGCGATAGTGAGTTGTTAATAAAGAAAATACTACAATAAGTTTGGGCAAATCTGCTTTTATTTTTAAAAGATGTAATCACAGAAATATGTAGTGTTTCAGTGTGACTTATTTCAGGTACTCCGTTTCTATCTCTCTCCATTATTATCTTCATAAAAGATTTTCCTTTCTGTTACATCAAAAAGGAGCTACAGTCTATGGGTAAGAAAATAAATTCCTTGGTCACATGTCTTATACTGTCTTTTCTTCCTTCTTAGTTTTCTAGAAATACTTTTTCCTAGCAGGATTTGTAATTGTTCAAAAAAAGAAAAAGAGGATAGACAGATACATTGGCTGACACCAGGGGTGGGTTCTACTTACTTTTACTACCTGTTTGCAACGGGGCCGCGCGCGCGCGCTCGCTTCGCATGCACGCGCACACTCTTCTGTGCAGAAGCGTTTTCATGACATCAGAGTCAGTGGGCAGGGCCTCCCGCCGGTTTTACTACTAGTTCTACAAAACCGGTGTGAACCGGGGGCAACTCACCACTGGCTGACACATACCAGGAAAATTGTCATTGATACAAATGACATATACTATTGATAATTACATGAATCTAGATTGTTTTCTTGACTACAATACAAAAGTGACTTGCCATTTCCTTTCAGGATTTTATTTTGGCTTCCCAGTCTACAGTAGCCAAATGTAATTGCTTTTTTATTACAGTTTTATGTACAAATGCTTGGTAGTTAAAAGAAAAAGAAAGAGTACCCGAGGAATATTGAATCTATACATTTGGGGCACAATCCATTCGATCAGTCTGGATTTTACACTAAATATGGGCATAATGATATTGTACAACAATACGTATGTCAGTCCTGCATTTAAGTGGGCTCTAGGAAAAGCAAAAGAACCTGGACATAAGAAGCAATAAGATTTGAATAGTACTATGGTAACATTTAAAACAATTGAGAAAGAAAATACAATTAGGCTTTCTAATAGAAGAAATCACTCAGTGGTGAAGAAGAAACATCAAGAGGGAAGTGCAGACAAACAGATGGAGGATAGTTCCTTTATTGCTGCTCTAGGGCATATCCAGACGGCAGTTTCCCACGCTCTGTATTCAGTGCTGGCCCACTAAACCATAAACGTAGGAAATGGGACAAAGTGGTCTGCTTCAAAAAGCAGGTCCCTTTTCTTGTAGGTTTAAAGAATAACTCTTGCAAAGGTAAATCACACAGCTAAATATGGGTCCTGCAATTATCGTCACTTTTTCAAGAGATCAGGTGAATAAACAACCCAGGAGGGGGTTATGTGGGTAGCTATTCGTGCTCTCCAAAGTATCATTTCTTCTCTTTCTACCGTTCATACATTTTTCGATGTTGCAAAAGCACTGTCCCAGCCCTATCCAAGAGGAAGGTATCGGGCATCGCCTGTGTTAAGGATGAGTTAAGATTTATTGGTGTTCTGTTTGTTATCTTTGTAACAAACATAGCTTAGAAAATAGCAAAAATAACTAACTGGGGTAGCTTCTGCAGGTCTGAATAATGTCTTAGAAGGGGATCCAATAACATATTTTACAATAATTTATTATCCCTAGCTATAAACAGAGAGGATTGCAAATTAATTATGATTTGGAAGACATTTTTTTAATAACTCCTTCCTACTCCTCCCCCCAACGTACTGAAAGTTTAGTTTATTTTTATTAGTCACATATGGTTGAGAATCAAGAGAGGGTTGGAGTAATAGTGATCAGCACCAAAGCACATCGGATGGGAATACATCTCCACTCTGCCTCCACCACTCATACTACTTCATTCAAAAGATGAACCAAAACCTCTGATGTTATGAAAGCAGGAAATTATTAAAAGTAAAGGCGGTAATTGTATTAATTGTAATTAAGTCTTTAATGAAAACTGGAATTTATCCCAACATCAAACATGAACATTCATTTACAAGTGAATGATAGTTCATCTTTGCCAGATTGTGAAGTGTTCCTTATTTGCATGCCTTTGTTTCCCTGAGCAGACAGGTTTACCTGCCCTTTACAGCTGGTGTGAGTTGCACCCTACAAGGACCTGCTGCCAGCTATAGGACTCAGGTGTTAATTTAACCAGTTGCAGTCCCAAACAGATTTTTCCATGGAAAGTACCTTCCAAAAGCAAGTGCTGAATAGAAGATGGGATAGTGGGAATGCCCAAAGGCATGAGGAACAATATTAGCATTCAGTTAGATTATTGGCCCAAAATAATATGAGTTCATCATAACAGTTTTTTAAAAAATAAATAAAGCAAAAATTGACTCGTGCCACTTTTATTTAATTATGTTTGCTTCTAAGCAAGGTGGAATGATAAAGTCAGTACTACAAGATTTATAGAGAGGGAATACAACACAGATTGTAAATAAAGTGGACAGGTCTGAGAAGGGATTTTTTTTTTCATTTTATAAATTTAAAGAATTCTACATTTTGATTCCCTCTTCAATCAGTCAGTCAGGTTTTTTTCTGTTCACAGTGTACACTTTGGGCAAGCTTGCCCAAAGGTGGATAGTAAAGATAGGATTGAATTTGTTGATTGAAACAGCCTGAAAACTCTATAAATAATGATAATATAATAAGATGAGCTCATGCCAAGTTGCCCCCCAATGTGGCTGGAGGCTTTCCTTATTTACATACAACAGTGGCTTTATTTGCTTGCCATTTCTAGAAGATTCCAAGGAAGCTTCTTCATTTTCCTTCTTACCCACCTAATTAGGACATGTCTAGTTACTATTCACCAGTTCCCCTTCTTATTCACAGGTTCCCTCTGAAAATCAACATATGTGCAACATGTGTGGGATGTATGTATTTTGTTCTTGATTCTTCCTTAAATGTCTTCCATTGTTATGGAAAATTCAGAAGGACAGAGTAAAACACTAGGGAGAAATAACCAACCAACAACGGTTGGGTTCCAGCTTCACAAGGAGAGGAACAGAAAAGAAAGACCTTTTATAAGATTTTTAAATTGTGGAGTGGGAAATTCTAGAGTTCAGATTTGCTGTCAGGATATTAGGACCATATAAGGAAAAATGGATAAATGTCATGCTGTAAGAGCCATTTTATTAAGGCAATGCACTGTCTCCTGTTAACAAGAGGAGAACAATAATCAGATTAGGCAAGTATCACCTTATTATCCAATGCAATTTCCTTTTTAGATTTGCTTTATAGTAATCTCCAGGTTACAATGGCAATTGAGATGGGGATTACCATCCCTAACCAATGCAGTCATAAAGCACTTCTCATGACGATATCACTGAGCAACAGCAACCCCAGCAGTCCTTGTTCCCATTGTAACCCTAAAACAAGTGGTTATTAAGTGGGAAACAGCAGGAGCCACTGGTAAGGAATACGGGGGAGCTGGGGGTGGGGAATGAGGGAGGCCTTGGGAGGACCAGCACAGGCCATATGTGAGTCAAGGGAGGCTGGGGAAAGGCTTGGGAGGCCAAATGTAAAGAGTTGGAGGAGGACTAGGAGGCCTGACAGGAGTGATTTACCAGAGCAACCTGTGACTTCCCTCCAATTTCCTCAATGACTTTGTTTTGTTATTGATAAGCAGTGTCTTTTCAGCAAGGAAAAGGTCAGGTGCTTTGTTGAGAAGCAGGAATTGTTTCTTTGGATCTGAAAATATTATATGAAGTATGGAACTGAATCTGCTCTCTGTCTTGTTTAAAAGGTCATGGGGAAATGTCCTCTAAATAAACTCTCATCTCATTTTAGCCATAACACCTGTATTGTTTATTATTATTATTAATCCCAGCAGAGTCTTCTCTGAAATGTATGTGACATTGCCATAAAAAAGCAAATAAAACCTTAGTTCTTTATTAACACTTACTACAGTCTATAAATTATAGTTAGTCTTGGGTTTAAAGCTCAAGATAAACAAGATAGTGCTGGTCTCTCAACACAAGGATAAAATGCTTCCAGAATCTCATAATAGTTACAATTTGGCTACTACATTTTGCACTTAATGAATAAAATATTAAACTCCATAGCTACACAGATTACATACTTATATCAATCCTCACAGTGGCATTTCATTCCATAATTTCTAGACTTGTTGAAACAGCTCAACTATAATTCCATGGCAGCAAATTCACTAACTTTGAAAAGCCACATTTAATATGTAAATATGACAGAGGCCAGTAACATGGAAGAAAAGGGAGCAGCTGCTATTGTAGTGTTCTCTTCCTGGAGCAATATGGAAAGTGGTGTGGAAGCTGCAGTAGAGTTGATATAATTGATCTAAACATAACAAACAATCAAGCATCAACTGTAAAATACTTTTTAGATTGCACACCTCAGAAGGGAACAGTAGAGTACTGAAGGGCCTTAGGCTATGGCATGGAGAGCAAATTAAGGTTTCTAAGAAGGTTTGAAAGAGACCAATTGTGTGATGGAGTGAAGAGGAGGTAGGATTAGAGACCAGTAGATATTGAGCATCATAAGAAGGTTTTGTGCCTGTGGTCAATTAAGTTTATTGTGTGTAGATGCCAAACTAAATCTGCAGAAGTGCCCTGTACAGGGTTGCTAATATTAGTGAGGTGACTGAATGGCAGAAGCATGTAAAACAAAAGAGGACTGAGGGCTACTCTGGAGGAGTTCCAGAAAATTATTCTGGAAATTCAAATGGAGACCATGATAAGCAGAGATAGGTATGTTCGGGGTTCCTGAATGGCTATTACAAAGGAAGCAGGATGTGCATATTGATGCAGGTCTCTTCTAAGTTCAGATGCTCCAATCTGGACCAGGTGACTGAACTGTTGAGCACCTTAGTTTCATCAAGTGTGTATAAAAAATAAGACAATATATCCGTGATGGCGAACCTATGGCACACGTGCCACAGGTGGCACGTGGAGCCATATCTGTGGGCATGCAAGCATTGTCCTAGCTCAGCTCCAGCCCGCATGCGTGCGCTGGCCAGCTGATTTTTGAGCCTTTTGGGCCCACTGGAAGTCGGGAAATGGGCCTTTCTGGCCTCCAGGGGAGTAGTGAAGGCTGTTTTCGCCCTTCCCAGGCTCCTAGAAAGCTTCTGGAGCCTGGGGAGGGCAAAAAATGGGCCTACTGGGCCCACTGTGACATCACGTGCCAAAAGCGGGGTCACAGAGGGGTGTTGCACGTGCATGTGCAGTGTGCGGGGCACATTGAATTATGGGTGTGGGCATGTGCGTGCTTGACACCCTCCCCAGCTCACGATGGCAAAAAGGTTAGCCAACACTGCCATATATCATGATCTGGGGGAAAGCACGGAAGCAACACAGCCAGAGAACAGTTCTAACTCCCCTTTATTGCTCCAACTTTCCCACGTTTACTGCAAGTCCTGGAGCAAAGCTCTCACATGCACCTCCAACAGCCTCTGGCTGCGAGTAGTCCAGCAAGGTTAGCAAGGCAGCAACCAAGCCAAGAAGTCCAAGAAGGCAGTCTCTTTAAATCTCATTCCCCAGGTGAGCCTTGTGAAGAGGGGTGGGGCACCCTCCTCCTGAGTTGTCAGGTTGCCCTGCGCTGATCCCACCTCCTCTCCATTCTTCATGCTTGG
Organism: Arizona elegans; assembly: GCA_022577455.1. Classification (NCBI taxonomy): domain Eukaryota; kingdom Metazoa; phylum Chordata; class Lepidosauria; order Squamata; family Colubridae; genus Arizona; species Arizona elegans. Next base: position 228,680,642 of record JAKOOJ010000001.1, on the reverse strand, counting down.
GGATCAGGGAGAAGTGTGGCACATGAGTTCATGACTTATAAATGTATCACAGGCAGTTAGGGCCCCAGCAAACCTGAACAGGCATGTGATGAATCTGATGTTCACTTTAGACCAGATAAGACATGAATAGAGGATGAAGGCACTGCTATCTGCCATTACTATTTCCTGGTTGAACTGCAGATCTGAGCTTTAGATTTCTGTAGAGGTGGAAGCCACCTGAAAGTGAGCCATCCCAGACACCTAATAGATCTGGTATTCAGAGAGCACTTCAAGATTTTCCCAAAGATTTGAGAGAGACCATATCAGAAGACCTATATGTAGCTTCAGGTGATATGCTACTTGCAACCATATCTGGTGATAGTAACTAACACTCTGCCTGAGTGATCACTACTCAATTGGATTACGTAGCACAGCCTCCATTGGGCTATACACAAGACAACCTGGAAGCCACAGCCAATTGTTAGTGAAATCATCTCTCCTACAATAGAATAAAACCAATGGTTCCTGCATTCACTGTTACTAGACTTCTGGGCCCAGATCAAAGTGCTGTTAATCACCTAAAGCACTATCCAGCATAGCATCAAAATATATCAGGAACTGAACTGTATGAACAAGAAAATATAGAAGAGGAAAATATTAAACAATATTTGCAAAAGACGAATCTATCCCAGATCTCAAAAGACACTGAAGAGATGCTAGAAAGAAACATAACAATGATGGAATTAACAGAAGCAATTAAAAAACAAAAGAATGGGAAGGCGCCAGGCCCAGATAGATTACCAGCGGAATATTATAAGACACTACAGGATTTGTTGAGTCTCCCGTTATTAGAAGTTATGAATGAAGTTATGTTAAAGAAGAAAATACCCAAGTCATGGTTAGAAGCATATATTACACTTGTTCCAAAAGAGGATACTGACTTACAACAAATCAAAAATTATAAACCTATATCCCTGCTAAATTCAGATTACAAAATCTTTGCTTCAATATTGGCAGACTTAAAAGACTTAAAAGATATTTAAATAACTTTATACAAAGTTATCAAAATGGATTTCTGCCAAAGAGACAGATTAGAGATAATATGAGAATAGTTCTGGACACTTTGGAATATTATGAGGCCCACCCTGAAAAGCAAATGGCCTTGATATTTCTAGATCCACAAAAAGCTTTTGATAATGTGAATTGGCGATTTATATTATTGCAGCTGGAGCAGATGGGCTTCGGAAGAAAATTTATTCAAGCAATAGAAGCTATATATCATAAACAAATAGCAAAAGTAATGATTAATGGAGAATTGACAGAGACTATTGAGATAAAAAAAGGAATGAGACAAGGCTGTCCACTGTCCCTTCTGTTGTTTGCATTAACATTAGAAGTGCTAAATAGAAAGGTTAGAGAAGAAAAAGAAATAAAAGGAATGAAAATTTGAAAGGAAGAATATAAACTACAAGCATTTGCAGATGACTTGGTTTTTATTCTTGAAGACCCATTGGTGTCAATAATTACTTTGATAGAGAAAATAGGAGAATATGGAAAAGTAGCAGGTTTGAAAATTAATAAAGATAAAACGAAGATTTTGACAAAAAAAATATGTAAATAAAACAAAAAGAAGAATTGGCAGAAATATTTAAGATGCAGTCACAAACAAGGTGAAGTACTTGGGGATATATTTGACAGCAAGATGTAACACACTTAAAGAAAATAACTATAATAAACTCAAACAACAGATTGGTATAGACTTGGTGAAGTGGGAGAATTTACAATTATCATTGTTAGGGAGGATATCAGCTATTAAGATGAATATATTGCCTAGAATTTTATATTTATTCCAGACAATTCCAATTAGATCGGGGAAAGATTACTTTGAATAATTGAATAAAATAGTGTTGAAATATATATGGCAGGGAAAAAAGGCGAGGATAAAATTAAAATTGTTACAAGATGCTAGAATAAGAGGAGGTTTTGGTTTACCTAATTGGGAACTATACTACCAAGCGACAAGTTTGATGTGGATTAAAGATAATGTTAAGAAATACTAGATTATTGACTTTAGAAGGACATGATTTGTTGTTAGGGTGGCATGCTTTTTTATGGTATAAGGTAACAAAAACACAGGGGTATTTTAGAAGACATTACATACGAGAGGCTTTGTTGTTAAACTGGGAGAAGATAAAAAAAACAATATTATTTGAAAATTCCAGTGTGGGTGTTGACGATTGAAGCATTTTCACATTTAATAACATTTAAAAGGGAACAAATTGTTAGATATAGTGATTTATTGAATGAAAAGGGTGAACTTAAATCCAAGCAAGAATTGGAAGAACAAGGTTTTAAGATGAATTGGTTTTCATATATACAAACATGTTCTAGATATGATAAAGATTGTCAAACAGAAGGTTTTTATAATAATTTGACTAATTTGGATAAAATTTTAACAGGTTCTGACGGCTATGTAATTAAGAAGAGCCTTAGTAGTACAGGGGTTTAAGGCACCCTGTTATTAAGCTGGTTATTAAGACCAGCTGCCTGCAATTACTGCAGGGTTCGAATCTCGCCAAGGCTCAAGGTTGACTCAGCCTTCCATCCTTTCTAAGGTAGGTGAAATGAGGACCCAGTTGTGGGGGCAATAAGCTGACTTTGTATAAATATACAAAAGGATGAAGGCTATTGCTGAGCACATTGTAGCCGCCCTGAGTCTTCGGAGAAGGGCGGCATATAAATCAAATTAAAAAAAAAAAAAGAAACTATATGGTTATTTATCAGAGATAAAATTGGAAGATGAACAAGTTAAAAAAACAATGATTGCATGGGGGAAAAACTTTGGGCATGGAATTGATTGAGAGAAATGGCAAAAATTGTGGTTGCAAAATTATAAAATGACAATGTCAACAGCATATAAGGAAAATTTGTATAAGTTGTTTTACAGGTGGCATCTAGCCCCGACGAGAATAGCCAGAATGTTCAAGAACAAATCGGAAAAGTGCTGGAAATGTCATCAGACACGGGGCTCATATTACCATATGTGGTGGACATGTGTAGAAGCCGAAAGATACTGGACTAAAATCCACACATGGTTGGAGAAAATGATTAAAAAGCACATTGACTTTAAACCAGAGATTTTTTTATTAGGGATCTTACCAGAAACATATAACGGAGAACTGAGTTACTTGATTGTGAATGTATTGACAGCGGCTAGAATTGTGTTTGCTAAAAATTGGAAAAATGAGGAAATACCTAAACAAAATGATGTCATTAGGAAAATTATGGAATGTGCTGAAATGAGCAAATTGACATTTGAAATTAGAGAACAGGAAGATAAACAATATTATAAGATATAGGATTTATTTTATCAATGGCTAAATAATAAAACATGGAAATGAAATATTAAATATGAAATATGAAATGGATCTTACAATACAATATATGGAATTGATATTAATGGGATGAAAATGCCATTGTTAAATGAATGATAAATGAGAATAATGATTTAAAGATATATGTTAGATTGATAATATGAGAAATTAGAGGATTAGTAAATTTTGAATATGAAATGAAGCACAAAAAATTTGTAACCGACATCTGTTGTTCCTACATCTTTTTTTCAACATAGGAAAAAACCCTGATTGCAAAAATATCACACATTTATACCTATGAATTAAAAGGAATAAATATTTGACCTTTACAGGGAGGAGTCATAAAATATGGGTGTGTCTGGCTGATGAGGTTCAAAAAAACCGAAATAGTGCTATCCCAGTCTCCCATAAGTCTCAGAAGAAACAACATAAAATTTCTGACAGGCCTGAAAGCGATGATTAGAGATTTCATCCCACCATGGCCATTTAACATCTTTTTTTCAACATAGGAAAAAACCCTGATTGCCTTCTCAGTCACAGCTCTTTGCTTTGGAATACATATCTTCTAGAAATGTGCTAGACCCCCAACTCATATTTCACAAAGCTCTAAAGAGTATCTGTTCAAGCAAAACTTTGATCTGGGATAACTGTAGGCAATTGTTATTAACTTAATGTTCTCTTATATAGATTTTGTGATATTTCCATTCTGTTGATAAATTTCCCAGATCTTATACTGATGAGGCAGGTTATAAATACTGCAGAATAAATACATGTTTAATCCTTCATTAAGTGTTGTATTTATTTTTATCATATACTGTTCTTACATTTCGGTACCCGAACTTTCTACAAATCAATTCATAATGAAACCTTTTTATTTTATTATATACTTCCACTAAATCAACAAACTTTCTTTTTCACACTCATAGAGTTTTAAATAAAATTCTAAAGAAGAATAATTTAATGTCCACACCTACCAAAATAAAGCTATACTATACTTCCCACATTTTGTCTACATTCTACCCTTCAAGCAAAATTCTGCCAACCAATTCCCCACTCTGAACAAACTACTACCACTGAAGGTTTTGTATTTACTATTGTCCCCCTTCCTTTATAGAAAGGGACAGTAATAACTTTATAATTGTCAGGTATAAATGCAGTCTTTGTATGCATTAAAAAGTTGCACAGCTATTCCATGTGCAGACCACATACATTTTATAGTATTTCTTCAGCTATTCCATCTACACATGAAGCCTCACTGTTTTTCAACAATTTCAAAGCATTTATGAGTTCCTTTTCCTCAATGCTTCCTCAATTACTCTATGATGTGCCTACTGGCCCAAAAGAGCTGGGAATCCCTATCACATTTCATATGCATGTAAGAAAGTGAAGGCTTTTTGGATAAAAATCTGGTGGGTTATGCAGAATGTTTTGAAGAAAAAAATTCAGTTTTCTCCACAATTGTTTTTATTGGGTATAGTTAAGGGTTTTACATTGGGTGAAACAAAGTTGATATTGTATATGATAACAGCAGCGAGATTATTGATAGGTCAATATTGGAAAAATGAAGCTATGCCTACTATTGAAGAATGGACTTTGAAGATGGCCAGTTTTGCAGAGATGGCGAAGATTTCAGCATATTTAAAAGATCGCTCACAAGAGACACTATGTATGGGAGTGGAAAAAGTAGATAGATTATGTGCAGAATAAATATCAAACTAGGAAATATCAGATAGCTTTTAACTGAAAGTATTATATAGGGATAGAATAATAGAACTTTGTGAAGATGTGAAAAATATACATGGGGTGGACGGGTTCAAGTTTTAGAAAAAGGGGATTTTGATTTGGATTACATTTTGAGGAAGTCTGGGGGGGAGGGGAGGGTTGGGGCGGTTAGGGAGGGTTAGGGATGTCAGGGAGGGTTGGGGGGGGAAATTGGGGAGAAAATGTAATTGTAAAACTTTTTCAATAAAAAAAAACAATCTGAAAATAGCTCTCTCTCAATCTCTCTCATCCTCTCTCTTAAAGAAATAGATAGGCAAGAAGGCAGACAAAATGTTAGATATGAACCCTTGAAGTATGTTGGTGCTGGCTTTAATTGAAGAGATCCAGATTCAAATCTCCTTCCAGGAATAAAGCTCCATTATCCAGGTAATCTTGGGCCAAGCAGTCTGTTGCACACTAATTTATCTGGTATTAACTATAATATATGTCTAGAAAGAACTACCCATGCTTTCTTGAGCCTCTTGGAGGGAAATATAGATGTTCTAAAATTAATGAGTTTTATGAAGGTACATAACAAGGCAAAGATCAAGGGGTATATTTCTCTTTTGTGAGTGTCACGTAAGAAGTATCCCCGTCCTATTCAAAAGCACAAAAGCAATTCCCTTTTTATATTATGCAAGTGAATCTCCTTTTAACAACCAAGGAGTTCACATCAGATAATATTATTTATTTAGAAGAGAATTAAACAGAGACGACATGCAATTGCCAATTTTTTTCAAAAAAGACAAAGAAGGCAGCAAAAGGCTTAAAAGAGAAAAGAAGCCAAGAACCAATTGCTTCAAGGCCTTGAGGAGGATGAGGACAGAGTATTTCTGTAGTCTTTCAATAAGAAAATGCCAGCAGCATTTAAGACATAAATTTACAATAATCAAACAGTTGTTCAGATGCCTTGATGTAATAGGCATTGATTAAATGCCCCATATCCAGCTAAGAGATTGATTCCAGCATGTTAAATTCTTATTTTCAATTTGTTTATTTAACCTTGCAGTTACTCAACAAAGGTATGACCTTGTTGTGACAAATCCCTCCTTTGTTCATTCCAGCATGAAACACTTCAGAAAGTATGTGCTCAGAGACAGATGCTGAATTCAGCAGGTCTCTCCTAACTGATGTCAAAGTATCCAAGCTCAGGTGTATAGAACAATCTCATAATGGCTGAAGGCCATCTTAACATTTGGGAGAGAGGAGGGATAACGATACAAATGGACAGATCCAAGATTTGTTTTCCTGGGTTTGGGATGGGAGGGTTCTGAGAGATCTCTTCAGTCCTTTAAAATATGTTAAGATTATGGTTGTACGAAATCCTATCTCCAGTTTTCAGTCATTAAAATCCAAGGGGAGATTCTTCCAAAGATGCTTTTCCAAAAGGCAATTGGACATTTGGGTGGGGGGGGGTTTCCCCTTGAAAGCGTTTTGCTTCTCATCCAAAAAACTTCTTCAGAACTGGATGAGAAGCAAAACATTTTCAGGGGGGAAAACCCAAGACAGTCCAGTTGCCTTTTGAAAAGCATTTTGGGACAACCAGGACCTGGATTATTGAGAATCTCCCTAGAGAAAGGAAGACTGCAGACTCCAAGAAAGTAATCTGTGTTCACCTTGGCTTCAGGCTGCCCAGACCAGCTCATGTAGGGTATGAATTCAGTTTGTCATTTCCTTATTCATCTCCAGTGATTTCACTGTGTTTCTTTAGATCATTATGGTATATATCATATGGTATAGATTATATTGAGGGATGTGGTGGCTCAGTGGCTAAGATGCTGAGCTTGACGATCGAAAGGTCGGCAGTTCATCGGTTCGAATCCTTAGTGCCGCGTAATGGGGTGAGCTCCTGTTACTTGTTCTGCCAACCTAGCAGTTCGAAAGCACATAAAAAATGCAAATAGAAAAATAGGGACCACCTTTGGTGGGAAGTTAACAGCGTTCTATGCATCTTTGGCATTTAGTCATGCCAGCCACATGACGACAGAGATGTCTTCAGACAGCGCTGGCTCTTCGGCTTAGAAACGGAGATGAACACTCCCCCCTAGAGTTGGGAACAACTAGCACATATGTGTGAGGGCAGAGGTGAATTTCAGCAGGTTCTGACCAGTTCTGGAGAACTGGTAGCGGAAATTTTGAGTAGTTCTGAGAACCTATAGTAAAAATTCTGATTGCCCCGGCCCCATCTATTCTCTGCCTCCCAAGTCCCAACTGATCAGGAGGAAATGGGGATTTTACACTATCCTTCCCCTGCCAGGCCCACCAAGCCATGCCACGCCCACCAAGCCACGCCCACAGAGCCGGTAGTAAAAAATTTTGAAACCCACCACTATGCGAGGGGAACCTTTACCTTTACCTTTATTGATATGGTTATATGGTATAACATGAAAATGAGCTTTAAAAATGATTGACAAAAACAAGAATTTAACAACTAGTTATCTCGCACACACATATATACATGTGCACAAACATAAAGAAGATTGATAAAACTGTGGCTAGGGCACAGTTGGGATGAATAAAGGATTGGAGAGAAAAATCTATTCCATTTTAATGTGACTTTTGCAATGAAGTGTTCTGAGCAAGCAAGAACAGAAATGTTGAAAAAGGTATATGAGATAAAATGTGCAGAAAGTATTTTAGGAAAAGTCTATATATTAGCAGTGAAAGGTGCTAATGCATTACATCTTGATAACTGGAGTCTTTCTATTTGTTTTTTTATGATCCAGACCACAATATAATTCAAATATCGGTATTACCCCTTTATCTTTCTTCTAATAGGCAGTAAAGCAAGCTGGCATTTAATGCAGCTTGCAGACCAAAGTGTTACATGTACTATTCTGGGAACAGACATAACTGCCCATGCCACTAAATTCTACATCAGTTTAAGGTTTCAATTATTCTTCAAGAGCAGCCCCATGTAGAGCAAATTACAGTAGTCCAACCTGGAGGTCATCAAGGCATGAGTGATTGTGAGCAAATCCCCCCACCCCTAATCCAGGAAGAGATGCAACTGGAACACAACATAAAGCTATGGAAAGACCCTTCTAGCCATGATTGACCCCTGCTCTTCTAAAGAAGCTGTGGGTCCTGGAGAACCCCAAGATCGCACACCAGATCTGTTTAGGGTAGTGCAACCCCATTCAGCACCAATGGTGGCATAGTCCTAGAACCAATAGACTCCAAAACACAAAGTCCATTAAGTATTGCCAGTGTTCGCCTGTTGTTCCCCATCCAGACTCTCATAGCTTCCAGGTACTGAGATAAGATGTTCAAGACATTATTTAATTCACCGGGGCAGAGATGTATAATTGGATATCATCAGCATACTGTTGATACCTCATCTGATGGCAATGGATGAGCTCACCCAGCAGCCTCATCTTGATGTTAAATAGCAGAGGAGATAGCAATAAACCCTGTGGCACTCTGCATACTAACTGTTGGGTGTTGTAGTAGTAGTAGTAGAATACCAAATGCATGCAATCAGGTTTTTTCCCCCTAATATATAATCTATGATATATTGCATCAAGTATAGAACATATTGAATAGAATTAATAATCCCCACCAAGAATGTAGGCCTATCTACAAACCTCCCCCCCCGCCCAGTATACTCATTTGAAAATGAATAATTACATATTTTCATAATGTTAATACAATTCCTTTCTTATGTCACCCTATTGGCAAGATCCTTATTTCTGCAATTTTTGCAAAGAACAAATACATAATACAAAATCCAGGATGGTGCAGGGAAGAATATTTCACTGGATTGATTTTGAACATACCTGAAAGCATTTTGCTGCTGTTAAAATTTATTTGGTATGGTTCAGTGAACTCAAATGCAGTTCAACCTGATTTTGACATATTCCTTTTTACCTCCAGGTGATGGCACAGAAATCGTTCTGACTCATGTTTGACATCAACCTTAATGCTATTTTTATTTTCTTCTGGAAGTAGAAGAATTCAAAACTCTCTTTGACCACTGCTGTTTCTTGCCCTAAAACAGCTGTTGGATTTAATTCACATTCAGAGATTGTTCCATCAATTCCAGGTCTCTAAGAGACTTTTCTGATTTTTTTCTTCTGCTTATGCTTAACTCTTGTGTTTCCAAGTTTCAACTTCAGCTTTAACCACCTTTGCTTAACAACACCTCAAATTTCTTTCACAGGGGCATGTTTCCTAATAAATTATTAGAAATGTCATGTTCATTAGTTTTGCATTCTAGTATAAGTAAATATTAATAACGTTAAAGTGCTGTGTGACTTCACACCCAAAGGTTTGGAATGTCAAGTCCTTCTGCAGGGTTTCAGAAACCAATTTATATTAAAATAACAATTTAGAAGGCGCTGGTTTTTTTCTACATGAATGTGGAAACTGACTTTCCTCTTACCTAATAAAGTCACTGAATTGTCTTTATTCTTCCATATTATAAAATTGTGTGTTTACAAATAGATAATATTTATAGGAAGAAAATGCTCTTCCTTTCATATGCTGTGGTTTTGTGTTTCTAATTTTATTTTTACTTATTGTACAAATGGAAAAGAATTAATGCATTTTGTAATACATTTGCTATAAAAAAAACAAATCAGGTTTTTTCTCTCTGCCGTAAGTGTCCCAGCTCTGTCCAGCTGAACACCACAATTATCCTCTTGCCCCAAGGCAATATTTGTCCTGCATTTAAAAAAGGGTTTGCAAACATTATTTAAAAACAATACCCCCATTGCTAATGGTTACTGGAACACTTAATTCATCAGGGAACTTCACAAAGCTGGAAGCTGTAGTTTCGCATCACTTGCGAAAATGGTAATCTTTAAGATCCAGAATGAACTGGATTCAGGCTATAAATCTGAATTTAATATCTGGATATTATTAATTAGGGCCTTTTTTTAATTGAAATTCACAAAAACTGTTTCTAAGCTGGTGTGCTCAGATCTGCTGCACATATGAATTTTCCCCTGCACTTTTTACTGCTCTTTTTCTAATCGTTTTAATTGTTTTAACCTGTAAAAATGAAGTGTTTTAATATTGTGTGTGACCAGCCATACGCTAAATAAATAAATCCCCTGCATTACCTACATACATGACTGTTGAGATCTAGATATTCACTGGGCTTGGGGTTTTTTTTCTTGTAAAAATTTCATTACTAAAATTGATAACATCATCATTGCCACAGCTTAAAATCCAGCAAATCCTCCTCCCCTTGCATCAAAGAACTGACAAGGTTACTGACAAATCTGATAATGACAAGTCTGATAATGAAATGCTTGCAGGAAAAAAAAAACAAGCTCAGCAAATGGTAAGATCTGAACATTTCAGTTCTAAGGTGCACCTATTCTCCACTATCATTAGCACTGTGTAAAAATAGCATATGAATCTCATTTAGCTAGGTTAAGTCGCTGTAATTTCTCATGCCAGTTTGAGTGCACTTTTCCACTGAAGAGTTCTAACTGGCTCCCACACATGTTCCATCTAGGATATTTTTGGAAGATCATGTCAACTTCAGGAGAATTGAATTGTGGGTTCTCAGAGCTTACAGAGCAAAACACTTGTCATGTTCTTCTTCTGTGCTCTTCTAAGCATCTTGCAATTGCATCTTTTGCTACCTGAAAAACACATAAGAAAATTTCACTTTGGAACTGCTCTATGATTTTAGTTCACAAATATTTTATCAAGAAGATTAAATCTGGAATCTTGTTTGCGTTTATAAGTCACTCTTAATGACTTCTACTTTTTTCAGTAAAATGCTCACTGTCTGCAACCTGACCAGCTACTTTTAGATTTTCATTGATTCTGTGGCCCTGGGAATCACTGGTTGGACTTTTTTCATCTTGCTTCTCTCTCCAGGAAACTCATAGTCTTACGAAACACTATGATTCAGTTGCCAAATCATGTCTGACCCTTTGCAATCCCATGGACCACAGTACATCAAGGGACCCCCTCCTCCACTTCTAGGCAGGAAGGCAGGCAAGGAAGGATGGATGGATGGATGGATGGAAGGAAGGAAGGAAGGAAGGAAGGAAGGAAGGAAGGAAGGAGCCCTGTGTCCTCCAAAGTGCCTGAAATAACCCCTCATTGACTAATAAGATGCTGCAGAAGAGAGGGAGAGAAGATGCTGGATGCTGAATGGAGAGATTCAGATTCTAGTCTACCTTTAGTATTGAAGCAAGCTGAATGATTTAGGCCAATCACACACACACCCTCAATTTTGTTAGTCAGCAGGTTCAGACATCCCCATTTAGCACTGCGGCTCGAAGTGCATTGACAGACCTGCTCTCAGAATCCTCAGGCGCAACAAGGACAAACCACCAAGAACAACGTTGGAATGTAATGCTGGTTTAATCTTGTCCGTCCCGAAAACGCTGCAGTCGTAACAATGTAAAATTGGCGCTACATGCATACGGCACCCGTCAGCTGTGAGGCGGAGCCCGGAACAACGCCCCGCCAGTGGCGAATCAGCAGGCAGGAAACGGGCGGGGCGGTGATAGGAGCCAGCTGCTGCATGTCAGAAACTTCCTGAGCAAAAGCTACCTGACCCTGTGAAACCCTAGCCCCGATGCTTTCACCCCCCCCAACTGAAGCGCCTCCGTGCATCCCCCCCACGTGTAAATGTGCGTGTGTCCTGGCCGAAACTAGGAAGCATGTCGGAGGAATGGGGCGGTAGTGGGGCGCCCCTCGGTGCTGGCGCAGCCCCATGCTATCCCACGCCCGTGTTGCTGCGCGGGCGAGCGGAGCCAGGTGAGTTGTCGAGCGGTTCGGCGCCCAGCAGGATGATTGGGCTCGACAGGCGGCTCCCCTTCACCAGGGGCCTCTCTGTAAGATATAAAATAGGTGTATTAGTGATAGCATTTGGTTTGTCTGGGTATTTTTTATGAAACTTCCTGCATAGTTTATCAGCATTTAAGTCCGCCTCCGGGACCCAGGATGCTTCCTCGAGCGGATATCCCTTCCACCGGACTAGGTATTTGAGCTTCCCCCGGTCAAGTTTGGAGTCCAGTATCTCCTCTATTTCGTAATGGTCACCTGCTATCGGTCCAGGGCACACTGGCTTATCCCATACTGTCGTTACCGGTTTTAGGAGACTGCTGTGGAACACAGGATGGATCTTGCCTAGTAAGGGTGGTAGTTTCAGGATCACCGTGACAGGGTTTATAATACGACGTATAGGAAATGGCCCAAGGTATTTCGGTCCTAACTTCCGGTTTGGTATACGCAGTTTGATGTACTTAGTGGATAGGTATACCAGATCACCCACCCTAAAGGGTTTCATACCCATCCGTTTTTTATCTGCCTGTATTTTATACACATCTGCTACTCGATCTAACGCTTCTCTAACCTGGGGCCATAGTGTGTGTATCTTCTCTGTCCACTCTTGTGATTCTATTTTGTTACCCTGTGATTCCTCCAATTTAGGTATAGCGACGAAGTCACGTCCAGAAACAATGCGAAAGGGCGTAAAGCCGGTGCTGCTATGCACTGCATTATTGTACGCGACTTCGGCGAATGGTAACAGGCTTGACCATTCTGTTTGTTGGTATGAGACGTAACAGCGGAGTTAGCGCTCCACCATGGCGTTCGCCCTTTCCGCCGCACCATTAGTACTGGGGTGGAATGCTGAACTGAGTCCTTGGGTTGAGCCTATAGCCCGCATAAAACCCCTCCAGAACTTAGCCGTAAACTGCACTCCTCTATCAGAAATGATACGGCGTGGGACCCCATGTATTCGATATATATGTAGAATAAACAGTTTTGCCAGCTTCCATGCCAACGGTAGGCCACTACAAGGGATGAAATGGGCCTGTTTGGAAAACAGGTCTATGACCGTCCAAATAACTGTGTGGCCGTTGCTCTCCGGAAGGTCCACCACAAAGTCCATTGCGATTTCGTCCCAGGGTTTATCAGGGGTGGCAACTGGCTGTAACAGGCCAAGGGGTTTGCCATACTTCCTAGTATGATGGGCTGTATGACATCATCTCATTTACTATTGAACTGTGGGAGTCTGGATAGTGCATTTCTTTGAGGTGTACACACACGGCTGCAAATGTCCCTGGCTATTGGCCTGTAATAACACAGCTCCAACAGCCACGTCGCTCGCATCCACCTGTACCACAAACGGGACACTTTGGTCAGGATGTCAAAGTACTGGAGCCTGTACGAAACAAGCCTTTAGAGCCTCAAAAGCTGCTTGACATTCTGGAGTCCAGATTAGTTTTTGACTTGGCCGAGGTTTTCCTCCCTGTCCCCGTGTCCGTAGGAGGTCTGTAAGTGGTAATGCTATTTGGGCAAAGGAAGGAATGAATTGTCGATAGAAATTAGCGAAACCCAGGAAGCTCTGTAGTTGCTTCCGGGTTTCGGGAGCTTGCCATTCTACTACTGTATTAATCTTTTTTGGATCCATTCCTAAGCCCTCTCTAGAAATCTTATAACCTAGATAGTCTAGCTCGGTTCGGTGGAACTCGCACTTGGATACCTTGACGTACAATTTTGCATCTAACAATTTCTTTAACACCTGGCGTACTAGTTGTACATGCTCCTCCATCGTGTGTGTGTAAATCAAGATGTCGTCCAAATACACTAGCACACCACGATATAAATATTCATGGAGGACCTTATTAATTAGCTGCATAAAAACCGCCAGAGCACCTTGCAGCCCAAATGGCATAACCAGGAACTTGTAGCTGCCAAGAGGACAGTTAAAAGTGGTCTTCCACTCATCTCCTTTTTTTATTCTAACCTGGTAGTATGCTTCCCGTAAGTCTAGTTTGGTAAAATATTTGCCCGTCGCCAATGTGGCTAAGAGGTCTTGTATCAATGGGAGGGGATATAACGGCTCCATGCTAACAGCATTTAAACCATGAAAATCAACACATAAACAAAGACCCCCATCCTTTTTCTCACGGAACAGTACTGGTGCAGCTAGATGCGCTCGACTGGGTTGAATAAACCCCCGAGCTAGGTTCTTGTCTATGTATGTACGTAGTTCTTCGACCTCCCTAGGTGTCATCACATACATTCGGGATTTTGGCAGTTTCGCCCCGGGTATCAGTTCTATAGCACAGTCTGTGCCGCGGTGTGGTGGTAACATATCGCATTCCCCCTCATCAAACACTGCCGCTAAATCCGCATATACAGCGGGCACCCCGGGCACCAGGTGATCATTGCCCACCCTCAGACACTCCTCCACCCCACCTGTCGAGTCTGTAGCCCCTGGCTCCGGGCCTGGCTCCGGCCCGAGTTCCAAACGGAGCTTCCAGTAACCCCCTTCCCACCAGATGGTCGGCTTCCATCTGTCCAACCAGGCCAGCCCCAAGATAAGGGGTTCGATCATAGTCTCTACTACCACAAACTGGAAATACTCGAGATGTTCCCCTATCTGCAACTGCACCAACTCGGTCACCAGTGTGGCAGGTGCACCCCCTAAGATGGACCCATCCACCTGTTCAAATCGGATAGGGGACCGTAGGTGATACGTCATAAGACCCAATTGCTGCACTAATATCCGCTTTATCAAGCAACGAATACACCCGGAGTCAATCAGTGCCCCTTGGCATTTCTCCATACCGGTACGTGCATTTTTTATGACTACCGGGATTACAAACGGGTGTATCGGAGCACTCACCATTGGATCGTTATTCCCGTTGTCATCTTCATCACTATCCCCCTTGACAACTGGCACCACATCGATCCTGGAACGGTCCACAACCTCGGACATCGATGTGTCAGGACCCGACTGGGGGATCTGTGATACCACCCTGGTGCACTCAGGTGTTACCCGTTGGCGTTCACGACCTCTTCCGCCAGTCACGGGGGTGCGACTGGTGACTGGTTGGGGGGGTGGAAGAGGACAGTCTAAGGCTCTGTGGCCCACCTGGTTGCAACGGAAACACCGGAAGGTTGGTCTACGATTGGAATCCCCAGATCCAGGGGGAAACTGCCACGATTGATGACGGGCTGTTCCGGACTCCTCCTCGTTTGAGGCCGTGGCCCTGCAACAATTTTGACCCGAAACTCCCATAAGCCGACATCCAATTCAATTGCTGCCCAGAACCACTCTGAAAGACGAGGAGGCAGTCCCCTGTACACCCATGCTTGTCTGAGATCTCTGTCCAGGCCCAAATGGAACTGATGCACTAGCATACGTTTGGGCCATGCCCATAGCCGACCCGCAACAGTCCGAAACTCCTTAACGTAATCCTTTGCAGGGCGGCCCTTCTGTCTTAAAGCCACCAACTCTCCCTCGGCCTGTTGTGTCCTGGAGTCATCTTCAAAACGAGCCCTGAGACCCTCAAGGAACAGGCCAACATCAGTCAGGTCTCGAGGGTGGTCACTGTGAAGATCCGCTACCCAATCCGCCGCCTCCCCAGTCAGGACGGTGGTGATAGCAACTACCATGGCCCATTGAGATGGGTAGAAGTGGCCGTAGAGGTCCATATAGCTGATGACCTGGTTCAAGAATATGGCTACCCTATCAGGACTCCCGTCAAAAGTTGCTTGCAAGGGAGGTGGACCCCACATTGGCTGCGAGCCCCAGGTCCCTGGGGCCCACGATGGTACCGGCCCAGGTGGACCCGATGGCCCCCGGGACCCATGCGACATGAGCCGCTGCCCTGGACCAGAGCGGGGCCCACCCCCAGATCCCCTGTGCAGGAAGAGAATGTCCTCAGGCATCCATTCGTGCTCCCGTGTCCCCCCTGAAGACGAGGTATGTGTGTCCGATGAGGGGGGGTCTGTTTTCCTCTGTTGACTGGCTGCCCGCTCCACCCGCAGTTTAGGGCTGGCTAACCGAAAATGTGTGCTTGCACCTGATGTTCCTGTCCCACTCTGCCAGCCAGAACCAGGTTCTACCCCCACAGCCCATGGCTGCCAGGACTGTGCATCACGGAAACTGGACTCCCCAAACCTTTCCCTAAAAACATCCAAGGTGGAGGGGCCCAGACCTGTGGAATAGCTCCACTCACCCCCTTCCTCATCCTCCACCCACTGTCTCCCACACCACTTCAGAAACCTCTCATCCATAGGAAAAGGAGTCTGCGTTTTGAGGCTTCCAGGGCCAGCGAGTGCCGATCTATGCCACCAGTCACCAGAAGCAGAGGGCGTGGTGCCAGACTGTGTTTCAAGTATCTCGCGCTCCTCCCCGTCATGGGTCTTTACTTGCTCTTTTGGCCGAACCACCGGATCCGGAGCCAGAGAAACGTCCTGAGTTGGTGGGGTCTCCTCTAGCTTATCCCCCACAATGTCCTGTGTAAGTGCCTCAGGGTCCAAACCCTCTGCCATCCCGCCATTTTAGAAAAGATGAATAGATGAAAAGAAGAGCGCCAATTTCCTCTCAGAATCCTCAGGCGCAACAAGGACAAACCACCAAGAACAACGTTGGAATGTAATGCTGGTTTAATCTTGTCCATCCCGAAAACGCTGCAGTCGTAACGATGTAAAATTGGTGCTACATGCATACGGCATGTAGCACTTAAACCCATCCCACGCCCGTCAGCTGTGAGGCAGAGCCCCGAACAACGCCCCGCCAGTGGCAAATCAGCAGGCAGGAAACGGGCGGGGCGGTGATAGGAGCCAGCTGCTGCATGTCAGAAACTTCCCGAGCAAAAGCTACTTGACCCTGTGAAACCCTAGCCCCAACGCTTCCACCCACCCCCACCGAAGCACCTCCGTGCATCCCCCCCATGTGTAAATGTGCATGTGTCCCGGCCAAAACTAGGAAGCGTGTCGGAGGAGCGGGGCGGTAGTGGGGCACCCCTCGTGCTGGCACAGCCCCATGCTATCCCATGCCCGTGTTGCCGCGTGGGCGAGCAGAGCCAGGTGAGTTGTTGAGCGGTTCGGCGCCCAGCAGGATGATTGGGCTCGACACCTGCCTCCGTAGAATTCTGAGGATCTGGTGGCAGGACAAGGTGCCAGACATAGAAGTCCTCTCCAGAGCAGGCCTGCCATCATTTCAACACCCTGCTGATGAAAGCCCAGACACGCTGGACAGACCATGTTGCAAGGATGCCAGACCATCGCATCCCTAAACAGCTTCTCTATGGTGAGCTGTCTCAAGGACAGCGATCTCAGGGGAGACAAAGGAAGTAATACAAAGACATGTTGAAAGCTTCCTTCAAGTCCCTGGATATCGACACCACCTCCTGGGAAACCCTGGCATAAGTTCGATCAACATGGCACACGCTGATCCACCAAGGCTGCCAGACATCTGAAGACAGAAGAACAACCATAGCACAAGAGAAGCGAGCACTCTGCCAAGCCAGAGCTGCAAACACTGCAACAATGGCACCCACATGTCTTCCCAACATGTGACAGAACATTTCGTGCCCCTATAGGCCTTACCAGCCACCTGCGGACACATTGTGGACAGCCCACAATCTCTTAGATGTCAAGGTCCTCTTCGAACACGATGGACTAACATCATCATTGACAGAAAATGTACAAAGTGTAGGCGGACTTCCGGCGGTGACGTCAGCGTGTAAGGAACGAGGGGAACGAGGCTCCGTCCCCGAAGTTCCAAATTTCCTGATTGGAAGCCGTTTTTGGCACTTTCGACCACGGAGAGGTCGACAGAAAAAGGAGGACTCCCTAGGACCTCGGGGTGACAGCAATCTCCCCGAAGGTTCAGAGGAAAACCTCCTAATTCCAGCCGGGAAAAAACCAGCCATCTTGGCTGGCCGGAGCGCTGTCAACCGACAAGCGGGGAAGCGAAGATCGTACAGAGAAACATCGGTAATGGACTAAGCTATTCGAATACGAAGGTATAATTATAAGGATTTAAGGATCTAAGGCATCGGCGTGAACAGGACTCCAAAAGCGGTGGCAAGATCTACAGGCAAGCGGCGAGAAATAGTGATCGGAGCGAAGTCTGACACTCACAGTGACTACGCAGATTTGACAGGCGAAAGGAACGAGAGACAGAAGGAAAGGATCAGAAGCAAGCGGTGGATTACAATTTTATATTAATATATTTTGATTTAATACGGAACAAAGACTAATCAACAGAGTGACTAATCAACAGAAGTTTAAAGATCTAAGACTATTTAAGACGGTTGCGGACGGAAAGGAAACAGCTGAACGGTAGCAAATGGCGGATTGAGGACTGAGGATTCAGAGAAGGAACTCTTACTTTGTATCCAGTACCAACAACAATTTAAACCACAGACACGGGATTTGTAATGAGACATTAG
Source organism: Arizona elegans (assembly GCA_022577455.1). Taxonomy (NCBI): domain Eukaryota; kingdom Metazoa; phylum Chordata; class Lepidosauria; order Squamata; family Colubridae; genus Arizona; species Arizona elegans. The sequence goes on along the minus strand of JAKOOJ010000001.1, from coordinate 228,662,356 downwards.
ATACATTGACGCTGTTGGCAAAAGAGATACAATTTGCTACACAGGGAAACCGGAACAATTAACTTACTGATTAAATGGAAGCCACTGTAATAGAATTGTGAAGCTGGGTGAGGAGAAGACGAACGGAATAACGAAGGAAGAAGGAGAAGGAAGTAATTCCAATTGGTCTGGAAGTGATATAGTGGAGAGCCTTAAATGTTAATTTATTAAAATATAGTTATTTCATTTTCTTTACAAATCCACACTTAAAACTTATTTAATTTTGCTCAAAGAATACTAATATTAGATCTTGAAGTTATTATAATATATATCAAAGAATTGATTTAAGACTATTTCTTTTTTTTTTTTATTGTTTTATGGTTTCCCACCCTATTGAAATAAGTTAATAGATTCTATAGTAATATATTGATTAAGAGGAACTATATTGTATACCATATTATATTGTCTATTGATTAGAAACCTAGATATTAATATAGATATTGGAGAGAGACGGCTATAGATATTATTAAGGGATATTAAGGAATAATAACTGTGATTATCAATATAGGTAGTATGCATTGGCAACTGTGATATAACTTAATAGAATATTTTAGATAATTCATAGAGAATCTTAGATTTTATAGGTTTATTACATAAAAGCTACATAGAATTTGTTAAAAGGGAATTGTCTAGTGTTAAAGTGAATTTAAGTATTGTGATACCAGAAAGTATGAACATGAATGTGATTTAGCATCAATATAACTTGGTACTTAAATATTAACCGTATTATACTGTATAGAAACAATAATAGAAGAATGAATTGCTAAAATACTGTACTTCCCTCTAACCCCTCTGAATTAATTAATTTGACTCCTATATAACGATATTTCACCCTCCCCCAATCGAATCAGTGTATGAAAATTTGGGGAAAAATAATACAAAGAACGATGGCAACATCCTCAATAACAATAACGAAAACAGGGAAAAAATTAACACCCACACAATCTTCACCTGCACAACAAAAAACCATAGACACGATGCTAACTATAGACAAGGAAAAAGCTGCCACTGCACACAACATGCAGAATATACAGTCTATATTAGCTATGATCCAGGAGGGGATGAACAAGACCCAAGAAACAATAGCGAATAACCATGAAGAAACAAAAAGGAACCATGAGGAACTGAAATCAGAAGTAGGACAAATAAACGATAATATAAAAAAAATGGACGATAAGATCGAGAGAATCCAACAAAACATAGTTAAAAATGAAGAACGAATCCAAAACATGGAAGCTAAAATGGTGTTAACGGAGCAAAAGATAGATAACATCGAACAAGATCAAATGGAGATAAATAGAGAACTTGAAGAGTCAATTACCCATCTAGAATTAGAAAAGGCATCATTTTTTTTTACGATTTCAAAATATTGTGGAAACAAAAGGAGAAGACCTAAGAGAACTGATGACAGATATACTAGCTGAGGCTACCCAGAAGGGGAAAAACGAAATTAGCAGGGAAATTGACGAAATCTATAGAGTTCACACGAACTATGCCCGCAGACACAAACTACCCAAAGAAATACATGTCAGATTTGCACGTAAAACTGTAAAAGAAGAGATCTATACATTAATGAGAGAGGGAAAACCCTGCTACAAAGGGAAAGAAATAATAACTCTAAAGCAAGTTCCAAGAAGAATAAGAGAATATAGGAAAAACTACAATTTCTTGACAACCCTACTGAACCAACATAAAATAATGTTCCGCTGGCTGGTGCCAGAGGGAATTTTAATATCATGGGACGACAAAAAATATAGAATCGACACGATAGAGAAGGCACAAGAATTTTTTGACACACACTTTACAATAGAAGAGGAACAGGAAGCTAGGCGTGACTCAGAAAACACGAATCAGGAACACTCCACGGGGGAAACAAACCAAACAAAAAAAGGAAAGGAAGAAAAGGAGGCTAGAGAAAGGGAGAAGATGGAAAGAGAAGGGGCTAGGGGGAAGACACATATGGTAACAAGAAACACAAGTAGACTTAAACTAATAAAGGGGAACTAAGGGCAATGGGACGAGAGTTGAAATTAATCTCAATTAATATAAACGGCCTTAATCTACCAACCAAAAGAACACATACTTTCAAAAAACTTCAAAAATTAGACACAGACATTATCAATTTACAAGAAGTACATATTAAAAAACAACATAAACAATTACTAGAAAACAGAAAACTTGGATCATTATTTACCTCACTATCAGATCAAAAAAAAAGAGGTATCGCAATATACATCAAAAACCATATTCAGGCAAAACCAATTTACACAGATGGAGATGGCAGGATATTAATGATAGACATTAAGACGGAGACCCAAAATATGTTACTGGTATCAATATATGCTCCGAATGGGAACCAAAAAGAATACTTTAAAAAGATACATGATAAAATAAAAGAATTAGACTACGAACATATATGTATAATAGGGGATTATAATGCAATCGTAGACATGGACAATGATTACCAGAGTAACAAAAAAAACAAATCTAGGAAAAAGACATTACCTGACACTTTTAAGGACATGATTCAAGAGTTACAACTGAAAGATGCTTGGAGAGAATTAAATAAAACCAAAAAACAATATACATACTACTCACACCCTCATCAGTCCTGGTCTAGATTAGATATGGCCTGGATGACCGCAGAATTAAGAGAAAACATCAAAGAAATTGAAATTTCACCGAATGTATGGGCTGACCACAGCCCTATAACAATAGTCTGGAAAGGTCAGCAAAAAAGAGGAAGATGGATGATGGACAGAGAGATCATCAAAGACAAAGAATATATAGAGATGATAAAGAAAGAGATGGAGATATTTTTTCAAATCAACAAAAAGGAACATACAACATTGCAAATTCTATGGGATGCCACAAAAGCATATATAAGAGGACTAACAATTTCATTCAAGGCGAAGAAAAACAGAGAGAAACAGCAAAGAAGAAACAATCTATTGACTGAACTCGCAAAACAGGAAACAGAATTACAGAACAGACCCGATAGGAAAGAGATCAAAGGGAAAATAAACTTTATCAAGCATGAAATAAATCTAATAACAACAACAGAAATAGCTAGGAAAATCAAAATTGCAAAACAAAACCAATTCGAATTCGCAAATAAAACAGGACGTTGGCTGGCCTACAAATTAAAGAAAGAAAAGGAAAAAAGATTAATACACCAACTACAAGACGAACAAGGGCAACTGCAGCATATGAATGAGGAAAAAAAGCGAATTGTAAGGAATTTCTATCAGAAACTATACGCACAGGAAGAAATCCAATTGGAAAAAGTTAAAGAGTATATAAATAAAGCCAACATCCAAGAAATAAAGTAATCTCAACGAGAACTCTTGAACAGACCAATATCGATGTCAGAATTAATTGAAGCGAAGAAGAAGCAGAACAACAACAAAACACCAGGCCCAGACGGTATCCCGGCGGAATTCTACAAAATTGAACACCAGCTGATTGATGACATTCTACTACATGTCCTGAATGAAGCAATCTTAGAAGCCAAAATTCCTAAATCATGGATAGAGACAATCATTACATTGATACCTAAAGAAGACTCAGATCCCACTCAAACTAAAAACTACAGACCCATATCACTCCTAAACGCAGACTATAAACTATTTACATCAATTATGGCCCAGAGAATGAAGACAATTATTGTAAATTATATCCATCCAGACCAAAATGGATTTATTCCAAATAGGCAAATTAATAAGAACACAAGAACAATAGTCAATATCCTGGAATATTATGAACAAAAATCAGATGAAAAAATGGCTTTACTCTTCCTCGACGCACAGAAAGCGTTCGACAATCTCAACTGGGGATTCCTAACATTGCAACTAGAAAAAATGGGAACTGGCGAGAAATTTTTAAATATGATTAAAGCAATATATTCAGATCAAATTGCAAAAATATGGATAAACGGAGAGACAACAGACCAATTTAAAATATCCAAGGGAGTGAGACAAGGATGTCCTCTCTCTCCTATACTATATATATTAGCATTGGAACCCCTGTTGAATGAAATTAGGAATGACAATGAAATAAAAGGACTAAGAACCAAAAACCAGGAATATAAGTTACAAGCATTCGCCGACGATGTAGTATTTATTTTAGAACGACCAAAACAATCAGGACTGAATTTACTAATGAAGATAGAACAATATGGCGAAGTGGCTGGTTTGAAAATCAATAGACAAAAAACAAAACTACTAACCAAAAATTTGACACAAACTCAGGAGAAAGAATTGGAAGAGACATTAGGAATACAAACAACAACAAAAATAAAATATTTAGGAATTTGGCTCACCAATAAAGCATCATCCCTTAAAGAAGACAATTATATTAAATTGGCTAAACAAATTCAGAAAGACTTAGAGGCATGGAGTAAATTGAAACTATCACTATTAGGCAAAATTGCCTCAATTAAAATGACTATTTTACCAAAAATGTTATATTTATTTAGAACAATACCGATAAACCCAGGAAAATCATACTTCAAAGATCTTGATAAAATGACATCAAAGTATATATGGCAGGGAAAAAGAGCCAGGATCAAACTGAAACACCTGCAAGACACCAAAGAAAGGGGTGGCCTGGGATTACCAGATTGGCAAACGTATTACACAGCAACAGCCTTAACGTGGATTAAAGATTGGATGACGCTTGAAGATAAACGAACATTAGCACTAGAAGGATTTGACCTGTCCAAAGGCTGGCATGCATTTTTATGGGAGGAAAAGCCCAGACAACATGATCATTTTAGGAGACATTATATCAGAGGAGCATTGGCAAAAATTTGGACTGAAATAAGAAGAAAACATTACGATAAAATCCCAAGATGGCTATCAACCATGGAGGCCCAAATTTACCCGAACACAATGGATATAGGCAAGATGAAAACCTATGACGAACTGTTAAACACAGAGGGAGATATAAAAACAACAGAGGAACTGAGACAGCAGGGCACGGACATTGATTGGTGGACGTATTTACAGATAAAATCAAGATATAAAAGTGATATGAAAAAATTCGGAATCCAAAAAAAAAGGAATGAATTAGATAAAATCATAATACAATCAGATGACAAATTGATAACTAAAATATATAATTATTTGCTTAAATACAAATTGGAAGAAGAAGTGGTGAAGGAAAACATGATTAGTTGGGCAAAAAATTTTGGATACAATATTAACTTAGAAAACTGGGAAAAAATGTGGAAAGTAAACACTAAACTGACAATGTCCGTGCCCTACAAAGAAAATACATACAAGATGTTTTATAGATGGCACCTCCCCCCTGCACGGCTGGCAAGGATGTTTCCCAACACCAACCAGAATTGCTGGAAATGTAAAATACAGAAGGGGACCTATTACCACATGTGGTGGTTATGCCCGAAAGCCAAAAAATTTTGGAAAACAATTCAAAGTCAGCTGGAAGAAATTACCACCCAAAAAGTGCCCCTCAGACCGGAAACATACCTATTAGGACTATTGACTAAGGATTATAAAAAAGAGATACAATACTTAATAATACATATCCTAACCGCTGCCAGAATTGCTTTCGCACAAATGTGGAAATTGGAAGATACGCCACCAGAAGGAAAAATAATACAAAAAATAATGGAATGTGCGGAAATGGACAAACTGACCAAAGAAATACAGGGAAAAGAAGACTCAGACTATTATTTAATTTGGCAAAAATGGTACAACTGGCTAGATAAAAAGAACACGAAATAAAAAAAATACCACCCAATGTTACCAAACAAGGAAATAAAATGAAATATCGTTATATAAATGCTGATATATGATGAAAGATAACATGTACAGATATATTGATATGTAATTACCGAAGTAGCTCTATTTTCAAAGTTCAAGCTTGATGACTTGATTTCACTGTATAGTTAGTCTATGTTTAGTTTGTTTAAATGTTTATATTTGTATGTGTATGTTTGTCTATAATAAAAAATTATAAAAAAAAAAAAAGAAAATGTACAAAGTGTAAAATCCATGTCTAAATGAAATCCTCATCAAAACTCTTGGGACTTTTATGAATATTACTAATTTGCCATAGGACTGGCAAATTTCAAATTCATGTTACAGGTTGTTTAAGTTGGGGATATGAGAAGGGGGAGATACTCTGAGACTTGCAAGTACTATATTCATCTATATTCATCTGTCTATATCCCACAGTTTCTATCTACCTCTCACAATCTGATGGAGTCAGCATATCTCAGATCTCATTGACTAAACCATATTACCAAGTGGGACAGAGGTGTGTTTCAGCAGGTTCTAACCAGTTCTGGAAAACCAGTAGTGGAAATTTTGAATAGTTTGGAGAACTGGTAGTAAAAATTCTGACTGGCCCTGCCCTCATCTATTCTCTGCCTCCCAAGTCCCAGCTGAACAGGAGGAAATGGGGATTTTGCAGTAACCTTCCCCTGGATTGGGGAGGGAATGGGGATTTTGCAGTATCCTTCCCCTGGAGTGGGGTGGGAATGGAGATTTTACCGTATTCTTCCCCTTCCATACCCACCAAGCCACACCCACCAAGCTATGCCATGCCCACCAAGCCACACCCACAGAACCGGTAGTAAAAAATTTGAAATCCACCACTGAAGTGGGACTCATCTCTGTCATAGCACTTGTCCTCCAGAACACCATTCTAAGATTATTTTCTCCCACCTTGGCCCTCTCTCTTATAAAAAGTGGCTCTATCACTAAGCATAAATCACAGCTCGTGAGGGATCCCATGTACTATATTTTGTCTTTTAGGCCAATGTTGCCTTCTCTCCCTCCTCCCACTTTTTGATGATATAGAGTAATTGTTTTTACTGTGTTTTATAGCTTAGATTCCTAACAGGCTGGAGAAGCCAAAAATGTCATCAATAAACCTGGCAGTAGCACAAGGCTATTCCTGACCAATAGAAACTGTTTTTCTGGAGATAAGCAGAGCAAGGAGTTGCAGCAGCAGAAATCAAAGGTTGCAGCATTGGAATAGAATGCCAAAAGCCGCCTTAAGGATTTGCTTTTATATGTATTTGGTTTGCATATTTTATCTATCTATCTATCTATTTAATTAATTAATATAAAATGCTAGAGCTTATTCAGGGTTGGACAGGAATGGAAGAGTGGAGTAAAGTGTCAGTCACTTTGGCTTCTTGTAACTCAAAGGATGACTTCAATCTCAAACTGTCTAAGCGTTCATGGAAGCCAAAAAGTCCAGCAGCCGGGAAGGAAGGCCTGAAAGTCCCGAGAGGCTAAGCAACCAGCTCCATTCACTGCAGGATGATGATCGGCAAGGGGCCAGGGATATTGGCTTGGATATTAGTCCTTTATTCGGAAAAAATGTGGCGCTGGCCCAATCAATGACCCGCAGCGTTTTCAGCGGCCGTTTACTCGCGTCGCCAGCTCTGAGAGTCGGAGGGGCTGCAACTTTTCTAAACTAGAGCTGCTGTTGGGACAAAGGCGTTATTCTGCCCTTGGCGCGGTCGGTTCTTTGGCAGGGTGACCCTGCCTGAAAGGCGGCTGCCTCGGATCCTACTTCCCTCCTGCTTTGGATGACGGGGATCGACTTCTTCCGACGCCACGGCTTTTATTTCTTTCATCCGTATCTCTTTTATGATTTTTTCTTTGCCACCCAGACAACAGAGGAAGTCAACTGAACGCTTAAGCCGTAATGATAAACATGCTGCTCTATGACTTTTCCTTGTACCGAGAATGGAATGGAATGGAATTCTTTATTTGCCAAGTGTGATTGAACCAGTGGTGAAATCCAATTTTTTTTACTACCGGTTCTGGGGCGTGGCTTGGTGGGCGTGGCTTGGTGGGCATGGCAGGGGAAGGATACTGCAAAATCCCCATTCCCTCCCCACTCCTGGGGGGAGAATATTGCAAAATCTCAATTCCCATCCCACTCTGGTGCCAATCAGAGGTGGTATTTGCCGGTTCTCCGAACTACTCAAAATTTCCGCTACCGGTTCTCCAGAACCTGTCAGAACCTGCTGGATTTCACCCCTGGATTGGACACTTCAAGATAGAATAGAATAGAATAGAATAGAATAGAATAGAATTCTTTATTGGCCAAGTGTGATTGGACACAAGGAATTTGTCTTGGTGCACGAGGATTCCATAGCGCTCTCGGAGTTTGGTTGTTTTCTTACAGATGTTTCATTACCCAAACTAGATAAGATCATCGCTGCTAGTCCTGAAGCTATGGTAGTTTACTTTTTTCTGGTTTTCGTGCTTTAAGGCGGGGGCGACGACTTCTCTGCCTGGATCTTACCTTCCGTGGTTCAAACCGAGGCGCGGATTGAAAATGTTGCAGAATTTGTTGATGGGCGTCAGGAGAAAGCGTGGAATCGAGAGAAACAGGAAGGTTCAGTCAGAAAGTTGCCGTGGCTTCTCCTTCAGCTCCTCCTTCCTCGTCTCTTGGGCTGGAACGGCCGTGGATTCGCCCCTAGTCGCTTGGGAATCAGGAGGAAGCCTAGCCCGGAGCTGAGCTTTCAGAGGACGAGAGTTTGCGTTTCGCTCGCCATAAAACAGCTGCAGGTTGTCTTGGCCGCGATTTCCCCCTCCCCGGCTCACGAGAATAATGTTTTGGGGTCCTCCGGAATCTCCAAACGCTTCGGGATTTCCGGTCGGGCCCTTAAAGAAGATGGGCATACTTTCAATATTTGCGCCTCACCCACCAAAGGAAAGGACAAATAATACCAAGTAGTGGGTGGATTTCCTTTCGGGTTGCCAGGTTTAGATTGGGCTGGATTTCCTTCGAAAGTCCCAACAACAATCATCTGACTCTCTCCAGCTGCATTGGAGTGGACTTAATAGCTGGGGATGATGGCAGGTATGCCTTAAGGAATGTAATGGGCATCAGGGAGTTTTGAAGGCTGGACTACAGCTCTGAATCAAGAGGAGCTAACTATGCTTCAGGACTGCCCATGTCCAAACATTCAAAATATCCATTGAAATCCGTGGCAAAAGAAATTTAAAGAGTTGGCATTTGTGCTTCTGAAGAGCCACGAATTGGGGAAAAAAGAGTACATTCTCATTTTACCAGAAGCTTCAAATCTCACTCACTCATGCTCTGAATCACTTTCCTTTGATCACTTTCCTTTGAGCCTCCCAGAGTCACTTTGGATAGTGAGGTCAGCATCATATAAACTTTAAAAATAAATGCCTTTTAAAACTAGAACGCACGCGTTGAGTTCCTTCTCTGTCCCCGATTCATAAATGGATATATTTTGCAGTGTGGCAACTACATATAGTCGAAAATCAATTAGTGTGTCCAGAAAAACCCTCCCCACAGAAATGGGTTGTTAAAATGCTTTTGCCCCTTACAAGACTTCCCTAGTTTTAAGATCTCTTAAATGGTTTTAATTCCAGGGGGAGAGGGTTATCCGTTATTGCTCCAGAAGAAAGCTAAAGGAGTCCAAGGTATGAAACTCCAGTGATATAATGATATTACCGTTTAAAATAATTTAAAAAGAAAAATGGGAAATTCCCAGAATCTGTTGACAAAATCTTTATTTGCTTGCTTATTGTTAACCTGTCAAGAAATTAGAACTGAGACTAGAGGAAATCAGAGAGAAGGTTTTGTTACCACAGTCTTAACGAGGTTTAAATCATTGTGTCTGGAATATAAATATCTAAGTGAATATTGCCACTGTTGATGTAATGGATGAACCTTTGCAGACTGCAGTCCATTGTGTAGCAATGAAAAATATAACGTTACATGTTTGTGTTAAGATCCTGCCTAAAAATAATGCAGGATCAGTATCGAAACCCATGAATTCCTGGGCTCTTGCTCAGAATTGGGAGCTGCAAGCAAATAGGCTAAGGATTCGACCTTTGGCTGCAAATCACTGCTTTTAGCTTTCCTACACCTGACATCATTGACGTGCCTTTAGTACAATTTTGTAGAAGTCTTGACTCATCTATGACGTTTCCATTCCAATTCCCGAAACATTATTATTGGCTTCCTGAAACAAGTCACGTACTCTAATCTGCCTAATGAATTAACCCATTTTTTTTAGTTAGTTCAATCTATTCACGCATAAACTAATAAAAATTGGTGTGGTGGGATAGTAGATAAGACAGAAATAAACTAAGGAAGATTAACCAAAAAAAACTTCCCAAAACCTTAGTGTATTTTGCAAATGAAGTTGCTAGATTGTTATTTGACTTGGTCAGGGTGTTATATGAAGACAGCAATTGGGTTTCCTTCATTTGAAAAAAATGGTTAAGATGAAAGGGCCACTTAATATGAATCAAATGCATGCTTTTAATGAAACTTCTGTTGATGCTGTATTGTACTGAAGAGTTTCAAATGCCTTTTTTACAAAAAAAACCCCTGAAATATCTAAGAAAAGTTAAACAATAGTTCGTCAATAACTTTATTGTCTTAAAAATGACACCCTGTAACTGAGACCAAAATACTTTCCACTGTACACCATTCATTATAAAGCATACACCACGTTGTCTACAAAATTCAGAAAAAGTATTTTCTTGAAAATGATATAGAGCGTGCTTGAGGGGTCATGCTTTCATGTATTTATTTTACAAATGTTACCCAAATGTTACAGTATTATGTTATAAATAAATTATAATGGGAGAGGAGGTCAGGCTGCTGACATCCTATCCTTTACCCTCCCTGTGGGGTTATAAAAAATGTTCAGTCAGAAGTAAATCCATACATATAGGCCTGTAAATGAAGTTGTTGTGTAAAGTGTGTTTTAAGTGGAAAAGGGCTATTGTAGCCAGCAATGCTTTTGATACTGAATAAAGATTATACTTTTTTTAAGTGCAGGTTTTCCATCAAAATATATATCTTAGTGCTGGCCAGAACAAATGAGGGGGGAAAGCTAACTTATCTCCCAAATACCCCACAAAAAGGCACATTTTAAAAATGTTATGGAAAGAAACAGATTGGCCGTTCCAAGATTCCCAGTGTATTCAACTAATATTCAGCAAGTGATGGTGTTTGGAGCTGTTTCTTCCTTCAGAAAAAGGTTCTTAGACTATAGAATAATAGGGTTGCAAAGAACTTTGGAGGTCTTCTAGTCCAACCCCTTGCTCAAGCAGGAGACCCTACGCCATTCTGGACAAATGACTGTCCAGTCTCTTCTTGAAAACCTCCAGTGATGAAGCACTCACAACTTCTGGAGGCAAGTTGTCCCACTGATAGTTTTAACTGTCAGGACATTTCTCTTTAGTTCTCTCCTTATTGATCTTCCACGGGTTACTTCTTGTCCTTTTGTCAGGTGCTTTGGAGACTAGGTCAACCCCTTCTTCTCTGTGCTTCTCAAATACTGGAAGACTGCTATAATGTCTCCCCTAAGCCTTATCTTTATTAGGATAGATATACTTAGTTCCCTCAATTATTCTTCATATGGTTTAGCCTCCAGACTCCTTATTATCTGTTTTGCTCTTTTCTGCACTCTTTCTAGGGTCTCAATATCTCTTTTATATTGTGGTGACCAGAATTGGATGCATTATTTCAAGTGTGGTCTTCCTTTTGGACATACCCTAATGTCACTTTCCAAATAGTACTTAGACGGCAGATATTTTCACCCTGTGTTCATTCACCCACTTTCACACCAATACCCCTTTCTCGGCTTGCTCATTTCAGTGAAAGTGAAGCCATGGCAGGATCAATCAAACCAGAGGAAGGAACCAGCAGCCCACAAAGTATTGTTGAGGAATTGGTAGAGTGTTCAACAATACCATGAGATTCATAACAAACTTGGATGTTTTACTGCTGGAATGGGACTACTCCAAGCGACACTTTTAAGATTTCATTAAATATGCTTAGAGGTCAGCCAAACACCTGGTCCTAAAATATTATATAATCCCTAATTATGTGACTGTGATCATCCAAACAGAGTCCAAGGTCACTTAGACTTTCCTGTAGAAATGTAAACCCTCTTCAAAACTAGATGGCTAGATAAAGTTTGCTAGTGTGGAAACCACATTCTTTTCCTCACTAGTGATTTACAATGGCATCCAAACATTTTTCTGCCAGTAAAACACTAATAAAGTCAGGCTTTATACTGCCACAAAGATGACTAAAAGGCCTAAGAATTATCCAGTCCATTGTGACATGTGAAAGAGTTGGATATTTCGCCAGAGAAACCTGAGAAACACATTTACTCAGAAATCAGGCCAGGATTTAGGCTATAACCTAAGTGAAATTTGTTTGCAAAGACAACCTGAATCTCTTGGCACTACCATCAGTTGATAAAGTACGGCTATTGGCACAACACACTGAATCACAAACTCACCAATACATTTTTTTAGCAGAGCATGTTCTGCAATCCCAACCCACTTACTGATCAATTCTGCAGGGAACCTAGAAAATTGGGTGGAACAGCAACCGGGATTACACTTGGCATGGTGTGTGATTCAATCTTGCAAACAAAACCTCTAAACCGCAACTGCCAAAAGCCCTGCCTGGTCCTTCAGAAGTCTTGGTCAGATCTGCAAACTTCTTGCCATTTTGCCAACCTTTCGGCTGAGGCTGACTGAAGCCACCAGCAGGGCAAGTCCCAGGAAAAGCAGATGCTTTGAACAGACAGTTCTTAAGGGTTAAGACCTTAGCATCAGTGGTGAAATCCAGCAGGTTCTGACAGGTTCTGGAGAACCGGTAGCGGAAATTTTGAGCAGTTCGGAGAACTGGCAAATGCCACCTCTGACTGGCTCCAGAGTGGGGTGGGAATGGAGATTTTGTAATATCCTTCCCCCAGGAGTGGGGAGGGAATGGGGATTTTGCAGTACCCTTCTCCTGCCACGCCCACAAAGCCACGCCCACCGAACCGGTAGTAAAAAAAGTTGGATTTCACCACTGCTTAGCATACCCCTAAATTTAAGCAGCTGGGCGAACAGCTTCCCCTTTTTCTAGTCCTGGGATACACTATGCCGATTGAATCGGGTATTATAGTCAGCAGCTCCTCCGAGCGAGCGGACGGACGGACGGACGGACGGAAGGAGAGTGTTTCATTCCGAGGAGGCTAGCAGCTTTGGTCACCCCCATGTCGCCTCCGACCCGCCTCCCCCCAACCCCACCCGTCCCGGCCACGGTTCGGTTTATTTTTATTGCTGCTCTTTGGCCCGGCAGCCGTCGCCGCCTCCCCCGCCGCTGCTGCCGGTGTCCTGATCGCTCTGATCGTCCGTGAAGCAGACGTCGACGTCGCTCTCGTTGTCCGTCTTTGGCTCCTGGAGCTCCTCGGCGCCGCCCTTGGGCAAGCTCTGGCCCGGATGCCGGGACTTGACGTGCCTTTCCAGGTCTCGGCGCCTGACTAGGACCTTCCCGCAGAACTCACAGCGATACGGGGTGTTGCCTTCGGCGTGCAGGCGGATGTGCTTGTTGAGGTTGCTGGGGTCGCCAAAAGGCCGCAGGCAGACCTTGCACTTGAGCGGCTTGTAGCCGGTGTGAGTCCGCATGTGGATCTTCAGGCCGTACTTGCGCGAGTAGAGCTTGCCGCAGTACAGGCACAGGTGGCCCGTCTTGGGTTTGCCGCCGGCCGGCGCGGCCGGCAAACTCTCCAGGCGGCCGCGGCTCTTCTCGGCCGCCGCGATCTCCGAGAACTGATGCGTTTGCAGAGCCATCTCGCGGTCGACGCCGGCTAACGAGCCCAGCTCGGCCGGATGGAGCCCCGCCGCGGAAGCCCCGCCGAAGTAGGGCGCCGCCTCCGGATACTTGAGGAAGTTGCCGAAGTGGAGGTTGAGCGGGTAGCAGGGGGCGCTGTAGAGCAGCTCGCCGTTGTAGACGGCGAAGGAAGGCAGGAGGGGCGGAAGCGGGCAGTCCCCGGAGGGCGAGTAGGGCGCCAGCCCTTCGAAGGGCGGCAAGGCGGCGAAGCGCTCCAAGTGGAGTCCGGCGCCGCCAGCCAAGCGCGGGTAGCGGCCGGAGGGGGGAGAAATATTGGCCGAGAAGCCGCGCTCCACGTGCTTGAAGGCGGAGTTTTCCTCGAAGGGCGTCAGGAAGGGGAAGCCCCGGACGGCGCCGGAATAAGCCAGCCCCGTTGCTGAAGAAGAGGAAGGCGGCGGGCCGGGCGGCGGGTGGCATTTGGTGTGAGGAAGCGGAGGCGGGTGGCGGGAGCCGCCGGTTTGGCTGCACACGCGGCCGGGCTTGAGGCTCCCCAAGGCCTTGCTGAAGCCTCCGCCGCCGCCTTTGCCCTCTTCCCGAAAAGCGGCCGAGTCTTCTTTCGCCAGGCCGGTGGGCTTGAAGGCCGACCTCACTCCGGGATAGAAAGACAAGCCGTTGCTGCCTCCGGAGGTGCTGCCCAGCAGACCCCAGAACTGTCCCGGGCCCCGTCCCGAGCCCACGCTCATATCCAAGGCTCGCTCCTGCTCGGTCTTGGCGGCTTTGCGTCCGCTCCCGCCCGCTTTGGCTAAGGACGGCGAACCGGTCGATTCCCGCTTGACGGCGTCTCGGGACGCGGCCGGGCAAGGGAGCCTCGGAGGCGGCCCGGCTGCCGGTTTCAAAGCAGTACCGAAGAGTTCTCCGGGCCGGTGGTGGTCCGGCGCTCCTGCGAAGCCGCGGCCGTGGTTCAGCACGCAGTGGAAGTGGACGTGGGCCTTGAGGCTGTTGGGATACTTGTAGGTCCGCCAGCAGTACCAGCAAATGTAGCGCTCCTCGCCTAGCAAGGAAAAACAAACCGGGAGAGCTGTTACCACAAGCCGAAATGGGCCAAGCGCGACTTGACAAAAAAGATTTAAGGATTTGAAGATAGGAAGGGGAGGGAGGTGATAGGGGCGGTTGGGCGAAATCTGTTGAAGCAGGGGTCGGTGTAACTGCTGTCCATTAGTAGTTCCCCTAATTAGTAATTCCCCCAATCAGTTGTTCCTTTGGGCTCCCCCTTTCTTGAGTCCAAACAATTTCCCAACAATCTCTGAATTGCCACGCCTTGATTCACAGCATATTGATGTATCACTTTAGTCTACATTGTGTTGATAAACGGAGGGGGGGGAGGCTTGCCCTAAAGCGCGTTTGCTAGTAAAGTATCAACCTGTAGTAGTTCTGGATATTGCAGATGATTCTTTTCTCCTTTTCTTTATAGGATTTGCTCTCGTTTTGTAATGAGAAGGAGAACTTTCCCGTTACAAAATGACAGCAAATTCTATAAAGCCCAATCTGACATATTTTCATGACTTTTCCGTTTCTTATTTCTAAGCAATTATAGTCACACAACTGTGGTGAGAATGGTAGAAATGGTAGAAAATATAGCGTAATAGAAATAGAACTTTTGAAATCGTTTAATTAATATACCACTGCAGTTCCTAGAGACACAAATTCAATACATTATGGTTAGTCTCAGAGTCAGCCAGATGTTTAGACTGGATCTGGCATTTTTAATCTACCTATTGATTCCTTCCCAAGGACTTGGGATAAGCAGCTGTTGTTTGAATATATAATGAGTATTCATTATTTCTAAACTTTAAGTTAATAGAGCTTAATTTTAATTGATTTATTTTAAGACTGTCTCTTTTTTAACACTGGAGGTCAAGAGTAATCTTTTATGTTGGTTCTACAGTAAAAAAAATTGCTATTATACTTGAAACTGAAAAGGCAACACAAAGGAGAGTTGTCCAGTTTGATCACATTAAGAATAATTCTGAAGCTAAAAGAATTAAAACAATATATGGACGAGTCATGGCAAACCTGATTCATCTCTAGAATGACAAGCACTGAACCAATTTTTTTTTATCAGGTTTGGTGTTCTCCAAATCCTGTTTGTCGGTTTCAAAAGAGACCCTACTCATATTGCACATCTAATATTTTGGAACACTCTGGATGATCACTGATAATTCCCCTTAATTATTTTATCAATACTCCTAGCCCAGCTCTGATCTATTTATAGATTTCAGCATATCAGGTCATTAATGATGTACTACTTTAACTGGTTTAACATGAAGTACTCAAATCTGTCTGGCAAACAAAAATCTGAACTGACCAGCCCAACTCATAGTACAAGTGCTGGAAGATGTACGCATGTAATGTGCAGCTACTGGGAAAGCCAGATTGCTTTCCTCTTACCTAGAAGCCAACTTCCCCTTGATTACAACTGCAGAATTAAGTTCTTGTCCTGAATGCGTTTGGTATCTGATTAACTGGGCAGGCAAGGATGTCATAATCAGCTATCTTGAATTTAAGTTGAGTCAGTAATAAAATACAAGATCTTTTATAAAATAAATAATCCTATTTCAGTAACAGCTCTTGCCTTCTGTCAAAATGAGTTTGTCTCTCTGCATATGTTAATTAGTTCTTATGCATATCAGGTATTATGCTGACTTTATATAATTGCAACTTTTAGATTTTATGGACAATTTTTGAATTTTGTTTGATAGGTTATTCTTTGTGAATGCCATTTCCTTCTGATTTCACTCCTCTCCATTTCTTCTCCCTACTCTTTATGAGCAACAAACACAACCACTAGCAGTGCTACAGATAGACAAATCATATCTTGTTACAAAGTGAGATGCCTGAATTATCCCTCTTCACCTATTCTGGAAAGCCTAATGATGTCCTTTTCAATATCAGGGGTTTCCATAGTCACATCTTCCAATGACGCATATGTTATCTTTAGCAACAAGAGCTTTCTGCCTCTAGCCAGGATAAATAGGCAATATTTACACAAACAAATACATGAAATCCGATGTTTAAAATGTTAACATTCATAAAACAGCAGCAAAAGTCTTCAACCTCCCAAGACATTCAGTCGTGTTTTATGGTAGCCATTCTTGAACAGAGACCCTTTATAGACATTATATAGATTATAATTCATAAAATTATTGAGGAAATAGTTGCATTTTTGTTAGAGGGGAAAAAAAATATAATTTGTGTGCTAATTGGTTCACCAATGCAATAAATGTATCTCTTATCTTCCAACACACATCTTTGTAATGCTCAGTTACTTTCCACATTTCATACCCCACCACTTTTCTTCACAAATTGCCCTTATCCAAATCAAGGATGCATGTATACACATAACGGATCGAATGATATATTTGTTACTCCTTCAAAGTGCCAAGGAATATTTTGATATTCTTTGCAAGTTTTGGCTTGCTCCAAGCATCACCTGAAAAGGTATTTTGTGTGAGCCAACTTATGCCACCGAAAATCAGTTCATCTTTTAAGGTCTCATTCTTCATAAGAAACCATGAGTTTAACCAGTGATATGTTGCCTGTTATTAGTCTGATGCCAAATACCATGTTTCCTTACCCCGAAATACAGCTTAGTAAATACAAGCAGACCTGTCATGCTTAAGACTGCAGTCTCAAAAGAACCTTGTCACTGCTTCTTTGCAGTCCAACCGGTGGACTGCATGATCCCTCAATCCCTTGTGTAATTTCTATCCAAATTTACTATCCAGAAGATACGAAGGCAGTGGAATGATCAAAGTAATTTCCAAGTCTTTGGGGTATCTGAATCAGGCTGCAATAGTCAATCCGCATCTGACTTTGTTGAGAAAAGTGGAAAGACTGGGTAATGCATGAGTCTTAATTGCGGGCTCCTTTCTCCGTTGAGGACTTTTCTCCTTTTTGGGGGAGGTGGGGGGGGCGAAAAAGTGACAGCGGAGAAAGAGCAGTAAAGCTGGAGAAGGCGGGGATCGCTGCAGCGAGGCTGCTCATGGACACGAAGAGGCAGCCAGCGCCAGCAGCTGCCGCCTTCACGCTCGGGTCCGGCAGCCCATCTGTTGACGCGGACAGAATAGGTAGCGTATGTCAGGGAACGGACTCGGGGAACAAAGGGCAATCTAACGCTCATGAACCCCTCGTTACCAGGCAAGACAATGGCCTAGATGGATGAGCCATAAGGAATCGGTTGATTTGAAAGGCAATGGCCTTCGTGCTCCCGTCCCAAAATATTTAGCTTGTCCCGAAGTGGGTGAAAGCAACTTGGTTCAGGTCGGGTGGTTTATGGGTGGAGAGGAAAAACTAAGATTGTGCCGGACTGCTGGCCAGCGATATTAAATCTTCTGGTTAACCAGCAGCATCCATTAAGTCTAGAGAGAATGGAGTTGTCGATAAAATATATATCATTTTTCAGCCCGGGTCTCAACTAAAGTAAATTTCGGATTTGAAGAGAAGACCTTAAACACCACCACTTGATAGGGAACTGAAAAGCTATTTGTCAAGCAGCAGGCAACAAAAAGATCTGGAAGAGGTTGCAAAACTTCTCTGAGTCGAAGTATAATACGGATTAAAAAGAAGACCGAATTACTGTGTTACATTGGTCACCCAAGAATGAACATTCCCACCAATGTAGGGGACACAACTTTTTTCGGATCACAGGCTTATGGTGGGGGTGAAGGGAATGAATAAACAGGGAAGTCTATTCCTAGACTTCTATTCTAGATTTCTAAGGAATATTTCTAAAAGGAAGCTCTGGGTGAAAGATAAAAAATCTCACAAATAAACTAATCGTTGCATTTCTCCAATAGATGGGTGATTTTGCACTGAGAAAAACAGGGCAAACTGTACCTTTCAGTTCTCCTTCAGTTATTTAAACCCATAAATAAGTTATTTAATCTATACAAATACATTCCATGACTGCCTAAATTAGTGGCTACCTGCATCCATTTGAATCTGTTAAAAAATGGAGATGGGCCTTCATTCTAGTTTCCCAATGATTTAAAAAAAAAAACTTGGAGAGATTACCTCCCTTCTGCTGGAAAAAAGAAAGATGTATTTATGTATGTATTTGATCAATCAGTCGATTGATTTATATGGCCGCTCATCTCGCAAATGGGACGGGGGTGGGGGTTGGGGAACAAACTTAAAAACCTTACAGCCAGCAAAACAAAGCTGGTTTTGTTTTGTTTTTTGAAGGGAGGGACAAGAGAAACCGTTTTAATGTATTGATTGGAATGTATATTTCCGAAGCAAAGGAACCTCCAAAGCTCAGTTTGCAGGCGCAAAGGCTCTCCTTCACTCTAATCTAAACACTAATCTGGTACAAACGTTAGTTCACATTTTCTGCTAGGTTCCCTTACACGGCTTCTGTCAACTTGTCTAATGAAGAGTTCTCCAAAACTTGAAAGCTTCCATCTGCTTTATAAAACTTCTGGGATCTAATGAAGTGTTGCTTCCGTACGTTGGGATTTCTTTCTCTTGCTTGCTGACTCCACTGGTCAGCGAAGTTAAGTATGGGCGGTTCTTAACAGCTTTGGGTTTCCTGTCCATAAGTGAGGAGAGTCCTCCTAGTCCAACACACTGTAAGGAATTCAGGTTAGAAAAAAAGACATTTTCTTTGTCCCCAAATATAACTGGGCTGCTATCCCACCATTCTTGACCGTCATCAGCTGTTCTGGCTGAGGACTCCAACAAACTTAATTTTAAGTGTTTGAATTCCATATTTCTCCCTCCCACTGGCTGTCTCCAGGCTTCTCTCTCTAGCAGAATTTATCGGCTTCCTACTTCGCTTCTATGCGTCTCACCTTCGGAACGATAAGGTTCGGGAGGGGGAAGAAGAGGAAAAGGAAGGGTCAGAATCTCTTTAATATTCGAGTGCGTTAGAAATAGTTCGCTCTCAACCCGACTTGGTGACCCATGTGCTTTGAACAAGTGTGGGAAAAAATACACAGGTAAACCTTTGCTTAGGAATGGAAGACTAAAAGGTAAAGGTTCCCCTGGCACATATGTGCTAGTCGTTCCCGACTCTAGGGGGCGGTGCTCATCTCTGTTTCAAAGCCGAAGAGCCAGCGCTGTCCGAAGACGTCTCTGTGGTCATGTGGCCGGCATGACTAAACGCCAAAGGTGCACGGAACGCTGTTACCTTCCCACCAAAGGTGGTCCCTATTTTTCTACTTGCATTTTTTACCTGCTTTCGAACTGCTAGGTTGGTAGAAGCTGGGACAAGTAACGGGAGCTCACCCCATTATGCGGCACTAGGGATTCCAACCGCTGAACTGCCGACCTTTTGATCGACAAGCTCGGCGTCTTAACCACTGAGCCACCTCATCCTACGTACTATATACTAGAAATTGTGACAGATTTATAAGTTTCAAGCGACAATGACTTGGAAATAGTAGCAAGGCTAATTAGAAAGTTTCTTGGTTCCTGCCCTCCTCTCCACACGTACAGACAGAAACACAACCGCTTTCGGTCTGCTCCTAAAAGTTTACTCAATCTGCACCGGCTGAATGGAGCGGTTCCAACACTTCTACTCGCCAAGGCCGCCGCCTTTCCAAGCCGTTTGCTCTGCCACATCTTTTTCTCGACACGTTCTATGCGAAGGGACTTTTTCTCCCCCCAAGGGCTAGAGGAGAATCTCTTCTAGTGAGAAAGATGGCTCCCCATCGCCTTTGAAGGTTTCCTAAGGTCGTTTAAAGCGAGGTGCAGCCCGCAGTTATGCGTTTCAGATTAGCAGGATCCAGAAGCAAGGATGGAAGTTAAGGAACGGGCTCAACAAATAAATAAATAGAGTAACTGGGGTGGGTGGGTGACTCTCACTCCTTGCCAAGGATTTTGCTGCCCTGCAGCACATTCACTGAGAACCAGAACCCCTTTGGTTCTAATTGGATTAACTCGACACAAAAACTCTAGAGAAGGCTCAGTTCCTGGGGGCGTTGTGGGTAGCTCCTGGCAACAGCAGGAACCTCATTGCGAAGTACGGATGATTAAAAGAACAGTTTTTTTTAGAAAGGCTCTTGTATTATTAGTTGTGAAGTTTAGAATGCTCTAGGTCAGAATTTGCTTAATTGAAGCCAAGATCCAATCACCATCTCAATTTGAGAGTGGCCCAATAAAAGAATTGCACTAAGAGAAGAGTGCGATCCTTAACTTGATTGTCGGATTGCAGAGCGGCTCAGACACCATTTACCTTCATGCCCAGCTGGCAAAGGCAATTCTAACTGCGGAGTTATGGTCCAAGGCAGGGATCTCCAACCTTGGCAATTTTAAGCCAGGAGGATTTCAACTCCCATAATTCCCCAGCCAGTTTGCTGGCTGGGGAATTCTGGGAGTTGAAGTCCTCCAGGCTTAAAGTTGCCAAGGTTGGAGACCCCTGATCCACGGGACCACCCCAGGACTCAAGAGGAGCCTGCTGCCCGTTCCCAATGGCTTAACAGTAGAGCACGAGACGACAGAAACCGCTCTCCTCCTCCTCCTCCTCCCTCTTCAAAAGAGGACAGCACTTTAATCAGAGGAATGGACAGTGCAACTATGATGATGGATCTAAATGACACCTTCTCCCAGGAAAAGGGTGGAGGATGGCGAACTTAATGAAAACATGCAAGGTTGGGCAAGATGGTTTGTTTGCAGTAACTGGCAGACCTTGGCTGAGCTAAAAAAAAAAAAATAGCTAGGAACGGTGAAACCTAGTTTGCATTTAGAAGGGAGACTGCTAGGAAATCCCAGGATTCTAAACTAGACTACGAAGTTAGAAAAAGTTTACGTTCTCTGTATGATTGCCCAGAAAACCACCCGTTATTGGCTTGATTACTCTCCAGCTCTTTACCTAGAATAAAGTGTTGAGGACTTTATATTAAAGTTGCTGTAACCAACAACGATGAATCACCCAACGAAAGACATGTGTCCCCAGTGTTAGAAAGGTTAGAAAGAAAATACTGAAGCAATAATATCTCTTAAGAGGGAATGTAGAAAGTTTTCAGCAATGACTGATTGAGAATGTCAAAGTATAATGTGCTAGAATAGGTTCTGCACAAAAAAGGATGCGCTACAATCCTGTATGTGTAAATCAGAAATGCGTTCCCATAACAATCTAGAACTGTTCCCTGTCTGAAGTCTACTCTGGCTTCTTTAAACTCAGAAGTGGAATTGGCATCCAAGTTTGAAAATGCTCGACTGAAACTTTGGAAAGCAATCCCTGACATCAGGAGTAGACCTTCGGTGGAGAGTTTTGCAATTCTAGCATATCGACTGGGAGCATGTAAATTATAAAGCAGGACTTCTAGACGGGACATCGGATTGGGGCTGCCTACAAATTAAATAAAGAAATACATTCCAGAAGGGTAGAGTGGACAGTTGTGGATTTAGCAGGCAAAGAATCTGTCCCACTGCTGCTTGAGAGTAGCTATTTCTAAGAAATGTTTTTGAAAGAAAAGATTTGTGCATTGCTGACTCGTGAGCCTTCCCCCCCCCCCCCCCCGCACACACCACCCAGACTCTGCTCCGATCATTTCTCATCATTTTGAAACAAGGAATATAGAGCAAACCCTACAATAGGCTTTAAAAAAGTTCAGGAAAATAAAAGCTCCAAGCCCCTCCCCCAACCACAAGAAACTTGTCTCCGCCCCTTTAGTTTCATTGCCCCGCCTACTGCAGCCCTCAGCCCCCCCCCAAAAAAAAGCTAAGGTTGGTTTCTAATCATTAAATGTCGCCCACGCTTTCCTTATTCTGTGCCGTTTCTCTGCAGGAGACGGTGACTAGGGTGAGGAGAGGGAGCTGCCTCCAAAAGGCAAAGAAAACTTGCTAGCGCCCAGTTTAATCAAGGATCTGGGGTCCACTTTATTTCGCCATCTGCTCTTTTACCCACTTAACTTTCCCCTCCCTTCCTGTCTTGCAGATCAACCTAAATCTGCCAGTTGCCATTTTTATACTGGTAATTTGGAGCCCAAGAACTTTAGCCCCGAGGGATCCTTTTTTTCGGAGTAAGACCTAGCGGGACTCTGCAAAACAGCACATCTTTGCAAGGAAATTCCTTGATATCAAGAAATCCCCCCACTGTAGGATGGCTCCGTAGGATTTACTGCCAAATAAAGGGTCTCTAGGCTTCGTGTTTAAAACGTAAAAACATTGTTATTTTATTATTAGTTTGATTTATATGCCGCCCTTCTCCGGAGACTCAGAGCGGCTTACAATGCGTTAAACAATAGCCTTCCTACTTTTGTATATACCTGCTTAGTAGGGCTTTTTTGGGGGGGCCCTAAGCGGTGTTCTTTTTTATACAAAGTCAGTTTATTGCCCCCACAAACCGGGTCCTCATTTTACCTGCCTCGAAAGGATGGAAGGCTGAGTCAACCTTGAGCCTGGTGAGAATTGAACTCGCAGTAATTGCAGGCAGCTGGCTTTAACAGTAGTTTAGTCTGCTGCGCCACCAGGCTCCTTTAATATTGCATGTTAGGGCTTGTTAACTATTCACCCATATTTCAGGAACTTTGGCTTGCCATCCCAAAGGTGTTTTTTTTTCAAGAGGCAACTGAACTTTCTGGGTTTTTTTTTCTTTGAAGACGTTTCGCTTCTCATCCAAGAAGCTTCTTCAGCTCTGACTGGTCAGGTCAGAGCTGAAGAAGCTTTGTGAATGAGAAGCGAAACGTCTTCAAAGAAAAAAAAACAAAGTCCAGTTGCCTCTTGAAAAAAACAACACCTGTGGGACAACCATTACCTGGATGACTGAGAATCTCCATAGACGCTTAGCTTGCCATCTAAGCCAACAGTGACGGAGCTTGTCTTCTCCTGGTTCTACCAGGTAAGCTGTGAGGGACCGACAGGAGGCTTCGCAGCTTCCACCGCCTCCCTTTGCATCCTTCGCAATGGAGATGAACACGTGGCGCGATAAGCGGTTAAGACACCGCCTTTTCCTGAGGCTGCGCTCGAGTCCCCGGTGTGCCCGCTCTTGCAGGAAATCCAGATCCGCAATGTGTGTGCGTGTGTGTGTGCTAATAGCATTGGGCTCAATAATGTCGAATTCCTCCGAATTAAAGACCTTCAGGACTTTTGGGGACTCATAGGGACCACCTTTGGTGGGAAGGTAACAACGTTCCGTGCCTTTGGCGTTTAGTCAAGCTGGCCACATGACCACGGAGACGTCTTTGGACAGCGCTGGCTCTTCGGCTTTGAAACGCACCCTGACCGCCCCCTAGAGTCGGGAACGACTAGCACATATGTCCTTTATTTATTTATTTTTATTTATTTTTATTTTATTTATATGCCGCCCTTCTCCGGAGACTCAGGGCGGCTTACAATGCGTTAAGCAATAGCCTTCATACTTTTGTATATTTATACAAAGTCAGCTTATTGCCCCCACAAACTGGGTCCTCAATTTACCTACCTTAGAAAGGATGGAAGGCTGAGTCAACCTTGAGCCTGACGAGATTCAACTTACTAATCGCAGACAGCTGGAGTTAAATTACAATGCATTAGTCTGCTGAGCTATCCAGGTTCCTTTACCTTTTACCTTTAGGACTTTCAAATGAGGTGGGACATTCTACCTATGTGAAAGTTAGTCGCAAGTTACCCAGGGACTGGAAGTGAGCAGAGTCGGCACCGCTTCCCGGCAGTACCAAACTCTGCCCGAGTCGAGATGCTCGCTCGCATGAACCTACCTTTCTCGTCGTGGGTCGGGGTCGCCGTGGCCGGGATATCAAACCACTCAGCCAAAGCGTTGGAATACCACGCGGTCAGCTCCTCTCCCGGCTGGACTTCTCGCAATGCCCGGTAGAAAATCTAAGGAGAAACGAGAGACTTGAGACCCTCAGCGGCTCAGAGGGGCAAGGCTTGCCACCTCCAGACTCTGGCGGTGCCCCTATCCGCCTCTCCAGTTAACCGGAGCAAGCTAGGAGGCCAGTACCTGTCCCCCCGGCAGATCTGCCACCGCTTCCAGAGTCTGCTCTTGCGCGTGTCGGGCAGCCCGGATTAGCCCGATCCATTCCACGGCCGAGGCTCCAGCTTCGTCCACCAGCTCCCCTCTCACCATCCTCACCTGGAAAACAGGGAAAGCCGGTCAATTGTAAGATCAGAGACTTGGCAAACTGGCTTGCGCTGCCTTGCAGGACGCGCGTTCGACAACCGGCATTTCCAATCAGTGGGATGGGATCTAATGATCTTTCTGGACGCTAGAAAAGGATTCCTGCCGTTTGCAAAGAACATGAATCGATGGGGTGAGCTCCTTAGCCAACTGCTGAAGCCGAGAGACGATTGCCAGTAGCCCCAGGAGTATCCACTCCGAAGTAAGTTCCGTCGGGGTTTACCACAGGGTCAATGTGCAGAAAATCGCATCCTTAGAGGAGCGAAATTCGGCCACTTACAGCCACTGTTGCAAACCAGAATCTGGTTTAGGCGATTGAGTGCGACGAATTGTGGTGTTGTTGTTTTTAATGGATATTGGATTTAGAGCGCTGAACTGGAAAACCCTATGTACTCGGTGGTAAATTTGGATTGTCTTTAAAGGAGTAGTGTCTTTGGAAGAGAACCCTAGTGCTTTCTTCGGTTTTCATTTATTTCTGCTAAAAGACCCTCCGAATGGGTTTGCCCAGGCACCGTGGGGAAAAAAGACGGGCCAGATCCACTTGAATGGAAGGGCTGGTGTTCAGGTGATATAGCTAGCACTGTGGCCATAAAGGATCTTGCATCTTTCCTCGAAGTAAGTCCTTCTGAGCTTAGTTAGCCTTACTTCCAAGAACTGAGGCTTCAAACTGAGTTATGCTGCTCTATTTTCTCACAGCAGGCAGAAAGTGACAGATCTCCCTCATGTTGCTTCAGAAAAATTCCTGGCAATTGAAAAAAAAAAAGGGGGGGGACGGGACCCAGTCCTTCCTTCTCCTTTCACTTTCTCTGCCCTGACTCTTCTGCCACATCTTGAAATGTTTAGTTGCAGCCACCTTTCAAAATGCTCTATGAATATTTTTTCATCCACCCAGGCAAATCTCTGCACCGATCCCCTTCAGTGCAATTAATTAATGATTCATCTAATCAGACTTGTTCAGGAATAGGAACGATAGGTGACTCAGTTTAGTCATCAAATCTCTCTTGTCTTTCATAATCTGCTTGAACATGGGGGTGGGGGAGTGGGAATGAGAAGCTACCTCGTTTGAAAGACTGCGCAATAAACATCGTTCTTACAAAGGCATGCTAAAGGGAGCAATTGAGGGAGCCAGATGAGAAATAAATTTGAAGAGTCTGGCAGAGCGTTTAAAAACAATTAAAGGCTATTCAGAATCCAAGAAAGGCGGGGGGAGACTTGTGACAGATCGCTGGACTTGGGGATCAAGCTGCCTCCTGTTAGATTCATCCAAAGAAGGTCTCAAATCCGTGAAACCATTTCTACTCTGGAAGCCATTTATAGGTTTGGGTTGCATAAATCTTATTAATGTCCCACAGAGTTGTATTTTGGAAATAGTCCCGATTCGTTTTGCTAAATAAATATTTCATCCGTATCAAAATGTTCCTATTATTATCATGACTTAGCTTTAAAAGATGGAGACAGAATATGCCAGCAAAGGCTTGGGATATGCAGCGGACATCTCTCCAGCATGGCTCAAAACTCCATGACAAAATTTGCCTAGTTATATTTTGCATCATATCTGACCTTGGCAAAGACAAAAATTAAGCGATGCTGTGAATCCACAGCTTGCAAACTTTTTTTTTTTTTCCTCCCTTTACCTTGACGTGTGTGATACCTCTGTGGGAATAGTCTCTAAAATAAGACAACCGGTGCCTCATTAAACTGTCTGTGGGATGGCGGTGCTCCAAGACGGCTGACTTTGCTTTAAGAAGCTACCCGTCTACACTTCTGCCAATCTTTCCTACCTAGAGGACCGGTTCCGTACCAGCCGAGATTGTGTTGCCACCACTTTCACCCCCACTCCAAGGACCATCTCCGCACTCTTGATCGCTTAATGACTTCTGAATTATGAATCCCACCTTTAGGTTATTTGGGAAGAGACATCAAAAGGGGGAAAACTTATTCTGAGTGTCAAAAGCCATTCGGGATGGAGAAGGAAAAATAATACGTGCCAGCAAATGTGTGTGAGTGTGTGTGCATTTGTGTCTATGGGAGAGGTTGAAATACCAAGCACCCAAAGCCAGCTCTCTCCTTAAATCTAAACATCTGAATTGGGTCAGAAAGAGGGGGTCACCCATCCCAGAAACTTCAGAGACCCAAACCCTTCCCGGGCGGGACCAGGAAAGAAAAATAGTGTTTCATGCCCGCTGTTCCCTCCGAAGGGCTCTGCTCCCCCTTTCCGCCCCTTTCCCGTCTGGGCTTACGGGTCTCCCCCCTGTGCTTTCCGCCCAGGTGTGGGAGCAATACCTTTTTCTTGGGTCCCGGCTCCCTGCGATCGGACAGGTACTTGCCCAGTTTGAAGGTGCCGGGCACAGGACCCAGGCGCAGGCCAGCCGGGATGCTGCTCTCCGCGGTGATGCCGAGTGCTGGCGGGGGCCGGCTGCTTAGCATTGCTGCCTCTGGGCAAGGACCGCGGCGCTGGGAAAGCTGGTCCCACTCTGGACGCACTTGGAGTGAGCGAGAGCAGCGGCGGGGGTTGAGCCGCCCTGGTGTTCTCTCCGCCCGCAGAGTGACGCGGCCGGGGGTGCGCGCCGCCTTTTCAATTGCTACACGGCGAGGGCTCTCCCCTTGGCACGACGGTGCTCCAGGGCGCCCGGTTGGGGCGGCGAGAGAAGTTGAGCGCTCGGAGCAGCTGCCGAGTTCCATGCGAGAGGGTCACATGGCGCTTTTCCCGACCCCTTCCCTCCTCCCCTCCCTCACTCGCATAATCAAGAGCCTTTTTTTTTTTCAATGGGGCAACCAACAATGGCCCAGGCGACCTTCCCATTCCTAAAAATCCAATTTGTCAAGGGCAAAGAAAAGACGCTGGTGAATCAAAGGTCTGGAGGGACCATTAATCCTCAGCATGGGGGATTGTCCCCGAGACAGTTACGATATTTTAAGTGACAAATCCACTGTATAATTTCTCCATAAATTTTACTTCCTCCGATTGTTCCTCGACAAACCAGTTTTGGAAAAGAAGGGAGTGTTTTAAGTCTACTTGGCTGAGCCTTTTGTAAACCAGTGGACTTCAAAGATTTTTAATTCTCCCTCCTTTTGTGGGACTGTAAAGGCGATTAAACAAAGAGTGGTTTGGGGTGGTGGGGGAAAAATGTTTGGAGGCCTTGTTAACTTCTATTGATTCCTGGCGTGTGCCATATAGAAATTGGGCAGGTACTTGATGGGAAAACACCAGAAAATGCTTACACTTTTAAAACGGAAAGAGCAACGCTGCTATATGGCCAACTTGGTGGCTCCGTTAAAGGTCAGAATTCTGCTTAGAGACCGGCTACGTTCCTTAAGTCTCCTTTTCTTCTGGACTCACCTGTCCGAGAGCCAGGGTTCCTCGTCCTTTCTTGGAAGCATCTAAAAAGTGGCAGAAATAGTTTTATCTGAATTTAAGGAGCACTGGAACTCACTTAAGGAAGAGAAAGTATAGCAAGTCCCAAGATTATAAGAATCGCTTCTCCTTTGGCGTGCATTTGCCCATACCTTGATTCAGGTAACACAGAATTTTGTTTTCCTTCCAAGTCTCTTATTCTGTTTATTTAGAATTTTAGAACAATAAATCGAAATCGAAAAGCTACAAGTCTGGTTCTTTAGGTAACAAAACCAAGGGACTTGGCAAATTATTCTTATTTAAGAAATTTGCGCAAAGAACAATCATATACAAGACCTAGAGGGAAAAATAGTCATGGAATGGAGAGAAATGATACAAGATAACGAGAGGGGAGGGAGGGAGGGAGAGGGAGAGGGAGAGGGAGAGGGAGAGGGAGAGAGAGAGAGAGAGAGAGAGAGAGAGAGAGAGAGAGAGAGAGAGATGTATTATTGAACAGCCATAAAATATTTCAACAGAACTATTTCAATTCAATTTATTTTCAAGTCAGGCCTGTTGAAATAATTGCATCTTTCTCGGAAGTTAACCTTATTAGGATAATCCTACAAAACGCTTCTTTGGGAGGGAATGCAATGCCGATGAACTCAGGGGAAGCCAGGAATGTACTGTAGGGCTTTAATACAGGGCGAGAATTAAGCGTTAGGTTTCAGCCCCATAGTTGGGTACTAATATTCTTAGAATTTAGGAGGAAGGAAGCTCTATTGAAATCCCGGGGACTTATTTCGTAGGAAAGACGAGGCTATCTATCACGAAAGGATGCTTCTGTCCTTCCCATGGCAGTGATAGATGTGTTCCGGTCGCTTTTCCTGGAGAATTTCAGGCAGCTCTTGACTGTCCAAAAGCTTCCTGTTCCATCCGCACCTCCCCTTCCATGCAGATCTATTGTCTCGTAATACCAGGCCTGCCCTCCGAACAGGGATGGAGATTTATATACAAGACATTCTCAGCGCTGTTGCGGAAGGAAAAAAGACGAAGGGACGTCTTAACTCTACTTCTGCAAACTCTACTTTCAAGCAATTGGTTGACCTAGAGAGCTACTTCTAGGACCAGGCACAAGAAAACAGGAGACACACATCTCAGGAAGAGATCATTTTGGTTTCCTCAAAAGTCTTAGGGCTGCCCTGAAATCGGTGGCCGATTAAGGCTCACTGGTGCCCTAAGCACTGACAAAACCTGGTGCCCCCCTCCTTTGAACATACTGTAGAAACTTCATTGGTTTTTTTTTTTCTTTCTCAACTTTGTGGTGCCCCCTTTGGGCTTGGTGCCCTAAGTACGTGCTTAGTCTGCTTTAACGGTTAATACATCACTGCCTGAAATCGGTAGAGTAAATTGTTAAGGACAAACACAGTTTTACACCGGTCCTCAAAACTTTTGAGTAGCATGTCCAATCTTGGCCTAACCAGGAGTCACGTGAACTGGCTTGATTTTGTGCCTCTCTACCAGGCTATAAGGAGCCCCCCACCCCCCCACCCCACCCCGGCCGTTCAGCCAACGAAAATTTACTTCCCAAATGTACCGTGCGGAAGAGGCTAACCCTGCGAAGGTTTTATGGCATTGTATGCGCCGCTAATGGGATTGCAAGGTTTTGTTTTGTTTTGTTTTTGTTTTTGTTTTTTTATTTGATTTATATGCCGCCCTTCTCCGGAGACTCAGGGCGGCTTACAATGCATTAAGCAATAGCCTTCATACTTTTGTATATTTATACCAAGTCAGCTTATTGCCCCCACAAAATGGGTCCTCAATTTACCTACCTTAGAAAGGATGGAAGGCTTGAGCCTGGTGAGATTCGAACTTACAGTAATTGCAGACAGCTGGTGTTAATCACAATGCTATCAGTCTGCTGAGCCACCAGGCCCTTTTCCGTTTACAAGACGGAAAGGGGGCTCTGCGCAAAAGCCCAAAGGGGCTTGCTTCTTTTCGGTCGCACGTGCGAGATGGGCAGACTGTCAGCGAGGAAGACCTTCGCGGCGTCGCTTCTTGAGAAATGTACTTTATGCCGAGCGGAGAAGACGCCTCCGTGCGCGGCTTACATTGTGCGATCTCTCGCTGTCTCTTGCTCGCTCGCTCGCTCTCTTCCCAGAGTTTCGACGAGCAGCAGTTCCACCACCGGCGAACATTGCCGGAACGAATCGTTTGGAGGCAAGCCAAAGAGACCCCCAAATAAAACCCATCTGCTTGAAAAGGATTTACTTCCCACTAGTTATGCAAAGGCTTCGCGGCCTGGCAGGGCGGGATAAACCCGTCCCTTGGAAGTTATATTCAAAGGAGCCGGGTAGGGCTGACTTTCACATAACCTTTGGGACAGAAATTCTTACATTCAAAGGACCCGATCCGGCAGAATTCGGCGATTTCACTAAAAGCCTTAAGTGAGACTGATTTTTTTGGGGGGGGGGGTCGGTCGTTTATTCTCTCCAGTTTCTGGGGGATCTAAAAATATAGAATATTTAGTCACCTGGAGCGAACTATCTCGTGCATTTAGATCTTAAGCCTATTGCATGGGAATCGGCCTTAATTCTGATTACTTAGTTATCAAACACTAAGCTAAGGCACTCTAATTTGGCAAGGAAGAGAAGAACCTCCTGCGCTCTTTGATAATTTTGCTGAAATGGTGGGATTCGACCTTTGTAACTGGTTCTCCAATGTGGATCGAGGTCTTGTAACAGGACTTCCTTGGGCAGGTCTATATTCCATAGCCTGCACCTTATTCCAGTGCTGTTGACTATGGACCCTTCAGATCATGAAAACACAAAGTGCTTGACTGAGCAAGTCTTAAGCCGATTTCCTTCAGCTCCAATGCACAAAATGTAGGAGAATGGGCTGATTTTTCACACAGATAGGAGTAGTTTGACCTGCAGGTCCACATTCGCTTAATTTATTGATCTTTGTTATTTGAACATTGCCCCAGATCAATTGTCATTTCCTCAAGATTAGAAAAACAAAAAGTTGATCTGTTAGAAACATACTGGGACCCACCTACACACCCATGATTGCTCCTTTAGGTTACATCTTTTAGCTGGGGGGATCTTTGCCATCTTTTACCTGGGAGATGAACCTGTTGGCAATTGGAAAGACTAATTTTGTTATAGCGAGGATTCTGGCAAAAATATTTTTCTATTTAGATCCTGTATTTCTTTTTTTAAAAAAATCAGGTGTTGGTCGTGAAGCTATTTGGAATTGCAGGTGAAGTGAAATACGTGCTGACTTGATGTGAGAACAATTGAACCAGTGGGACGCCTCTACAAACAACCACGGACTACTCAGATACCTAAATGCCCGGCAGGAGAGGCCTGGTAACAGTTAAAAATAGCACCTGTTGAATTCAAAAATTTACTCTAATTCAGAGGGTATCCAGTTGCAACTTTTTTTTTTTTTTTTTTTAAATGAGAGTAAGCAAGCAAAAAAAGTGGGGAGCGATCTAGCAGCCTCAACTTGCCTGAAAACAAGTTCAACTCCATGAGAAGTGTGGTTAGACACTTATCTTCAAAAGCAGGGCAAAACTGCTGTGCTGCAGAAACTAATTTAGGTTTCTCGTGTCTCTTTGCTGTCATCTAGCGGTGGTCCAGATTGTTACAGTTCAGAGCTGACAGCTGAAAGTTAATTTTGATCGAGTTAGCCCGTTTCCTTCCCAATCACTGTGCTTCAGTTTTAAACTAAGTGTCGGATCAGGATTCCTTCAGTAGCTTGAGGATTGAGGAATTAAAGCTAGGAGTATATCACACCTTTTCTTCCCCGGGATGCTCTCAAATACTGAGATCCAAGCCTTTGAAAACCTGGCAGTTTTATTATTTATTTATCAAATTTTTATGGTGCCCAACTCACTGTAAGTAGTTTATTGTCCTCCGGGAGACATTTTGGTGGACTAGAGACCTTTCTGATTTTGGCTGCAATTCCAACCTGCTTCTGCTAAGAACATTTGCAGCTAGATGCTTCCAAAGACTGCAATGTGCTAAGATAGACTCTTGCAGCATGCTTAGGAAACATTGATCCATTTTATTTATGTACATAAATACATAAATACTGAACTAATACAGTCCAATTCTCAAGACTCTTGAAAGAGAATCTTTTCAGATCTTTTAAAGGAAAGACAATTGCACACACACACACACAGAGAGGGGGGGAAGGGAGGGAGGGAGGAGTGAGATCTCCATTCTTTTCCCTTTACCAGGCTTTTAATTTCATAGACAAAGAGGGAGTAAGTAAGAAATAAAGCAAAAATTACAGTAAGATAGGATGCAGCAGAAAGTGACCTGGTGAATATTTTACCACAGGCATTTTTAGGACTGTACAAAAGAACTTCTTTTAGTGTAAATCTTTTTAAGGACTTTTTTGTAGGGTAAATCTCGGGGGGGGGGGTGGTTAGGACTTTTCTTCTACTGTTCCCAGTTTCAATGGGATGGAGATTTTTGAGACAGCATCCAAGAGTCGGGGCTGGAAGAGAGTCGGGGTTTTGGATTGGGGATTCAAAGCTGGACTCTCTCTCTCTCTCCCCCTCCCTCCCTCTCCCTTTCTCCACATTTGGGTTAGCTTCCGAAATGACTCCTTCTCTTGCTTCTTTAAGTCCAGATTGAAGATGACCCTCCCTCAGCAAAAAGGGAGAGCAATAAATTCTGGCCGAAGACAAGAAGGATAACCTCTGCCCTGCCGGCTTTCGGATGACGCCCTGCACAATATACTTCCACTCGCCGCAAGCGGACGAATCGACCGGAGTGGGGAAGAATCTCGGTTATAGCTCGGAGTGGGATTCTCACCAGCCCAGTTCAAGTCAAAGAGCACGGGTCGACTCGAAACCGTCCTTAAAACAGCGGCTGGAAGAGAATGGGGCTTGAGCACCGAGCCTGTACATAAAACCTAGTCAATCGGGTCTGCACCCCATCCCTGTCAAGGAGGGGAAACGTGGGGGAGGGGGCACGAAGACATATATTTCATGAGCCTATTTTTATTTCATTTTATTCCGTTCGTAGAGCTGCATTGCTTCAGAGCGGCTTTCCTATAGTAATAAATGCCTCCTCCGAAAAAAGGAGGCGGAGGAGGGGACAGAAGGGCGATTATGTGTATTATATATACGGTCGTTCTTTTCTTTAAAAAAAGAGTTTGAAATCAACCTAATGTGCCCATTGGAGCAAGCCGCACCATGAAAGCTTGGGTGTTTACCAAAAAAAAAAAAAAAAAGTGGAGGGCGGAGGGGAGAGGAGGAGGAGAAGGAGACTTGGGAGCAAATGGGATGGAAAATTAAATGAAATTAAATAGCTTGAACGGTTTTATTGTCCCTTATTAAAAGGACACATTAATTACATGCTTCTAGCTTTATTCCGAGACAATGTGGGACTCGCAACATTCCACTAGTCCCTTTTCAGACACTTCAACTGGGCCGCTGGAAAGACCAGTTAAAAGGGGGAAATCACTTTTGCCCAGCGACCAAAAGATCCCCCCCCCCTCCTTAGTGAGCTTTCTCTCCCTTTCTCCCTCTCTAGCGTTGAACTGCCAACGCCCCCAAGGGAAAGCTTTGGCTCAGAGCTGGCTCTCTTTTGGCTTGAACAGGTTGCCCCATAATGAGGCATGAATGTTAAGGAACAACAGCCGTCCAAAGAAGCACAGTTGTGCCTAGCAATGTCCCACCAGGGAGCTCCATTCAGACCATCAAACTGCTTCAGCAGTGAGAAGATTCAACATTACATTCAAACCAGCATGAATGCCTGTATACAGGGCCAGCGCCATTATGTTGGAGGAAAGAAACACAGTGATGCTTAAACAATAAAGGGGGGGGGGGAGAGAGAGAGAGAGAGAGAGAGAGAAAGAAAGAAAGAAAGAAAGAAAGAAAGAGGAAAGTGTATTCAGTGGCTCAGATTGTTTATAAACAGAACAGAGCCAGCAGTGTCAGTCCTATTGGACTTCAAAGAAAGATACATTTCAACCACAATTTCTCTCTTCCCTTTCTCACGCACACACCCCCAACTCCAATATTCACTTTCGGGTTTCTTCTATTCAGCTTCATGTCAATCCCTCCGCCCCATCGCCAAAATCCGAAGAAAGTCAATCGGATTATTGTGACTGGTGGTACAAACAAATTGTATAGCTCAATAGACATTTGACATAGCAGTTAATCCGAGTCAACAAACTGTCCATAAGGATCAAAAAAAAAACATTTGTACCTGAAGACTTTTTTTCAGTGTATTATCCACTATGAGGGTGAACTAAGAAGCGTAAACGTATTTACTCCTAACTCATATTTTCCTCCACAAATATAGGTTTACCCAGCTAAACCTATATTTGTTGTATTTCTTTTAAAACGGGGGTGGGGGGAGATAATATTTTTCTTAATCCGAATGGGGGAACGAGGTTGATATCATTTTAAATGAAACTTGCTCTAAAGGAAGCATCACTTATTTGATATACCTATCCCTATGGAATGTTAACTAGTGCTTGGTATACAGTTTGATCATCGTGAGGTCAAGAAGGAAGGCGAAGGAAAAAAGCTTGTTAGCTAGCTGCAAAGTTTGGATATGGGAATCATACTTCAGAGGTTTCTCCTACACAGAAAACAAACACACACACACAGTAGAAATGAAGGCAAACTTCTATTTACGGATCTCAGGATTCTTCATTCAAGTTTTGCCACATGGGTAAAACAGGCCTAAACGTTGCCAATCCTCGCCAGTAAATCTGGATTACAATTCCCATCTCCCATCAGCCCTTGAATACTTATATAGTCCATGCCCGGAAAGTACCAATTTGGAGAAATTTCCTTCCCCTGCTCTAAACTAGCCTTTTATTGGAGACGGTGTGAACCCTTCGACTCCATCGCCTACTACCTCCAACAGGATCCCTTTGCTTTTCTGGGAGAATCCAGTGGATCGTGCGAGAGAGGTGCGTGGGCAGAGCCAAAGAAAGGCGATCGGACACGGGGCGGGTTTGGTGGCGGGTGGTTGGTTGCCCCCCACCCCCAAAGTACCTGTGCGGGAGAGACAAGAGGCGGGTAGGATATTGGAGCGGTTTTTAAATAATAATTGGGCTTCCACGGGCAGTTGACACGATCATCTCAGCTTGCAGAAGCCTTGGCGATTTCCTTCTCCATCGGGTTCCTGGTCAGCGCGAGCTGGTGGGAGGGGGAGGGAGTGGGGGAGACATTCGGCGAGGAGCCCTTTTTTTTTTCTTCCCTTCTTTGCGCGCGCACAGCTCTGCGCGCGACCCGAACCCCCCCCCCCCCCGCGCCCCCGTCGAAGGGCCGCGGTTGTATTTGAAAGCGCTCACAATCGAGCGCTTTCAAGTTAGGGGGCCAAGCGGGCGGCCACTTGCCGCATCACGTATTCAAAGTCTGTCGAGAGTCGCCTCCTTTCAGCGTCTCTCGCGGCTCCCGCCCTCGTTCCCTCGGCCCACTTATCTCCCGGTTGACAGGGTGCGAAGAAAAGTCGGCCGCCTTGGGGGTTGAATGGCGATGTTTCGGTGTCGCCCTTATAAATTCATATCTTTTCTCCGACCCTCGCTTTCCGAGGCGGCCGGGCCTCAATTCGATTTTCCTTGCTGTTGGGCACATTTAGCGGCGCCTCTATGGGCGAAGTTCATTTCTAGGCAAATGTATTCAAGAGCCCAGGGCCGTGAATAGGACCGTGTGTCAGCCGCCCCTAATTGGGATTAAAGCACTTCGCACCAGATGCGGAGAGTGACAGAAATTCTCAGGTCGCTTTGTGTGCAGCCTTCGACCCGCCTGGGCGCGCCTCCGAGAGAAGAAGGGGAGGAGGAGGAGGAGGAGGTTCGAGCAGCCGGGCCCGCCCCAGCGCCACACATAAAAGGGGACGGGGAAGGCCGAAGACGAAGGTTCGCCTCTAGCTCTCCCTCTCTCCAGGCCCCTGTCAGGCCTTGCCAGAGCACCAAAAGGCTCCTGTCAGCTTCTGGGAAGAACGAGGAGGAGGCTGGGAGCCGAGGGAGGAGCCCTTAAAAAGCGCGCCACAAATGGTGTGACCTTATTACACCCGCTTGTAATAAGGGTCCCGCTTGAATCCACCTTGCTTGCTTGGAAAGGGCCCTCCCGCTCGGAATTCTTGCACTGGAAATTGGCCGCGATGCCGACGCCCTGTCGGATTGTGGTGGGCAAAAGGCCGGAGAAGTAATGGACGAAGAACTGCTAGTCCGCAGAGGGAGGAGAGGAGACTGGGCGGGTTGTAGGGCCCTCTGTTACAAAGAGTCCTCAAGTTACAACTGTTTGCTTAGTGACTGTTTAAAGTTATGACAACACTGGGAAAAGTGACTTATGACACTTTTTTTTTTAATCTTATACATCCAACAAACATAAAATCTATAGCGGTCTACATCACAACGCGAGAAGGAAATAAACTTGTCCCATTACATATATAGGGTAACCTACAAAAGTCTATTACATATACCAATTGACATGGTTATCCAATACCTCTATTTGTAGCTCGATTTGACATCCAATTATACCATTGACTCCAAGATAAATAGTAATCTATGTCCTCCCATCCTTTCAGTATCATAGTAAGCTGATCTGATTCCGCACAATTCATTATTTTCTGAATTACTACTTGTTCGGGTGGGCTAATATCCATCTTCCAGTATTGAGCCCAGACTGGGTGGGTTGCAAGGCTCTCTGTTACAGATAGTTACAGATAGTTACAGATAGTCCTCAAGTTACAACGGTTCGCTTAGTGACCGTTCAAAGTTACGATGACACTGAAAAAAATGACTTATAACCACTTTCCACACTTATGACCATTACAGCATCCCCCTGATTATGTGATTTACATTTTGTGACAACTGACTCACATTTATGACGCTTGCAGTGTCCTGGGGTCACGGGATCCCATTTTGTGACCTTCCGACAAGCAAAAGTCAATGGGGAAGCCAGATTCACTTAACAATCGTGTTACTACTTAACATCTGCGGTGATTCACTTAACAACTTTGGCAAGAAAAGTCGTAAAATGGGGCAAAACTCACGTAACGAATTTCTCATTTAGCAACATAAGTTTTGGGGTCAATTGTGGTCGTAAGTTGAAGACTACCTGTATTGAAGAATCGCAGGGCCTCTTCCTGCTGCCCAAGGGGAGAAGAAGACAGCTCAGGGTGATTAGGTACTGGAGCCAGAAGTTCTTGAAAATATTTGCCATCCCAAGTTACTCTCCTAGCTTTCAGTCACATTGTTTTATTTATGTCCTTCTTTATTAGTGAGATTTAAATTCCAGGTTTTGGCAGGAAAGGCTCATGTGGCTACCCTGGCTAATCTCAGAAAACTAACCAGGGACCAGCCTGGAAGGCAGCAGGAAGGGAACTGCAACCTAGACTTGGACATTTAATAAGAACAAACAAAAAAGTATAATAAAAGAAGTTAGAACACACAATTTTAGATTGTGTCAAGAAAACAATATGGGCATTTCTATGCATATACTGGAGATCAATCGCCTTCGGGAAGACATTATTTTTCTCTCCAAGAGCTCAAGGCTATATATACAGGACTCTCCCCTCTTATTTATGCAGGACATAGATATTGCAGAAGCCTTGTCACCATAATAATCATGATCTATTATTCAATACTATTTTGTCTATAGCTGCCTAAGATAACTAAGGGGTGTGTGACTACAGGGCCATCTTAACAGCATTATGGACCCCGGGCAAAGCAGTGTACTGAGCCCCCTATAATAACTACCTCACAGGAATAAAAATGAAAATGGTCAATAAAACTAAACATATATTTGCATGTTAATATTAATAAAAAATGCAGTAAAATTTAATAAATATGTTGCTGTATTTATGATACAAGGTGCATTGAAGGGTTAACATACACAGATTAGTATGGGGCCCCTATGCTTGTGGGGCCCAC
This sequence comes from Arizona elegans, assembly GCA_022577455.1. NCBI lineage: Eukaryota > Metazoa > Chordata > Lepidosauria > Squamata > Colubridae > Arizona > Arizona elegans. The sequence goes on along the minus strand of JAKOOJ010000001.1, from coordinate 228,624,356 downwards.
AGGCAGGTGCCCATTAGGAACATGCATTAAGACAGCCCTGTGTGACTATGTAAACCAGAAGCAAAGTTCTGAGCATCAATCTTGGTGCTCAGATTTAAATGCACAGTTAACTTGTCTGATCTCATAAACTAATTAGGATAATAATATATCAGGTATACCAGACCTGTAGGCTGGACTTCTAAATTAAAAATTCTAAAAGAAAACAATGACTAGCTACATTTTATTACTGCCAAATTAAAAATAAAAAACAAAAACACCTTCACAGATATGTCCATGATGTCACCAGAAATTGAGAAGGCGTGAAAGGAGACTTTTGTATAGTAGCTAATGACTATTTCTGAAAATGCCTTCAGTGGTTAAAAGGGATCCCTACCATAACTCACTGGTAGGCTTGTTTGGGTGCAGGGAGGGTGAAAGGACTGATCACCCTAATTTTAATTGTAAGTGATATGTCCTCGGCCTCCCTAGGATTTGGGGGTTAGCTATGAATCTGTTCATTAGTTGTTCTAGAGGAATCATTTTTTCTCAGACTCAAGATATTTTCTTACTACAAAGTCCTATCATTACATGAAATCTATGTACTATCTAACCATCGCAATGCTACTAATAGTAAAGATTTGCTAAGCACACAAAATAGCAAGGGGATACTAAGATGCTATGAGTTATTACTGAGGAAATGGTCAGTCTCCCTATCTGCTGTACAGAGTTTAGCAAAACTGGCATAATTTACTTTACTGGGGTTATAAAATAAGCCATTGAAAAATACATCTGAAAGCAGTATACAAATACTATGATGATGATGATTAGGCAATAGCTGTTGCTGTTATTATCAATGTATGTATATAGAAAAGAGGAAACATTCATATTTACTAATATTTGAGATAAAGATATTGGAGTAATTCAGAGGAAGTGACTGATAAGAGTCTGAAAAGAAAGGACTTCTTCACACAGTGCATAATTGATTTTTCAGAATAGCTGTCACAACTGGGCCTTAGAACAGTCATCCAGAATAGGTCTGCCCAAGGACTGTGCTAACTAAATGAAACTCCTGCACAGAGCGATATACCCTAGAATACCAATTGCCAGAAAGAAAACAATTGGGGAGGAACTGCTCAATCTGTGATCTGCTTTTACAATATTTTTAAGAAAGTCACATTGGCAACTGCTGAAAATAGGTTGCTGGGCTTGAGCTGTTTGGTCAAACAGGATTATTTATTTGCCTTAACATTTTCATTGTGTTTTGCTTCCTCATTTTCCAGTGGGAAAATATTTGAGGGTACCTTTGGGTAGCTTTTACTGGAACTTTAGATAAGTCAATGTGAGAGGGGAGATCTTTAGTTTGGGCAGATTCAGTGGAACTTAAGTATATTTAGCTGTATCACATCTCTTCCCCACAAGCCATCGCAATTTTGTTGTAACTTAAGAATATAGAAAAAGATATGTTAAAAGAGCTAAGGTTATAAGTATCAATACTGTTTAATAACATCCCCAAATATTTGCATTGAAAATAAGTTTGTAAAACACTATAAATAGCATGTTAGCAATATATTTTTTTCCCTAAATGCCTGTAAAACTGCACAAACAAGATTGTTCCAGAGTGAAATATTTAATTTGTACTTGGAAGAAAGTAAGTATAGAAGCAAATTTCATTGTGAAAAGCTATGCTGGATTATGTCCTAATGTACTGTAATACTAAATCTTGTTCTGAAAAATCAGGCAGCTTTGCTGAAATCCACAATGCATCCAACAACTTTTGTCATACTGTATTAATTTTTTATATTCTTGAACTTTTGACAACTTCATGGCATTTTTTTTTCACCATTTAACTTTGTTTCACCAAGTCTCTTTGTGTTTTAACAAGACATTGCCTTTCATGAAATATGCATTTGAAAAGACTGTGAAATGTTTTAGACTACAAAGTGCACAATGCAGTGAGTTACTACAAAACAAACGGGGCATGAAATTAACTGCATATAAAAGGCTTACGAGTACAATTTATGCATTGCATTTTCCATTCAAAACATACCAGCAAAAAATCCCAGGCCTTAACTGAAGAAAACAAGTAATAAATACAAGTAGAAACACAAACTGGACCAAATGAAATGTGAACACCTTAATGTAATTTCTGTGGCAAACATTTATTTAGGATTCCATCTAATATCTGAGGTCATATTCAGAACCCCAGTTCCACAGTTTTTGTACTCTGCTGGTGCTTCTTTACTATTTGCAAAACTAGCAATAAAGGTAACGTAAAATACTTTCATGGATTTTTTTCTAAGCCCTTTATTGGATATGTTTTCAAGGACTAAAATAATATTTACAGAGTAGCTTTTCACATATATTGATATTGGTTCACTGATATTGGTTTGCAGTTCCAAAATCAAATAAATAAATTCCCAGAATTCCCAGTACCCCCAAAGGGAATTCTGACTGTGGAAAACCAGGAAAGTGCCATCTGGGGTAGACTCTTCTTAACTTTGTGCAACATCAATATCCTCCTTTAACAATCATTTGCCACTGATTACAAATGTAATATACATTCTTTTTTTGTTTAAGCCTCAATTATTTTGCAATTAACTTTATGCAAAGATAACCTTTAAGCTTCCAAGTTTTCATTTTCTGCATACTTGTGGGTAGAATTATTATCAGAAAAGAGGTCAGGGTATGGTGGCAGCCAGTTTTCATGACATGCCAGTAAATTCTGTTTCTAAATGTCTCTTCAGTGAACTCTACTTGCTGCAGCATTGGCTTCCAGGGCTTGGATTTTATCCATCTTGAAGAAGGACCTAGTGCAGCTGTGGATGGAAGGATGTGAGCTGCATGGCCACTGAAGCAAACACATTGCCAGAAGGGGGCTAAAATGGCATATGTATGCATCTGGGCCCCAAAGCTGATCGACTTGTTTATGCAATAAAGGAAGCGGAATCAAATAAGTATCATGAAGCCTTCATCAAAGTTTATTCTACATCTTTGGATTAAACAGATGGGCCTTTTACCCTTGATGTATTTGTGTGTTTTGACATCTAAGATTATTTAGCAAGCTAGTTGTCAATATACTAATAAAAATGAGGAAGCAGAACACAGGTGTTTGAAGCCTATATATTGTACAAGTGCACTACTGAGGTCCAGTATTCAAAGTTCAACATTTAGCAGCAAACCTAAATGTTTTGTCACATGCACTGCAAAATGAACCATAGTCAGACCCACAAAATGCATAGAAATGTGGTACAGAATCTGGTACAGAATCTGCTAAATATCTCTGGCCCTTCTGAAACCTCATGCATGTGGATGTATGTCATACCTAATTCTGAGAACATTCACACACACACACACACACACACAGAGAGAGAGAGAGAGAGAGAGAGAGAGAGAGAGAGAGAGAGGGAGAGAGAGTCTGGAGGAGAGGGAATATTGTCAGGTTTGACAACCCAGTACTCCCTTTGGCTGCTCTGGGCAAAGAATGATTCTGGGCAGAGATCAGCAAAGTAGCTATTGGGTGGTCGGTTATTGGAAAGGAGGTTGACAAAAGAAATAGGAGGCCAGAGTATGTGAACGGGAGTTGTGGATTTTGCCTGAGCCAAGGTTTGGAGCACTTCTGTTTCTGTTTCTCTCTGTCTCCTGGGCCTTTCACATCTACTGCTACATGCCTGATCAATGGGGGACTGGCTGGTGATGCTATGAAGCCTTACTAGTACTGACCTGATGCAAGATCTCATACCAGCCACTTCCTGGAGAAAATGTGTGGTGACCCTCTATTCTCAAAATGGTAACTTTTGACCCAGTTAATGTGATCACATGCTTTGGAACCTCAACCAAAGAGATGTGGCTGAATGATTGTGTGAGATGGGACAATAGCCAATATATCCAACTTTCTCTCTCTTGAGCATTCACAAACTGCATCCAGCAGCTACAGAGAAGCTTTCTTACAGCTTTGGCTAAGTATATCCTTGCTCCCTCTTAATCACAGCAAAATAATCCTAACCTGAAGAGGACAAAGAAGATTGTAAGGTTAAGAAATATGTAGTATTTCTTATTAAATTACAATTGATCAAAAAGCATGGAGAAAAAAAAATAGTGGCACTGAATAAAAAGGACATAGAATAATAGGACAAGTCTAAATAAAATAATAATGTTTGCTTCATAGTTTAGAAATAGCTACTTCATTGAATATCATCAATGTTTGGAAAATACCATACTCAGGGTTTGTACATTAAACTAAGGGGCCAATCAATCCAGTTGGTAAAAGGCAGTTTTATACATTCCATCTTCTTACACACCACTTAACAGTTCAGGAGACCAGTTATTGAACAAACTACTTCTGTTCAGTTTAGTCCATGCTTTCTATTGCCAAGACTAAATATAGTGCAGTTTTCACCCCCTAGACAGGTAGAAAAGAGAATTAGGCAATACACTTAGTAATTAAAGTTTTAGAATGACAAAAACTATATACATTAAGAATGTCATGTCCAGGTATAGTTTATTCAGAGCTGTGGGCAGATACAGAGAAAGGTAATATAGCTATCACAAAACACATACTTGATGGAGAAAAATACCTTCTGTACCAGTCGTAACAGCTGTACTATTATTGTGCTAATCAAACTGGTTGTATACAAGACCTCGATAAAGCATTTTGGTCTCCTCTATATAGAGTATTTTTTGTCTGTAATATAATATATGGGTCAGAGGGTTCCAGATGAGCACTGTATTTAAATAATTTATTTTTTTCAAAATGTGTTTCAGAGTATTTTTTTTTAAAAAAACACCCAACAATCTAGCCTATGTTCATATTTTCAACAGGAGCCCCAACTGATGACTCTGTAATTCTGTATGAGGGACCAGAAGGGGTTTGTCATTCCTCCCCATGCTGAGGTTCCTAGTGATGCTGATGCTTTCCAAAGTATTTCAATTCTCCTGAGAAAAAGCCACACGATTGAGCTCAGCTTCTGAACCAGCACTGAAGCTGCATCTTTCTCCCCCATCACCAACCATTCTGTTTCAGTGGGATTAGATACAATTAAAAAATCGGTCCTCATCTGTGAAGTCTCAAATTCTTTTTTTGCATTTGTCCTGAATCAAACTGACAATCTTTCTCTCTTTGCCTAAAATACCATGCCCAGCTTGGCTTGTTTCTGTGTCACTTTCTATTTACTTTCACACTCTCTTGTCCTATTAACTTGGTTGTGGATGCTGGTTTAATTGCTTCCTTTGTGACTTCTGTGAAGCTACCATTATTTAGAAACCCTTTCTTGACATTATTCTATGCCTCAAGCTCTCTTGCTTTAATCCATCAACATACACTTCCCTGCATCTTCTTATTAAACTAAGACAAATGCCCACAAGCACACCAACACTCTGTCCTGCTCACTAAGGACTAGCATAAATGGTAGAAAAGTACATTGCCTAAAGGTTTTCTATGAAGAACCAGAAGTAAGACTAATAGGAGGTGATATTCTACCAGCTTCAGCTGAATCCAGGAAGTGGTGCCATAAAACATGAATATACAATACTGGAGAAAACTAGTAACAACCAGAATGTGGTTAAAATATTGGACTAGGAGGGCAAGACTCAAGTTTTCACAGAACCAGGTGAGTTTAACTTTTGTCTTTTTCTGTTCAGCTTTCTTCATATGTTGGGGAAACAGGCTTTGTACTGCACTTAGGCATAAGTAGATGCTAAATAAAAATGCTAAATACTACTAAAACCTATAGCTGGAGAAGGGAATCTGAGTTAAAAGCAGCAATAATTGAAGAATTCCAGGAATTAGAACCCAGGGCAAACTTTCTTTAAATCCAAATTCAGTTGCAAATATGATGATTTGAAGCCGATCCTAATGCTTACTTGACATGCTAAACTTAATTTACCCTTATGTGTGCAGAAAATTACACTGACATAAAACATGTTCTTCCATTACCAGTACTTATTTCTCTGCGATTACTTCTGGAAGGAACCTTCCCCATAATCCCCATAACCAGCAGCCCATTGGAACGGTGAGACCTGTGGACCACAGTCTCTGGTGGAAATGAAGAGGTAGCTCTTCTGAAGCCCTAAGGATAACTGGCAGTGCCAATGAGGTAGGAAAATCCGCACTTATGCATTTTCCATCAAGCGGAGCTCTTTCCCAGCTCTTTAAATTATCCAATCTCTTCCTTCGTCTTACTCAAGGATTTCCTAGCAGCTTCAGCCTACCGGGCAGATTCCCCAGAAACTGAATGATTCTTCGTTGTCCATCGGTTCCTTGAAAAGGTTCGGAAGAGCAAAAATTGAGGGACGAAAAACAAAATGTTTTGCGCCATGGAGAATAAGCAAACGGAGAGGCGTCTTCTAAACACACACGCGCACGCACACGCGCGCGGAAATAATTGCCGGACAGGAAAGCTGCTTGGAGCAGCTCGCTTCAGTGCCCCATTGCGGTGCAAACGTGGATAGCGGCATCACCTAAAGCTGGGCCTCGAGGAGCGACAGATCTTGCTCCAGCCTCCCGGGGGGCTTCTCGAACGGGGCTTCTCCTCATCCCGTAGCCGCATCAGCAGAGCCACTTATCTGAGGCCTCCTTTTTTTCCCTTCTCCTTCTCTCCTCTGACCTTGCGTTCCGCCCTCCCAATAACTTGGGACATGTAGGAATGTCCTAAAAAAGGAAAGAGAAAAGGGGATCTCGTGTTAATTAATGAGAGTGTTGCTGGAAGGGACAGGCCCGTCTGGGTAGGTCGATGCTGGGTTGCATTGAGGCGGCCCAGGACCTCCCGCTCTGCTTTTGGGGCCTCGGTGATCCAAGAGGTCAAGAGTTTTTGGCATTCCCGGAACAGTTCCCATTTTAGGGCGTAGTTTGGTTCTTCCCACCTGTATAGAAGTGCCAAAAGAAATTATGCAGAGGATTGGGACCGCACCTGCCTCTCAAAACAAAAAAACAAAAACAAAACCTCCCAAAAACAAAAAAAAACAACCAACCCAGAAGGGAACCAAATTTGGTAAAGTGAATAAAACAGACAAAAGGAGTGAAGATGAAAATGGGCCACACCTGACTTGGGGCTGTGGAGAAAAAAAAATCCTGAACAAATCTTAACAGCAATTAGATCAGTGTTTGCAGCTGTCCAATTCATCCTATGCTTGTTTCTATCTCAAAGCATATGCTGCTCACTACCCTTTGCTTCCCAAGGCCCATTATTTTGATGCAGGGTATCTCAGCCTGTAAATTAGGAATCCCCTTTGTCCCTTTTGGAATCTTTCTTTTTTGGCCTACATTAAAGAATGAGCAATATCAGCTCCAATCTCTGTTCCTATCCTGTGCCTGCAGATTGAAACTGTATTTACTCCGAAGAAATGGTCTTTTTTTTATATAGACTTCATATGCCATTTGGTTTAGTACAACATGAGACCGGAACAAACGTTTAGAGGTAAAGGTGCAGAACAGTGCAGTCTTTTAAATACCCTTAATCTGGCTAATCATACTTTTAAAATTATGCATGTCATAATTAGCTTGGTTGAATCAAGGACAGCAAGCCAACATTGTGATTTAACATGATTTAAAACTTTGGCTTCAATCTTTGTGGAATAAAGGCTTCTAACAGAAGGTCAGACATGTATGATGTAAAGAAGAAGCTAAAGAAAAGCACTGCTCAGAAAAATTCAGAACTCAGATGGTTTCTTGTGGAGGTGAACAATGAGGAATAACAGGATAAATTCCATTATTTCATTTTATTAATTACATCTCCTGCCTTTCCTCAAGCATTTCAAGGCACTTTATATAGGGGACCAAGTTAAGAACTGTATACAGTACATAACAGTCAATTTGGTGTAGCAGTTAAGCATCAGGAGAAACTGAGAAACCATGAGTTCGAGTCCTCCCTCTCTCTCTCTCTTCCTCTCTCTCTCTCTTTCCCCCTCCCTCCCTCCCTCCCCCCTCCCTCCCTCCCTCCCCCCCATGTGTGTGTGAGACTGGCCTAAAAATAGTAAGTTTCTCTGGCTGCACATCATTTGAACTTTGGTCTCCACAGCCTACTCAATACCTCAATCACTATACCATTCTAATTTCTAACTCCCTGCAAATCATACTGCATAGCAACTATGGCACATCTAATGGCCTCTATGTCTACCAAGCAATCCTATACCACATGTTTACTCAGAAGTAAGTATTGAGTTAACTTGCTATTTGGATTATTTTTGAGGAGGCACTGGCCTTTGCCCAGATCTGAGGCAATGGGAGATGGAACATTGTTCTGCCTGGCTGGCCATTTCCATCATCATTTCAACAATATTTGGACACTGTTGTCTCATGAGCCTTGTCTCACCCTGACTTCTAGCATAGACCGACCATAGGAATGGCCTATCAGTTGGGATCAACGTGTGCATGTAAGTGAGGACGGGTGTGCAGACTACTGTCAAATCAAGGAAGGCAAGCAGTCAGAAAAACCAACTCCAGTGTCAGGCTGAGAGACCTGGCAGCTGCTTGGAGGGATGGTCGGGCAGAAAGGCATAGCATCACAGCCGAGAACCTGCAGGTAAAATTAGACTTCAGCAGAATCTTAACGTGAACCCAGCTGTCACTTTTGGCTTAGCCAAAAAAGGAGCCCTGATCTTGACAACCGTCTTGAGGAGGTATGCATGCAGTGCATCTTGGGAAAGTTATGATTTAGTGTCTGGGATTGACATGACAAATAAAGTACCAATGAATGAGCAAGCTTTCTGATTTGATAAGTAAAGCATCTAGAAAAAAAAAAGCCCAGGAAATAGAGTGAAAGAGGCAATGTCTGCATTGGTTGATGGCTAAATGCCCTACCCAATTAAAAGATCCTGGTTGCTGACACATCTACACCTTGTTTTAATTTAGTTGGGCCTTCTTCCCCCCCTCTCCTTTGGCACACACAACAAATCTGCCAAGTGTAGGTGATGTTTAGCCAGCTCTTGTTTAGATAGCTTTCTCCTTCTCCAGCTTCCTAAATCTGACAATAATATTGATATTGGGGGTATCCTGTCTAATCTTCTCCCTGCGGGAAACCAACGACAAGATTGTGGAAGACTGGAGTCTTTTGATTTTCAGCAGGCTTCTCTCTCCCCTCTTCCCAGCTCCAAATGTGAGACATCTGAAAAGAGGAAATCAGGAACTGTAAAAGAAGTGTAAGTAGATCTGAAAGGCCCTTCCAGCTCACAATCTGTCATTCTACAGGAACCATTCACTGAGTTTTCACTAACTTAGGTAATATGACAGATAGCTGAGATGTTTCTTGTAATGGTGGCCTTTTCTTCTGGGCTGTATTCTGAGGCTGGAGAGAGAAATGAGGGCAATATGGATTGAAAAAAAAAAAAACAACTTTTGATGATCATGTGACTCAGGCAACTGGATGGAATAACAATCTTGTGGGGCGGGGGAATAAAACTTTTAGCTCCTGATCAGTGGCTAAATTTAAAGGGGATTTGATTTGTTTGGAAAAACAAATTTGTATTTTACAGAGAAATATCTTGATACACCTAAAGGAAGCTTCAGTTTGAGATTCTCAGGAAGACTGCCTGTTTTAGCATTCTTTAACCTTGAACACTTCACATGGGATCTTCTAATCTTCACAGTGACATGACATTGCTTGCTGAATACTATAGGAAAGATAGTGCAAACTAGTGGGATGAGAGTGTATGCCAGGAGGAGGAAATTAGCACTGCTAATTTTGAATTGTAGCAAGAATTGAAATAATTCAGTGGCATTTAGTTACAATGTACTGGATTATAATGTATTTATAGCTCTATGAATCTCAGAACTGTGCATCTCCTTGAAACAAGAAGATTTAAATATGTTTAATTTTTGCTGGTTGAGGACCAAGCTTTCTTCTAACCAAGTCTCCAAATAAATAGCCGAGACTTTTTCTGGCTAAGATCTAGAGCGTAGAATAGGTATTTTAAAGGGTGGAACAAGAAATGTTAAACACAATATGGATATTCTTCAGAACAGTGACTTTGAGAATCTGTTAAAGGTTAAAGCATAAAGTTGTACAAACAAACTATCAAGTGAAATCATCCTCAATCAAAATGTGTTGAGACCAAAAGTCAGGACAATTTTCTGCTTGCAAACTTGAAAATATAACTTATGTCTAGTGAGAGTTCCTCTGATGAATGTATATAAATCAACATAACCCAGTCAGGAATTATTCAAGTAAATTGAACTGCAGCTCTCCTCACCCCTCAACTACCATAGCAAGGCTATTCAAATGAATCTGTTAGTTAGGAGCAACAGGAATTGTAGTCCAGGATATCTGGACAGCCTCGAGTTAGAAAAAGACATCGGCTGAGCTTCATATCCTCTACAAATTTGAATATGCTTAACCAATATCTTTTACCCTGGAAAAATCCAATCAAAGCTATGCCTTGTAAAATTATTAAATCAAATAATCCAGGGACAAAATCTCATTGAATTTAGTGGGATTTCATTTGTTTCTGAATAAATGTAGACACAACACTGAAGACCATAACTAAAAATTCCCTGGGATGGATTTCATTCATTTTTGGCAAGATCTGTGGATTTCCCCCCCAAGTTCATTAAATGTCCATCTCATTCACAGGAAATTGATTGTTGCAGCCAGTCATATGCAGTCCTAATTTCTTTCAAAAATAATCCCTCAGATATATTCTGACCGTTATTCTCAGATTTCTTCTTCTAGAACAGATCTATTGATAATTTGGTGAGCATGAGTTACCTGAAGCCTTCCAAAACCTTATGGATGAGCATCTGAGGAGGCCTTTGAATCTAGGTGAGTTCCTTCCTTTTTTCCACTAATGTTGGCCAAGTTGGATTTAGCATGCCTTGAGTAACAATGCTTTGCAGGTAAGGGAAACTTTTAACTGGACTTTATTTAGTTCCATCACATCATCAAATGTTGTTCCCATCACATTCAACTTCCTTTTCTATTTCTCCTGATGTACAGGTAGTCCTTGACTTACAACCACAATTGAGCCCAAACCTTCTGTTGCTAAGTGAAAAATCTGTTAAGTGTGTTTTGCCCATTTTATGACTTTTCTTGCCACAAGTGTTAAGTGAATCTTTGCAGTTGTTAAGTTAGTAACACGATTGTTAAGTGAATCTGGTTTTCCCATTGGCTTTGCTTGTGAGAAAGTTGCTAAAAGGAATCTTGGACACTGCAATCGTTATAAATATCAGTCAGTTGCCAAGCATCTGAATTTCGATCACATGACCATGGAGATGTTGCAACAGTTGCAAGTGTGAAAAATGATTATAAGTTACTTTTTTCAGGCCATTGTAACTTCAAATGGTCACTAAATGAACTGTTGTAAGTTGAGGACTATCTGTACTTCTCTATAACAAAGTGGGCAGAACCATACATCGCTTATATGTAGCAATTTTCATTTTCTTCACTAAATACCAACTCTTCACAATAAATCATATGTATCTACATATATTAACATTTCTTCATGCATTTCCCTATCTTTAATAGGTATTCCATTCAGGTACACACATTAGCAATAGCACTTAACAATAGCACTTAGACTTATATACCACTTCACAGTGCTTTATATCACTCTCTAAGTAGTTTACAGAGTCAACATATTGCCCCCAACAATCTCATTTTACTGACCTCGGAAAGATGAAAGGCTGAGTCAACCCTGAGCCGGTCAGGATCGAACTGCCGAACTGCTGGCAGCCAGCAGTCAGTGGAAGTAGCCTGTAGTACTGCATGCTAACCACTGCGCCACCACAGCTATTTTTAATCTCTCTCCAACTCTCCCGACCTTCCACAAAAGCCTAAACTCCCGGGTCTGCCAGCTGGCTTGGGGCTCCAAAAGAGGGGCTTCTTATTGAGGGCAGTTGATAAATATCAAATCCCATCCCATCCCACTTATCCTACTTCCTCTCTCCCCATCTTTTAGCTATTGTATATTTTTATACTTTTATTTATATAGTTTTATTTTTAATATGATAAACTGCCCACAGTTACCCTGTGGTAATATGGGTGGCCAATAAATTGGATCCATAAATAAATAAAAATCTATTTGTTTTTAACCATTTATGTGTAACTTGTAGTCATCCAGGCAGCTATACACTGTACACAATTATTAGGCAAGGTGTATTTTGGAGGATTAATTTTATTATTGAACAACTACAGTGCTCTTGGTCAATCCAAAATGTTAATAAACCTCAAATCTGAATATTTAAGAAAGTAAAAGTGAGGTTATGGCTTTCTTAGGAGAATATCTATGTGTGTACAATTATTGGGCAACTATTAATGTGCAGAATTATTATGCAACTAAATGAAAAATGAAAATGTTCTCATCTCATTTATTTTCATCTGTTAAAGTGAGAATAATAAACAAACAATTCAAAATTTACAAATAAATATTTCTGACAGAACACCCTTCTAACATCCACAGCAAACATTCCTTATACATCTAGCCTTGAATATGTTAAACAACCAAGGGAACATCACACATAATTGCCATATACTCTGATCAATGTTTAGCATTCAGTTTATTCTCAGAATGAATTATTTCCACATAAATTATCACATTCAGCAACTACTTTTCAACTCCATATCAATATAAAAATTTCCATAGTTTTTCCTATTGTTATTGTTGTTCATAGTCACATCTTGCAACCTTTCAATCAGAATTCTGCCAAGTTCCTTCCCAGGAACACTTAAGATGGTATTGCCCCTGAAAATTTTGTATCCATTTTTAGTCTTTCTTTTTATGTTATAGGGGAAAAGTGATGGTATCCTTCCATTTCCATTCTTCTCATTTCAATCAGTTCCACGAAATTCTTTATTTCTCTCAAAATCATTATGCATTTTCTTAGCCATTTCATACTCTTTTTGATTATTTTCTTTGCAACTCTTTTTCTCTTTATACACATTATACAATATCTGCCAGTCTTATTTTTTGTATCAATCAGGCTCTTAGATGATAACTAAGTCATACATTACAACACAATTTTTTTGCTCTTTCTTTTATAATTACCTATAAGTACCTTCGTTTCCCTGCATGGATTCATCAGTTCGTCTGCACAAGGTCAAAGCAATTTAGCCAGATTTACATCCTTCCCTTTTGTCTTAGTTTCACTGACAACATATCTATTTTCTCTCTTTCGTATCATTTATTAATTCACACTCTTTACCATTTACTTCTTTTGCAGTGTTACACAACAGGATGAGTGAGAGGAGTATATGAGTAGGGGTGAAGCAGACTCAAATCTACTTGTGATTTAGACTGGCCAGGATGGAGTCTCTAAGGAAAGCTTAAACATAACATATCATTTACACATTACTTCTTAAATGAAATCTCAATTCTAAAAGGAAATGACAGTAACTACTATGATATTATTTCAGATGGGAAAAATATATCTTTATCATATATACAATTAACACATCTTCTCAAGATAACTCAAATATATTCCATTCCATATAGGTATTGTTATACAGGTATGAATAAATGATGAATAGGATACAGTATATAAGAGGAAAAATGGCAGGGAATAGATTTAAACTGTAGGCTGAAATAATGAGGGATTTATATGGAATAAGATTTTAATATTTCTTCTTTAATAGCTTGAACTGCTGAAGAATTTATAGGATACAGCTGTTTAATATATTGTATTTTACATTTTAAAAAATGTACTAAGTTTACATAGAGAGAACTCTATTTGTATTTGTAAGGTGTACAATTAGAGGTTGATATTGGACACAGAATGCCAGTTTGATTTAATGGTTAATGCACCACACTAGAAACCAGGAGACTGAGTTCTAGTCCTGTTTTAGGCATAAAACCACTCACTCTCTCTAAGACTAATCCACCTGTTGTGGGGAAAATAGGAGCAACAAATATTACATATCTTCACAACCTTGAGTTATTTATAAAAAGTGAGATGAAAATAAATATTTAAAATAAAGTAATATCATTGTATAATATGTAAAGTGAGAGATATAGTCTGATATAGTAGTTAAAACATCAGGCCAGAAACCAGGGGATGTGAATTCTAGTCTTGCCTTGGTTATAAAGCCAGCTGGGTGACCTTGGGCCAGTCCCTATCTCTCAACTCTTGGAAGCAGGAATGGCAGGCTACTTCCCAAATCTTGCCAAAAAACCCCATCAGGGACTAATCCAGGCACTTGCCAGGAGTCAAAAATTGACTGACCCTCACGAACAAAAATAAATAATGTGAAGGAAGCCTTATGATTTTAGCCTAAACACACGAATTATGTATCCATTAGCAATCAATAAAAATTAACTATTAGAATTAAGACTGCTTTCCAAGTTCCTATTTATTCCTTAATATTTTTTCTTTTTTTCCACATAATTCTGTCTCTTGATTCAAACACGCCGCGCAATATTCAGTACAGTGTCCTGTGAAACTTTTGCTACTCAGCACTAATTTGTAAATCAGAAATAAAAATTGAAGGAACTGTGATAACAAAAGGCGGGGGGGGGGGGGGGGGGAATGCGACGTTCCTGTTCTGCTCTAATCCTTATGATTGAAGGTTAATTTATTTTATTATTTTAGAAAAAGACTATTCTTCCTGGCTCAAAACGGAAAGTGATCCGAAGAGCCTTAGTATTTTTTTTTTAATCCGACGCACATGCAACATGTCTTGCATCTATTTGAACTCTTAATTCCTCTTAAGGCAACTCTGCCTGGCCGCATCCCTTTAACATCCATCGGCCGTTTTCTCAGACGAAGGAAACCTTTTGAAAAGTAGCCCAGGATGGGAAGAACCATCTGTATATGTAAGGGTTTGTGTTGGTTTCGCCTGTCCGTGACCGCTTGGTTCCTTAGTCCTGCAAATCTGCAGGTTTATCCTGCTTCTCGCGGGTGCCTTAATTGCGTGGGCCAGGAGCCTCGACAGCTGCCAAGCAAGCAAGAAAGTGAACTAAGCCTTATGATTTGATCCTAAACAGATGAATTCTCTCTCAGAGCTTTCCCCCGTCTTCACTTTACAGGTCAATGCGAAGCTGAGTGGGTGGCTGAGTCGGTCCTGCCGCCCGCCGGCTTGGTGAAGTCTTTACTGATATAGCTGCTGCTAGCTTACATTTTTGCTCGCTAGATCGTCGCCGCCGAACGGAGAAAAAAGAGGCTAACGCATGCGCAGCGGGCACCTCTGACATCGGTGATTCCATCCACCACATCCCTTCTCCTTTTCTCTATTATTTCAGCTTGGTCTAAAGGAGGAAAAATAGAAAGTCCTATCCGGGCTGAGATTCTCATTTGTCGGCTTTGTCTGGGAGATGCAGACGCCTGGAAAGTTTGACTCTGCAATAGGGCAGGGGGACCCAGGGCTGTCTTAAAGCATGGGCCTGATCGGCATGTTCCCGTGGGCCCCAGGAGCATGCCCCATACTAATCTTTGTATGTTAACCCTTCAATGCACATTGTATCATATAAATACAGCAACATATTTGTTACATTGTATTGCATTTTTATTAATACTAACATGCATTAATAGAAATTAACACTTTTTTTCCATAGATGATGAGATGAGGCCGCCTGTTTTTAATGTTTCAACACCAATTTTGTTGGAAGTGCCAATAAAATAAATATGTTTAATTTTATCGACCATTTACATTTTTATTCCTATGAGTAGTTGTCATAGGGGCCCCAGTACACTGCTTTGCCTGGGGCCCATAATGCTGTTAAAATGGCCCTGCCCAAGGAGATGGGGCCAATACCAGCGGGATTTGGGGAACAGCGATAATAATAGCACTTAGACTTATATACTGCTTCATAGTGTTTTACAGCCCTCTCTAAGCAGTTTACAGGGTCAGCATCTTGCCCCAATCTGGCTCCTCATTTTACCGACCTCAGAAGGAAGGATGGAAGGCTTAGTCAACCTTGAGCTGGTCAGGACTGAAGGAATTGAACTCCTGACAATCCCAAAGGTGCTTTTTCAGGAGGCAACTGGACTTTCTTGTTTTTTCTTTGAAGACATTTGGCTTCTCATCCAAGAAGCTTCTTCAGCTCTGACAGGATAGTGGGGAATGGAAAGATTTATATTTTTTGCAGACAGCTGGTCATTTTCATCCTTTTAGAGGGTCCTTGAAGCACTTAGAGGTTTATCTGTGTCCTCAGGGTCACCTGAGTAGGTCTCCTGGTTCCTGTAGTCTGCAATTTTTTCCTCTGGACATCAATTCCTACTCGCACACTGTTCTAAGGGTGTTCATCTCAAATTGTATAGTTTATTAACGTTTGTATTACATGTATTTTTATCGTTCGCTGTTCACCGCCCTGAGTCCCTCAGGAATAGGGCGGTATATAAATTTAATAAATAAAATAATAAATAAATAAATAAATAAAAGTTTATAGAGATTCTCAGTCATCCAGGTCATGGTTGTCCCAGAGATGAACCAAACCTTTGGGACAACCATGACCTGGATGACTGGGAATCTCTACAGACTCCTGGCAATCTGAGCAGAGTTAGCCTGCAATACTGCATTCTAACCACTGCACCATTGTGGTATAGGAAGTTAGCACCCACCCCTTTCCTAGAGGAATGAAATATGGGAAATATTAAAAAGGCAGAATATTATGTTTCCCTGGATGAGAAATGGAGAAGCATGTTTTAAAGATGAAGCAGCTCCCATCTTCCTTCCCCCACCCTTTGTCAATGGGCCAGAGGCAGAAACTCAATCTTTGTCAATGGACCATCATCTGCAACACAATAGGACCCATCTAGCAACAGAAACTAACACAATAGGACCCATCTAGCAACAGAAACTCACCACATGGCACCTGGGAAGATTACATCAGCTAGCAAGGCTAGCTAAGACCCCCACTCCCTGGGAGTCTGACAACAATCAGGATACTCTTTCTGGGCCACAGGAAGTTCAAAGCCAGAGAGGACATAAAACCCAGGCACTCACTGCGTCTCGCCGTTTTCCGTTCAGGAACTCAAACCATGTGATCCTGTCCACCATTAAACCATCTTTCCAAACAGTCTCCATGTTTCCAGTGTCTTTTTCCCCACTTGGAGCTGAACCCAGAAGGATAGTTCTTCTAACAGTGGGAAGATGGGAGTTAGGGCGGAACAATGCCAGGGGGCCCACATTCCCATGCAGAGTTAAGCGTAGTCTGCCTTACAAATAATCCTTGACTTATAACCACGATTGAACCCAACATTTCC
The DNA here is from genome assembly GCA_022577455.1 of Arizona elegans. NCBI lineage: Eukaryota > Metazoa > Chordata > Lepidosauria > Squamata > Colubridae > Arizona > Arizona elegans. The sequence continues at coordinate 228,607,252 of JAKOOJ010000001.1, read as the reverse complement.
ATTGGTAAGCAAGGCAATTATTAAGTGATTGTCCCATTTTTTGACCTTTCTTGCCACAGTTGTTAAGCAAATTACAGCTAAATGAATCATGCAGTTGTTAAGTGAATCTTGCTTCCCCCATTGAAGCAACATTTGCTTGTCAGAAGCTGGCTGGGAAGGTTAAAAATTATGATCCCATGACCCTGGGACAGTGCAACTGTCATAAATACATGCCAGTTGCCAAGTGCCTGAGTTTTGATCATGTGACCACAGGGATGCTGTAATGGTCGTAAAAAAGTCTACTTGCCTCTTGAAAAAGTATCTTTGGGATATGAAATCTGCTCAATTCAAGGAATGGAAAGACAGAGGATTTTATTGAGTTAGTGACCTAATTATAAAGAATCAACCTGTCACCACCAAATATATATTGCTGCTGGATGAAAACAAGCTCTAATCTGGTTCCTTACAAAGGGGGAATTATTCTTTCTTAATATAGGTCATACAACTTAAGTTCACTGGAAGTATTTGAGAAGCAGTAAACAATAAAGGGCTTACTGGTTAAACAGTAAAGGAATCTTGCTTTACATTTTTTTTTAAGTTAGTACATGTTTCGGAAGATGATTTAGATTTTGAACTTGATGAAACTCAGTGAAACTTTTGTGATATAATTTCTTTTAAATCCATTTCAACATATTGTGAAGCAATGGTAAGTCAATTCTTTAGGGGCATTATGTATGTTAAAATTAAATTACATTAATTATAATGTTATTAGACTGTATTGTCAAGGTTGAGAATAAATTGACATGCATTTTCAACTTCTGTGGTAATAACAAATTAGGTAAAGCTTTTGATCAAAAGGTTTTCATGTAACAGAGAAAATTGCACACATCTATCTTATAAAAAGAATCATGCAGTATAGTAACATTCATTTTATACAGTAGGGGAAAAGTTGCAAAAATAATGAATTCAATCTATTGTTAGTAGCCAGATGTGTAAATGTGCAACTCTGGAGTTTGAAAGCACAGTTGCTATTAGATTAATGATATTGTAAAATGTGGGAAATCCCACTATAAATAATAGTAATATTTGTAATATTAGTAATATTTGGATTTTATTTATAAATTATACTGTATTGATAAAGTGTGTTCTGTCAGAGTGTACTGTTAGGACAGAAACGTGCTATTTTAGACAAACATATTAAATATTGATGTAATCTTATTTTCTTTAGTTATTCTAACTTATTTTCTTTAGTAATGCCCTGTCAAAATATAAGATATAGCTAACTTTTTAATTTTGTTTGTATTCAGTTTACCTGCTGGATTTTTCCCCCCTAGAAAATGTTTTGCAATTCATGACTAGATATTGCACTTGCTTCATAAAAATGAATCTATTATTTTTGATAGATTCAAAAATCTATCAAAATAGATTTGTCTATTTTATCTGTCATAGAGAAAATGTTAAGATCAAACATGTTTTAGTATTTGGATGAAAGACTACCAAAAAATTCAAAGGCTGTAAACTAAGCTGAGAAGTCATAAAATATCACAAAAGCAAAGAACTTTTGTCCTGTTGCCAAGAATATAACATGGACATCCTGAGTAATGATTTCAACTAGAAGAAGTATTTACTTGTTATGAATGGCTTGGCATAAGAATGAGACAAGTAGTGGGAAAGGATGCATATGTTGCCAGGGTAGAAGGGAAAAGATGTAGCTAGTAGAATCTGAATGAAGTAAGAGCGGGATGCTAACATTTTGTGGACTACCCTGCCCTTTGTCTGGTATTTTAAGAATCTCAGCCCGCCCCCCAAAAAAATAAAGCTAGTACCTATTTGTGTAAGGGGTTCAGGAGTTTTAGGAGGTAAAATGGCTACCATAAACACTTGAAAATTTAAAGTATCCATTTGCCACTTAAAACACCCATTCAAACACAAAACATGGGCCACATTTTTATTTCTATTCCTTTGGAAGAGTGCAAAATAGATGTCATATTTTTGCATCCCTGAAATAAAGCATATTTATTTCCTTCCTCCACTGCTACCCCACAAAGATAAGGATAAGGAAGATATTACATGATTAGAAACTACAGAGGGGAACTGTATTTTCTTCCTTTCAGTGCTTCCAAAAATGTAAAAAATTGCAACACTGGTTTTACTGAATGATGAAGTTGAACAAATGTTGATCTGGGATGTTCAACACATAAAGTCTAATATTTTTGCACAGGAAGAAATAAATATCAATCCCACTCCACCAACCAATATGGTGATTCTTCCAAGCGGAGGCTTTTTAAAATTGTTTTACATCTATAGATAGAATCTTGCCAAACTGAAGCATTCTACTTTCTCTGTCAATGATATACTCTGAGAACTATGAGAGAGGGACTGTCTTCACCCTCTTTCTCTCACACAAACTATCTGAACTGAGCCTCTTATTCCTCTTGAACATGCCTCTCTCTCCTGAGAATCCAGTCCACAACATTCCATCACAATAACAGACAGCAAGACTTGCAAATCTATATTCCATTAGTTTCAGATGTGGCATCTGCTATGTGCCCATGGAAATGTGATTATTATGCAGGAAGCTCTGCATGCAAGCAGGGATACTGTTCAGCAGATAATCAGATGTGAGGCCTTGTTTCTGGGATTGGGATCAAGGATAGCTGCTATTGTACTGTCATGCTGCAGAACTCCATCCTTGCTTGAGCTGCTAAACTATCTAGAATGATGTTGGATTTCCTAGGGTTTATGGTAGAGAGGAGTAGTCAGAGATAGCTCTTGAATTCATGGCTACCATGACAAGCACAGGCTTACCCTAGGTCATAATGCATTCAACTCAAATGTTAGTTTGATCTAGTTTTTTTTGTCTTGGAAGAGATAAACTGTCATCTGAGAATGGAAGATATTAATATGATCAAACCAATCTCTGGTTTCCATGGTGTTGAAAGGTGCTATTCAGTTGATTTATCCCAGACATCTGATTGAGCTGTTTGATTTCCAAAAGGCACTTGAGCATTTCCCAGGGTTTTGGTGTGCAGGTCTGTCAAGGCTCTAGTAGACTCCTGGAGTATGGAAGATTGACAGGGTTGCACCAGAGAGCCTCTCCCTGAATGTTGATCTGGGGAGACTCATTGGTATACTGAAGAATTATGGGAGATGAAGAGATACCTCTTGAGTTCATGGCTTGGGGTGCTTGGAGTGACACTGGCAAGTAGCAAAGAGCAAATATGACCAAACTTGAGTACAAGTTTGGAGTTAAGCCTCTGTGGTGGCAGTAATAGCTCTGAGGTGTCAATACTTCTCTGGGCTTATCACATCCAGATTGTCATCCAGCAAACTATTTAAGTCAAATCTTTGTTTGGGAAAGTTGGGGTAGAAGCTCAGTTACGAGTCCACAGTGCTGTATTTGCAAGGCATCTGGAGGATAAAATTATTTACAGTTGGTCAGAGTTGGATGGGGGTTCAGAAAATCCTTGTGAGATTAACTGGGAGCAGTTTGAATCTATTGAGCCATGGTGGTGCAGTGGTTAGAGTGCAGTACTGCAGGCTACTTCTGCTGCCTGCCAGCTGCCTGCAATTTGGCAGTTCAAATCTCACCAGGCTTAAAGTTGACTCAGCCTTCCGAGGTGGGTAAAATGAGGACCCAAATTATTGGGGGCACTATGCTGACTCTGTAAACCACTTAGAGAGAGCTGTTGTTGTTGTTGTTGTTAGTCGCAAAGTTGTGTCTGACCCATCACGACCCCATGGACAACGTTCCTCCAGGCCTTCCTATCCTCTACCATCCCCCAGAGTCCATTTAAACTCACGCCGACTGCTTCAGTGACTCCATCCAGCCACCTCATTCTCTGTCATCTGCTTCTTCTTTTGCCCTCAATCCTTCCCAGCATTAGGCTCTTCTCCACTGAGACCTTCCTTCTCATTAGGTGGCCAAAGTATTTGAGTTTCATCTTCAGGATCTGGCCTTCTAAAGAGCAGTCAGGGTTGATCTCCTCTAGGACTGACTGGTTTGATTGCCTTGCAGTCCAAGGGACTCGCAGGAGTCTTCTCCAGCACCATAGTTCAAAGGCCTCAATTTTTTGGTGCTCAGCCTTCCTTATGGTCCAACTTTCACAGCCATACATTGCAACTGGGAAAACCATAGCCTTGACTATATGCACTTTTGTTGGCAGGGTGATGTCCCTGCTTTTTGGTATGCTGTCTAGATTTGCCTTAGCTTTCCTCCCCAGTAGCAAGCGTCTTTTAATTTCTTGGCTGTAGTCCCCATCTGCCACAAAATCTGTCACTAACTCCATTTCTTTTCCATCTATTTTCCAGGAATTGAGAGGGCTGGATGCTATGATCTTAGTTTTCTTAATGTTGAGTTTCAAGCCAACTTTTGCAACTCTCCTCCTTCACCCGCATCAAGAGGCTCTTTAGTTCCTCTTCACTTTCTGTCATTAGAATGGTATAATCTGCATTCTGAGGTTGTTGATATTTCTCCTGGCAAGCTTAATTCCACTTTGTGATTCATCTAGCCCTGCCTTTCTCATGATGTGCTCTTAGGGGTGGGCTGCTGGGGGTTCGCAGGGGTTCAGGAGAACCTGTAGCTAAGATTCTGTGCAGTTTGGAGAACCCTCAAATTGCACTCCTGGCTGGCCCTGCCCACTCTGCCCTGCCCCTCCCAGGAGTCCCCATGCGGCTTGTTTTGGATGCAGGTAAGTGCAGGCCGTGCGCAGAGGCTCAGGGAAGGTGAAAAACGGGCCTACTGGAAGTTTGGGAAGGCCAGAAACAGGCCCGTTTCTGGCCTTCAGAGGGCCTTCGGAGCCTGGGGAGGCCGCTTTCGTCCTCCTGGAGGCTCAAAAAAAGCCTCCGGAGCCCGGGGAGGGCAAAAACGCCCTCTCTCCTGTATTGCAGGAGACCGACTAGGCCATGCCCACCATGGCCACGTCCACCAAGCAACCGGGCAGAGAACCCCTTGCTAAAAATTTTGAAGCCCACCCTTGTGTGCTCTGCATATAAGTTAAATAGGCAGGGCGACAGTATACAGCCTTGCCGAACTCCTTTCTCAATTTTGAACCAATTGGTGGTTCCGTATCCAGTTCTCACTGTTGCTACTTGACCCGCATATAGGTTTCTCAAGAGACAAATAAGATGGTCTCGTACTCCCATCACTTTAAGAACTAAAGAGGGCTGTAAAGCACTGTAAAGCAGTATATAAGTTTAAGTGCTATTGCTATTGCTGTTAGTCCTGAGGAAATAGACACAAGGCTATCTGGGACTTTAGTTGTACCACCTATGGACTGCATCTCTGTTTTTTTCTGGTTGGTAAATTACAATGATATTGGGGGGGAAATTCCAAAACAGAGGCAGGGATTAGTGACACAAATAAACATTTATAAGATGATAATACAAAACATTTGTGAATGAAATAAAGGTAATGGAAATGTTTGGGTTCTTGAAAATAATGAAAATCTCAGCAGGTAACATACTGGGTGCCCTTGGCTAATCCTAAACAGCTCAGATGAGGTTAAAATTTAGATCTGAGAGTGAGGAAAAAACAGGGCTGAAAGATAGAGAAGTTAAAAAATGAGTAGATGGCAAAGGTGAAGCAATTCTGCATGCCTATAAAAAAAAACAAAAACCCAGTAACACTAATATATTCATGTAGTCATCAGTTTGACTTGAGGGAGGTTGATTTTTTTTTAATGAAGCAAACCTTTCATTTTAGGATTAAGTTTAATGTAGCAATCACATTGATTGGATATTTGATATTGAGAGAAAAGGAAATGAATTATTCAGATGCCATCATTTAGAATAAATAATATTCTAAATAAAGAATATAAATAAAGAATATTTAGAAAAAAGTATATTTAGAATAAAGAAATATGATAAAGCGATAGAGAACGTAACGTCCAATTTCACTGATAAGCAAAAAAGGGCCCAGTGGGCTAATTTATCATTTCCGCAAGCGGAACTTGTCTGCCGTGGAACTGAGCGGCTAGCAAGTGGTGAGCCGCCGGGCGAAGAGAGTAAGAGCACAGAACAGGGAGCGAGGTCGCCGCTCGTATGGGTGCTGCTGTTTTTGCAGACTCCTTCCTGCTGCTAAAGCTGTTCCTGTTCCTGTTCCTGGAAGGTGGGGGTAGAAGAAAGAAGAAGAAGAAGAAGAAGAGCGGGAGGAAGAAAAGAAGGGTTTGCCCTGGCTACCGGCAAGCAGAAAAGGAAAAGCGTTCCCACCTTGACCCCTCTACATGGCAGGGAATTTCTGGCAGAGTTCGCATTAGTGAGTTGTCCTTGCAGCCTGAAGGCTCTGGGGAGAAGGGAGGGAAGGAAGGAAAAGATGGTGCGGAATGCAGGCGCGCGGGGCCGACCAGTTGCGGCGAGTGTTTTCTCAGTGTTTTCTCTGTAGGAAGGTGTTTTCTCAGTGCAGAAGGTGGGACGGGGTTCAGCGTAGTGGGATGTTGCTGTATGCCTGGGAGAGAGATGCCTATGCAGATTGAGCTTGCTATCTATCTATCTATCTATCTATCTATCTATCTATCTATCTATCTATCTATCTATCTATCTATCTCTCTCTCTCTCTCTAGTGTTGGAAATAACTCATGTTCTAAGCGTAATGCATATACACACATATATATGCATGGAACTTATATATATATGCATACATATATATATGTGTGTGTGTGTATATATATATATGTGTGTGTGTATATATATATATATATATATATATATATATATATATATATATATATAGACATAGACACACACACACATATACATATTTGTATATATGTATTATGTTTAGAACATGGGTTATTTCTAACAAGACAACCTTTATCTTTTTTATCGATTCTAACAAAAAAAAAACCTGGACGTGTGTGACCATGCGTGTATAAAGAAAAGCTGAGGGTTTCTTTCCAGCTTGAACATACTTTATTTACGTTGAACGTTCTGTGATACTTACAAAGCAACAGGTCCTTATAAGTGCAAGTACTTTGATAAAGTAAAAATACATACTGCGAGCTGCATTAGTATCCTGTAGAACCTCGACTCCCCATCTCAAGGGTTTTGTGTTACTAGAAATAATGATTTCCTCTTCATTGTAGCAGTGTGCTTCTACACACTTCCCTGCTTTTATATACTATCTTTAACTTTTTTTTTGTTCTTATTATAACTTTTGTACAAAATGAAGATTTACTTGTTAAACTCATACGGAAACAGATAAAATGAAAAACAAGTATTCTGATAACATTGGGTTTATCATGAGGAAAGTGCTGGCATGTGTATGCTTCTTTCCAAAATAGTTTACCCTTTTTTAAATACCCTTCGCACAAATGAATATTGTTAAGGTGATTAAATTGTAATATTGTACTATGAAAGTGAAGAATGTCATGAATGGCATACAGTAATCATATTGAATAACATGATTATAGTTCAGATATTTTTTATGCAATGTAACATAATATGGAATCGTATCATGGGGCAAAATCTTCAGTGGTATTTGCTATAACAGTAAGAGTCTCCTTTTTTTGTTGCTTGAGTATAATTTGCAACCACTATTTCTAAAGAAACCAAGATTCATAGAGAATATCTGAAAGTGTTCTATCTAAATATAACTTAAGCATGTGTTTTAAATGCTAGCTTTTTAATCAGAAACCAGACTTTTCTGTTCTAGGAAGACAAATGTACCTAGGATGAATAATACCTAAAAAATATACAGCCATATAACTCGAAATCATAGTATTACAGAAATATTATTTGTAAAAGAGTTAGAAATAGAAAGTGGGGTTTATACAATATTTGTATGTAATTTGTCTGTGGTCAAGAAATATGAAATATAAACAAAATAAATTAGAGCATTTAGAACTATCTAAAATTCCTGAGGCAACTTAAAATAATTATTGTTATGTATTAGTCTTATATACTGCCTTTACTTCAAGAGGTCAAGACAATTTATACAAGGTTCTCCTTTCATTTTATCTCCGCAACAACTATCCTAGATTGTTGTGAGTGAATGAGTGTGTGCATGTATGCAAGTAGTTCAAAGTCATCCTGTGCTTGAGGGGTAGACCTGAACTCTATTTGGACATCTATTACATCACTCTAGTTTTCACATAATAGATTTACATACAATAACAAATTATTAGAAAAGGGCAAAAATTATTGGAACAAATTCACTATTGGCAAGGGATTGATTATGATCTTTGGATTATAGAAGGTCTCATATAGAATGTTTTTAGTTTGAAATGATTGCCAAAGTCTGATGGTAGTTTCTTATTTGCCAGAATTTTTTTGCTGGCCTGTTATAGAGTTCTCAAATTCTGGTGGCAGTGAACATTGAGGAAATATAAGCAGCATTGGAAGAAAAAAACTAATTCTGAATACTTTTGATTGAATATTCAGGAGAATATGTATCTTTGAATCAGGCCATATAATAAAGGATAAAAAGTGTGTTTTTCCCCCCTACGTTTACAATAGATCCCATCTTTTACAAATATCTAAAAGTGGTATCTCCTTTCTTTCTCTGTAGTTTACAATGGATTTTGGATAAACAAGATCTGCTGAAGGAACGTCAAAAAGACTTAAAATTTTTAACAGAAGAAGAATATTGGAAACTACAGATATTTTTTACAAATGGTAAAAAGATGTCAATGAATCATTGATATATTCTGTTTGTGTGCGTATGTGAGAGAGAGAGGGGATGGATGATTGAGATTGTCCTTATTTTTTAAAATACAATGATTTCACATTGATTTTTTAGAAGAAGCACACTTTGCCAGACCCTTGAACATACTCCCATTAGAGTACTTGGTTTAAATATAACATTGAGCATAATGTAACATTACGATTCTAAACCATATGTAATCCCATTCATTTATAGGCCTTTCCCCTTTTTTGTTGTGGAGAAAGTTTTAATTCGCTTGAAAGGGTATTAGGCCTATGATAGGATAGGATCATTTCCCTAAATGATGGGAAACCAAAATGGCAATTGAGGAGGTTTTTGGAAAAGCAAAATAAATTTCTAAAATGATGACTAATTTCAGTAATTATTTTGTATTGAAACTCAAGGTTGTCATTACTTTCCAGTCAGAGCCAATAGTGGAAAAGATTGATAAATACAATTTAAGCCTGCATTTTAATACAGTATTTGGGTGTCATTGAAACTTTATTCTATGTAAATATAAGATTCATGTGCAGGGAAGGTTTGGCTTTAGTTTGTTTTATAAGAGAGGAAATAATGCTTAAATATTTAAAATCATTAAAATGTTAGAATATATTTTGGCTCATTCTAACAGCTGAAGTAGAATTTCATATTTATAAATCAAAGTACTAAAATTTTCTAAAACTTGCTAATAAAGGATTTGTTAAGTGTGCATAATTAAAGCTCAAAGAAGCTGCAAATCTGTCTTCTTAATGTAGAGCTACTGAAAAATCTTGCATTCATCAAGCAATGCATGTACAAACTGTATGTACACCTTATTTCCTTACAGGGAGTATGGCAGTAATATTTTAGAATATGCATATATATTCACAATTGGACTTTTCATAATGTGTCTGAATAGTCAAAGTTACTTGTTACAATCAGAATCAGTATCCTCTGTGTTGGAGCTGGCAAGGTGAGATGGGGGAAATTAATAGTTGCTTTGTTAAAATTAAGAAATAGTTATTTTGTATTTAAAATGGTTCATATTTGTAGAATCTTGGAAATTATTAAAAATGTAAGCAATGAAGGAGTACTGATATATGGACAATGCTATTAGAATTCTGTTGCCCAAGCATTCTATTGGATTTCTGAATATCCTGTACTTTAAATAAAATTCCTGCCTCCACTGATCATTTCAGATTATCCCAGTTAAAAAAATTATTTAGCTAACCACCTTGTGTACAAAGGACTTGCTTGGCTGTCAACCTTTAAAATGAGCATTGATGTGTGAATTATCTTGGAAATGGCAGGGATATGATAAAACATTGCCATGTTCAAATTATGGACGGATGGAGGGATTCTGGAAAAATATCAAGTAACCATCTTATGTTTTGTTTTGTCATTCTCTGCCTCTACCTCTGCTTGGTATTTTGGATAGATGCTTCCAACATGCTTGGAACATATCCTTTGTTGGAAAGCCAAATGAGCTACCTGTACAGCTGACACCATGGTGGCTTTCTAGCCAACTGGCAGATAGAGCTTGTGTGGAGCAGCTGACAGTTTTTTTTTCTGATCTACCTTCCCCCGGCACCTTATTCCCTTTCCATAGATGAAATATGTCATGCTTCAAGCACCTGCTGCCTTTGCCAACTCCATAACTGTGTTGATACTGGCAGCTTAAGTCATTGGACCAATATCTCTTTTGCAAAATGTTTAGATGCTGTATATGATAACTGATAACAGAAAGATTTGCATTTCACACAGAGTGAAGTTCCTAAATTTCTGGATAAGAGTGAGTTGAGAATTGCATGAAGTTGCAGATAATAGACTAAATTATTTTTTCCCACGTGTAGATTACACCTCAGTTTGCCTTGCATCTGTATTGTCATTTTTGGAGAAGTTGAATAATGCATCAGAATTACAAGGGCTGGAAATATCATCTGCCTGAATTTAAACAAACTCAGCTTAGTAGCCAATCATAGAAGAATGCTGGCATCGTTCAGTTCTATAGCTATATATACTATATATATTTTAGGAATCAGATTTAATAATCCCAACTGTGCAATCTCCTTTGAAATATTCTTTGTGTCAGAAATATCAAGCAGTGATTTAATGTTAGTTTTTCTAACTATAGTTTCATGCTTTATGGTATTATCTATTGTGTCACAGTCTCAGTTTGCAATCTTTACCTATAAAATAAAATATAAAGTATATTATTTCATCTTTGGGGGAATCCTATGAATGGGCTTTCAGTACCAAAAAAGTATAGGAAAAAAGTATAATGTAACAATGTTACAAAAAAGATTTGCAACTCTGGGATTCAGTTTCAGTAATTGTTGAATACAAAACTGAACTACGAAGATTTAACTCATTTTTAATTTTTTTTATTTTAAGTTATTCAGGCATTAGGTGAACATTTGAAGCTAAGACAACAAGTTATTGCCACTGCTACTGTCTATTTCAAGAGGTTCTATGCCAGGTAAGATCATGAGCTCAATATGGTCTCATTTTTCCTATATAAATCTTTTTTCTGATTATAAGGTCTCTTTTTAAAAGTGGTATGATTAGTAATTTTCCCTTTTCTTCTGTTTAAAATTATGTGTTATATAACATTTAGGTATTCCCTAAAAAGTATTGATCCAGTGCTAATGGCTCCCACATGTGTATTTTTGGCATCCAAAGTAGAGGTAAGTAGGCATTTTAGCAGGTGATTTGCTGACTTTTATTTTTCCATGTTCTTTTGAAATAAATAGAAAACCAATTAGTAGCCAATTAGTAATTCATTAGTAGTACAATGAATTGACATAATGAATGAGTAAATTAGTTTTTCTTCTCTTGGTCTTAATAAGCACATTATCAAATTTAGCAACTGCAATCCTTTCCAGCAGTTTTGTTATTGGACAAAGTGAAATGGTCACTAAGTGAACATGTAACTGACACAACACACACACACATACATTTTAGAGTTTTCCCTCCCTACTTTTTCCTTTCTCGCAGGGGGGAGAGATTGCTTAAACAAGCTATCACTTCCTGAAATATTTTTCTTCACAGTACAGCATGTCCCTTAAAATTCTAACTGCAAGTTAACAAACTCAGCTCTCTGACCTTAATTCACACTGAAGGCTTTTGTTGTCGGGGCTTGAAATTTCGTAGTCAATCCATGCATTGGTTGGAAATGAATTTTTATTACTGCTTATTACCATTGTATTTGTGAATGGTCACCAACCAGGGTAGTTGCTAAATGAGTGGCTGTAATTAGCACATTTAATATCCTTTTTCTGATAGGATTTTTCTGTTAGGCCTTTCCCTGTTCCAGCCTCGAGAGCATACAACCCTTGCAAGACAAGTGGCTCTGGGTTTGGGGTTTGTTGGCTCAGGAGAATTGCCACCTTTGGTCTTGGATGGGGTAGCACTACCCCAAACAGACGCTGTGCACAATCTAGGGTTTTTCCTGGACTCATTAGTCCTGGTGGGAGAGCAGGTGGCAGTCATGGCCAGGAGGGTCTTTGTGCAACTGCGGGTTATGGACCAGTTACTCCCTTTCCTGGGCCAACAGTCCCTACTCACAGTCACTTATGCCCTAGTCACTTCCTGTCTTGAGTATTGCTGCCCTTGAAGAGCATCCGGAAGCTCCAGTTGGTGCAAAATGCAGCGGTTCAAGGTGCTGGTTGTCACCTTTAAAGCCTTAATGGCTTGGGACCAGGTTATCTTGCCATATCTACCCGACCCATCAGAACGGGGAGGCAGGGAATGTTGCAGGTCCCGTCCCCGAAGGAGATACACCTGGTGGGACCCAGAAGAAGGGCCTTCTCTGTGGTGGCTCCCTTTCTCTGGAAAATCATTCCCCCAGAGATTAGAATGGCCCCCACTCTAATACTCTTCCGGAAGGCGCTGAAGACCTGATTCTGCCAGCGGGCCTGGGGAACCCAGAGCGGGATGGAGCCCATTAAGTGGCTTATGTGATCTGCTGTCGCCGGGGCGGGTGTGGTGGTGTAATTTTGTTATATTGTACTATATTAATTTATTTGATTCTTTTTGTTAGTTTTTTATTGTTTTAAATGTGGTTTTATATTCTGTAAACCTCCTTGAGTCGCCATGAGCGAATAGGCGACAATTTAAATTCAATAAATAAATAGAATTTTGTTGGTCTTATCAGCCAGTTGACTCTTGATCGGTTGGGCTTTCAGTGCTTGCTTTGCAGGTTGTTTTCCTACCTTTTGGCTAAGGGGGATTAACATCAAAGTGACTTTCTGCCAATAGTATACCAGCCAATGGAAATTGATGAAAGGAAAGAAAATAGCTTTCTTTTCACACAGACAAAAATTTGGTTATTGTAATATAATCCTTAATCTGCAAAATACCGTGATTTTGACTAAACAAGAAAGATTGGCAGAAAGCCAGAGACGTTTTACATCAGCTCACATGGGGTATTGTGGAATTGGGTATAATGAGGCTTGGATGATTCTACAAGGCTGCCAATTAGAACAAAATGTGCCCTTGCTTTCTTTTTTCCCCCACAGATCAAGAACACCCCCCCGTAATCTCACATAGTAACCAAAGTTTGACATTTTGTTAGCGGGTGCTTCTGGAATTGTGTACTTTCCACCATTATTTTATTTTTGATGTTCTAGGAATTTGGTGTGGTTTCAAATACAAGATTGATATCTGCTGCTACTTCTGTATGTAAGTGGAACTTTTTGTAAAGCTGTCATCTTTCAAAGGAATTTTAAAATCAAATATTGCTTATAGTTATCGTATTCAGACATATGGAATGGCACATATGTATGTGTGTACCTGAAAAACTAAAAAACTCTTAAGCTCTGTCTTATTGTATTGCACGATACAATATGATCAAATGTGATACAATACAATACAATACTATTTGATAGTATTTTATTGGTGAGAGCCATTTGGTGTGGCTAAAGGCATCAGGCTAGAAACCAGGAGACCGTAAATTTATAAAACCAGCTGCATGACCGTGAACCAGTCCCTTTCAGCCCTAATGAGGCAGTGGCAAACAATTTTTGAAAAACCTTGCCAAAAAAACTGCAGGGATTTGCCCAAGCAGTTTCCAAGAACTAGACATGATTGAATAGAAGAAAAAAGATTGTATTGGTACAGTATTTAATTTTTCTAAATGAATGAATGCTTCTTTTCCATTTGATAATATTTGAAACTTGCACAAATATTGTGTAAACTGATTCTAATATATATTCCAAAATATTAAAATAGAAATATTTGTTTTGTCTCTATTTTGTATTGTAAATTTCTATAAAATGTTGCTATCGGATATAAAAAATATGTATGCTTAATAGTTAACTCTTGTTCTCTTGTGCTTTCAAACTTAAATACTTGCATTCAGCATCTAGTACTTTAATTGAATTAAGGTGTAGAGAGAGGTCAGTATGCTAAATTAATTTTAATTGCTTTTATTTTAAAAAACATTCTTGACTTTTTCTTGGTTGCAGTGAAAACTAGGTTTTCGTATGCCTTTCCAAAAGAATTTCCTTATAGGATGAACCATGTAAGTATACTCTTAAGAACACATTTCTTGCCTTAGCACCTTTCTCTGCAAATGATTTTGGAAAGACTTTTACTATATGTGGAAGAGTGGGAATGTTGAGAATATATCAAAGCATTATTTCCAGACAGTGACAGGAAGTTTATGCTTTGCTATACTTCCACCTGTTTTAAATTGTTTAAAAAAGTAGAAAATTGAAGTTTAAAAAAAGGGTCTTGCCATTGTGCCATCAGCTGTGGCTGAGAGACTCTAGGAGTGAGCCTTGGAGAAGACTAAACTAGATTACTATCCACTAACATGCTCTACGTGGCGCTGGCCTTGAAGAGCATTTGGAAATTTCAACTGGTGCAAAATGCAGCTGAATGGCAATAAATGGTGTCGGCTGCATGGCACATGTAATACCACTACTCCATGAGCTGTACTGGCTGCTGGTGTGTTTACAGGTGCAATTCAAGGTACTGGTTGTCCGCTTTAAAGCCCTATATAGCTTGCAGCTGGGTTATCTGAGAGACTGTCTTTTTCCAAGAGTTTCTACCCATTCAGTCTGATCCCACAGACAAGCTGCAGATCCTATCAGCCAAAAAGTGTTGACTGACGGGAACAAAAAGACGGACTTTATCTGCTGTGGAATATTCTCCCCTCAGAGATTAGAACGGTCCCAATCCTGTTAGGTTTTTGCAAAAGTTGAAAAACTTGCTATGTACCCAGGCTTGGGGCTCAGAATGTGTTAAGAGCCCCATTACTTGGCTTTACTAATAGTTGATTAATCTTCATGGCTGCTGTTTGTATTATTTATTTTGCAGATTTTTTTTAATGGTTTTTTTAATTGTTTTATAATTTTATAATTGTAAGCAATCTAGAGTCAGTCGGTTGAGTTGGTGGCTATAGAAACTGAATGAATGAATTTGATTGCAAAAAAGAAAAAAATATATGATAAATCTGTTGACCTCTGTAAAAGAGGTATTTGCTGGAGTAAAAAATATATTTTCAAAAAGGAGTTTCCTTTATTGAAATGGAAATATCAAATGTTATTGCTGCTGACAAAAAAAAAGTCTATATGTTTTCGTTCCCATGGTTTTCCAAGTTTAGAATTTTAATAGTTTAGATCCAGCTGATCATAGCACAGGATAATCTATGATGCACGTTAGTTAAGTTTTGTTCATGTAATTCATACATTTTTTATTCTATACAGATATTAGAATGTGAATTTTATCTGTTAGAGTTAATGGTAAGTTCATTTACTTTGTACATTCTGTTCGATCTCTTGTACAGGTGGTCCTTGAATTATATCCATTCATTCAGTGACTGTTCAAATTTATGGTGGCACTGAAAATATGGACATATGATGGGTTCCTTGAGGTTCTGGCGACCACAGCACATCACCCCCCCCCCCCCCAACATCACATTACTTAGGTATCCAGGCACTTAGATACCTTGCGTGTCATTGTAACATCACAGAGAGTTGGGGTCATGTGATCACCATTTGCGACTTTCCCTACTGGCTACTCCAAGCAAAGTTTATGAGGAAGCCAGCAGGGAAAATTGCAAGTTGCTTTGGTAAGTCATTCCCGCTTTTTCTCCCATCCTCAGCACACCCCTACCCATGTGGAGCCTCCCCCAAATTGTGCACAGCTTGTGCAGGTCTTCCCTGGCTCCCACAATCCACACATGGATTGCACTGGCCCTTCTAGGTCTTACTGTGTTTTCCTCCCATCCCCCCTTGGTACCCCCATGCTTCTTACCTGGGATTCCTGCCTCTTCCTATTAACGATTGGGGAATTTTGGGGTTACAATGGCAACTGGGACTGCCTGGGATTGTCATCACTGAACAGGGTAGTCATGTGATGCTGCACTTTACCAACTGCATCACTTTGTGGTGGCAATCCCGGTCTCTATTGCTGTTTAACACAAATAGTACAAACAGAATTCCTCTGCATAATTATATGTTGATCATATCTGGAATATTCTATCATCTCCTGAAATGTTGCTACTTTCCACATGTGTCTGTACTGGGAGGAAAGAATGTTGAGATGTAATGGGATAGGTCTGGGAGAATAATCTTAGAGAAAGGATGAAGAGCTATAGATTGAGAAAGTTGTGTACTATTTCCTATTTTTTATGTGAACCCCATACATGAAGTTAAAAAGGAACTGATGCAAGGTTTTTGAGAAGAGAAGTAGTTTATAGTTCTAAGATTGAATGAGATCAACTGATTGAATGTGTATCAACTGAAATAGGTGGCTTGAGGGCCTATAGGCATAAAGATTTGTTTATGAGAAAGTGTCTACAAAGGATACTCTACCCTGAGAGGGATTTTGGAGTCCTAGTGGACTATCACTTAAATATGAGCCAGCAGTATACTGCAGCTGCAAAAAAGCCAACGCAGTCCTAGGCTGCATTAACAGAAGGATAGAGTTAAGATCACATGAAGTGTTAGTACCCCTTTATAATGCTTTGATTAAACTATATTTGGAATATTTCATCCAGTTTTGGTTGCCACAATATGAAAAAGATGTTGAGACTCTAGAAAGAGTGCAGAGAAGAGCAACAAAGATGATTAGGGGATTAGAAGGTAAAACATATGAAGAACGGCTGCTGGAATTAGTTATGGCTAGTATAATGAAAAGAAGGATTATGGGTGACATAACAGCAGTGTCCCAATATCTAACGAACTACCAGAAAAAAGAGGGGGGTCAATCTATTCTCCAAAGCACTTAAAGGCAGGGGAAGAAATAATGGGTGGAAACTAATCAGAGAAGCAACCTAGAACTAAGGAGAAATTTCCTGACAGAAGAAATTAATCAGTGGAATAACTTGCCTCCAGAAGTTATATATGGGTGCTCCAAAACTGGAGGTGTTTAAGAAGAGATTGGACAACCATTTGTCTAAAACGGCATAGGGTTTCCTGCTTGAGCAGGGAGTTGGACTAGAAGTTCCTTCCAACTCTTATTTTGTTAATGTTACTCAAGCCAAACTTTATATTTACAAAATAAGTGAAACCACTAAAGGTTGATACTGTTTTCCCCCACTCAGATTCTTTTTATATATTAATAGGATCCCCACAAAGCTTCTTGTATATTGTTATTCTATAATAGAGCGTACTGTGCCAGTATTTATTTCCAATGAGGGTGTTGTTGGCAAATCGGGTTTCTGTGTGCTGCAAATGTGTCAGCATTTGTGTCTCAGAGGGAGATAGAATTTGGTAAGCTGCCAGTCAGTCTAGAGAGGAATTATTTCTGTGAAGCCAACTACTGTCTTTGTAATAATTGGCACAATAAACATCAAGAGAAGTACTTAACACATTGAGCATTGTGAATGATGATGATCCTTTTAACATTTTTCTTAAATGCAATCTCCCTAGGACTGCTGTTTGATAGTCTATCATCCCTATAGACCTCTACTTCAGTATGTACAAGATATGGGCCAAGAAGACATGCTACTGCCTCTTGCTTGGTAATGAAGACAGACTATTTAAAAAAACCCTTTAGCCTAAATAGAAAACCTATGAAAATTATTGACCTGAATAAAATTGTTGCCTAGGGAATCTGCTTAATCCACTTTGGAAAATGCATGAAACCATAAAGTTGTTTAATTTATTGATTTAAAAGGGGTGGCGATGAGGGGTTTGACCGAAATATCATTTTTTTATGAATGAAGATAATCCAGCAGATCTTCTACTATCCATTCTTATAGTCTGAACACATTATAACTGAAAAGCTCATGGTGAAGCTTGCCTTACTGCATGAAAGATGAATGCACCTAATATCTTTCTGCAGAGTTCTGTTATTTGGGGGAAAGTATGCCAATGCTCCATATAGAAAAAGACATAGACATTAAATATATTGAAATACATCCTCCTGCTCAGATTGTACCCGTTACATCAGATACTGTATTTAAAGGAAAAGTAAGCTCATGTCACGGTTTCATATTGTTTTGACTCCATCATGTGGAGTCATGAATGACAACTTGCTGATCTGTTGCTTTTGTCTGTGCAGGAGGATAGTGAATGACACATACAGAACTGATCTTTGTCTGCTGTACCCTCCTTTCATGATAGCTCTAGGTATGTAACACGTTGTGTACAGTATCACTATTTGAATGGAATGATTCAAGATAGTTGCATCCATGGCGATTTTCATAGAAATTTTGGTGTTATTAATGAAAGCCTCAACTATTTCATTTTTCAGTTTATAACTGAACTTTGTCCAGATATACAATAAAGTAATGGTAAACCGGGAAACTATTCTTCAACTATACGTCTTAAGTGAGCATTAATAATTATATTAATAATTATATAATGGTATAATTGAAAATCCAGTTTGGAGAGGGAGACAGTAGCGCACAGAACATGTTCTGACTGTGTTTTTCATTTAATAAAGTAAAAACACTTGTACCACAAATTTTGTGTCTTAATTTTACCTTTCAACCATATGCTTTCTTTACAGCTTGCCTACATGTGGCTTGTGTTGTCCAGCAAAAGGATGCTAGACAGTGGTTTGCTGAACTCTCTGTTGATATGGAGAAGGTAGTTATATTTTATTTAATAATTACAAATTTACTGAAAGTAACTTGTCTGAATTGGTACATTATTATGCTATTGAACAAAATGGGTAAGATGAAAACTTCTTATTGGCCCAGCATCCCTTGGTGAAAAATTGAAAAACATATAAAGAATTTAAAAAGATAAAACTGTTCAATGTAATATTTCTATATCAATACCAACAAGATACTGCATAGTAATTACAAAATATTTTATTGATTGCATATTTGTTGGGTACAGATGCTTTTGATTGAGCTTGATGTAGATTGAATGGGTGCAATTATATAGTTGGTCAATAATACAAAAGCCACTATCAGTGCTTTATTCCAAGATCTGGCATTTACTGATGGTCTCCCATCTGAGTATTAATCAGTCCAGACACTGCTCTGAGGCCAGTACTGCCATTTGTTGAGACAAAATGGCAGTAAAAAGTCATTTCCAACTCTAGGGCACAGTGTTCATTCAGTTTCTTGGCCAAGGGAGCCAGCGTTGTCCAAAGACCCGTTTCGTTGTCATGTGGCCAACATGTTTATATGGCAAATCTTTGGAACGTTGTTACCTTCCCACCAAAGTGGTGCCTATTTATCTACTCACATTTGCATGTTTTCAAACTGCTAGGTGAGCAGGAGCTGGGACAAGGAATGGGAACTCACCCCGTTGCATGGCGCTCGGGTTTCAAACCCAGTCTGTCAGCTTTCCAGCTGATAAGCTCAGCGTTTTTAACTGCTGAGCCATCGCACCCAACCTCTAAATAATAGTTTTAAGAATGGGTGAGTCAGATCATGAGTTGACATTAGCCCACAAAAAAATGCTATATTAATTCAAAATTTAAAAAAAACTTTCTAAAATGAATTATAAGATTTAGAAATCAGTGCACTAAGGTATGAAGTGTTTTGAGGATAGTTTGCACTTTTTTTTCTTCAAAGGATAAAAATAATAGTGGCCTGCAAAACGTTTTCACAATAAACTCCTTGATCCCAGAATATTTTCAAATCTTTCTTTTTTACGTTGAAGTACATACTTACTGCAATCATAATAGATCTGCACAAAACTATTTTTCCTTTTTTTTTTAGATCTTAGAAATAATCAGGGTCATTTTAAAATTGTATGAACAATGGAAAAACTTTGATGAAAGAAAAGAAATGGCTACAATTCTAAGCAAGATGCCTAAACCCAAACCGCCTCCAAATAGGTAAGTTTTCGAAATATGTTGATTTGAATAGATGATCAACTGTAAAACAAGAAATGCATTTTAGCATGTAGCTGATCCATTTATTCATTCCAGGCCTACCCTCTTTGTTTAGTAATCTAATAGGGATTAATTAATTCCGAAATTATTTTTCAATCATAAGATACAGCCATAAAGAGAATTTGTGATTACTGTAAATGACATGGGACACTTCAATTTTCTTACGAAAACAATCCAATACAGGAACAACTTGGATGCCTGCCATGCCTCATTCACATAAAAATCCTTCACTATTCAACCTCCATAGAGGTTGGTAGATTTGAGAGTCACATGCAATTCGACTGCTCCTCATTTTATGCTTGGGAGTTCTTTTGGTTGACTCAGGTAAAGAAGGCAGCTGCATTTTCAGTCCTCGTAGTCCCTATGGTTGTTCCATTGAAATTTGGTATAAATTATTTTCCTACATCATTATTTGGTTTTTCATTTTACTGCAGAGGGAAGTATAGATAACAATAAATGGGCTAAGGGTTGACTAGTCCAGGGGTCTCCAATTTTAAGACTTGTGGACTTCCAACTCCCAGAATTCTGGGAGTTGAAGTCCACAAGTCTTAAAACTGCCAAAGTTGGAGACCCCTGGACTAGACTAGACTAATTGTACCCATTCTGCTTATCTCCTCACCACCAAAATACTCTGCAACCCTGGAAGGCCAAAATATTTTTTTTCCTGGGCAAAAATAGAGTAGTTTGTCTTTGAGTTAGGGCGGTGCTTCTCCATAGTGAACATAAATAGCCAGCGTTTTCCAGGGAATCATGTTAATGAGAGTCAGATTAAAATAAGGCTCTTTAGCAGTCAAATTCATTTTAATGGGTCAACTCTATAAAGCAATGGCTTATTTATCTGTAAGTTTTTAAAAATAATCTGTATACTGAATATACAGAAGCTATATAGCAGGGCTCCCAAACTTGCCAAATTGAAGTCTTGTGAACTTCATCTCCCATAATTCCCCAGCAAGCCATGCTTTTTAAATCTTAAATTTGGAGACCCCTGCTCTATAGCATACTTCCAAACCATTTTTGAAGCATACATAGCCCTGCCAGACAGTCAGTTATTGATATTGCTGAATTAACAGTAGCAGCCAGATCTAATGAGGATAAATGTTACCCCAAATATGATCTGGAAGGCCATTTCATCCTCTTTATGTCACATTACAATAAAATGTTATGCAATCCTGAATATCAAAATAAAAATATGTACTACCCTGATTTAAATTATATTACCTATTTAAATTAAATTACATGTGAAACTCAAAAAATTAGAATATGGTACAAAAGTTCATTTATTTCAGTAATGCAACTTAAAAGGTGAAACTAATATATGAGATAGACTCATTACATGCAAAGCGAGATAGTTCAAGCTTTGATTTGTCATATTTTTGATGATTATGACTTACAGCTCATGAAAACCCCAAATTCACAATCTCAGAAAATTAGAATATTGTGAAAAGGTTCAATATTCTAGGCTCAAAGTGTCCCACTCTAATCAGCTAATTAAGCCATAACACCTGCAAAAGGTTCCTGAGCCTTTAAATGGTCTCTCAGTCTGGTTCAGTAGGAATCACAATCATGGGAAAGACTGACAGTTATGCAGAAAACCATCATTGACACCCTCCATAAGGAGGGAAAGCCTCAAAAAGTAATTCAAAAGAAGTTGGATGTTCCCAAAGTGCTGTTTCAAAGCACATTAATAGAAAGTTATGTGGAAGGGAAAAGTGTGGAAGAAAAAGGTGCACAAGCAGCAGGGAAGACCGCAGCCTGGAAAGGATTGTCAGGAAAAGGCCATTCAAAAGTGTTGGGGACTGTCACAAGGAGTGGACTGAGGCTGGAGTCAGTACATCAAGAGCCACCACACACAGACGGATCCTGGACATGGGCTTCAAATGTCGTATTCCTCTTGTCAAGCCGCTCCTGAACAACAAACAATGTCAGAAGTGTTTTACCTGGGCTAAAGACAAAAAGAACTGGTCTGTTGCTCAGTGGTCCAAAGTCTTCTTTTCTGATGAGAGCAACTTTTGCATCTCATTTGGAAACCAAGGACCCAGAGTCTGGAGGAAGAATGGAGATGCTTGAAGTCCAGTGTGAAGTTTCCACAGTCTGTTGATTTGGGGAGCCAGGTCATCTGCTGGTGTTGGTCCATTGTGCTTCATTAAGTCCAGGATCAAAGCAGCCGTCTTATCAGATTTTGGAGCACTTCATGCTTCCTTCCGCAGACGAGCTTTATGGGGATGCTGACTTCATTTTCCAGCAGGACTTGGCACCTGCCCACACTGCCAAAAGTACCAAAACCTGGTTCAATGACCATGGGATTACTGTGCATGATAGGCCAGCAAACTCGCCTGACCTGAACCCCATAGAGAATCTATGGGGCATTGCCAAGAGAAAGATGAGAGACATGAGACCGAACAATGCAGAAAAGCTGAAGGCCGCTATAGAAGCATCCTTTATTTATTTCACCTAGCTGGGCTGGCTTGATCCCACTGTTTCGGTTAAATTGAATTGATTTTAATTGGGTTGTTTTAAATTGTGGCCAAAAATATTTAATTATTTTTAAACTGTTTTTAAATTTTGTATGGTCTGTTTTATTCTGGCTGTTCACTGCCCTGAGTCCTGTTGGAGAAGGGCGGTATACAAATTAAAACAAATAAATAAATAAATAAAATCCTGGTCTTCCATAACACCTCAGCAGTGCCACAGGCTGATAGCATCCATACCACGCCGCATTGAGGCAGTAATTGATGCAAAAGGGGCCCAAACCAAATACTGAGTACATATGCATGCTTATACTTTTCAGAGGTCCGATATTGTTCTATGTACAATCCTTGTTTTATTGATTTCATGTAATATTCTAATTTTCTGAGATTGTGAATTTGGGATTTTAATGAGCTGTAAGCCATAATCATCAAAAGTATGACAAATCAAGGCTTGAACTATCTCGCTTTGCATGTAATGAGTCTATCTCATATATTAGTTTCACCTTTTAAGTTGCATTACTGAAATAAATGAACTTTTGCACGATATTCTAATTTTTCGAGTTTCACCTGTATATTAAATACTAAAGCAAGTAATGCCATATGGTAAGATATGTCCTGTGCCATTGCAACTTGGGAAAATTAGGATGAAGTTTCTTTGGCAAGGTTGAAATCTGCTTGCATATTAACTATCAAAGGATGCTACACATCTTCTTCATCACTTGTTTTTCTTGTTACCGTCTGGAAGGAAGTAAACCAGATAATTTAGATGCAGTCAGTTTTGTTCCATATAGTACCAACAGAGTGAACTCTCAAGTTTCCTCTTTCTGCTATGTATTCAAAATGGACAGTGATTGATTGATATCTATCTATAGATAGATAGATAGATAGAGATTAGATATAGATAGATATTGATTAGATATAGATATATAGATATAGATTATATCAGAGGTGAAATCTAAAATTTGTTACTACCGTTCTGTGGGCGTGGCTTGGGGGGTTAATGTGACTGGGTGGGCGTGGCCAATTTTTTTTTTTTTTTTACTTTTAAAACCATTTTTTCAAAAGGTCTGGTGATCCCAGCTGAGTTGCCTGATCGGCAGAGACTTTTTTTCTTTTAAATGCCTCTGACAATCAGGCAACTCAGCTTGGATCATCAGAGGCATTTAAAAGAAAAAAAGGATTTTTTTCTTTTAAAAGCCTTTGATGATCCCAGCTGAGCCGTGCGATCATCAGAGGCTTTTTTTTTACTTTTAAAAGCATTTTTTCGGCCAAAGAGATTGTAGAAAAAATGCTTTTAAAAGTAAAAAAAAAGCCTCTGATGATTGTGCAGCTCAGCTGAGCATGGGGGGGGGGGGCAGGGATTTTTGCTACCGGTTCTCCGAACCACCCACCTCCATCACTACCAGATCGGGTGATCCAGTCCGAACCGGGAGCATTTCACCCCTGGATTATATATATTATTAATAAAGTGTATGGGTAGATATATACTTTGAGAGCAGGCAACAAAAATTCATTTTTAATGTATGCCAGTGTGCTCACAGTAAAAAAAAATGACAATAAAGGTTATCTCAATCTTAAAATCAAATGTACCGTATTTTTCGGAGTATAAGACCCTCCGGAGTATAAGACACACCTGCCTTTTTTGGGGAGGAAAGCAAGGAAAAAAAATCTGCCTTTGCCTGCCAGCAATTTGCATTTTGTAGCAAGCAGCCCATTTCAACTTCAGCACAGCCTGATTAACACAAGAAAAAAAAATCTGCCTGCCAGCAATTTGCCTCCCTGCAGCAAGCAGCAGATGCCTGCGATGCAATAAGCAATGGCAATCCCTGCAGCCTGAAACAGCTGAGGGTGGGGAGGCTGATTCAACCGACAATCAACTGCTTGTGCTAATCAAGTTGTGCTGAAGCTGAAATGGGCTGTTTGCTGCTTGCTGTAAGGAGGTAAATTGCTGGGAGGCAGAGGCCAAAGGGTGGGAGCCAGTGGGTGGGCAGGCTACATTCGGTGTATAAGACACACCCAAATTTTCACCCTCTTTTAGGGGAGAAAAAGTGCATCTTATACTCTGAAAAATATGGTAATTATTTTAATAATAAATATATAATGTAATACTTTCCTGCTTTGTTTCAAACAGTGAAAGTGACCAGGGTCCAAATGGAAGTCAGAATTCTAGCTACAGCCAGTCTTAGACATTCCAAAGAAATGAATTGTGGACCACTTTGGATTAAGACACATTGGGATCTTTTCATATGTGGAAGACATGGACAGAAGGTTTCAATAATGTCTTTTCAGATAGAACACAACGTTTCTATCAAATGTACAAAAGCTTTTCCTTAAACACCCCCCCCCCCATTTGAATTGTGGTACAACAGAAATCAAAAACTTTGGATATAAATAATGATGTAATTCAGTATGGACAGACTAGTAAATTTTGTTATTTGAAAGAAATAGTGGTGAGTTAAACAAACTGTGTTAACACAAAGATGGATAACTGAATGGATCTTTCTTGCAACTATACTTGTTTAACTACGGAATACAAGAGATGACTTGAGAAGCTGGATTTGAGATCCTAATTTTCTAGGTATATACTTGCCAATGGATGTTTTAAGAATGCACTGCTGTAGTAAATGCCTTAGGGAAAAGAGAAAAAAAATCCTTAAAATGTATACAATGTTGCATTCCTCATCCAAAATTTAAGGAGATACTCTACAATACCTTTAGTTTGCTAGAGGAAATTCAGGATACTCCCAAAGTGCAATATATATAATGAAAACTGTGGCTGTTTTAGGAAAGAATGTGCTATTAAGTCCTTGACATATTTTGCAATCCAATCAAGTAAATCTAACCTATTTCAGGTTATAATGGTGAATATGTTGTGTGCTAGAAATTTGCCTTCTGCTTTCCCTGTTACTAGGAATGGCTTTTTTCTTGAGAAAGCAGAAGCATTTGAGGCTATGATTCCATGATAAAATATAATAAATTACTGTACAAATTAACACAATCATTCAAAGACAGGATGTTCCCTTTTTTTAAACTCAAGGGCCATATGCGTGTTCTTTACTCAGATTTCCCTACTTAGTCCCGAGCCCTGAAATCTTCATGGACTATTTGTTTGGGACCCTAAAATGAGTTAAAAGTAACCTGTCTTTCAGGCTAAAGTAGCTCTCCCCAACATGATGCCTTCTAGCTGTATTAGATTACTGTTGCCTTCAGGCCAGCTAACATGGCCATGTTAGTGGAGGATTAGGGAGATTACAAAGTACAACACATAGTGAAGGTGCCAGTTGGGAAAGGCTGCTTTAAGATGCCTTTCACCCAAGGGAGCATTATTCTGCCATGATACAAACAAAGGAACATTGGTTGAAAGAGTATTGTCAAATGGTGCTTGTTCTAAAACTTGATCTAAAAGCAGCAGTGCCTGCCTCTACTTGATATGTCATTGAATTAAGGGTAACCAAAGTGTTTTTGTATGCAAACGCTTGGGCTCTCTGCACTTAAGTGTTGGAAGTTATTTTTTTACAGAGTGTTTGGATACTGACTTACAAAAACAATTGTGAGGATTTTTTTTTTAATTGTAGCTTTTTCATGTTCCCTTTTCAGTTTTGCCAATTTTGTTGATGCTGGTCATGTTGTCCCACACATTTGCTAACAGAATTGGTTGAGACACCACATCTGTTGTGTTTTGGAAATTACTTTGTTAACTTGAGGATTTCAACTTTATTTGTAATATGGACTAGCTGCATAGGAATAAAACAATGGAATTAACAACATTGACTATTTTATTTCAGAACCATAAGCAATAATTCTTACAAGTATTGCATCAGAACACATGGGCGTATCATACATTTTAAAAAAAATTAAAAATTAAAAAAGTTCTGTGGAGTGCCTTATCACAAGTTGAAAGTAATGTGTTTGCCTTTTTTCTCTCTGGCTATGAGAAGAGAAACATACACCAAAAGTTGGAGAGCTATTTTCCATATTCAAATGAGTTAACAAAATTTTATCAGTTTCATTATCTTAAAGTTGCATTATAATGGTCCTCATACCATTCAGCACATAGCACACTGTACTGGAAATTCAGTGTTTTCATGTTATGTAAATCTCTCAGCAATTTTACAGAAGTTGTTTATGCAGAAATAGATCGTGTTTCTAATTTAAAAGTTGCATATAGAAACCTTATCTGATACATGTCTCTAGTCAATTTCCTCTGCATGTACAAAAATGTATTTCTTGATATTATTTCTGCAAATATTTAATATCTAGAGATAGTTGAAAGTCAAGAACAATAAGTAGGACTGAGGCTTAATTCCTGAAATATGAAGTTGAAAAAAATACAGGTCCTGGCTAAACATTTTAGTGCCATTTTCCCAAGCTTTGGTCTTAACATTTTAATAGTATGTCAGGCTTGCCTCTGTTCAAAACTCAAGAAAGAAAAGCTCCAACTCCATGTTTGTAGAGAAAGGTACTTTTACTGAGTATGAACTGAATGCAGTGAAAGAAAAACAAAGTTTGAGGCAATAGGCGCGAAAATTACATATTGAAAACCCCCAAGAGATTTGGGATCCCCCAAATCCCTCCCCTCCCAGTCCAAGGTTGAATGTCCAATCCACATCCCCCCAAGGTGTCATGTGGGGTACTTCTTTAGGCGGCCCTATCTATCTGGTATGCCGGGACAGTTGACCTTGACAGTTATCAGCTCTCTCCGCAGCTGCTAAAAAGACTGAGAATTTTCCTCCCTTTTCCGAGACATCTCCACCAGCTCACTTTCCCCCCTCCCAAATACCTACAATACCTCCCCCCTCCTGTTACAATGGCAGCTGAAAGCAAGCAAGCATCATGAGGCTGACATAGTATATTTTTGTTTCATGTCCAGAGATAAATATAATTTCTTATATAATGGGCAGCTATATAAATTTTGATTAATAAATAGCTAACTTAATTCCACTTTATTTTACTTAAATATTACTTATTACTAAATGTATTGCAATGATCAATTGTAAGTTTCTTAAATCTATTTCAATTAGTTTTTAAAATTTAAACAAAAATTTCCATAATGTTATCCGGGCTAAACATTTGAAGCGTATCTCAGTGGTTTTTCTTTGTTGGCAAAATAACCATGTCTTAATATGCCTAGACGCCTTTTATACCTTGATGCACTTTATTAAATAGAATTAGCTATTACCCTCTCTGCATTTTCAGAACACCTACAGTTTGTGTATTCTAGATATCATTTCTTCTTTGAAGATCCACACTCCAGCCATTCTTTGAAGCCACCAGGAAAATGCTGAACTCTGAAAGCACATAAGACAACTTCTGTAACATTTCACGAACATTATTCTCTTAAGAGTATGCTGACCAGAGATGTAGGACAAATATTCTGGGATAGTAATTTTATTTTATACCAAGGGAACAAAAAACCCCATGCATAATATCTTCCTCAAAGAGTAAACAATGTTTAGTAGAGATAAAGTAGTGAGAAAGATTGAATTGCACTAGTTAAATACTTTTGGAAATCAGCCACATAATAAAGTAATTTTGAATAATAGCAAGTATAAGGATGTAGAATAAAATGTTTCTTTAGTTGTTCTTAAATGAGACATTCTTAGTACTTAGCCACTCTACTTGATTTTGGTTATGTTAGGATTTTTAAACAGACTCTGGTTTAGAATACTTTAATCCAAACATTGAATTTCACAGGGTTACAAATATTTTCTCACAGTACTTCCAAGTTTGTTCTTTTTTTTTTTATTGGCTACGTAAAAGGCTGAATAATGACATGGTCTTTGAATTGTGGGGTAAGAATCATCTAGAAGCAATTTATTTCAGTTTAAAAATGGACTGATAGCCCTTAAAATATATTAAACCCAACTGGAAAAGGGGATGCCTATATTAGAAAATAAAAGTGATGCAAATGTGAGTCTTGCCACAAGTTTTAAATACTGAATTATCTTTGTCCCGAATGAAGTACATGATGGCACTGTTTTTCCTTCTACAATCATATTTGTGGGGGGTGGGGGGGATAAGAAAATTTCTGTAGAATCAAATGGTTTGAATGCAAGTTAATGTTTGTTGGGGGTAAATTTGATCTCTTAGTAGATTTAGTACATCCATAGTACATTTTTTCTTAGGTTTAGATTTTCAGATGTGTTATTCAGAAACTGTCAGATGCTATTTATTGGATCAATCCTATCCATTGCATTTTAAGAGCAAAATGTTAAAGAGTAAACACTTTCCCCTGATTTGCATTTCTCCTTTTAAGTCCATAATATTTTTAAAACAAACTAGAAACAACTCATTTACAATAAAACACACACACACATTTCCTGAATGCTTTACACTTACCTGCTGAAACCCAATGATTTTGCAACAGTTAGAGCCTGTTTGCTTCTCACTCCAATATAACAGGAAAACACTATGTGATCTGATTTAGAAGGCATATCTTGATTGTATTTCTCTTTAAAATATACTGGGTCCATCTGTAAAGCTTCCATAACTTCTCCCACTGTAAAAAATAAACAATCCCCATTGATTTAATTGGTCTTTTTTATGATGACCCATTGGCTGGAGTACCATTTTCATGCTAAGCATAAATTGAATCATTACATAGGGATCCCATGTGCCACAATGGCGCGTGCATACACACACACTCTTAGTGACATCACAATGCAAATCTTGCTCTTTTCTATTTGTATCCCAATGCTGAACACAAGTACACAAATGACAGGACCTGTATGGTGATGTATGTTTTGTTGCCTCTTTTGTTGTACCTCTTTGACTTCTCTGGATGATAAGAGTTGGCCTGCTGCAAAAATCCAAGTACAGAAAGTACCATAAATAAGATAATGCCATGTTTTCTCCCCTTGTATACAATGAGATGGACTTTTGCTTTTTCTAAATCACCCAACAGCAACTTACATGGAATATTGATTGAGCCAGGAATTTTTCCATGCTCTGCAAGTTCCGATTTTTCTCTAACATCAATAAGCTGGATGGCCTTTGATGCCAACAAATCTTTGAGCTGTTGACAGGAGACATTATGATCCTCATCTGTGCAAAAGTGGCGAACGATTTGTCTCCTGTTTTTTGGATCTGTAAAATAAGTAATCAATAGTACTACAGATTCTGACATGATCATCAAAGCACTAATTTGCTTCTAAATGCTGCTGGGCAACAACACCAGCTAGGTAATCAATGCATTGACCAAGCATTTATATGGACAAGCAGAGTCCAGACACGCCGTCTGTATATTTACCCCAGAGCAGTTTTCCAGATCACATGAATTTCATATATTATTCCTTTACTCTGCTCAAAGGCAGCAACTTAGGTTATGTTTTATAATACAAAAGCTGTGTTGGCTTAACCCATGAAGCTAAAGTATCAAACCACATGATGGTTGAATAAGATAGTCTGGTTCCTATGCTATTTTAATCAATCTGGTTTGATGTTGGCTTAATCACTGTGTATTGTAAACAGTGGTTTTTGTTTTAGCAAACCTTGTGAACATAGTGGAATCATAAACCAGAGGAAATCATTCCAATTCTTTCAGAAAAGTCTAACTTTTTTTAAATAAAACAAATACCAACTTTTATGATTGCTTTCTTAGACTTATACCATTTAAGGAGCTATATACATTAACCTGTGTATTATACAACAATTCATGGCTTACTTAGCATAATGTGAATATTAGGCTATAGTACTTGTTTCTGTGTATTACTACAGTTTTGATGTAATACTCAAACTATTTTCTACCTTAAAAATGCTAGTCAGAAAAAGATACAGTGAAGAAATTTTTACAAATGAGGAAATCAGGCTGAAAAACCGCAGAGAAACTGCCAAACCCACTAACGTAAAACTGGAATTTGGACACCCCAGTGGAAGTTACATGGGGCGTCAATCCGAATCCTCGTTCTCTCCACTTTCCACGGATGAAGTTGCTATATTAAAGCAATCGGATTCTTTAAAAGCTCAGTATTTTTTTCCCCAGGAACCGGGTTCAACCAAGTTAAAGCATTTGCCCATCACTTAGCACTGAGTTTAGCAATCCAGGAAACAAGAGCGCCCTCCTACGCTCCGATTCTCCCAACCCCGCCGGAGCACTTACAGCCTGGAGGGCAAAGGCGACCGATGCCAGCCGCCGATTCCAATCTATGCAGGACGCTCTCACGGTAGTTCCATGTCAGCTGGCTTAACTTTCGTCCACCGCAGCGGCTTAGCCTACTTGCAGCCGGCTGCGTAATTAAGCCAAAAGTGAATTGACCCAGCCGTCTGAAACATCCTTCCATGCTTCCTACCGCTGCGGAACTCTCTTGCTTAGCTTAGAAGGCCACCGCCCAGTTTGGCTGGGCTTTCCAAATATAGTAGACCAGCCGGTTCGCCTGTCTCCTTGGTTGCGCTTTCCCAGGAAGGTGCATCTCAGCTTGAACAAGAAATGCTAATTGATAAACCAGGTGTACTTTTACTTGCAGGGGTAAAATTATTCCTCTGACTGGAGCCCGATTGCTCATCCAAAAAGCCAGTGTGGTTATTTCAGGATGGAATAACAGTAATTCTGTTTCAGAAGGTTGAAGGGTTCTATGGACCATTTCATAAAAAAAGAAACTAAACCGAATGTGATTTGGAGCATAGTTTGTTAAACATAATATATACTGTAGTTTACTTGGTATGATAGCTACCAAATCTGGGTTGCAACAGTTCAGGTGACCAAGAAATGGAAACAAGGACACGGAATACACAAGCTCTCTGCCAAAAACTGATAAACTACTTTAATCTGAAAATGAATATGACTTGAAAAACAATCCAATACAGGAACTAAAGGCTGACTTCACAAGAGGCCATAATGTGACTTTTTTGGATTTGTGTGATTCCAGACGTCTTGCAATGCAAACCCCCCCACCCCCAGGAATTAGTAAAGATCCTTTGTTTTTTGCTAAGTATATTTAAGAAAGCATTCCATGTAATTCGACATACTGTCTTATGGAGAATATTAGCTGATCTGAATAAAGCTCCAAAAATATCAATAGTATTATCTTTAGCATTAGTATTGCACTATTATCTAGAGTTTTCTTTTATAAACTGAACTGTGATCATAAGCTTTTATGGAAAGGTTTGGATACTACAGAATGACTATTCCTGCTATACCTAGGGAAAATATCACCCACATGCATACAATCTATTCATAACACTATTTAGCAAACCTTAACTAATCAAAGATTTCAAATTTCATGAAGCTTTATAAATATATTAGTAGGTTAAGATTCTGTTAGTACCTCTTGATTGGTTTAAAGAATATTTCAATATTTGGGTGCTATATTTGGGAATCTCACTGGTAGTAGTATATATACCCACTACCAGTGAGATTCCAGGCTGACCTTTGGTGCAATAGCATTAATAAGGTTTCTTCTACAAAAATATTTCAAACTGCATTGATCTAGCATAGGGATGTCAAACTCGCAGCCCGTGGGCCATGCACTGGCCACGCCCACCCTATTTAGCAAAGGGAAAAAAAGTCACAATACGTCACATGACGTGATGACACAAGTTTGATACCCCTGCGAAAGATCAATTTTCATAATAAAGTGGGAATTAATTCATATTGCTTTACAGTTTCTTTATCAAGTGATCTTGACCATTTTTAAACAGCACTGTTGCACCTACCTTCCCTCCCTCCCTGTGTGGATGGATGGACTGATAGATATTCATAATACTATGAAAGTATTTTTACAGCTATCTGGATGCCGTATGTTAACTTTAGATTTCTGTATGCAAAACATATATTACTGTTTAAAACTAGTCATGTCATGTGATAGCTATTTAGTAACAGTAAAGCATTTCATAACTGTGCATTTCATAACAGTGCATTTCATGACAGCACTAGTGAATGAAACAGAACACATATTTAAAGCAAATGTAGATAATTAATAATTTTATGCTGGAATTTGCCATTGTTCTTATTCAAAAAGAATATGTTTTCACTGGGAACCAGATATAGTACCAAAATATGACAATGATGTCATTCACCCATTTTGCAAGTGAACATATTGTTATTCTGGGACATTTTGCCTAACTTTCTTATTAAGAAATTGTTTTTGTGGCTAAGTCATCACAATTAGCTTTTGAATGGAATAAGGGAAATAGCTACTACAATGCACCCACTAAGTGTCCACTGAAATAAAAAAGGATTGTTTAAAAGACTGTTAACCTGATCCATCAAGTGACTTCTTGCATCTGCCAGATTCTAGTGTCCATATTGCTTTCATATGTGCATGATTTTTCCATGGACATTAAAATTATATGTCTTAGGCAATTATTTCTTTGCTGTCAGGAAAATCCATTTTTCTTTGCCGTCAGGAAAATCCATTTGGTGCTACAATTCCATGAGATTTTACACGCTTTTTATTTATTCATTAATTTGATGTTTAAACCACTGCAATACTATGACTTTCTTTGATTTACAGAAATATTGTTACAATGAAACATTTGCAACCTGATTTTAACAAAATTGTTTACAGAAATAAAATATCTACAATAGAACCTAAATTGGTGAACTGGTACAAACAAGAAATGCATTTAAAAGAAACATAACACTGATTTTATTTTTTACCTTTGCTTTAAATAAAGCAAAGTCAACCATATTTCTAAACGGAAAGCATGATAAATCTAAGCTGGCATACAAACTGGTTCTCTAGTTGCTGGCTGTCAGCTTGGCCATATGGTATTCTTTTTCTATAGCAGTTTCAAAATGGAAATCTATTCATTTAAGATATGATTATCAATGGCACCTAGTCATGATGAGGGTTCTTCCAGGGTCAGAGGCAGGACCTGAATGCCAATCACGAATGATGAACTTTGGACTTTTAGGAGCATCTATCTGGCCACTGTATTAAATTACACGATAAATTAAGACAGGCATGCAATTTAACCCAGGATAGCTCTTAAAATTCAATGCATTCCTACACTCTCGTTTTTGTTAACACTTGAAGAGGGATCCTGGCAGATATCAAAGGGTTCTTTCCCTCTTTATAAGCGGGATGGAGAGGAAAAAGGGGAGACAAAAAGAGAA
This sequence comes from Arizona elegans, assembly GCA_022577455.1. Taxonomy (NCBI): domain Eukaryota; kingdom Metazoa; phylum Chordata; class Lepidosauria; order Squamata; family Colubridae; genus Arizona; species Arizona elegans. The sequence continues at coordinate 228,573,819 of JAKOOJ010000001.1, read as the reverse complement.
GAAAAGTTGGTCTCCCCTATTTTCACCTGTCACACTCTCTGCTCTATAAGGGGGGGTGAGGGGGCAAGGGGGGAACTTGCCCTCCCCGAGCAAGAGAGGCAGCATGACCTGCAGATCAGCTTCCTACATTTCTCTTGGGAACTGCCGAGGAGTGGGTGAGGGGTGGGGAAGCCAGGCCTGTGGAAAGTTATGAAACAAAATCAAACTTCTGCATTAAAAAAAAGCAGTCCGGGGGTGTGTTTTTTTCCCCCATCTGCAAAACGTGGAGGTGGCTGCGATGCCAAACACAGATCAAAGTCGCCTTTTCTCTTCTCCTTTGGAAGCCCACTTGGCCATGAAAGTTGGGGCGACGCATTACGCCCGGAGTTCGGATTTCTGCTAGAGCCAGCAGCGGAGACCTCGCTCGGAGCCCCCGACCCCTGGGAATTGTACGGCAAACAACCCCCTGCCCTGACCCTTACGCGCCTGGTAGCTGTTTTAAGCACCTTCTCAGTCAAGCAGCGAGCTCCAGCCGGACCGCAAGCTCTGAGTGTGCGAAACGGGGACGGGACGGGACATCACCCTGCCGGGCGGCAAGGGAAGGTATCCTGCTGGCAGGAGGTCCGCTTCCTGCTCCTCCTCTTTCGGCTGTCGTTTTAGCCGGCTGCCTCTCTGGGCGAAGCAGAAGCTCAGCGCGGTGAGTTAGGAAAGGAGAATAAGAGGGGGGGGGGAAGAAATCCCCTGGAATCTCGCCCGCGGGTAAGGGTCCGTCGCTGGGGGCAGGGGCCTCGGAAGGCTCACTCGACTTTTCCGGAAGGGGGAAGATTGGCTTCTGGCGGGCCTTCCTACTAGCCGCCTTTTCTGACCTCAAGTAGTAGCAGCAGCACGTCGCCCGGGTCTTCCGCTCCTCCGCCTTCAAAGCTGGGGGCGGAGATGGGCTGCAGAATGACGGAGTCGCCCCCGAGACGAGGTGTCCTTCTTCCTTTGGTTTATGGTTGGGAGGTCGGTGGCTTCCCCCCGTGACGCTGGCTTGAGGTCTCTACTGTCCTTGGTTCTATCGAGGTGCTGCTGCCTTGGAAAAGCCCCGGAGCTGGGAGCTTGCTCAGCCCTTGAGGCCGGCCGTAGCCCCTCCCCCTTTTGCTCAAGGTTTTGTTAAGTGCTTGTGAGGTTTGTGTTGAAGGCCTGGGTTGTAAGGGTTTGGGGGAGGAAGGAAGGAAGCAAGCAAAACTCGGTGGGCGAAACGGTGTTTTCTGGGGTATTGTTTTTTTATATATAAGTGTGCCTCACGGCGTCGTGGGATTGACCTCTCAAGCAGCTCCTATTGTGGTGTGGCCCAGGAGTGAAATCCAGCAGGTCCTGACAGGTTCTGGAGAAATTTCTGGAAATTTTGAGCAGTTCCGAGAACTGGCAAATACCGCCTCTGGCTGGCCCCAGAGTGGGGTGGGAATGGGGATTTTGCAGTATCCTTCCCCTGCCACACACCCCAAGCCCACCAAGCCATGCCCACAGAACTGGTAGTAAAAAAATTTGGATTTCACCACTGGTGTGGCCTCTAAAGAATGTGGAAACCAGGAGATGCCTCTGCCTCCCCACACTGTTTACTTAGGCAATATAAGGCCTTGACAATCTAATGTTCCCCCTTGACAACTTAACTGCATGCTGGCTCTGTATCTTATTCCAGCCACTATATTCCTAAGGTTTTCTTAGGAAATTTGAGACGGAGCCAAAGTGCGCAAACTTTTATTCTGTTCGTCCCTTTCTTTAGGTAATATATGAATTATATTAACAATCTACTGGGAGAGATCTGTACCATAGTCTTTGGGAAGGAAATGCATGCTGTACCATTTATCCGCTAAGCAGTGTCTTCAAAATATTCTCTCACTCTTACTCTCCTAAACCTGCCAGACGCCCACAATATGTTTTGATACACCCACCGATGGCTGCTGCAAGTAGCGGAAAAACAGCCTTCCAGAAAAACACCAATCGGAGTATCTTTGATTTATACTAGAGCTATTACAGATTTAGTAAGCTGACTTGCCTGATGATGTGGCCTACTGCTGCTATGTGGTAGGTAAAGTTGTCCCAAAGGTGCTTTTTCAGGAGGCAACTGAACTTTCTGGTTTTTCTTTGAAAATGTTTAGCTTCTCATCCAAGAAGCTTCTTCAGCTCTGGCTGGATGGTGGGAAATGGAAAATACAAGGCAGGCCCTCCTAGGAGTATAAATCCTTCCATTTCCCACCATCCAGCCAGAGCTGAAGAAGCTTCTTGGATGAGAATGAAATGTCTTCAAAGAAAAACTGGAAAGTCCAGTTGCCTCCTGAAAAAGCACCTTTAGGACAAACATAACCCGGATGACTGAGAATCTCCATAGACATGTAGGTAAAGTTAGGTGTTGAAAATTATAATACTCTTCTAGGTAGTTCTCAACTTACAACCATTTGTTTAGTGGCCATTTGAAGTTATAGTGGCATTGAACAAAGTGACTTACAACTGTTCCTCACATGTCTGTCTCAACATCCCCATCATCATATCCCCAAAATTCTGACAAGCTTCTGACAAGCAAAGTCAATGGAGAAAGCCAGATTGGCTTAATGGCCACATAGTTCACTTAACAATTGCACGGATTCACTTAACCATTGCAAAAAGCAAAACAAAACATTGTAAAATTGGGTGTGATTCACTTAATAACTGCCTTGGTCTCAGTTATGGTCATAAATCAAGAATTACCTGTATTTATTGTATAAGCTGCCAACTGATAAAAAGTTAAAAGAGGTTGCATATAAAAACTCAAAACATATCAGGACAAGTAGCTCCAGAATGTGCTTGTTAGCATTTTCCATTTTTTTTGAGTCATTGGTTTTAAGAGTATCTGTTTATCCAGCATTTCAGCTCTAATTCTTGTAGTTAATTATTAAATGAGAGGTTTGTTCCTGTGATTCATGGATTCACAATAAAAAGTGTAGTGTATATAGCTAAACATTAGTTTGGGGAACATTTCTGTGTGATAAGACTGTCCTGTCATTTCATATTAAACATGCTTTACCCTCAACTACCCACCCCCCGAAATCCAAGCACATTACCATAAAACCAGTTTCCATTTGGAACAAAAAGTAGCAAAAATATTTACAGAACATTCCATACCAAACTAGGTTAGATACTGTACATAGGACTAAGAAGCAAAGAAACACTCAGTTCATAGGCAAAATACATGCTTCATTCCCTCATATTTCTTATGCTACAGGATGATGGATCACTTTATAGCATGTATTTTTTAATTCTTCCACAGTTAAAAGAATAAGATGGGGGAGGAACGAGAAAGCCTGATAAACTGCAAAAGAGCTCTCTATTTTCGGTGGGAACATATTGAATATTCTAGAGATAAACTGATATGCTACAATGTAGCACCCACTTCCCTTGAAGTAAAATGACACTTCATTACAAGTTAATTATGTGCAGATCTGCAGTGATTCAGTGAAATACTTCAAAATCTGGATGCCAGATACTGAAATCTTTTAAAGATCTCTCTGGTAGCAAAATAGAGGCAAGATTGCAACACAATGGCTTGTATTTTATAGACTTGAGACATTTCTTTATAATGTAATTGACTTGTAAACATTTTGTCATATTTCTTTAGGAACTAATTCAAAGCTGGTATTCTGTAGTTATGTTTCCCCTTAAGTTCTGTAGCAGCATACCCTCTGCCTCTTGGGGTTAGCTGGTAATGGCCAAAGTAGAGCAATATATCATCATTGAGCATTGAGAGTGATGTGTGTCACAAAGAACAAAGTAGGACAGCTTGTTGTATAGAGAAAAATCCCCCAAACTCTAATAACAATATTATACTCTTGGCAATCACAAACTCCCTAGGAAGCAGAATGTTCATTATGTTGACATTCTACTTTCTTGTCAAACACTGCATTCCCTGTCAAGCTGTAGCAACACATATCTGAACTGATTATTTCTAGACACTGTGGCTCTTCTGACATTGATAGCCAGCATGCAAGGTTTTGCCTTTATTAATTCTGTACTTGAATATATAGTAGTGATTATATTAAGTGGTAGTGAATCTGTTAATGTTTATTCTAATTCTGAATTAAATGGCTTCACTATAATTGTCAACTTCGAATTGTTTAGTTTAGTTTACTTTATTGTCATTGTACAACGAAATTAAATGCCATCTTCAGTGTACATTATAAAATAAAACACACACACACATCCTTCACATTCTATACAATTGAATTGAAAACCTGATATTACATTAGTATTGCCCTATACAGTAGAATTCAATATAGTTACTGCCCTGGGATAGAAGCTGTTTTTCAGCCTATTTGTCCTTGTTTTTATTATCCTATACCGTCTGCCAGATGGTAATAGTTCAAAAAAAGGATGCCCAGGATGGGATGGATCTTTAAGAATGCTTTGAACTTTCTTAAGGCAGCAGGAGCTATAAATCTGTTCCAAAGAGTGGAGAGGGCAACCAATGATCCTCGGACAATGACATTAACCCTCTGGAGTGCTGTCCTATCTGCCATTGTGCAATTGGCAAACCATACACAGATGCAGTAAGTTAAGATACTCTATAGCCGTGATGGCGAACCTATGGCACGCGTGCCACAGGTGGCACGCGGAGCCATATTAGTGTGCATGCCAGCTCAGCTCTGGGGCGCATGCACGTGCCAGCCAGCTGATTTTCGGGCCTCCTGGGCCCACCAGAAGTAGGAAACAGGCTGTTTCATGCCTCTGGAGGGCCTGGGCGGGGGAAGGCCCGTTTTTCTTTCTTACCTGGCTCCAGATCCTCTCTATTTATCTGGGAAGGGTGAAAACAGCCTTTCCCACCCTCTTGGAGGCCCTACGGAGGCTGAAAGGGCCCACTTCCCGACTCCCGGTGGGACAGGAAGTGACGTTTTTTCCTGTCCCCAGCCTCCAGAGACTCCTAGAGAGGCTCCTACAGACTCCTAGAGAGGCTCCTACAGACTCCTAGAGAGGTTCTGGAGGCTGGGGTCAGCAAAAAATGTCACTTCCTGTCCCACCGAGAGTTGGGAAATGGGCCCTTTCAGCCTCTGTAGGGCCTCCAAGGGAGTGGGAAAGGCTGTTTTCGCCCTTCCTAGATACACGGAGAGGATCTAGAACCAGGTAAGAAAGAAAAACGGGCCTACCAGGCCATCATGTGCCAGGAGCGGGGGGGGGGAGGGAGGAGGGGGTTGCGCATGCATGCGCGTGGGCACATGCGCGCGCAACCCTCCCCCTTCACCCCCTTTCCTGGCACGCGATGGCAAAAAGGTTAGCCATCACTGCTTTATAGTGTAGTGGTGGAAGGTCACTAGCAATTATCAGTTGTTGTTTCCTGAGAAGTCTCAAGTAGTATAATCTCTGCTGGGCCCTTTTGACCAGTGCTGCAATATGAGTGCCCCAGGGGTGGGTTCTACTTACCTTTACTACCAGCTCGCAGTGGGGCCGCGCACGCACACTTGCTTTGCTCGCTCACATCTTCTGCACATGCACAGAAGCGTTTTTATGACATCAGGGTCGGTGAGCGGGGCCTCCCGCTGGTTTTACTACTGGTTCTATAGAACTGGTGCAAACCAGGGGCAACCTGCCACTGGAGTGCCCCAGATCAGGTCCTCTTTTATTATAACACCCAGAAACTTAAACTGGCCTTTTGCTCCACTCAGTCTCCATACATAAGCAAGGGCTGGATGTCTGATCTACTCCTTCTATAGTTCACTATAAGCTCCTTTGTGATCTGTCCCCATCTACACACACACACACACACAAACACAGCCAGCCGAGAGTTAAGAAAGTACTTGGCACGCACACAGGTCGTTATCTCAAACTTGGCAACAATATAAGCACCGTCTGCCAAGAGCTTTACTGCAACAGATAACATAAAATTACATACGCATTGCAAATAGTCCAGCAAAACAATATCCCTTCGGCAGCTTCAGACGTTGTTCAAGGGACTAGCCAGAGTTAGTTTTTGTTCTTCACAGAGTTTTACCAACCACCACCCTCTCTTATATAGTCTCTGGAGTGTGGTCCAGTGACTCAGCTGTAATCCCTAGCATGCCTCCTTAACTGCTGCAACCGTTTATCACGCCTTCGTTGGCGTGCATCCAGGAACGACGGCTCTCCTTCCTCGCCCTCATCAGAGACACCTGGCTCCTGGCCAATCTCCCCTTCCTCGGCCGGCACCTGAGGCAGTGCCAGAGGGGAGGGGCCTGGAGAGGGAGGCCTGGCTGACTCCTCTCCCTCATGTTCAGAGCCTTCTTCCTCCGATGAGATAGGCTCAGAGGGCGGGGCCACAACACTTTGTCTTATTGGTGTTAAGGACCAAGTTATTGTCTCCACACCACGAAAGCATCCGGTCTACCTCATCTCGATAGGCAGACTCATCCCACCTGGAGATGAGTCCAATCACTGTTGTATCATCTGCAAATTTAGTAATAGTATTACTAGCGTGAGTGGGAATGCAGTCACGCACATAAAGAGTATAGAGTAAGGGACTCAACACGCAACCCTGTGGTATACCAGTGTTAAGAATAAGGGCTGAAGAGATATGATTACCTAATCTGACCCTCTGAGAGAAGCCAGACAGGAAATCCATAATCCAAAGGCATATTGAATAAGAAAGTCTTACGATCTATAAGTTTAGACACTAGTCTATGTGAAAGTATTGTGTTAAATGCAGAGCTAAAATCTACAAAAAGCATCCTACATAGCCCCCCCTCCCCCCCGTTCCAAATGAGTCAGAGCAGTGTGAAGAGCAGGGGTGATATTCACTTTCCTTTGCTACCAATTCGCAAAAGGGAGCGCACGTGCCACCTCCGCACATACGGAGAGCCTTCTGTGCATGAGCAGAGCATCAAAAATGGGTTGTGATGACATCTGGACAGGTGGGTAGAGCCTCCCACAGCTGCCGCAACCAGTTCTCCTGAACTGGATAGAACCGGCTGAATACCACCACTGGTAAAGACTCCAGCCAACTGATCAGCACAGTCTTTAAGCACTTGGCTAGAGATACCGTCAGGACCGGCAGCCTTTCTAGGGTCCACAGCCCTCTGAATGCTCCTCACCTCCTGTTCCTCCGCAATGAGGCAGGGGCTACAATGGGCTGGTGGCTGTATTTTAGCTGTCTCTGATGTCTCCACTTTAAAGCGAGCAAAGAAGTGATTCAGCTCCTCTGCTAATGAAGCATCCCCCTCTGGAGGGATGACATTAGTTGGTTGATGGTTGGTAATTTGTTGAATCCCTCGCCACACCTGCCTCATGTTATTACTATAAAAATTATCCTCAATCTTCCTCAGTCTTGGCCTTCTGAATATCTTTCTTCAAACTAGCTCTGGCAACAGTGTATCTTGCCCCATCACCGGACCTAAAAGCCTTAGTCCTGTCATGCAAGAGGTGCTGGCTTTCCTTGGTCATCCAGGGCTTCTGATTGGGATAGATTCTAATACGTTTATCACAATGATAGTATCTGTGCAGTGTTTGATATAGCATCGAACCTGGTAAAAGCCATTTTTCTATTCCTCAGTTGCCACACAGAGAGGGGAGGGGGAAGGAAGATGAAATGCATTGCTAGTCAAAACACAGAACTTTCTCGTGGGAACCAAGGTCTTCTCTACAGATGGTGGATAGAGATGGGGAGGAGTGCCTTCTAATTAACTTAATTGGCCAACGTGACTTGTGACTTTTGGGGAGGGAGTTATTTCCTATTTTAATTATACTGAGACCGCGGGAAAGATTTAGAGTTTGTTTTCCATTTGATTGTGCCGATATGATGTACTCAATAAAGAAGTTCTTAGAGGAAGACATTAGCCTCAGAGTTCTGATTTGCTTGGGTTCGTTAGTCAGGATCATGACAATATTGACGGCATCTAGTTAACATGATCCAATTGAGATTTTTTAATTTTATTTATTTATTTGTCAAACATACAAGATAGCAGGTATAGGTATAAACATAAACATAAACAAAGGAAGTAAGTCCAGGTAAATGGGGACAGTAGGACAGGGACGGTAGACACACTGGTGCGCTTATGCACGCCCCCTTTATGGACCTCTTAGGAATGGGATGAGGTCTACAGTAAACAGTTTGAGGTTGAAGCTGTGACGGTTTGAGGCTATAACAACTGAGTTGGGTAGAGCATTCCAGGCATTGACCACTCTGTTGCTGAAGTTGTATTTTCTGCAATCGAGTTTGGAGCGGTTTACCTTGAGTTTGTATCGATTGTTTGCCCCGTATTATTGTGATTGAAGCTGAAAAAGTCATTGACAGGTAAGACGTTGTAGCAGATAATTTTGTGTACTATGCTTAGATCAGACTGCAAGCAGCACAGTTCCAGATTGTCCAAGCCTAGAATTTCAAGTCTGGTGGCATAAGGGGTTCTGTTGTGAGTGGAGGAGTGGAGTACTCTTCTCGTGAAATACCTCTGGATTCGCTCAGTCATGTTAATGTCCAATATACAGTGTGGATTCCAGGCGGATGAGCTGTATTCAAGAATTGGCCTGGCAAAGGTTTTGCATTCCCTAGTTAGCAGTACAATGTTATCAGAGAAGAAGCTTCGCAAGATAATGTTAACAAGTTTTAATGCCTTTTTGGCACCCGAGGCAGACAGATCTAAATGCTATTCATTTGCTCTACATTAGCTCTTGATAGTTGCTAATGTGAAGGATGAAAAGGACACGTGAATCAGTCCCTGCCGCAACATGCCCATTGAATCCTAATTCTTCATGGTTAATGATAGAGAATAGTATTCGGTTAAATGAGTGGTGGTGGAGTGGTTTTCTTTTCTGATATATTAAGACTAAAAAAAGACATTCTTTGTTAATATTTTTGTTTCTTGAAAGGGATTGAATATTTTGCCTTCATTTCTCAGTGGTTTGTCATGAGTTTAGCAGTGAAGTTTTGGAGGCTGTAGAAGAGAGTTCGGGGATCGGTTCCTGTTTGTCCTGAATCTCATTTCTCTGACTTTTGCATCTTCTGGGTATTCGAATGGATTAGGCATGTGCAACCTGCCAGCACCTCTGTCTTGTGGCAACTTTGAAGCCTCAAAGATGGCTTCAGCCTGGTTTGCTTCAGGGTTGACACCATGCTGATCTCTCTAGGAATTCTTCACTGATGCTGTTTCTACTGTTCCTATCTTTTAACATACACATAAACTTTAAAAAGTTAGTTGAGTATCTAGCATCTGAGTGATGAGTGAAATCTCTGTAGAACTTGACAAGATAGTTTCAGTGGTGGAAAAGACTACCTTTTTAAAATTTCCCCCAAGATGCCATTTATAAGTGGAGCATGCCTCTAATTTAGACTATCAAGGTTATGGGTTATGAAGAATTTTGCATGACAGTTACAAATGAGAGGAGTGCTGCTGTCATTACTGGTCTGTAGTTCTGGTTCTTTTATTGCTCCAGGAAGCATTTAGTGCTTGCATGCTTGAAAGGATTTCAGAGCTGTCATTGTGATGAAATTTCTGATCTGCTGATTGATGACATTGTCTACCTGCTAGTTATGATAGCAGCAGTTCTCTCTGTAATTGGATCAGCATTGATCTAGCTCTGGACATATCTAATGCCATAAATATGGAACATTTCTGCATGTACTTCCATAAACACAGTACTTTATAAACATTTCATTCCTAGCCAAGGGAGGAAGCAACTTTGCTTGCCAGGCTTTTTATCACCTGCAATCTAACCTTGTGCTACAATTACTGTAAATTGCATTTGTCACTACAGATGACAGTTTTATTATAAATATTTTTAATATAATGATTAGAGTCAGCATAGCAATGAAGATGGATAGGGATCCAGGGGTGGGTTCTAATTTTTTTTACTACCGGTTCTGTGGGCGTGGCTTATTTTGTGGGCGTGGCTTGATGGTCATGTAACAATTATTTAAGATTTAGCAGAGGTACTTGTCTACCAGGCTTTTAACTGCTTGCAGAGCTGTACCGATCTACCCATTTATTTTTGCAGGCACTGGTCTACTCATTTGTTTTCTTTTAACACTGATCAGCTGTAGGGCGGCCCTTTGAAGTCCCCCAACAAGAGTTTAAACAGTTTTTTTCCCTCTAACCATCAGCTGGGACTCAGGAGGCAGCAATATATTGGGGGTGGGGCCAAATAAAAGGTAAGAATAATGTGGGGGAGGGGGTGGGGTGCAGGGGGAGGGGGCAGGGGGGGGCAGAACCGGTTCAGTGATATCATATCGTCACTGCTACCAGCTTGGGAGAACCAGACCGAACCGGAAGGAACCCATCACTGTAGGGATCCTAGGATAATATTTTTACTCCATTATGATGCATACTGAATAATTTTGATATTGGCTGTGTTACCATCTTTTTGTGTACTAAAGATTTATATAGGAAACACATTGGGTACCACACTGAGTTTAAGTCACTATTAAGTAAGATTTCTATATACTAGTTAGTAGGGAAAAAAAGTCAAAGAGTATGTGTGCTAAAATATTAAAGTCTCTTTCAAGACAAGGCTGTTTTCCAGTGACTTTGTAGACACAACCTGTGCAATTTTTTTGGGCAATACTACAGAGGTGGTTTTTGGCTGTTGCCTTCTTAGAGATTATTTCTTTGACTTTGCAAACAAGCTGACAGCTCCAATATTTCTTAGTGATTTCACATCCAAGTTCTAATCAGATCCAATCCTGCTTAGCATTCTGAAATCAGTTGAAGTTAGATGTTTTGCTATTACTGGCCATGATATTAGCAATTGCATATTCTTTTCCTCTAATATACCTATCTTTCAATTCATCCTCCTCCTCCCACCCCTCTGCTGCTTAGTTACAGGGTCCACTTATTTGCACAACATTATGAAGCCTACAGTGCATGCTCCTGAGATTAGGACTGAGATCAAGATCACCTAACTGGCTTCAATGCCCTGCTCCCAGTCCAACTCTTTAATCATTACACTATGATGCTCATTTTCTTTTTTCTTCTCATATACAATTTATAAGAAATAAATCTTTTTGTTAAATTGGAATCTGTAAAAGCATACTAGAGTTGAAACTGGAGAAGTGTGGGCTGGTAGCCAGATAGTTGTTATAATGATAGGAGCCTCTTTCTTTTCCTTCAGAAGGAAAAGGCATTTTATAGACTTCATACTTGCTTTCCTATGGGAATTTCAGGAAGGAGCATCCTTTTTAGGCATTTAATGTTCATTTTGTGTGCATGCAGTCTTCTGATTTTTTAAATTTATATAATTCTTGAAATCAAATTTATTCAGGAACTCAGTATTTTTTTTCCTGACTTCTCTTTGAAACTAGATATTCACACTGCTTATTGATGTTGTTCTTTCTATATAGGAGAAACTCCTTTTCCATAGAATTTCCTTCTATGGAAATTCAAACTTCTTTTCTCAGTCTTATGCAAAAGTTAACATCTATAATTACTGGTATTTTAAGACCTGTCTACTTTGGGGGGTTGTTGCTAAAATAAAATAAAGGGCAAAAACAATATATCACCTTGAACTCTTTGTAAGAAATATGAAATAAAATGAGTTGAGTTGAATTTCAGGAGTTTTCATTCTGCTGTAAATTCTGCCTGCATGTATTTGCCCTTTAATGCAGGGTATTAAAAGAGCCAGTTTGATGTAATAGTTAAGGTGTTGGGCTATATGCTGGAAAACCATGATTTCTAGTCCTGCCTTAGGCACAAAGCCAGTTGTATGATCTTGGGCCAGTAACTCTCTCTCAGCCCTAGGCAATGGCAAATCACTGTAGAAAAATCTTGCCAAGAAAACTGCAGGTATTTACCCAGACAGTCACCAGGAATTTACACTGACTTCACGACACATACACAAAATAATAGATATTAAATAAGAGTCACTGAATTATGTTTCAAATGTACTTGAGCCTAGGTTAGAATGATTCTATTTTGATTTCATTCCAACTATTTCTGGTTGGAATCACTGTTATTATATTTTACTGTCTGTTCTTGGTGTAGCTTATAAGAAATATTTGAAATTGCTATGGCAAGTCAAAGAGAAGATTTTGCTAAATAATCTGGGTTGATATTTGTGCTGAAATTGGGCTCTTTATGTTACTTTGCATGTTTATAGTTTATGTTGCTTTGTATGCTTATGGTAACCAAAGCATTTCTCTTTTACCAATGCATATCTCACTTATTTTTGCTCTATTCTTTCCCCCTCTCTTTTTTTCTAGCAAATAACTGATGAGGGTAAAAGATCCATCAAAGGTTACCCATGATAAAAATAAGAGACAAAAAAAAGCAAATCAGCATCAGGATGAAGATTCCTCAGATGATATTACAGGTGAAAAAGCTTTTATTTGGGGAAAGCTAGAAAGAGAAAGAAGTGACAGAATAAAAATGAGTCCACTAAGAAATTTAAAACAACAACAACCAGAAGTAGAATTACACTTTGAGAGAAAGGCAGCAGAAAATTTATTAGCCAATCGAAGAGTTACACTTAAACTATATTATTATTGATGATGCTTTATGAGGGACAGGTATTGAATTCTGAGAGGAATCTTAAATCTTATGTTCTTACATCTTAAACCATAATAATATAGTTTCTTATGTTGCAATTATAAAAATATATTCTTAATAAATATTTCCTCCAGTAATCAATCATGTCTTAATCATTTGAATCTTTTTTTTAATCTTCAATGTAGGATTAACATGCCAACATGTGGGCCAGGCAGTTGATGTCCATCATGTGAAGCGAGCAGTGGCTCAAAATGTTTGGTCAATATGCTCAGAGTGCTTAAAGGAAAGGAGAATATATAATGGTGAACCAGTAATGCCTTCTGATATATGGCTCTGTCTCCGATGTGGCATTCAGGTAATTAAAATTATAAAGTAATAGCTTATACATCATTCCTATGGAACAGATACAGCATTTGGGAATTGTAAGCTTTGCAAAAGCATGTTAAGGAGAGACAGAACAGAGGTTTTAAAACACTCATGCCAGGGGTGGTATTTTATTTTTGTTTATCTATTTGTCAAGTACATATTAGATAATATATATAAGTATAAGCATGAATTCAATACATAAAATGAATACAATTAAAGGGAACATTAGGACAGTGATGGTAGGCACGCTGGTGCTCTTATGCATGCCCCTTACAGACCTCTTAGGAATGGGGTGAGGTCAACAGTAGCCAGTCTTATGTTAAAATTTTGGGGGTTTGGGGATGAAACCACAGAGCCAAGTAGTGCATTCCAGGCATTGACCACTCTGTTGCTGAAGTCATATTTTCTGCAGTCGAGTTTGTATCTATTGTTTGCTAGTGTATTGTTGTGGTTGAAGCTGAAGTAGTCATTGACAGGTAGGACATTGTAGCAGATGATTTTATGAGCTATGCTTAGGTCATACCGAAGGTGGCATAGTTCTAAATTTTCTAAGCTCAGAATTTCAAGTCTGGTGGCATAAGGTATTTTACCTTTGCTACCGGTTTGCAAATGTGAGCGTGCGCGCGAGCATAAGAAGCACATGCCTCCTCCATGCATTCTTCAGAGCCTTCTGTGCATGTGCAGAGGGTCAAAAACGGGACATGATGATGTCCGGGCAGGTGGCGGAGCCTCCCGCTGCCTGCGCTACCGGATCATGCGATCCGGATAGAACTGGCTGAATTTCACCACTGACTCATGCCTAGTGTGAAAAAATATATAGAAAGTGTTCATTCTTTCACATTATTAGAACCCAGGGTCAACTATGGAATGGGTGCCTAATGCCTAATTACAAGGAGTTTCTGAACTACTAAAAACACACACATTTTTTTTAAATACCCAAAGCATTGTTAAACAATGGAATTCACTTCCACCATATATGGCACGTGCTCCCTGTTGAAGTGAGAGAACAGAGGTCTTTGTGGGAATTTTAACAGGCTTTAAAGGCACATTTTTGATCAGGATTTTATTGTTGATAATTTCATGAAGTATTTATTATTTTAATTTTTAGTATCAATTCTGTTTTTTTGTTGACTTTATTTTATGATAGTTGTCTGTAAAATAAATATCTTAGTGTGATTCACTCATGTGGGTCTTAAAGGGGACTAGAAAGAAAATTCTGATAGTCATGTATTTCCTCCAGAAATAAAGGCAAAATACTTAAATATCAGTAGTAAGGGAGGGATATTATTCTTCAGTTCATGCTTCTGAGCTTCACAAAATTATCTGGTTGTCGTTAGCATGATACAGAATGCTGGATTAGATAGGCTTTTGGCCTGCAGTCCTTATCCTATATGAATTGCTCTGTGAGAGATGTGCGGTCTCTTAAATTTGATAAATACCGTAAATAAATTATTATTTATTTATTATTTTATTAAATTTGTATACCGCCCTTCTCCTGCTGGACTCAGGGCGGTGCACAGCCAAAATAAAAAACATCCCAATACAAAATTTAAAATTTGTTAAAAGAATTACACACTTTGGCCCAAAATTTAAAACATCCCAACTAAAACTCATAGACAATTAAAATCTAACATCTCAAAAAGGGGATGGGTGGGTTATGCCAGCCCTGCTTGGTGGAAAAGAAAAGTTTTTAGGGCACGGCGAAAAGCCTGGAGATCTGGTATCATGCGTATCTCCGGGGGCAAGTCGTTCCAGAGGGCAGGTGCTGCCACAGAGGAGGCCCTCCCCCTGGGGGTCGCCAGCCGACACTGCCTGGCTGACGGCACCTGAGGAGTCCCTCTCTGTGGGAGCGTACTGGACGGTGGGAGGCTATCGGTGGCAGAAGGCGGTCCCGCAAATACCCAGGCCCTATGCCATGGAGCGCTTTAAAGGTGGTAACCAACACCTTGAAGTGCACCCAGAAGACCACCAGAAGCCAATGCAGCTCACGCAGGAGAGGCGTCACATGGGAGTGCCCCCTTGCTCCCATAATCCCCCGTGCGGCCACATTCTGCACCAGTTGGAGCCTCCAGGTGCTCCTCAAGGGGAGCCCCATGTAGAGAGCATTGCAGTAGTCCAGGCGGGAAGTGACAAGTGCCTGAGTGACTGTGCGTAAGGAGTCCCGATCCAGAAAGGGACGCAACTGGTGAATCAGGCAAACCTGATGAAAAGCCCCCCTGGCCACGGCCATCACATGCTCTTCTAAAGACAGCCGTGCATCCAGGAGGACGCCCAAGTTGTGAGCCCTCTCCGTGGGGGCCAATAACTCTCCCCCAATAGCCAGCGATGGCACCAGCTGGCTATATCGGGACACCGGAAGCCACAGCCACTCGGTCTTGGAAGGGTTGAGTCAAAGCCTGTTACTCCCCATCCAGATCCGCACGGCCTCCAGGCACCGGGACATTACTTCAAGGGCATCATTGGGATGGCCTGGAGTGGAGATGTACAACTGAGTATCATCAGCGTACTAATGGAACTACACCCCAAAGCCACGGATGATCTCACCCAGAGGCTTCACATAAATGTTGAAATGAAGGGGTGAGAGGACCGACCCCTACGGCACCCCACAAACAACGTGCCTCGGGGTCGACCTCTGCCCCCCTGCCAACACCGTCTGTGTTGGGGTTGGGAGTGGGGGGCACCGTTCTGCAGAGAGATAGGAGAACCACCGCAGAACGGTGCCCCCCACTCCCAACCCCTTCAACTGGCGCAGCATGATACTATGGTCGATGGTATCAAAAGCCGCTGAGAGATCTAACAGGACCAGGATAGAGGAACAACCCCTATCCCGAGCCCTCCAGAGATCATCCACCAGCGCGACCAATGCCGTTTCCATACTGTGCCCAGGCCTGAAGCCGGACTGGAGCGGGTCCAGATAGACATCTTCATCCAGGTACCCAGGAAGCTGTCGCGCCACCACACTCTCAACAACCTTCGCCACGAAGGGAAGGTTGGAGACCGGACGGTAGTTAGCCAAAACAGCCGGATCCAGGGCGGGCTTCTTGAGGAGGGGCCTCACCACTGCCTCTTTCAAGGCAGGTGGCAAGATACCCTCACTCAAGGAAGCGTTGATAATCCCCTGGAGCCAGCCTCGCATAACCTCCCGGGAGACCAGCACCAACCAGGAGGGACACGGGTCCAATAAACATGTGGTCGTGTTCAGCCGCCCCAGTATCCTGTCCATGTCCTCGGGAGCAACAGGGTTGAACTCCTCCCAAATGACATTCTCAAGACCGGCCTCCATCATCCCGTCTGTACCTACCCAGTCAGAGACCAAGCCTTCCCAAATCTTGAGTGATTTTATCGTGCAGATACTGAACAAAATCCTCAGCGCGACCCTGCAAGGGATCCTCCCGCACTCCCAGATGGAAGATGTTTGTTATCTGGGTCATAGAGCATTTCATTAGTTTTGTAGAGTTCTGCTGAAGTATCAAAAGGCAGGAATTGGGATTAAACCTGTGGAATTTTATCTATTATGGGAGCTGAATGTAACACTTTAGTTTTTACTTTGGAATATGCAGCAGCTTCTTCTTTCATAGACCTTTAGGATCTCACTGTTTTGAGAAAATGCTATTATAGTTAAAACTTTGCATCATAACCAGGAGGAAATGTAGCTGCTATTATATTTCTTGGGTGGGTCAGAAGAGTCATTTTATCCTGAACAATTACTTCTTTATGATGCTGGTCATTTGGTATGGGAATGGAGGAGTATGAAGAAGACAATATAATGGTTTCCACAATTTCCATATTCCGACAAGCTATGTTTGTTGAAGTATGTTGATGTCCTTTTTTTAAAAAGAAAAAGAAAAACTGATGAGTCCGTAGCTTGATGTAGAGTAAAACATACTTGCTGCTTTCATTGTAGAACATAACTATATCTTAAGATTTTATCAATGGTCTTCAGGGCTGTGGTCAAAATTCAGAAGGCCAGCATTCTCTAAAGCATTTCCAGACTGCACGGGCGGATTCTCATTGTATTGTAATCAATCTTAGCACATGGATCATATGGTAAGTTAATTCGCATTTTGAGAGAGAAAGTTTTGTACGTGTAAAGATAAGCAGTTGTACATTTAGGTGTATATAGGTGAATGTATGCATAAAATGAAATAACTTTATTTTAGTTGTTAAGTAGCCTTAAGTGTGTGTGTGTGTGTGTGTGTGTGTGTGTGTATTTGACATAGTTTGTGCAAGTTACCCTGTTTCCCCCAAAATAAAACATCTCCTGATAATAAGCCCAAACGGGCTTTTGAGTGCATGGCAATAAGGCCAAGTGCTTATTTCAGGGTTCAAAAAAAATATAAGACAGAGTCTTATTTTCGGGGAAACACGGTATTATTACAAGAATTTTAGTTATGAATGATTAAAGATACAAAGCAGCATCATTTGGGTAATTCTATATGAGACTGTACTAGAATTTATATTACTTTATTTAGTCATTCTTCAAGTTGGTTTTGACCAAATGTTTGTTTCTTATTCATTTTTTTTTCAGTAAGTCAAACTAATTTATGTACTACTAAACCGCTCATATCTGTAACCTTTAACTCGGTGAAACAGTGCATCATAGGACAATAGTTTTTTTGAATGAAGATACATCAAATGGCTAGCTTATAGAATGCATCCAAAATCTGGGACCCTTGACTTCTATGGGATTGAACTTTGGCAAATTTGTGGTCACTTCAGTGCTAAAGTGCAACTGCACCACTGCCTAGAGGTTTAGTAAATCAATCCTGCCATAGACTTCTGGAGACTAGGTAGCATTGGCTGCCAGAGATAGTCAGCCATGGTCAGACTGGCAGGAAATTGGAAGCTGTTCCTGTTCCCACTGCTTTTTTGACCTTGGCCACATTGTTTCTCTGTTTAGATAAAGAAATACCTTTCAAAACGAGGACATAACAGGTTATGAGTTGTCTAATATGGGTTGTTAAAATATATTATATATTTTATATATATATAAATATTTAGTTATTTCAATAGTAGTACTTTTTGAAATCTGTTATATTGCCTTTAATAGTAACAGCCAATCCATTTTTGATTATTATATTATTACATACTTTTTTGATGTACTCCCCCCTACCCCATCCGTGTTCTCCTGATCTCCAGATTTGTACTATGAGATCTTTGCAGGATGCCAAAGCCAGTTACATATTGTAGCTATAGACAGTGAAGTGGGAAAGAAATGAATACCTTCCATTGTCTCTCTGGTCACTTACAGTTTCTTCTGAACTAGTCAACTGAACTAGTCACTGATATAGTCTTATCAGTGAATGGCATAAGCAATGTGTTTAAGATGAAACTGCTACCTTTTTTAGTCTTTAACGAACGTGAACAAAATGGGAACTACAGTATTTGTTTAGTTCTAAGTTTCAGACTTCTCTAGGGCAAAATCTGAATTATATTACTGGAGTTGTGACCTATTCAGTGCTCATCATGAGCATTCTAGATTTGAGAATGTCTGCATATGGCTAGTGTCATAAGAATGTCCTTGAGAGATATTGTTACTGCATTTAAATGCTTTATTTCAGGTGTTATGAATGTAATGAGGAACTCTCAACACATTGTAACAAAAAGGCTTTGACACAGATCGTTGACTTCCTCCAAAGGCATGTTACTAGAAATGAATCAAGTAAGTTACCTTGAGATGTTTTATGTTAGTATGATGTTATGTATCTTGTTAGATACATCAGAAGGATGAAGTAGAACAACAACAAAAAACTTCTGCATAATGTTACAGCACAATAAGCAAAGTTTAAATACATGACTGAGTTATCCTTTGGCTACTAAGCAAAGATCTTCTTTCAAAAATAGTTTGACCACTCATCCCTTGCTAATGATGCAGTGGTTAATTTCTAAAACAAAGTTTCTAGTCTTCAATGTTTGCCAGATATATGAGTTTTGATGGACAGTTTATAATGTTTTATAATGATAGAATTTAGCAGTAGAGAACAATATTATAAGGATACATGTTGGATTGGACCAGATTTAATTCTACTTTTAGTAGGAACTTGAATTTATGGGATTTAAAGAAGACATGATCAGATCCCATATTAATATTCTCTGTCTGATTCAACCCTTAGTTCATGTTTTCTCCTATTTATGCTGTAAACAAGAACATGTATTCCCACTCTGTTTTATTTGTTTGTTGAACTTGATATTCTGTCTGATTAGCAAAAATTCTCACTGGTTTAAAATATACTAAAATAATTTTAGAAAGAGAGATTAAATACAGTTAAAATAGGATTAAAATAAATAAAACAAGTGGAATTCATACTTAAAATTAATACTTGAAATCAGCAATTAAATGTTCTAAAATATGGTTTAAAGGACTTGCCTAATAAAATGTTTATTCAAAAGAGCTAGAGAGGCAACAGAAAAGGTTTGATCCTGAGTTGCTGCCAAAGAAACTTGGGACAACTGTAGACATACTCCTTGGATGTATTCATAAGCATGGCTGTTCATATAGAAGAAGGCATTCTTTCAAATAGTCTGAAATTACAACAAATAACACTTAATATTTGTTTGCACTGAAATTAATTTGCAGTTTTTATCCAAGATGAGATTAGTATTTATGTATTGAATTTGGATAGGATTTATACTTTCCCTCCTTCTTACTTTTGAGGTGGAAAACTTGAGAATTAACTGGACAGGGTATTTGGCATTCTAAAGCATTAGAATAAGGCAAAGGGTGGGACTGTGGCCAGGACATCTGTTCACTAAGCCAGAGTGACAACTTCTTAAAGTTCAATTTCAACTCCCTTCCTCAATCAACTGGAGGACTGTACTAGAAGAGTGGCAACATCACAACAAATGAATAAACAAGCAAACAAACGAATGAACCAATGAATGAATGAATATGGTGGTAGTCCAAATCAGAGGAGTATTTTTGCTAAACTACTTTTTGTAAAAGAGAGGAGGAAGGAGTTCAGAAAGGGATATCTTGATGGAAGATGAAAGAGGCAGAGGGGAAAAAAGTTGATTTTTCCACATTTATATTATACTTGGAATATCTGCTAGCACTGCAGTAGCCCATTGCTTAGAAATCCCAGGTTATGATTTCCTGAACATGAAATTATTCCATGGCAGAAAATGAATTAAAATGTGTTTTGTAGAATGCAACTGTTGTGCTAAAGAAAAAGTGATAATGTATTTTGCAGAGGTTTAGATATATCAATACTGATTCTGCCATGTAGTGTTATGCAGGAATGAGAAGTATAATTAGTTCCAAACCATCTGGAAAATAATATTTATCTTAATATTTTATTTTTGTATGTAAGGTTTCATGTACTCTATACTTGAGGAATGAAGGATTGTAGTTCTGATAAAATGCTCTAGGGTTGGATAAGTGACAGTATGAATATAATAGAAAATCCATTTGGCAATTGATTGGAATTTTTTTCATAAAATATTTAATTCAGTAAAAAAAATACCTAAGGCCAGATGAATGGATGCTGGTTTCATATTTGGGTTGACTAGATGGAACCTGATTTATGGGGGGTCACGATGGGTTGGACACGACTTCACGACTAACAACAATAACAACAAAAATGTTTAAACCCAGATACTAATAAGAAATCCTGGTAGACTAGAAAACCTAATGCACAATCTTATGCTTGTCTCATCAGAAAGAAATTCCAACCACTTTAGTAGATCTTACTTTTTAATAAATATTCATAAAATTGTAGCTTTTCCATGGAATGTTCTACATGTCTGTTTGAAGTAAGTCACATTGAATCTAATAGAATTGACTTTAATAGGCGTCATGTTTGTTGATCAGTTATATGCATATTACACAATAACACAGAAATAAATTAATGCATGACTCATCTCTTTCTAATAGGAATACCTCTTTTCTTCGTCTAAAGCCTCTTTAAATACATAATGTAAAAAGACAGGATATAAATATATTTCATAACATACATAACTTACTCTTTTTTCTATTTTATGTATTATGCTTTTAAAAAATTTGATAGTTTTAAAAGTACCCAGCTGATCTTTTTAAAAATAATATTAAAATACAATTGACTGTCTCTCTATTTGCCTTTTTTTTTTGTTTTTGTTAAATATGCATTTAAATTGAACCTTTCTTTTTTCTGTTGAAATTATTGGTCATGTTGATTTTTTTAAAGAGAAGTTTCTTTATTGTATATACTAAAAAATTTAAATATATCATTATTCGAGCATAATCCAAAGAGAGAACAAATAGAGCACTGAGCATGACCAGCAATTCACACACTGCTTTTATGGCAATTTTTAATTGCATATGATTTGTTATTTTATTTTATATCCAGTGGAACATGCAATCTGCCAGTAGCTGTTTTCCTTTAGATGAAAAAGATATTTTAGTGCACCATGTACAGGCGGTTCCTTAAAATAAGTGAAGAAACAAACAATACTTGTTTTATATCAACATGCATTTGCTAGAAAAGGGTTATGATTATGATTTTTTTTCAAGTACCATAGGCCTGTCAATAATGAGACACACTAAATAAACAGAGCCTAGCTTGTTTGTTCAGCTTCAGACTAATCAATTTGAAGAAAAGACAGCCAGATTATGGAAAAAGCAGCACAGAATTTCTAAGAAATGTATTTTGAGAAATAAACCAGAAGCAAAATATTTGTGGTTACCAAGAGCAAGCATGGCACCCTGATCTTTGCTTCCCGCCACCCCACTCCGACTCAACTTGCTTGCAAAAATGGGCAAATGACATTATTGCTCCATGACTGACCAGAAAATTAAATTAAGTAATTGAGATAAACCCAAGTGTGGAGTTCTCCCCTCAAAAATGCTGGCAATATGTGGACTTCCCATCGGATCTTATGATTTACCCTGCCCAGAAAGTCTACATTGTCTCTCTTTTTTCTCTTCTCCCTTTTTTTTCCTTCCCTTTTTTCTCAAAATCATCTGTTTGGTTAACGTCAGGTTTGCCACAGTGTGGAAGAATAAAGCAAGTGTTTTGTAAAGAATAACCAGCCAGCAGAGGCTAGGGTTTTGTTTTGTTTTGTTTTTGTTTTTGCAAAAAAGGAATTGGCCCATTATACAGCTTTTGCCAAGAAAGCAGGTGCAATATTGTCATGACGGCACACTTGTGAGTTTCACATGAACCTAGTGCACATGTAGTACACAGGAACCATGCTGTGCTGTTACAGTTTTGACTGTCTGTTGCCTGGGAAAGAAGATTAGAAATGCAGGTTTGTTTGATCCCTGGAAACAAACAGTCCTCTCCCCACTTAGTTATGCACCCAGTGCATCTTTCAATTAATGAGAATAGGGGAAAAAAAGTTAATTACCATTCAAAAATAATTTCTAGTTGTTCTGAGATTTACAGAATCCTTTTATTCTAATTTTCAGTTCCAATGGATTGCTACAAAGGCTGTATTTTATTTTATTTTATTATTTTATTTCTAATTCAATAATTGCCTCTTTGCCAGGCTCTATGTTTGCTTTCTTAAAAAAAAAAAACCACCAAGGAAAAAAGATGTTGCACTATATCTCTGATACCCATAATTACTAAAGTCTTTGTATGAATACCAATTAATCTGTGAATTAAAAGAAATGCTGGTTTGTTTTAACAATATTTTGAAACGCTGGAATATTTTGCAATGTATTTTATCAGGCCCTGAAGAATTATATAATTGCTTTGCCTAATTTTTATATATTTTAAATTAAAATATTTTACAAAATAAAAAAAGCAGAATAAAAAGTAAATCATTACATCCCAGCAGTTATTGTCATTTGTTAGGAATTATGAAAAAAAAATTGGCAGGGATGTGTTGTTTTGTGGTAATTAAATGCTCAAAGGAAGACAATGTCAGCTCATCTGTTAATTTTTTCTAATGATGAAATTAAAATTAAAAATTAATAGTTCCAGTAAAGGTTCTTAAACTTGAAGTACCAGAATAGGCCCTCAGAAGATTTTACAGACAGTAGTTTTAAAATGGTTTAAAATATACCGGGTTAAAACATACTGTTAACTTTTAGGATTAATTGCTCCATAATATTTTATCCAAATTTCTGCCAGCCAAATTGTTGCACACTTTCTTTCACACTTTCTGCTCACCCCACAGATCTACCCCACAGTGTTGAGGAATTATCTGAAGCAGTTTTCTGGATACATTAGAGGCTATAGGAAGAGAAGCTCAGGAAGACTCCGCATTGTATAAGCTAGTTTTATAACCCATAATAAACCTGTGTGCCTTGTGAAGTTGCATGTAGTGCCCAGGAAATTGAAGGGTAAACCCGATTTATTATTTTTCTTTATAAGAGGCAATATGTGAGGAACTCTGTAAGGATTCTGTTCTTTAAGTGTCTCTAAAAACAGAGCACCAGGTTAACATTTGTGTGGTTTTGTTAAACTAGCCCAGGTGTCAGCAACCTGCAGCTCCGGAGCCGCATGCGGCTCTTTGGGCCCTGTGCTGTGGCTCCCTGTCAGGTGATTCCATCACTTGCTGGCCCCGCCCCTTGCTCTCCCGTCCTCACCTGGCCTGGGAAGGTAAGGGCAATGGCAGGTGATGGAGAAGTAGCTGGGGCAGATACAGAGAGAGGGGAAAAGAAAGAGACATAGAGAGATACAGAGAGAGAGGTGGGGAGGGAGGAAGGAGGGAGGGAGAGAGAGATGTCAAAAGGATTTTGTGGTTCCTGGTGTTTTATAACAATTGGTTCTCTGCCCTAATGACTGGCTGGGTAGGCATGGCTGGGGGGAGGGGTCATGTGACTGGTGGAAGTGAGTGATGTCAAGTTGGCCACTCCCACCCAGGTTTTGTGGCTCCCGGTGTTTTCTTTTCTATGGGAAACGGGTCCAAATGGCTCTTTGAGTGTTTAAGGTTGCAGACCCCTGAACTAGCCTAACTATGACCACTGAAATCTTTCCCAGATCTCCAAGCCATTGAGAGCCATTTCAAGGGTGCCCATTTTGAGTTTCCCAAGCAGCCATTGGTTCATTTATTTAAATGTAGGGGAAATTGTATTGGTAGACCTCGACTTCGCTTAGTGACCATTTGAAGTTACAATGGCATTGAAAAAAATGACTTATGACCATTTTTCACACTTATGACCGTTTCAGTATCCCCATGCTCATGTGATTTACATTCGGATTCTTGGCAGCTGGTTCACATTTATGATGGTTGTGGTGTCCTAGGATCATGTGATCCCCTTCTGCAACCTTCTGACAAGTAGAGTCAATAGGGAAGCCAGATTCACTTAACAAGCGTGTTACTAATTTAACAACTGCCATGATTCACTTCACAAATGCAGCAAGAAAAGTTGTAAAATGGGGCAAACTTACTTAACAAATTTCTTACTTAACAGCAGAAATTTTAGGCTCAATTGTGGTCATAAATTGAGGACTACCTTATATAAGGATATTTACAGTGATTTTCATTTTTGTCCTAGAAAAGGTTATGATCTTGCTTGGATGGGAATTATTTCATTCAGTGCCACCACTGGATTCAATCTTACAGCTCTTTTTTTTTCCTTCCTCTTCCTTTTTATTATTTTATGATGATTTGAAGTTAATATTGATTCATTAAAATGGTTCATTATTATCATTGGTTTTGCACATAGATTATTACTTTTAAAGATCTTAGCAATGCACTCTAATGCTGCAAGATGTGAATTTTATAACAGACAAGATTGATATAGTTTTGCAACTGAAATATTCAGTGGATAAAAATACTGACTTTTTAATGTTTAAAGATGGAAAATATACAATGATTAAATAAACATAGTGAACAATTGCTTTTTTTTTTTTACTTTTGGTGCCATCTGTGTGTCCATTTAAATATCTGTTTCAATAAGATGTAAAAAATAAGAGTATAGTCAGAGACATTGCTGTTAGTTAAAATGGATTAGTGCAGGCTTTAAGGATAAATGTTTGGTAAAATGCATGCTAAACTCACAATAACACAAGAATAGAAAAAAGATAGGTGAGAAGTTAAATGAATGTTGTAGATCTGCAATTACATTTTAGACTGAGGAAACTCCAGTTAATGCTTTGAGACTTGTTTTGAAGTAGCATACCATTATCCTTTCTTCAGTGCAAGCGACTGGAGCATGTGATTTTATGAACATTTATTTGAAAGTATTTTTGGCTTTTGCATTATTTCAAATCATACATAATTTTGGCTTTAGATCAACATACTGTGATTCTAACTGTTGCGGTTTGTAAACAGTGGTTTATGGCTCAGTAGATATGAAACCAACCAACTGAGGTTTATTCAACAACCCGTGACTATACAAACCACATATTTAGTACAAGTCATAGACTTCAGTAGGACTTACTACCAAATGCTTAGTTGATTTTCATGTACCTGAACTAATTTCATTAAGAAATAGGGCATACTATTTTCAATGCACCTTCTCCCTGGAAAGTATGTTTGGGATTAGGCTTGAGTTAACAGATTGAAAGTTTTGTTTTATTCATTAAATTTCTATGCTGCCCATCTCACTGATATAGCGACTGGGATTCAGATATCGAAAGATGGGATTTTATTAAGGTTGGCGTTAAAATAATGTACTTTTAAGATTGCGTAATTATGGTTTCTTACATTTATAATTATATGAGCGTTCAGGTCTTGTAATATTGTTTGTTTGCTCTTTGTAGTTTTGTGGGGGGGGGCAGTTTCAGGGGGTTGGTGTGTTTTATTTTTCTCCTGGATGATTCAGGATTGGAGATTCAGTAGACAGAGTCTCGCTACTTGTGTGAAGCTGTCATTTAACCATGAAATGAAATGCTTTTATTAAGTTTGCCCTGCGGATATGGTCCGCTGTGGCAGGGTTGCCCATATTTGGTGGCTGTGCAAGGAGAGCCAGGTGGTGCTGCAAAGCATCGCACAGTGAAGCGTGGACAGATCCAGATCTGACATTTGTCATCCTGCAGTGCTGAAGGGGAGTTAAAATCTGTTTTTCCATATGCTTCTGTTTTAATTTTTGCCTGCAGTTTGGTCCAGATGGCATATTGAGCATTGTTTACTTTAAGATGTTTTCCCAGATGTTGTTGAATGCCGATGGATAAATGCAACAACTGTGGTGTACCAATATACAAATTAAGCATACAATTTAGGCTTCCGTCAAAAATCAAAATATATTATATGTACTTGAAATGAAAATATCCGTTTCTTGTGTTTTTTTTAAAGATGTGAGTCATGTCGACCTAATAGATCGCTGTGAGGCTTGGTGCAGCAAAACAAAAGTTTAAATTAGCCACAAAAGTCTTAAACTGATACTACCTTTCATGTTATCCATATCATAAGGGATTGTTAAAAGACTATGAAATGAATGAGAAAAGGAAAGAAATCCAAAGTAAGGGTGCTTGCTTGAGTTTACATAAAGATGAAACAGAATTATAATTAATCACTAATTTTCAAAGCATCAGTTCTATCTTTCTTGCTTTGAGAATTCTAAAATATTAAATCCAAAATTATGCAATTGGATTTAAAGTTTTATGATAGGAATTACTTTTCAAATCTTCCTTTTTGCATGATTCCAAATATAGCAATAGCACTTACCATTTCACATTGCTTTACAGCCCTCTCTAAATGGTTTACAGAGTCAGCATATTGCCCCCAACAATCTGGGTCATTTTACCGACCTTGGAAGAATGGAAGGCTTGAGCCTGGTGAGATTCGAACTGCCAAACTGCTGGCAGCCGCCAGTCAGCAGAATTAGCCTGCAGTACTGCATTCTAACCACTGCGCTACCATGGCCCTTGCTCTTTTTTGTCCATCATCACCCTGAATCAAATTTTCAGGAGGCACCTGGGAACTTTCAGGGGCATTATTTTAGCTTTTCTCCTTGTTCTGAGGCATGTTGCAGACCTACATTATGAACAGAGAAATACATATTTTAGGTTGTTGATATTGTTGCTAACTGTTTCTTTAGGGAGTGGTCTACAAGGAATGCACTGCTATTGTATAAAGATAATTTTGAAATAGGGGGAGAATGTAGCCACTGCCTTTGATAGCATTTACCTATGAGTCACAGGGACGGTGGCCTAGAGGTGAAGATGTACGCCTTGCACTTGGAAGGTTGAGAGTTCAATCCTAGGTAACGACAGATGTTTCTCTATCAGGGTGCAAAGAGAAAAATATCTGCTGCTTATTCCATGTAGGTGTCAGGAAGGCATCCATTAAGCCTGTTACTACTTACCATCAGCATGAATTGTTGGAAAGTACTTGAAATATCATATATGACAGTAGTTTTCATATTTAGTTCAGGACCCATGAGACAATATGAAAGTTGCAAGTTGAAATCTAGGCTGAATAGCATATTTCAGGATTTCTCATTACCTCTGTATTAAGAACTTTCTAATTTCACTTCTGGTGGCAAGTATTTAGATCAGGGATGTCAAACTCGATTTCATTGAGGGCTGCATCAGGGTTGTATTTGACCTGGGGAGGGAGAAGTGGGTGTGGCCAGGGTAGGCGTGACTGTTCAACGTCACTCGTGTTGGGGATGCCTGTGGTGGCCCGAGCACTCTGTCAGAGAAAATGGGCTCCCGAGCTCCATTTTTGGCTGTTATGGCTGCCTGTAACCCTCTGCCAGCGAAAACAGAGCTCGGGAGGGCTGTGTGTGGCCCTCCCAAGCTACGATTTCTCTGGCAGAGGCACCGTGGGCCAGTCCTTTGCTGTTTCAAGGGCGGCCCTAAAGGCCAGATCTAAGCACCCCGCAGGCTGGATCTGGCCCCCGGCCTAGAGTTTGACACCCCTGATCTAGATTAAGGAGTCACAGAATTATGTCACAGGGACAAATGATATCTAGCCAATTGCTTAAAGTAATTAATTGTTGCTCACTTACTAGACAAAAATGTGAAGCTGCAGTGTTATTTATTTACTTATCTTGGAGAAAGTTTGAGTAAGTTTACTTATCTTGGAGTAAGTTTGATTTCAACTAGGTTGCTTAAGCTTCTGCTTCATAATTCTCATTTCCAGTTAATGTTGACATGCTGTTTTATGTGCCTTAAAAACTGGAATCTTATACAAAGAATATGATGTAATAGACTCAATTAAAAAGTACAGACTATTCTGTACCTCATCGTGTGGCAGATTTTTCATTTTTTCAAGAACTGCAGGCTCAAAACTTGAAATCTAGAATACCATGGGAAATTGGAAAATGTGTGATTCAAATTAACTTTGCACACTCCAGCACTTTCTATATCCTAGACTATTCATGGTGCTAGTATTAATGCAAAAGAGCTCTGGTAGCGCAGCAAACTAAAGCACTGTTATTAACATCAGCTGCCTGCAATTACTGCAAGTTCAAATCTCACCAGGCTCAAGGTTGACTCAGCCTTCCATCCTTTCTAAGGTAGGTAAAATGAGGATCCAGATTGTGGAGGCAATAAGCTGACTTTGTATAAAATATACAAAAGTATGAAGGCTATTGCTTAACGCATTGTAAGCCACCCTGAGTCTCCGGAGAAGGGCGGCATATAAATCAAATAATAAAAAAAAAGTCTTGTGTTCTTGTGGATCCATCCCATTTTACAACTATTTATGAAAATGGACCTTATCTTTGTTGTTAAAGAAAAACTATATGCCATTCTCTTGATTTTTGAGTCGATTTGATTATGCCTATCATTTCTATATTACAGGTGAGCATAAATATAATCTATACAGCATAAATAGCAACTGCAGTGTCTTCCCAACATAGGAAGAGTTGCCAATCAGAGCTGAGAACTGATTGACTTTAGTTAGTAGCTGTTTCCAAACTCTTTGAATGAATTTCTTAAGAACATAGTATCGTTCCAAACTGGACGTTTATGTTGCTTTTGATATTTTGGTTTTTTTTAAAAGGTCAGCATGCAGTACCTTGTGTACAATATTTGATTCTTATCTTTTCTCATTAAAGGTTCATCATCAAAATTTATATGGTTACATGAAGAAAACAATGAAGCAAATGACATATTAAGAGGAAGAGGCCTCAGTTCCAGCTGGGCATCTGTTCCTGTTAAAGGCATTAATAACTTAGGGAACACATGTTTCTTTAATGCTGTTATGCAGGTAAAAATGCTCAGAAATCGTTAACAATCACACAACAAAGAAGTAAGAATGACTATGGCAATAAGCAGATCAAGCTATGATATGTTATATGGGTAGTTCATTCCCTTTTCAACACAAGTTGTGCAAAATTGTATAACTGGATATCTAGTTTACATCTAATATTGCTCTTACGTTTTCAAGAAATGTCTAATATTTAAATGTATTTATAGAAATACATTTAATACATAGTATATATGTATAAAGTAATCCAAGAGTAATCAAACAGAGACCAGAGACTCAGTTAATTGTCATTTTTTTGGTCTTGAGATTGCCTTTGAAAAGATCTATAGTATGAGATACAGGCAGTTACACATTAATTAAAATATCAAAAGTCTTGTTCATTAGATACACGTACCTATAATCCAGTCAAGCAACTGCCATGGAAGACCATTTACCATTAGTTCTCAACTTAAGACCACAATTGAGCCCCACATTTTTGTTGCTATTGAGACATTTGTTAAGTGAATTTTGTCCCATTTTATGACTTTTCCTGCCACAGTTGTTAAGTGAATTGCTGCACCTGTGAAATTAGTGACACAGTTATTAAGTGAATCTGGTTTCCTCGTTGACTTTGCTTGTCAGAAGATCACAAAAGGGGATCCCATGACCCTGGGTCACAGCAACCGTCATAAATATGAGTCAGTTGCCAAGCTTCTGAATTTTGATCACGTGACCTTGGGGACGCTGCAATGATCGTAAAATGTGTGAAAAACGGTCATAACTTCAGTGTCGTTGTAACTTTGAAAGATCACTTAATGAATTGTTGTTAAGTTGAGGACTACCTGTATACATTCTGTAGCTTGAAGCAACTCAATTAAAAAAAATCACTTTTATTAGTCCAGTTGCTCATTATCTAAAGCTTTTTTTTTTCCATTTTGTTTTAGAACTTGGCACAGACACACATGTTAAGCGAGCTAATGTGCGAAATGAAAGAAAAGGGGACAAAGCTAAAAATAGCTCAAAGCCCAACATCTCAATTGGTAAGCATTCTCTTGAACCAATCTCTGAGCATTACATTGTGTGGACACTAAGAACAATAAGGAACACTCTTTATGTAATCATTTTTCTAGTGCACAATGAGCCATATCATTTTGTAGATGGCACTAGAGTTTGAATCAACAGAATTATGCTCAAGGAGTATTGTAGCTGAGGAAAGATGTTTTTTTTTCCATTTTCCCCCTTTGGAGTGTGGGTTTGGGGGGACCATCTGGGAAGGTGTGGCACCAAAAGATTCAGGAGAAATGTGGATGACAAAAACCATTTCCTTCCTTCCCTTTCTCCAAGCAGGAGTGTAGTACATCACCATCTGTTCTACAGAAGTCTTTTTTTAAACAGAGGATGTCACCTCTTATTCTGACTTACCTGGTTGCACTAAATCAGGGGTCTCCAACCTTGGCAACTTTAAGACTTGTGGCTGAGGAATTCTGGGAGTTGAAGTCCACAAATCTTAACGTTGCCAAGGTTAGAGGCCCCTGCACTAAATCACTGCTCAAGCCCCAGGATTGCAATTTGGACACACTTTGCTCAATGAAGCCTGGTTTAGTTTCTCTTTTTTTCCCCCTAATGAAAATGTCAACCTTTCAATTCCTCTAATGCCATTAGTTTGTGAGTCCATATCCTGTAGCTGGAGTTGATACACCAGATTTAATTTAGAAACTAAAGGCTTAAAAAATTACATTGAAAAACCCTTATGAGACTTGCGTATGGCTAAATGTTTATTTATTTATTTGATGTATATACCACCCATATCATCTAGAGAAAACTAGATATAATTACCTAATATCAGTCTTGATTTTTTCTGCAAAATGTATTTCTTCGTTTAGATTTGTATTTTGTTTTTGATTTAGATTTGTATTTAGATTTGTATTAGATTTGTATTTTCTCCTGTATATTATGAGTTAAATGTTGCTTCGCCCTAATGTTCCTTCTATCAAAATTGTTGCCCATTACAACAACAACAACAAATCAACCTGTTTTAAAGTTGAAATCATAGGTTTAATCAAAAGAAGTTCTGGAGAAGATTCTTCTTCCGTTTCAGGTTTGCGGGACCCTTTAGAATAGATCTGGAAAACATGCCGGAAGGGGCAGGCTGGAGGAGAGTTAGAGAACTCCTACTATCTGAATAGAAGTATTTTCATATAATATTGAACTGCATGAAATGTTTAGTTTAAACATACATGCGGTGGGTTACTATCATGTATTAAAATATGTTATTTATTTTTAACCCAAAGGATCCATTGGTGGTGAATCTTTCAAATCCTGGATCTCTGACTTCAGCCATGCTCCTGTTTCTTCATAGCATGAAAGATGCTGGGAAAGGTCCTCTTTCTCCTAAAATTTTGTTCAACCAGCTCTGCCAGAAGTAAGGATATTCCTTGTGTCAGTAGTAACGTTCATGTGGAAAGTATTTACCTATATAAATTTAAAGTGATTTATTTAATATATCTTATGGGTAGTCCAATCAGCAGAAATCCATTGTGCTGTTTAAAAATAAAACAGTAAGCATTTGCATTTTTGGTATGAGTATCCCTTCCTAGATATTAATAACCTACAATAAGTTTTAAACAAAAAGAAAGAAATGGATAATTTCTTTTTCCATAGCAACTGCTTAGTGTATGGTACTAATTCATCCACTGTTAATTTTGTTAGTGTTGCAGCTGTCGGACATTTTGCGAAAACAGATTGTGGGCATAACTACAGGCTCCCTTCTGTTTGTTTCCACTATTCTGAATATTAGGGATGCAGACTTTTGACTTATCTAGAGACTTAGCAGCTCATCAAACATTTATATACTTTTAAATAAAGTATTCTTTTACTTGTCGACAGAAATCATGAAGTTGGGTACTATGGTGGTCATACTCCTGATTGTATAGATTTCTAAATTATGTGAAATGTTCACAGAAATAGAATGGGTTACTTTTCATCATTGTTATAATTTTACTGCTTTAATATTGCTAAGTAAGAGTTTTCTTAGAAAATGAATAATTATTAGGTGATTATTTAATGATTATTCCAGTATTAAAATATGTTATTTATTTTTAACCCAAAGGATCCATTGGTAGTGAATCTTTCAAGTCCTGGATTTCTGACTTCTTTCTTCATGAACCTGGAACTGAGAATTGACAATATAGTAGTTCCAAAAAAGAGAACATACCAAGTAGAACTTTTCCAGTATTATTCTTTTTAGAACAGGGGTATCAAACTGGTGGCCCGTGGGCCGGATGCATCATGCACAGGCCATGCCCACTCCTGCTCCATGAAGGGAAAAACATCACCTGACGGCAATGTGATGCCATGAGTTTGACACCCGTGTTCTAGATCATTAGAGAGGGAGAATAAAAACATTATGATAGGTCTACACTAAATTCTCAATACTGTATCATCAGTCGTGGCACTATCCAGATGTGTGGATTTCAATTCCGAGATTTTCCCAACCATGACCATTGTTATGAATTCTGGGAGTTGAAGTACTCACATTTAAAAGCAACTAATTAGGAAAGACTCCACCAAATGATTTGAAGCCCATGTTTTGCCCAAGAGAGACGTTTATCTCTTATGAGATAAGGCTTAGAGAGTTTCAGTCTTCCATCCTTCCGAGGTTGGTAAAATCAGGACCTGGATTGTTGGGAACAATATGCTGACATTGTAATCTGCTCAGAGAGTGCTGTAAAGCACTATTGCTATCTCAGTTCCATCATTATCAAAAGCATGTTTAGCAATCTTTGTAATTACTTTTAGATCTGTAATTCCCTGCCAATCAAAATCCAGTTAGGACCTCCTTTGATATCTTTCCACTGCCATAGAAAATGAATTTTAATTGGGTGTTTGTAGCTTTTAACATAAGGGCCAAATTTTATATATTTTAAATTGTTTTTAAATTTTATGGGTATATGTTTGTTTTAATATGGCTGTACCACCCTGAGTCCTTTGGGAGAAGGGCGGTATAAAAATTTAATAATAATAATAAAAATACAAAATTATCTTATCAAGATCAATTGCTAAATTAGAACTGCTGAAATAGAAGTGCTAAACTCCGATTCTGCTTATGTGAAAAATTCAAATGCAGTTATTTTCAAATTATGTTTTCTGGATTGTGCAGAGTTAAATAAATAATGCCTGAGTTACAGCTCTAGATTTTAGGCTAAAGTAGATGAAGTGTTACCATAAAATCAAAAGGTTAAACAGGATTTTTTTTGGGGTAATGAGAGATAATTTATAGTTTAATAAAGACCTCATTCTTTTCGGTGTCCTACAATATCACTTTATACTGAATTTTGTTTTGTAATTTGTTTATCTCTTAGCCATACTAAAAATATAGATCTTAATCTTTGTAGTGGAACAAGTAGAATAATTTTTTGCATTTAATTTTATTCATAGTTCATGTTTACACAGCACATACTGCATATTTAAAAAGGAAATTGAATCAGGGCATTACTATGCAACAGACAGGTTATCTAATAACCTTGATTTAAAACAAGTAGACATTTCTTTATCAATATACAATAGAATGATCGTATTCAGATAATTATATTTTCCGTGAAGTTGAGTATTAAGATGATAAACATGAATAAGTGTGGCTGTCCTAACCATCCTTCACTGCTTATGGCCATTAACAGCAATTCAACCTGTTCAGTCATTTATTCTCTAACGCCATACAACAGGTTGTAGCATGTTGGCACTGGCTTCCATATGTCAAGTCGTCTGGGAGTGGTCAGTTCAATCAACCATTCCAGAGTCCTCCATTTTTGCCAGGGATTTTGCCGGAAGCATATTTTCAAGGGGAGAGGAATGCACATCTTTTAGTTGTCAAATCCATGCATATCAATGTGGACTACAGCTTCTGTTCCCCTGTTCCGCATGTTTCCTATCTTATTTTAGTTTTTTCTCAAGGTTTTTTTAAAATCCTTTTCATTTTACCTAAAACTTATTTAAATTGTACTGGAGATTATGATAATAATAGTAATAACGTACAATAACAGATATCTTCCATGTAACACCCCAGACTTAACAATTGGTGATAATAAAGACAAAAAAGTCTGGATAATGGATGTTGCAGTAGAGGAGACAGCAGAATAGGAGAGAAAGAACTGGAGAAAAATGACAAAATACGAAGACCTTCAAGTAGAAGTAGAATGATAGCAATAACACTAGCAATAGCACTTTGATTTATATACCACTTCACAGTGCTTTACAGCCCTCTCTAAGCAGTTTACAGAGTCAGCCTATTGCCCCCAACAATCTGGGACCTCATTTTAACAACCTCAGACGGATGGAAGGCTGAGTCAATCTTGAGCCTGGTGAGATTCGATCTGTCAAACTGCTGGCAGCCGGTGATCAGCAGAAGTAGCCTGCAATACTGCACTCTAACCACTGCGCCACCACAGCTCCACTAGGATGATAGGTCTACCACACTAATGATGGTGGCAAAAGAAAGGAAAAGTAAACTTAATAGGCACTTTGAGAGTGCAATCCCAAAACAACTGGAGCTCCACTTGTACACCATCGACATTGACAAATCATTGTCAATCAATGAGTCCTGAGTATATTGTAGACAGCCAAGAAAATAAACAAATGGATCATTGAACAAATCAAGGTTCTTACTTGAGGCATAAATGACCAGGCTCAAAATCCTACTTTGGATACATTATTGGAAGATTTGGCTCTCAGGCTTTAATACCGGGAAAGACGGAAGGGGGAAAAAAAGGAAAGAAAAGGATGACCTCTAGCAAGGTAGATGGGCCTAGAGTGGTGATGTTGGAAGACCTGAAAGACCAGGTTAGAAATAGATTGTTGTGCAGGAAACCTAATTACTGTATGTATTTATTGTGAGTTGAAAATGACTTGATGGTACATAATCAAATTTATTGGGGTAGAATACAGATACAGAAAACTGAAGCCGGTGAGAGAGCTAGAAATAAGAGTCACTTTCCTCTCTCTTCTCCTTTCTTTCTTTTCCTGTTTGCTCAGTTGTTTTTAGAATTGTTTTTCATAGGACAAAAACTGCTGAACAAAGGGCTTGCAAAATATTTTTGAAAATTGGGCCAAAGGCTACATGAAATTTGCACTGAGACAGCAGGTTAATACTCCTGGCCTCAACAGTTCCTAAAAGCAATGTCTCTAGTGATTGTCAAGGATCCACTAGAACTTTTACAAAACTTGAGGAAATGTGAGAGCTATTTCTTCTGTAGCATAGGACCTTCTTTGATTTCTGAAGTTTTCAAGCCC
This sequence comes from Arizona elegans, assembly GCA_022577455.1. Lineage (NCBI taxonomy): Eukaryota > Metazoa > Chordata > Lepidosauria > Squamata > Colubridae > Arizona > Arizona elegans. Next base: position 228,538,723 of record JAKOOJ010000001.1, on the reverse strand, counting down.
CATTGGAAACTGCCCCATTTTCTTCTCTGGATTCTTTTGTATATATTATTTTCTCTCTTATAGTTATTAATATGTGAAGCTACCTAAGGACTTCATTGAAAGGGTCCTCTTAGGGCAAATGACAAATGCAATTATTGTGTATAGGACAAGTTGCTGACATACATTAAAACTACTGTTCAGAACATCTTTCCTTAGGCAGCAAATAAAAATTGGCCTCCCTGAAATTTTATTGGAAAGTCCACTAAGCTAGCAATATGTTCTTTCTTCTCATAGTCTGGGTTTTTTTAGAAAGCACCGTAAGCTCTGTTCTGTCAGTTGTAGCCTACACCAAATATAGAAAAGGACAGACAACAGTTATATGCATATGCCATGCTCCACTAGTCAGTGCAAAGAAAGGGCAACTTGGAAATTTGCTGGTGATGGGCAAGAGGAGAAATGGTGGGAGGCAGGGATGGGTCAGTCATAGAAAAAGTGGTGTTGATTTGTATGTATTGGTTTCATATTCCTGGCTCCTGAACTCAGCCCCCAAGATCCAGTAGTCTGAGCTTTTAGCTGTTGATGAATTCCAGTTCAGACTGTAATGAGATCTCTCTCACCCATGGATTAATAGTGAATGACAGTATAACAGAGTCAGGGATGGGCTTCAAAAATTTTAGCAACGGGTTCTCTGCCCGTTGCTGGGTGGTCATGGCTATGGTGGGAGTGGGAATGGCCTAGTTGGCGTTTTTGCCCTCCCTGGGCTCCGGCAGCTTTCCTTGAGCCTCTGGGAGGGCAAAAACAGCCTCCCCAGGCTCCGGAGGCCCTTCCCGATGGTTAGGCCCATTTTTCACCTCCGCACGCGCCCTGCACTTATCTGTATCCAAAACAGGCCACGTGAGGACTCCTGGGGGAAGTGAAATGGGTGGGGCCAGCCAGGAGTGGGATTTGGGGGTTCTCTGAACTGCACAGAATCTTAGCTAGGGGTTCTCCTGAACCCCTGCAAACCCCCAGCAGCTCACCCCTGAACAGAGCTGGAAGTGGCCTTGGAGGTCTAGAGCTGACCTAACTTGGGTTAATAGGGAGACTCGGCTTAGTAGGGAGGGAAAAGATCTCTTGGAAATGTGCCCAGTTGGGAGTGTAGCCCAAGGGGCCCAAGGACAGGGGTGGTAGAATGACTATTGTCATCCTTGAGTTTCTGGTGGCTTTTGCATAGTTTCTCCATATAAGCGGACATGAGACCCTGCTGATTAGATGGGAGTGCTGCTACTGCACCGGCCTTTGTGCTGCATGACAGTTTCCTACTTGGCTGCTTGTGGTTTTGGAGAACTTAATCCTGCTCTCTTTAGGTGCAAAGCAGGGGAATGAATTGCCCGCAGACACCAGACCTAGACCTGACCTAGAATTAGATCAGGTTTTTATTTGGGGTAGGCAGTAGCAATGTGCTCTGAAGTCAATGTTGCTATTAATCTAAGGTGACCAGACGTCCCGCTTTTGGCGGGACAGTCCCGCTTTTGAGCAATTTGTCCCGCGTCCCGCGGCGTTTTAAAAAAATCCCGATTTTTCATTCTGCCTCCTGAATCCCCGCTGATGGCTAGAGGGAAAAAAAACTCTTTAAACTCTTGCCGTGGGGCTTCAAAGGGCCGACCTACAGCTGATCAGTGTTAAAAAAAAATGAATAGACCCATGCCTGCAAAAATAGAAAAAACAGCCCCTGTTAACAGCTTCCGCTAGGTTAATTAGCTGCAAAAAGCTGCAAAAAGTTCCTGGAGCAGATTTCCCCCCCCCTAGCTATACTGAAAACAAAGGTGAAAGCGAAACTAAACCTGCAACATGACAAAATGAGGCAGAGAGAGATTTCTTTCTTTTTCTTTTTCTTTTTCCTCACCAAAAAAGGTAGGTACAAAACTGCAAACAATGGGAAATTTTGGGCAAAAGAGGAGAGTTCAAGATTTTAAAACACAAAAGAAAAAAAGCTCTATTTAACTAGGGAATTGTAATAATTGAGATACTATTAATAATTGTATATTGTGTTGAAAGCAGAAATGGTTAAGTTGTGGTTTGGAGGAATATATGGGGGAAATTATTTGGTTTATTATTATTGGTAAATATAATTAATTGATTTGTAAGAAATTGGATTGCATGGAAATAATTGGAATATTCATGTTCATATTGATTAATATACAAAAAAGATAGTTATATAACTAATTGATTTATATTAAAATGTTGAATTTGTATTAAACAACTGTATTACATAATTACATAATTAACCAATGTGAGGATGGATATAAAAATAGATGACAATGGGAAGGGGTATAATATAGAATAGAAGGGAAAAATTGAATTTGATTAAGATTAGAGATGAGGATGAAGGGTAATATTGTTTTTTTAAAAAAATAGATGAGGAATAAATATGGCAAAAAGGAAATATAGAAATTGTAAATTTAATTGAAATGACTAAACGCTGTTTAAATTTGTGAACCAGCCAAATATTCTGTTCAAAGAAAATACATTGCATGTTTGTATGTGTGTTTCTAATTATTGCTATTTATTCATATTTGTTCTCTTTTATTCTTTAAAGTTTAACAATTAATTCTTAATCTTAATATCTTTATATTTGCTTGGGGTTGGCTTTCTTCCCTTTCATCTTTTTTATTGTACAGCAATCTTTCTCCTCAAACCTACCACGTCTCTCTTTTCTTTCCTTCTTCCTTTTCTTCCTTCCCCTCTTCTTTTCCTCCCTACTTCCTCTTCCTTTCTCCTTCTCCTCCTCTCTTCCTCCCTCTCTTACCCTCACTCCTACTCTAATTTCCATTCCTTCATCCCTCTCTATTGCTGTATCCTTTAATGCATATGTACTACTCAGAGGGCTGAAAAAGTTATTTTTGACTGGTCTTCACACTTTTGACCAGTCCTCGAACTTACGACTGTCCTCACATTTTACATTTTTGCCCTATCTTGTCATCATGGTGAAGAGAAGCAGTTGTGAAATGAGTGACATGGTTGTTAAGAATGCTGCACGGGCATAAATGTGAGGATGGTCATAAGTGTGAGGACCAGTCAAAAGTGCGAGGACCTGTCAGAAATGACTTTTTTCAGCCCTCTGGTTAGTCCTTTTGTGCATATGGACTACTCAGAGGGCTGAAAAAGTTATTTTTGTCTGGTCCTCACACTTTTGACCAGTCCTCGAACTTACGACTGTCCTCACATTTTACATTTTTGCCCTATCTTGTCATCATGGTGAAGAGAAGCAGTTGTGAAATGAGTGACATGGTTGTTAAGAATGCTGCATGGGCATAAATATGAGGATGGTCATAAGTGTGAGGACCAGTCAAAAGTGCGAGGACCAGTCAGAAATGACTTTTTTCAGCCCTCTGGTTAGTCCTTTTGTGCATATGGACAACTCAGAGGGCTGAAAAAGTTATTTTTGACTGGTCCTCACACTTTTGACCAGTCCTCGAACTTACGACTGTCCTCACATTTTACGTTTTTGCCCTATCATGTCACCATGGTGAAGAGAAGCAGTTGTGAAATGAGTGACATAGTTGTTAAGAATACTGCACGGGCATAAATGTGAGGATGGTCATAAGTGTGAGGACCAGTCAAAAGTGTGAGGACCTGTCAGAAATGACTTTTCAGCCCTCTGAGTAGTCCCTATACACATAGCCATGGCCACCCGGTCACATGACCAGCTAGCCACGCCCACCCAGTCACATGGCCTCCAAGCCACGCCCACACAATAAGTCACGCCCACAATGGTGTCCTTCTTACCAATGTTAAAATCTGTTCACCTTACCCTATACGCATAGCCATGGCCACCCGGTCACATGACCAGCTAGCCACACCCACCCAGTCACATGACCAGCTAGCCACGCCCACCCAGTCACATGACCAGCTAGCCACGCCCACAAAATAAGCCACGCCCACAAAGTCCCTCTTTACCAATGTTAAAATCTGGTCACCTTATATTAATCCTTTATCAGATCATTTTGAGTTCCCTGTACTTGCTCCTCACCACAGGGAATGAAATTTGTTAAAGTGGCCCCTTATAGACATTTTGAAAAGAACAGAAAAAACAAGTTTCTGATTTATGGTTTTGGTGATTATACAGAATAGCTTCTAGAAAACAGACAATTATTTTCTAACCGTAGAGTAAGAGGTAAAGTTATAATTATACTTACAAGTGCTGTAAAGAAGATCAGAAACTATTTCTTTGTATCCTTTTTCTATTTTTCTTTTACCTATATTCCTCCCCCTCCCTTTCGTGTGATCTTGGGATTTCACAGGAAATTTGGGGTGTCGTTGCTTGGAATAAGGGGGTTAGATTAGCTGCATGTGAGAAAACTGTATATGGATCCAGAGAGTTCTTTAGTTTATTAGCAAACTCTGGGAAAATATAAGACAATACGAAAGCAGTCCTGTTTTTCAGGGAGAGTTTAAAAAACTGTTGCATTTAGGATGGTGTTACTGTCATATTAAAATGTGACTGATCTTTTCAGTTTCACAGATAAACTCAAAAGCTTTATTAGCACCTCTCCCATATATACCTTCATCGATCTCAACTTTCCTGCCTGGTCACCTTGAAGCATTCTTTATGCTTCAAGTGACTAGGTGAAATGATAAGTATCATATTTTCATCTTGCAGTTTTGTTTATAGAAGTGCAATGATTCGGCTATTCCCAGCCATCAGAGTGGTTGATGATAACTTGAGTCAATGCCTGTCTTAAAAAATCAGAGTGATTCTGTTGATTCACGAGAACAAAATGAAAATAAAAACCACACATTCATAGCATGGTAGTAATTTTATTAGACTTTATCTCCTGACAATATACGTTAAAATACTCTGTAACTTTTAGGCAAGTTGTTTGGGCAATGTGAGAAGTTTTGAGGAGGATGGGAACTTAAATCAAGATAATAAATGGGAAAGAAATTCATTAATAGATGGCAGCTCGAAAGCCCAGAAGATGAGATTCAGAACATGCAGACTCTGCCTTGATGAAATCCTTAGTAAAAGAAAGCTGGAAGTTCCTATTGCAATTTCCAAGATTCTGTACCTTACCTCTAATTCTTGTACAGGTAGTCCTCAATTTACAATCACAATTGAGGCCAAAATTTATGTTGTTCAGTGAATCTGGTTTCCTTATTGACTTTGCTTATCAGAAGGTTGCAAAAGGGGATCACATGATCCTGAACCATTGCAACCATCATAAATGTGAGTCAGTTGTCAAGCAGCCAAAAGTAAATCACGTGACCATGGGGATGCTGAAATGGTCGTTAAGTGTGAAAAAATGGTCACAAGTCACTTTTTTCAGTGCTGGTGTAACTTCGAATGGTCACTAAACAAACTGTTGTAAATCGAGAACTACCTGTATTAAAGCTCCGCAGTTGAGTGGTTTTGCTTTGTGGATTATGCCCTGAAGCATGGGGCTTAACAGATAGCTGGTGGGCCACCTATGTAACCTGTCTGGGAGGAAATTCTCCAAAAATTACCACAATCACATCGCAAATGCTGATGGTTACAACCTGATATGTAATTATGGTATGACAACCCTGAGGTAAACTGGGCTACAAGAGAGCAACTGGGCCAAAGTAACCTTCCATGGTTGAGAATTGATTAGAACCTGGTCTTTCCTGTGCCAGTAGAACACCTTATTCTATGTTGCTTACATCCATGATGGTCCAACTGCCAAGAGAATAATCTGCTATTTTTGTCCCAAGATAATGTAGTTAAGGACTGTCATCTTTCAGCCAGGTTTCACATTATAGTCTTTTTGGAAACTAAAGGTACTTTCCATGTTTCTCACCCTCTTTCTGAATGTTGTTTTTTCTCTCTGCCCACCACAGCATCATTGTTCTTGAACATACGTTTGCATATACATGTTAAACCTCTACTTGTAAGCCTTATATCTCCTTCTCCAGAGACTGTCCATTTTTCCCCTCTATAGGGCCCCTCGGTTTAAAGGATTTCAACAACAGGACAGCCAGGAGGTACTCCATTACTTGTTGGATGCAATGAGAATAGAAGAAACAAAGGTGACGTGTTTATGTTTTGCAAAAAGAGCCAGTTTGACTCAAATTATTTCTTTTTTTTTTTAAAAAAAGGTGCTATTTTATGCTATATATTAAGAAAATTATTTGCTTTGGTCTACATCTTCAAGATGTATTGCAGATCTTCAGTGAAGCACTGATGATGTTGCAGCTTTTGGCGTAATAGTTAATTCTTCCATTTATTAACTTTAAATGGAGCTTATTAATTGGGTACTATCTGATTGCTGTGCGAATTTGTTTTGCAAATCAAACCTAAATTTGCTCTTATATTTTACTGTGTTCAGGGATTCACTCAAAGTAGTTCTTCTGTTTTATATTGCTGTTTTTACATTGTAATATAATACATATTATAATAATGTAATAAAAACATTTACTGATGGTAGGTAATTTCTGAACTTTTATGTGCCCAACTTCAGTGTCCTAACAAAAGTATACTTATAAAAGAATTATAAGCAGCCTGATTGATTTCCTGAATGAATGTCCCTGTGCAGTGTATCTGTTTGTCAATCACATTTAAAAATATTTATTTAATATGGGAGTTCATAAAGCAGGACTACAGCAGCTTCGCTAACTCATTAGCAAAATTTCAGATTACCTATCTGCACTATTTTCCCAGTCCTCCTCCCATCCCATCTTTTAAACTCAGAACTTTAAAGCAGCAACTTCTAAAACAGAAGCATTAATAATTTCAACCCCTCAAAAAATCTTTAATCTAGCTCTGCAGTCCAGCTGTGAATTTATTTTGCTTTTTATTTGAAATAATACATTGGATCTAAGCTGTCTGAATATTACAGTATATGATCTATGACAATGCTCAGGCCACATCCAGCCCTTTGGCTGTTCCTGTGTGGCCTGCATGGGTGGCTTTTATTTTGAAGGTGACTGCTATTTATTTTATTTTTTTAGTTTACATACGTGTGTACATGCACCTTACGCACCTTCACAGCTCTATTGATTTGACCTCCATAACAGTCCCAGTTTCTCATGTGGCCCTTTGGGAAAATAATTGCCTACCTCTGATCTATGATATTCTCTTTCCTTACAAACTCTTAAATAGTGTTGCTTTGGTTACTACTCTATAGAGATTTTTTTCCCTCTGGATATGGACAGAAGTATGCCTTATTTGATTGGTGGCTATTGAATCACTGGAGTTTTTTTACTGGTTGAATGGGAGTAGGTTGCTATTCACCCCACCCCTTATGTCCCATCAACATCTCTTCCAAATATTTTGAGGGTGAGAACTTATTAGAATAGTGTTGGAATCTGGAAAGAGAGAGGACAAGATCAAAATGCCTCTTCTGTCCATCGTTGGGAGAATTCTAGCAGAATTTCACTCAGTGGTAGAAAAAACTCTGAATCCCACCCATTGAATATAATTGAACTCCTTAGTTTAGGATATAGTACTGTAGTTATTATCTTTAATTTCATACCGTAATTTTAATTATCATGAGTGTGATAATACATTACATTGGATTGCTTTTGACTCTAGCATCTAAACTCCACAATCAGTAATAAAAGTCTGGCCAGAAATGCTGATGGTTGCCTGACAATCTGAGGAAGTGATACCACTTTTGTGCCAGTTATATTAGATACTGATCAATTTGTAGAATACTATTTAGAATGCCTCCTTTATGCCATTAAAGATCACAGACAGTCCTTAACCCTGCTTGAATAATCTACATCAGGTGATCTAAATTACCTTTATCAGTTCAATTATATATATCTCATTCTGCTATTATGACATGGTATATTCATAAATTAAAATAGCTGGATTGTCAAATATAAAATGGGCCTTATTTATCAATGTTTCATATCATGTAGTTTAATTATAAACTTTTGAAGCTTCACCAATTAAATATTTAATTTGAGCAGAAAGTTAATACCCCCATTCCACTTTCCACAGCCTCAAATTCTGTATACTTTCCCCATTACACCATTTTAAATATGTTTGGGGCTGATAATTTTATTGGAAGATCATATATGAAGGTGAGAATTTGGAAAGAGGGAGAAACTATCTTGATTTTAGCCCGTTGTGAAATTATATGGTAGGAAAAATGTTAATTCCCAAAAGAGCACTGTATTAGCAGAGATAAATCAAAACAATTGTATTACCCCCTTTTCTTCATAGCCCAAAATCCCACACTCCCTTCTTCCTTTCCCTTTAGGGAAGGCAAATGTTGAGCCTGCATCAACAATTAAGCCCATATTTTGTAAAGGAGCAATATAGCAAACAGGGGATTTTATTACCTCAGGCTTCACAGCAAGGGGCATTGCTACTAAAAGCTGTTGCGTCCTTCCTCCTTCCCCTTCCCCTTTTCTGGTTCCTATATAATCATGGCAAACGGAGAATGTCAGATCTGAGAATCTGGACCATCTTGTGAGCAGTGACAGTTGTGCCAGCCTGAACAAACCTGAGCAACATTGTCTGTCATGGGAATACCACAGCTGTTAATCGTGCTATTGTTAGAGAGTGTCACTACGGTGACTTTTTTTTATTATTGAAGAAAGCCTCCAGCAGTCTGTCTGCCACCAGAATCCTTTAAAACTGATTAGAACGACTAAGCACCTGTTCTCGTGTCTCTCTTGAACGTGGTTCCTATAAGGATTCACTTTGGCTCAGCTTTTGTTTACTTTGCGGTTCTATATTATCTCATCTCTATGAGTTATCTATATTTCTGCACAAGTAATTTAAAGAGGGTATTTTTTGCAAACTTGTGGAATTGATTTTTTTAAAGAAGAACTGTTTTTAATAATAAACAATCATTAGAAATAATAAGCACTTTGGTAAAATTATTATTTTTTTATTTTAGAGCCACAGCAGGATCTGTGGTCAACTAATCTGTGTTTTAGTGGGACACGGTGGCTCAGTATCTAAGACGCTGAGCTTGTTGATCAAAAGGTCGGCAGTTCAACGCTTTGAATTCCTAGTGTCGTGTAACGGGGTGAGCTCCCATTACTTCTGCCAACCTAGCAGTTCAAAAGCACGTAAAAATGCAAGTAAAAAAATTGTGGGAAGGTAACAGCATTCCGTGCGCCTTTGGTGTTTAGTCATGCCAGCCACATGACCATGGAGACATCTTTGGACAGCGCTGACTCTTCGGCTTTGAAACGGAGATGAGCACCGCCCCCTAGAGTTGGGAACGACTAGCATATATGTGTGAGGGGAACCTTTACCTTTAATCTGTGTTTTGAAGCTGTGAGACAGTCCTGTTGATGGACTTGCATTTGTAATTGCTTTTTCCTAAATTATTATAAATGTAGGATTTAGATAAATTAATACTTATCAGTTAACCAATTTTCAAAAAGCCAGTAATTCAGGCAAAGTTGCCTACTGTCCCCTTATCCCCTTACGGGAGTGCTTTACACCAAGGCTGGTTAATTTATTAATGTCTGATGCACTAAAACCCTTAAAAGACTGTCTTTTTGATATAAATCAATGCAGTCATGTCAATAAAAAGAGAGTTTCTTTTGCATGAAAATTGTTTATGACATCTTTTAGATGAGATAATTATTTAGTTTCATGGATGGATTCTTTTTAATACCGTATGTTGTTGGATTTAAGATGAACAGAAAAAGTCTTTGAGGCATTGGGAATTAATAGCTAGGGCAAGTATTTGTGAAGTAGACACTCATTTGGTAGAGCAATTCTAATATATTTCACTATATAGTCATCATTGTACCATTAAACCAGTAATATATAAGCAGGTATCCTTCATCTGTTTCTTAATTATAAATACAATTATATTTTTTCTTTCTTTTCTGATGGTGATAGAGACAGATTTTATTCACATACATGAGAAATCACTTTATAGAGGCCTATTTTTAAAATGCAGTCATGTATGATTTAATTACAAGGACAGAGGGCTATGCAATAATCACAACCCGGTTGTAACATACATTTTAATGTTAAAACTTTTTTTATGGATTGTTTAATGATGTCTGCCCTGAATGTTAGATTAATATATATTAATACAAAAATATCCAGTTGTAATTTTTGTACTTGCCTAGTATTTTCCCTGCCCAATATTAGGACTTATTTTCGCTCCAAATATCACATTAATATTAATATTTTAATATTTTTGAAAAACAAATGCTCAAGTAAAAAGAGTCCAAGATTACATTTTTGTCATAATTTCATTTTTTTTCAAAATTGGAATGACACAGTTCCAGTACAAGTATACTTAGTTCAATTGATCTTTTGTAAATTATTATGTTTGTTTGTCTTTGTAACATTAACCCCATCTGTTAGCCAATTCATAGTGATATATATTATCCTGCAAAGAAAGGAACCTCTTCCTCCTTTTCTCACTACCGTAGAATTGAATTTAGTTTTCTTCTTCCATGGGGAGATCTTTTCTCTTTCTGCTGATGATTTCAATATTTTCTTGATTCCTTTGTGTATGCTTGATGCAAGCAGCAGTCCTCTTTTAAATCATTACAGAAATGATGTGTTTTATAAAAATACACAAATCCAACATTATTGAAGTAATGGGTTTTCAGACAACAGTAGGCTTTATAATAAAATAGGGAAACTTTCTCCATTTTAGGTCTTTCCAGTTGTTTTCTAATGGCCATAGACTGATGGCAGTTGCAGTCTTTTTTATTATTATTATTATTAAAAAAGTTTTTAAAATACAAATTTTCCCCCCTTTTTCCCCCCCCGCTCCCTAACCCCCCCTCCCCCCTCCCCTCCCCCCATGGCTTCTACAAGATGAAATCCAAATTAATATCACATTATATAATACTTTACCACCCTTTTACACCACCCCCTATGTGCTAAACATTTCTTTCTAACATTATTATTATGTCCCCCCGTATACTATACATTTCAAAACAGCATTTGGCTATAAAACTATGTAATAAATCCTAATTTGGCATTTATTCTACTCATAATCTACCCATTTCCTCCACCCCCATACATATATCTTTTAATTCAAATCTTTTAAGTATATTAATATCTAAACATAACATCCCTTTTCCTAAACTAAGCAATCAGTAACGTTACCTATCATCTTGTACCATATCAATTTTATTTCACCCACTTTCCTACAGGTCTACTATACATAATATATTTAATATCTTTATTCTTCTGCCCATATCACTAAAAGATATTTCCACATATAAATAAAATGCTCAAATGACTTTAAATTTGTATTCCATATAGCATCTTCTGTAATGTCTTTCAACTAGATTGTTAATTCCATCGACCATGTTAGGATAACATCAAGTCCTGCTTCCAACAGTATATTCAGTATCTTCAATTACCATCTGCCCCCATCATTAATAAGTATTTCTGTATATAACCCCCCTCCCCGAGTGACTTTATATTTATATTCCATATGGTATCTTCTATAATGTCTTTTATCTAGATTATTAATTCCGACAACCATTTTAGGGTAACAGCCAGATCATCTGCATGCCCCAATTCTATAGTTCTCTTGCCCTATAGCTCAACATATACGTAATCCATTTTTCAGAGAGTCCAAAGTAGAAAGTTCCAATCTGCTCAATCACAGGCCATCTTCCACATCCCAAAAACACCAGCACTGCAAAGATCTGTTATTCTTCTCAAAATAGTATAAGTCTGCAATTTGCCTCAACTATATTTTCATGTATCAGCCTTCTATAAATCCCGCTTATTATATTTAATCATCTCTTAAGTAACTGGCATTAATCTGTTGGCTAAAAAAGAATTGTAGTTTAAATTTTTTTAGTTTGTAGAACCTGCTTCTTCTTTTCTTAACTTGTTGTGGTTTAGATCTCCACCCTGGTTGCCTTTCTAGGACTTGTATGTCAGCTGATTGAATTACATGCTGGTCTTTAACTTGATAGGACATCAAATCGAGATCCAAAGCCGCCTCTCTTATATTTATAGGTGATCCAGCTATAGCCTCTGAAGGAGAATCCAAAAGCGGCTCATCCAAAAAGCCCTCTATAACTTGTCGTTTTTCCATTACCTCCATCTCCATCTGCTTAGCCTGAGTTTCAATCTCTTGTTCATTTTGCTTTTCTTTATCCCCCTCCTGTATTCCTGACACTGATGGCATACGTGGAGATGTTGGGCCCATTTTAAAAACCTTGTTGTAAAATTCTTCCGCTTTTTCAACAGTGTTTAATTGATATCTTTCTCCTTGATATCTCAATATTATACCAACTGGAGCATCCCACCTAAATGGGATGTTTTGTTTCTTTAGCTCAGTCACCAAAAATCCAAAGTCCTTTCTATCTTTTAACATCTTGGACGGCAGCTCTTTATATATCCATTCCATTCATTATATATCATTCCATTCATTTCTAAAGTGGAGTTGAAAGACTTTTGCACAATATCATTTCTTATTCCTTTATCAGTAAAATAAATCACCACATCTCTAGGCAATTGTCTTTGCTTTGCCACCCAGGAATTTACTTTGTAGGCCTTATCAATCTTACAGAATACTTCTTCAGAGCTGACCTTTAAAATCACAGCCAGAGCAGTTGCAGTCTTATTTGTGGGGAAACTGGGTTGGTCTGAATGGAAGCTTGAGTTGGGTGGATTGGTATTTTTCATGAAGACTGCAGAGGCATAAAGGGTTAAATAAATCCCCATAAATTGCAATCCAGATTGCCTTGTTCCTTCCACAACTGTTGCTTTAAGGTGAGTGGTGGACTACAATAAACCTGGTTTTCTAATTTCATATTTAGGCTGAATGAGTTTTGAAGTGGACACTTTCTGGTTCTGCTTTAAGCACATCTTAAATTATAAAATATGTCAAAGTAAAATGACTATTGTAAAGATAGTTAATTTTAATTATGTGCAAATTGCTAGTCTTTATGTTAGAAAAGTAGCAACAATGTATTTAAAGACTTGATAAAATCCTGTGTATATTTTCTTGTGACACACATATATTCTTTGTGTAAGAAGGGAAAAGTTCATTATTCTGTTGTTTTCTGATTGAATTATTACTGATAATATACAGTATATTTATTTATTTATTTATTTTATTTTATATAAATAAAAGTATATTTAATTTGTTTTAGAACGGTATTTTATTATAGCTCTTCTTAATGTTATATATCTCATAGCGTTGCACTCATTTTGCAACTCCTTTGACTAGGCTTTAAGGGCAAAGAAGTATAACAATAACTAAGATTAATTAAATAAAAGAATATGGAAATGAGTAGAGGTCTTATCGTGAAAGACTGAGACTGTATTTCAAATTATGTCATTAATATGAACTTATGTGTTCGAAACAAGAGTAATTCCCAGTCAGATTAATAGGCTGTTTAATATTTTCTTTTAAAAAAAGAGTTAAAACTGCAAACTTTAATTAAAAAATGTGCTAAATATCTGTGTTACAGCGCATACAAGCTGCAATCTTAACAGCATTTAATAATCCAACAAGTAAAACGGCAGATGAAGAAACCAAAAGAAAAGTCAAAGGTATGGTTTCCTTTGTCACCACTTCCCTGTATTATTTGCACAAGAATTTCCTTATTGTGAAAATAGCTATCTTTATAATTTCTAAAAGGCAATTCTAGTATTTTCACTTGGGGAGGAGGCAGAGCGTTGTATAACAGAGGCAATATATTTAAGCTGCATATTGAAGTACTAGATCAATAATTGAGAAGGAAAGAAGAGTACACACACCGAAGACTGCAGCACCTGTGCACACTTATCTAGGAAAATGTTCCACTGAATTCAGGGAGACTGATTTCTGAGAAGGTACTAGGATTGTACTGTGAGGTGTCAGGCACTACTTTTCTTTTAACTAGAAAAGCTGAAAAGTTGGCAATTTGATGGGTGCATAAAAAAGATTTCAGATAGGTAGAATTTAAATAGAAGACTATAGCCCTGAACATATTAACCTGGAAGCATTTGAGCACATGTAGAACTTATAAAATTCATGCTGTGTAAGGAATTGGGGAGTTTATTTTCTGCTGATAAAACACCAGCTATATCATCATCTCAAGGCAAATAGTTGTGCTTCTTAGCTTGTTGTTGATGAGTAAAGTTCACATAATTAGTTAAAGATACCGAAACCCATATTCTTTGAATAGTTTTCAAAATTATATTAAGGGGAAAGTAAAATCTACTGGAATTTACTGCTGCATCACATAACATAGCAACATAATAAAATATCTACCACATTCCTTGTGAAGTACAAACAATATATCTTTATCTAATTAGCAGAAATAAAAACCAAAATTGAATGTAGTCATAGATAACTCATTTTTATAATCAAACTGTATCTGTATGCAAACATCCAGTGACCTCTTTCCTCTTATTGCCATCTGGTGGCCACCCAAGTATTTGCAGCTTTGGTATGATAAGTTTTTTCCCCTGCTGATGGATGCAAACTATAATTTACTTTGGATGTATATTTTCTGAATTAAATTTTAGAATTAATTCTGCTAAATTTAGAATAGCGATGCACAATTTTTAAAGAAGTTTTTTTCCCCCCAGCATATGGAAGAGAGGGTGTGAAGATGAATTTCATAGACAGGATTTTTGTGGGTGAATTGACCAGCACTATCATGTGTGAGGAATGTGAAAATGTAAGTATTATGGAATTTGATAAGGGTGTTGAATAATCATTTGGATAATGGTAGGCTAATTTCTGATATGTAATGACAATGTGGACTGGCTTCTTAAATATTATGGAAATCAATTCATTAAGTTCAACTTGGTTTCCACCTCTCCAATTTGTCAAGTATTAGCTTTACTTGGAGAAGAAAGAAATGCTTTTCTTATAATCAGTATAGATCTAAGAATACCAGTTATGAATAATAACTAATATGTAAAGAGAAAGAATGTTTTCTCCTGAAAGATTCATTAGTGCATGCAAACCAACACTTAAGTTGTAGCCTGCAGCTTCAGCAGGGGAAGGAGGCACACCACAGAAGTCAATAGGCTGGTCTCAGGAAGTGGAATGAGACTTGTGATGTCTTCAGGATGGTCCTGCTTGGTTATTCTCCCCACCATTGTTGCTATTGTCCATTCACTTGCTTCTCCATCCTATCTTCTTTGTTTGACGGGAAGATGAAAAGGCAAATATATATTTGAAAAGAAAATAAATATTTGACCTTTATGGGGAGGAGACATGAGATGAGAGTATGGCTAACTGATGAGGACTAATTAGTCCGAAATAGATCTATCTTAGTCCCCTTTTAGTCTCCCAATAGACAGCAAAATGCTGGTTTGATGTCTGAAAAAGCCTAGAAACTAGTGAATGGGATTTCACTGAGCTATGGCTGTATAAAGATTTTGATTTACGTAGGAAAAAACCCGTCTGAGGGAAAAATACACATAAGGGCCTACGAAGAATATATATATAGAAGAACCTGGCTAAAGAGACATACACATAAAACCTACGAAAAAGAAAGAAAAACAAAGAAAGAAAAACATATATATATAATCTTTTTTTTTTGTTCACTGCCTACTTCTATTGCTTGGAAAAAGCAAGTGAATAAAAATTATGGTAATAATGAAGAAAAGCAACTTTAGGCAACAGAGTTGGTAGTGTGCCTCCTACCAGGGTGTAGACGTTGTCATTCTAGCTTCTAAGATGAGAGACAACTCAGTTGCTTGGTGCCTGATTCTACCAGCAAGTACACTTGGCCTTGTTTCATAGTTTGCTTCTATTTAATTGGTGTCTCTGCTGAAGGAAGATTCTGTGATCCAGTTGAAGTTTATGCCTTAAGGAAGGAATGACAATTTTCATTTTTTTCTGCTCTAAGATTTCCACAGTAAAAGAACCCTTCATTGATCTTTCACTTCCTATAATAGAAGAAAGGGTAAGAAAGTTCTTATTCCATAAAGCCTTCATTTTAATTGTCAGAAGTCTTCTTTGTACCATTTGATATAAATAACTCAGCCAATTTAGGATGGAGAAAAGAAGAATATATTGTTACACATAGAAATTATAGCTGGTGTCATATATTGCTTTAAATCTGGTTTGGTTTTGGTTTAGACCAGGGGTGAAATGTTCCCGGTTTGGACCGGATCGCCCGATCCGGTAGCGATGGTGGCGGGTGGTTCGGAGAACTGGTAGCAAAAATCCCTTCGCGTCCCCCCTCCCCCCATGCCCAGCTGAGCCGCACGATCATCAGAGGCTTTTATTTTTTACTTTTAAAAGCATTTTTTCTATAACCTCTTCTGATGAAAAAATGCTTTTAAAAGTAAAAAAAAAAAACCTCTGATAATCGCGCGGCTCAGCTAGGATCATCAGAGGTTTTTCAAAGCATTTTTTTCTGCAACCTCTTGGCCGAAGAGGTGGTAAAAAAATGCTTTGAAAAGTCTCTGATGATCCCAGCTGAGTTGCTTGATCGGCAGAGAGGTATTTTTAAAAAAGCCTCTCTGACGATCCCAGTAAAATACCTCTCTGCCGATCAGGCAACTCAGCTGGGATCGTCAGAGAGGCTTTTTAAAAAATACATCTCTGCTGATCAGGCAACTCAGCTGGGATCGTCAGAGAGGTATTTTTTTAAAAGCCTCTCTGACAATCCCAGCCGAGTTGCCTGATCGGCAGAGGCTTTTCAAAGCATTAGAAAAAATGCTTTGAAAAGTTAAAAAAAAAAAAAGTTGGCTACGCCCACCCAGTCACATTACCCCCCCCCACCAAGCCATGCCCACAGAACCGGTAGTAACAAATTTTACATTTCACCCCTGGTTTAGACTACTGTGTAAATGCAGCTATTACGATTTTTAATTCATGGTATGTATGAAAGTCAATTCTAATTAAATAATGTCTTAGATGATTTGCTAGTAACCCATGTTGATTTTTCTAGACCTCAAAACCTGTTTGTTTTGGAAGGACAAACAAAGGTAAACAAATACAAGAAGCAGATACTGATCGATTCAGCTGTTCTTCCATATCTGCTCTGACTAATCAGCAATCAAAATTATCTAGAAAGTGTTCATTAACAAAGGATAAGGTAAGAATAAGACAGTATGGACAATGAATTCAGATGTTCTTTTTAAAAACCCGGATTACATAATTTTAACTTGCAATTTTAGGTTGCAATTGTTTGAATGTACTTTAATCACTTTTTTCAGAAATCTTAGTACTGCATTGATTAATTGAAAGATTTTAATATAAATGAAATGATTGTGACTGAAATATATATATAAGATTGTATATAAGTATGAAGAGGCTGAAGATATCTTAAAATGATAGATTTAAAATATAGTAAAGGTAAAGGTTCCCCTCACACATATGTGTTAGTCGTTCCCAACTCTAGGGCGTAGTGCTCATCTCCGTTTCAAAGCCAAAGAGTCAGGGTTGTCCAAAGACATTTCCGTGGTCATGTGGCCGGCATGACTAAACACCAGAGGCGCACGGAATGCTGTTACCTTCCCACCAAAGTCCCTATTTTTCTACTTGCATTTTTTTAATGTGCTTTCGAACTGCTAGAAGCTGGGACAAGTAACAGGAGCTCATCCCACTAGGGATTTGAACTGCTGAACTTTCAATCGACAAGCTCAGCATCTTAGCCATTGAGCCACTGCATCCCTCTTATAGTACTTGAAGGCAAACATTCACATTTGATTTGGAAACCTTGCTGAAAAATAATTTCTTAAATAATATCATTTAAAATCTTTTGAAAAGAACTTGGATAATTTCATTTTTTTGTCTATTCATTACCATATTTTAGTTTCCATGTTCAGGAACATTAGTTATAAATGGCATTATCAATTATGAACATAGGAGGTTGACAGGTTCTAATAAGATCAGGAGGCTTTATCAATTTAAAATAATTTATGTATGAATTTAAAATATTTACTCAAAGACTAAAACTAAATAGTTTTTTATATGTGTGTAAATGCCTTGTGTAAAATTCTGTCTTATAATTACATAGATTTCCTTTCATTTGAATAGTTTTATTCAGGCTTCCCTTCAAACAAACATTTTACAGTTTTATAAATCACAGTATTTATTTATTTATTTATTTTATTTTTATTAGATTTCTATACCGCCCTTCTCCCGAAGGACTCAGGGCGGTGAACAGCCAAAAGATAAAACACAGAAATACAAAATTTAAAATAGATTAAAACAGATTAAACAATTTGGCTCAATTTTAAAAATATCCCATAATTAAACAAATTAAAATTAGTGTTTAAAATTTAAATTTAAAAATTTTAAAAGGGAGAAGATTTAGGCCAGGCCAGCTTGATGAAATAAAAACGTTTTAAGCGCGCGGCAGAAGGTGCGCAGATCCGGGATCCTCCGTATCTCCGGGGGGAGCTCGTTCCAGATCGTAGGTGCCCCCACAGAGAAGGCTCTCCCCCTAGGGGCTGCCAGTCGACATTGTTTGGCCGACGGCACCCAGAGGAGCCCCTCTCTATGAGAGCGTACTGGACGGTGGGAGGCTATTGGTGGTAGCAGGCGGTCCCGTAGATAACCAGGTCCTAAGCCATGGAGCGCTTTAAAGGTGGTAACCAGAACCTTGAAGCGCACTCGGAAGACCACCGGGAGCCAGTGCAGCTTGCGCAGGAGAGGTGTTACATGGGAGCTCCACGTTGCTCCCATAACCACCCGCGCGGCCGCACTCTGCGCCAGTTGGAGCCTCCGAGTGCACCTCAAGGGGAGCCCCATGTAGAGAGCGTTACAATAGTCCAGACGAGAGGTGACAAGGGCATGAGTGACCGTGTGTAGGGAGTCCCGATCTAGAAAGGGACGCAACTGGCGAATCAGGCGAACCTGATGAAAAATCCTCCCGGTCACGGCTGTCAAGTGCTCTTCTAGAGACAGCCGTGAATCCAGGAGGACGCCCAAGTTGCGAGCCCTTTCCGTGGGGGCCAATGATTCGCCCCCAATAGTCAGCGATGGCGCCACCTGACTATATCGGGACGTCGGAAACCACAGCCACTCAGTCTTGGATGGGTTGAGCCTGAGCCTGTTCCTCCCCATCCAGATCTGTACGGCCTCCAGGCACCGGGACATCACTTCAAGGGCATCGTTGGGGTGGTCCGGGGTGGAGATGTACAGCTGGGTGTCGTCAGCGTACTGGTGGTACTTCACCCCGAAACCACGGATGATCTCGCCCAGCGGCTTTACATAAATGTTGAACAAAAGGGGCGAGAGGACCGATCCCTGCGGCACCCCACATATGAGGGGCCTCGGGGTCGATCTCTGCCCCCCTGTCAACACAGACTGCGACCGGTTGGAGAGAAAGGAGGAGAACCACCGTAATACGGTGCCTCCCACCCCCAACTCTTCCAACCGGTGCAGCATGATACCATGGTCGATGGTATCAAAAGCCGCTGAGAGATCTAACAGGACCAAGACAGAGGAGCAACCCCTGTCCCGAGCCCTCCAGAGATCATCAACCAACGCGACCAATGCCGTTTCCGTGCAGTACCCAGGCCTGAAACCCAACTGGAAAGGATCTAGATACGACATTTCATCCAGGTACTGGGGAAGCTGCTGTGCAACCACACTTTCGACAACCTTCGCAACAAAGCGAAGGTTGGAGACTGGACGATAATTAGCCAATACTGCTGGGTCCAGGGAAGGCTTCTTGAGGAGAGGCCTCACCACCGCTTCCTTCAAGGTGGCGGGGAAGGCACCCTCACCCAATGAAGCATTTATAATCCCCTGGAGCCAGCCTCACGTCACCTCCCGGGAAGCCAGTACTAACCAGGAGGGACACGGGTCCAACAAACATGTGGTTGCATTCAGTCTACCCAGAATCCTGTCCACGTCATCTGGGGTCAATCAAACTCATCCCAGATAACCTTCTCAAGACCTGCCCCCATCACCCTCACTGGACCTACCCAGTCGGAGTCCAGACCTTCCCGAATCTGAGTGATTTTGTCATGCAGTAGGCGATAATATGGTTGATATTTGGTTTAACTTGATGAATAAATTTAAAAGATGGTAAAAAGTTTGTGCCAATGAATATGCTTGGTTTTTTTTGTAAAATAAAACTTCAGCTGGACATCATTGAATAAAAATTACGAGAAAAGAAGGTCAATCACTCTTTTATTATGGTTAATGACCAGAATTCCACTTACCAGAAAATAGAATTTAAAACATGTGAAATATAAAAATAAATGAAAACAAAACAATAACTTAAATAATCATTATGATTAGTTACCACAAGTTTTACAAATAATAAAATAAAAATTGGCTGAAGAGACAGAATCATATTGACTTGCTAACAATTATATCTAGTATAAATCTGAATGAGCCAGAAATTTAATTAATGTGCAATATAAAATAGAGCTATGCATTTTTATAAAGTGGACGGGGTTTCAAGTTTTCCAAGAACAGAGAGCAAATGCCCAAGCTCTTCTTCCCAACCACTTGGTACCATCCTTAATTAGAGCCTTGGTGGCGCAGCAGACTAATGTGCTGTTAACTAGCACCAGCTGCCTGCAATTAATGCAAGTTCAAATCTCACCAGGCTCAAGGTTGACTCAGCCTTCCATCTTTTCGAGGTAGGCAAAATGAGGACCCGGATTGTGGGGGCAATAAGCTGACTTTGTATAAAAAAAGAACACCGCTTAGGGGTGGCCAAAAGCCCTACTAAGCAGGTATGTACAAAAGTATGAAGGCTATTGCTTAACGCATTGTAAGCAGCCCTGAGTCTCCGGAGAAGGGCGGCATATAAATTGAAACAATAAATATATAAATAAATAAATAGACTACCAGGCTGAACTCCAAAATCTAACCATATAGAAAGGCCAGTTTATACATATACATACATGTTTATGCATGTATAAAGAAAGGAATAGAATAAAATAGAATAGAAATAGAATAGAATAGAATAGAATAGAATAGAATAGAATAGAATAGAACAGAACAGAACAGAATTCTTTATTGGCCAAGTGTAATTGGATACACAAGGAATTGGTCTTGGTGCATATGCTCTCAGTACATAAAAGAAAAGATAAATTTGTCAAGAATCATAAGGTACAACACTTAATGATAGTCATAGGGTACAAATAAGCAATCAAATCATACTAGGAAACAATCAATATAAATTGTATGGATACAAGCAACAAAGTTACAGTCATACAGTCATAAGTGGGAGGAGATGGGTGATAGGAACAATGAGAAGATTAATAGTAATGCAGACTTAGTAAATAGTTTGCAGTGCTTCTAAGATTGTGTTTGCAGTGTTTCTATGGGATTTGAATAATGTGGTTTTTTCTTTTTCTTTTTCCTATAACACTTTGATGATGACATGGCAACTGTCAGAACCAGGTAAACCATGAAAGACGACTTGCCAACAAATCTGGTGAAGAAGAAACAAGCCCTTTTATTCTGCCCGGAAAAATCAGAAACTCTAAAATAGAAGACAGAGCCAATACTTCATGCGCAAGAGACAGCGGTGCCGTTTTGGACTCTCCAGGAAATGGAAGTCAGACTGAAGGCAGTGAGAAAGAAGTCAGCCGTTCTGAAAGTAGCATTGATGCTGATAGCGAGGCTTCTGAAAGTGAAAGCGCGTCTAAGCAAATGACAGCCAGTAAAATTTGTCCCTCACCTGATTTATGCACTGATGGACACAGACACTTACCTCCAAGTACTAAAATGCAATATAGCAAATCCAGCAATAGCAGTACGGAGGCACTTACTAGTGCCTTGTCAAAATTTCACTTTGGAAGCACAGCCATTGAGAGCGAAGGGCCTCTCAACACTCTTTTGAGCCTGTCGAAGAACACTGCCTTTTCAACAGAGGTGCAAAACCCCCAAAATGCTTTCCAGACTCTTTCTCAGAGCTACGTAACAAGTTCTAAGGAATGTTCGGTTCAATCCTGCCTCTATCAGTTTACCGCTGTGGAGCTGCTAATGGGCAACAATAAGCTGCTTTGTGAAAACTGTACAGATCAGAAGCACAAACACCAGAAAAAAGCAAATTCCACAGGTAGCTGGTAATAAAAATCTTTCTGATTCAAGGACAGGCTCATTCAAGGGTGGTATTTATGTGTTATGGAAAGCAGCGCCCTTCCCATATTCTATACTGTCTCCTTTAAAAGTGAATTGAGGGATCCATTTCAAAGGCCTTTTGTAAATTCACCAAGAGCAGGGGTCTGTTCTGCCCCAGCTACGGATCCCAAAGAATGTAGCACACACAAACTCCGAACAAAACTCAGTTTACTTCAAAACACAGTCTTTTGCAAATGCAGGCTGTTAATAACTGCCAGAAATTCCACAGATAAGATAGAGTTGGCAGAACGCCCAGAAGCCAGGGTTGCAGAGAAAATTCAAACTCAATGATCAGCGAACGAACATTCGAACACACATTGTTTCCTGCAGCTTTTTACAAGCTGTGTGCAAACTTAAATAGGCTAAGGGAGTAGCCAATTAGTCCCAAGCCTTACTCTCGAGGAGACCCCCTCCTGAGTAACCACTCCTGCCTTTTGGCAGCTCTGTGTGCTCGTGCATTGAGAAGAGGCTCCTCCACTTCATCCTCTTCACTTAAAGGAGCCTCTGGAGATTCTGAAGGCCCTGGCTGAATCCCTGCCTCTGGCACCACATCTTCTTCAGCCTCCTCACTGTCCGACTCGAGCGCTGGCTGCACAGGCTGCTGGCACCACACCAGCCTCCTTGTCGGGATCAGCAACAATCCGCGCAGGCTGCTGGCGGGCCACAACAGGGTCTCCAACCTTGGCCATTTTAAGACTTGTGGACTTCAACTCCCAGAATTGGCAAAGTTGGCTGAGGAACTCTGGGAGTTGATGTCCACAAGTCTTAAAGTTGCCAAGGTTGGAGACCCCTGACCTAGAGGTTAATTGTTCATTGATTCTTTGCTCAGGTTCATTGCTGGCTTTGATGTCACTTTGAACCACGGGTGTCTGCTGAACCATCCAGTACCATCCTTTTTGAGACAGCTTTGTAGTTTATCTCCTGAAGAATAAGGGAATATTCTTGAATCTGTTGGAGCCAATTGGATCTCTTCTCAAGTTGGCTTTGAGGGCCCTGTACAAAAACAAACAAGTCTGCCAACAATCAGATTGTTGTTTCCTTCCTTCTTTCAGATAGAAGGAAAGAGGAAAGAGGCTGTTGCTTAAGGAGGTATAGTTTGGTCAGTTTTAATGACTGTTGGGTGATATCCAGTATTCCACACTCAGCTAAGCTGACGGGGAAATAGTGATACTACACTTTCAAAGGTTTTTTTAAAAAACAAAATGAATAACTTGATCATTCTGAGTCTGGTTTAGCCATGGAGTTGCCCATTGGTTGGCCTGTATATATAGAACGACAAAGAAAGCCCTTATGAATGCTACTTGGCTCTTTCAGTGGCTTGTGATACTATTGACCAGGATATATTATTGGAACATCTGTTTCTATCTCTATCTCTATCATCTCTATCTCTCCATCTGTCTCTATCTCTTTGCTCTGCCTTATATTTTTTCATGTATTTTCAGATCATTTTCCTTATAAATGATGCATTTTTTTTATAGACAAGAAGACAGAAAGTGTCTATACAAATGCTAGGAAGCAGCTGCTGATTTCTTTGGTGCCTGCTGTTCTGATCCTCCATCTGAAAAGATTTCATCAGGTAATGCACTGAAAAAGATGAGGGTTTTTCTTCCCTAAAAGTTAATCGACAGGTATTTTTATTAGAGCTACATTAAATATTTGTTTGGTTCATTTTCAGAAGTTGTCTAAGAGTGGTGGAAGATTTGCAAAAACGAAGTGGTCTTTGTTGCACATTGGCATTTTACTGTTTTCACTGAGCAGCCAATATACTATTTTTTTTTAATCTGTAAAACCCCTTTTCTTATTCTAAGTGTCTGTTGCTTATCTCAGCACATTTTGAGTTTAAGGTACCAGGCTAGAAAGAGGGATGCTGTGAGTTGTAGCCATATATACAGTGTGTGTGTGTGTTTGTATGTGTGTGATATACAGAGTTTGTTGTCTTTCCAGTACTTTTGCAAAGTAATACAATATATCTATTAAAAGAAAAAAAAAATAGCCAAATTTTGTTTCAGCACTACTTGACTCCTAGCTTAATAACATGCTTCAAATATAGCATTCAGATTCAGGTTTTCCTCTTGATTCCAAAATATTCTATGTTTAATTTTTCCTGGACTGGAATGATACAAGGTAATATGATATTTTAGGTTATATATTGTAACTCTAAAAAATCATTTGTTATGTAAATCGTTCATAGTAGCTACTGATTTATTTATTTCAAAATGTAACATTTCAAATATTTACGCATTAAATTCAAATTTTACAAATACTTTCTATTTCTTTTAAAGGCTGGCATGAACCTACGAAAAGTAAATCGACATGTAGATTTCCCACTTGTTTTGGATTTGGCTCCATTTTGTTCTGCCTTTTGCAAGGTAAGACATAATAAAAGCATAATGACAGGTTGCGTTTGAAGCATGAAATGTTTCAGTTGAAGATTGACAAGACTTTCTTCTTACAGACGTCAAACATTTTTAGTCATACATTTCAGTCAGATTCTTGTACAACAAAGATCATTCTGTTAAACCAAGCTTTAGCAATAGCTGAAAATACCTTTTGCTACCTGAAATTAGAATAAACTGACTGTTTTCTTTTAATAAAATTGCATTTATTTAACATGTGTCAAACAATTGTCCTAGTTTCTACAATAAAAGCTTTTACATTCTTCTTGCTAGGTTAGACTTAGGACTAATTATTAACAATGCATTTAAAGGAGAAAGAAAATAAGGCAAATTAAAATATAAGGAAAACCATGTTAGGTAGCCAGTGCAACAGCACTACAAAACTCATATTGAAAGTATTACAAAGTCCATATTGCGTGGCCCTCACTTCCTTCCTTCCTTTCCTAGAATGTGACTGATGGTGGGAAGGTCCTCTATGCACTTTATGGAATAGTAGAGCATAATGGCTCCATGCGGGGAGGTCATTATGCAGCTTATGTAAAAATCCGATCATCGTCCAAAAAACATTTGGAGCACAACTCTAGCAATAAAAACGTTCAAGGTAGGTATCTAAACAAAACTCTGTGATCAGATTAAAAAAAAAAAAACCTTTTGTGTTGTGTTTACAGATAGTCCTCAACTTAGGACCACAATTGAGATCAGAATTTCCATTGCTAAGCAAGGCAGTTTTTAAGTGACTGGCACCCAATTTTATGACCCATTTTGCTCTGGTTAAGTGAATTGTTGCATTTGTTAAGTGAATCGTGTGGTCATTAAGCGAATCTGACTTCCTGCATTGACTTTGCATGTAAAAAGCCAGCTGGGAAAGTTAGAAATGGTGATCACATGACTTCAGGACATGGCAACCGACATAAATGCATGCTGGTTGCCAAGTGCCTGAATTTTGATTATGTGACCAGCGTATGCTGCTACGGTCATAAGTGCAAGGACTGCGTCTACTTATTATTTTCAGTGCCATTTCAGTTGCTAAATGAATGGTTGTAAGTCAAGGATTACCTGTATATACATGTATGTATTTATGTATGTATGCATGTATGTATGTAATCTTTATTATATTTTCATTTGCATAGTTTCTCTCCAAAAAATATTGTTACAAATGCTAATAATTGCAGAAAACTGTTTCCTTTACATTGCATGGGTCATATCAGTTAATATGACTTTAATTTAGGCATGAGGTGGACATGAATTTAAGCAATCAGGTGTGGCTGATACTCTCAAAAGGCCCATATATTAGAAAAACATACTTTTTTATATAGTTTAGATTTGGTATACTATATTGTGTCAGTTTTTCCTCAGTCCTGAAGCTATTGCCTCCTTGCTCAAGCAGAGAATGATAAGAAGAATATTAAAAGTATTCTTTATTATTATCTCATTATTACAAGAACCACTTTAGTCTTTTTCAAATACTGTTGCTTGTTCCACTCCACAATTTGGGTGTTATACTACCGTAAGTGGTTTCCTTGTTTCACAGAGTCTTTCTTAAGCAATGTTCACAACTTTCACTAAAGCTTCCAAAAGAACAGAGCCAAGATCCTAAAAACAAATTTGTAAATGTTTTAGAGCAGGGGTGTCAACCTCGCGGTGTCACGGTGGCGTCACGTGACTTATTGCATCTTTTCCCCCCTTCGCTAAACCGGGCGTGGCCAGTGCGTGATGCCTGCCATCTGCGAGTTTGATAGCCCTATTTTAACAGGGAGATACTTGCTTCTGAATCCTAATCACTTGCTTAGCTTGATTGTACCTGTTGATTACAGCTAATGAACACTGGTTTTGTGTGTCTGTTTGCATTGCAGGTTTAAAAGAAACTCCAGGATCAGCTGTAGGACAGTGGGTTTATGTCAGCGACACCTATGTACAAGCAGTCCCAGAATCAAGAGTATTAAATTCACAAGCCTATTTGCTTTTCTATGAAAGAATTCTGTAGCCATGTTCAGTATGGAAAATGGAAGCAATTAGTGTTCTTTAACTTGCTTAAGTGCACAGAAAATTATAATATATGTAAATATTGTGCCTTTATCTGTTCTTCTTCAATAGAGAATATACCCTGGTTTCAGACTCTTTAAATCATGGCTTGGATACAGAACAGCCTAATGCATGCATTGTCCACCCATCCCTCTTTTTTTCATGCATACAAAAATACAGTAGAGTTGCTAATGTTTTTGTTCAGTTGCTGTTTTAAAGGAACCCATAGCTTCATATGCTTTTATGAAGAGTTGAGGGCACAGACTGCATCGGAATGGAAATTAATAAAAAAAATCATATGTGATTGTAAGGAGGTCGGTATATGTGTGTGTTTCTGAATCCAAGCAGACATTGATTTTTGAACTCCTAAGCTGTATGTGAAATAATACATTCTGAAAAGGAAATAGTAATGTTTGAAAATGGGCTAGTTAAAATCATGTGCTTTTTCAAAAGTGAATTTCAGGAACAATCTTGATAGGACTGGCAACCTGATTTTTCCTCAGTGAAGAAAAAGCTGTTTATGGACACCAAAGCATGTTTTTGTAAAATATTTGGCACTCGATTATTCTTGAAAGGAATAAATTTGTATAAATTTAACATGTTCCACAAATAGAAACAAAATGGTTCATTCTACAAAACTAGGATACTATGTTGTGTGTTCTAAGGGAATGTGGGAGTGCAAGCCTGATTTTACTCTGGGATGCTTTTCTTTATTTGAATATGCCTTGAAATCTGATGATATTACAAGTGAAAACTCTATCAGAAAGCAAGCTAAACAGACATCTTCCTTTGAGGTTCTGGCTTTCAAATTTAGTGAACCTCAAACCACCTCTGAATCCACCTTACTTGCACTGTGAAGCTGGAGCAAGCCATACCTTTTCAGAACAATTGGATATTCTCCATAGACATTTATTGACAAATAAATGCATGTGTTTGAGAGAACAGATTACTTTCTCTGAACATTGAAAAAACAATGTCATGCAGAACAAATCTCAGAAGCACAAGTTTGTGTACTGTACATAGGTTTTTACTATTTAATGCATGCTGTTGTGGCCCTGTTTTTATAATAATGTTAAATAGGGAATTAAACTAGGAACTCCAACAAGGAAAAGTTAATTTAACTTTACCTAATCACATTGTGGAAATGTATAAAGACAGGTAGTTGACTTATCTACTTAATACTTGAGAAGAAAAAGACCAAAAGAAAAAGTAAATAAAAAAGCAACCTTCTCAATGACAGAAGTAATTTTTAAGGCTCAAGCACACATAATGTATATACCAAACACTGTTTAGCTACACCGTTCAAGCCAGCCTGTTCCCTGGGGAAGAGGCTAATGATATAACAATATTTGGTTAAAACTCCTGATGTAATATATATTTCCTGGAGAAAGTATATGGGACACTGTATGCTATAAATGGTTATTTATGACCTGGTTAGGGTAACAGAGTTGGAAGGGACCTTGGAGGTCAACTAGTCCAACCCCCTGCTCACGCAGGAGATCTGTACTAGGGGTTTGAACCGCCAAATTGCCGACCTTTCTGATCGACAAGCTCAGTGTTTTAGCCACTGAGCCACCTAGTCAGGCTAATTGTGTGTTGCCAGAAAAAAGTCAAAAATTGTGTGTTGCCAGAAAAAAGTAAAAAATAAATAAAATTGTGTGTTGCCAGAAAAAAGTCAGGATAATTGTGTGTTGCCAGAAACTATCATTTGACTGGGTTACAGAATGACTGGGTAAAAGTAGGTAGAAACAGGACTCCTGAATTAAATACTACATATCTTTAAAGAAAACTACATTTTCCTAAAATATTTTATATTTTGTGTTTTTCCTTATGTACATTAATAATATTTGAGTGGTTTTTCTATTAAAAATAGATATTAGGATGTCCAAATGTATGTGATTTAAGGTGACTTAAATAGAATTAGCTCTCAGGTCTTTGTTGTGAATATCAATACATTGTTTTATTTTTATATATTAAATAACTGTACAATTAGCTTCCCATTAAGTGTGGCTTTTAATGTGTAAAATATGCCTGTATGGTGTAGAATTTGGTTATTTATAAGTTTTGTAACTATGCCAGTTTATACAGACATAAGGTTTGAATCCATATTGAAGAGGATTGATAACAGTCACCTGAGTTGTGGTGGCACAGTGGTTAGAATGCAGTACTGCAGGCTAACTCACTGCTCAGGAGTTTGCCAGGAGTTTGATCCTGACCGGCTCAAGATCAACTCAGCCTTCCATTCGTCCGAGGTCGGCAAAATGAGGACCCAGATTGTTGGGGGCAATATGCTTACAGAGGGCTGTAAAGCAGTGTGAAGCGGTATATAAGTCTAAATGCTATGAATCATCCACCAAAACCTACTTTGAGAGTAGAGGACTCTGTTGAACAGGAAGTATTATTTTACAAAGTGATGAAAAAAGTAAAAATTTAGTAGCGGTAACTTCTGCTAGTGGGAGTATGGAATATGTCTCTACTTAGTTTGGGAAAGGAGGTGCTTTCAAATTCCTGTATATTTAATGCAATAGGCTTGTTGAACTTATGGCTGCTAGAATAGAAAAATCTGCATTTATCAGCTCTAGATCCAATGTTATGAATCAGAGATAAATACTATAGAATACTGTTTTATTTTGTGTTTGTTTTTAAGCAGTATGAGGGGGAGAAATGTTATGTGTTTCCCTGTTGAATTTCTCAATGTTCTTCAGTACCATTGACCATGTTCAGTGGTGAGATTCAGCCATTTCGGGCTGGTTCGGGCAAACCAGTAGTTAAATTGCTGGCTGGATCCGCCCTGCCCCTTCCAGGAGTCCTCATGCGTCCCATTTTGCCTCCCAGGTAAGTGCAGGGAGGCCTCCTAGGGATGTCACATCCCTTGGTCACGCCCACCATGGCCACGCCCACCCAGCCAGTCATTAGGGCAGAGAACCAGTTGTTAAATTATTTGGATCCCACCACTGACCCTGTTATACTAAACCTGCTGTAAGGATTGGGAATAGAGGGCATTGTTCCTCAGAGAATCTCCTTCCAGTCAGCCGTGGTTGGGGAAGAGATGGAGCCCTTGCCCATTTCATTATAGAATCTTCCAGAGCTTGTTCCTCTCCCCATTACTATTTAACAGCCATATGAAGTCATTGGGAGAGATCATCGTCAACATGGGATGAAATATCACCAATTTGTTGTATATTAGATACATTAGATAATAGATATATTAGGCCGGGGCTCCCGGTAGGTAATATGTAGCTGGATTCAAGTAGAGGTAAATATTTCCCTGTAGGTGGTGATTCTATTTGCCTTGAAAACGTCATTGCTGGATCCAGCTGTATGGACAATTTTAATCCAGTATCCAAACTTCTATTTTTAGAAAGGTTATTGAAAAAAACATGGTAGACCTGCAGTTTCAAAAAATTCAAAAAATATCTGGACCTGTTGCAGTTAAGATTTGTATTCATTAATTCTTTGTCATCTTGAAGCTAGAGCACTACAGTGCACTCCACAATGGAACTATCCTTAAAGTCCATGTCGAAATTTCAGCTGGTGCAGAATGCAGCAACCCACATTGACACACATAGGTTTATTCACGTAACACAATTACCATCCAATAATATCTGGAAAAGGCTTACCAAGGGATCTGTCAATGAAGGAAACCCTTCTAATGTAAACCTGTTTCGGGGCACAGTGCTACGAACTGGAATTGGGAAATTACATTTATCAATTCATTGTGGTGGTCAGATCATTTAGCTTAGGGTTCCGTTCAAGCACTCCTTGAGGAAGGCCCATTAGATTTGTCTGTCTCAGGCACCTGATAATCTCTACAGATTTAAAAGAAGCTTGGATTGGGTTCATCTGAAGCCTTTGTTGCTATCTGGAATGAAAGGGCAGCCAAGGACGTGAATAAAATTGTGCTTGTGTGACCTCTGTAGATCCCACAGAGTCACTGACAGAAAACAAGTGAATCAGATTTAACACAGGTAAGACTACCTCATGGTTATAGAACAAAATGTAATTTTTCTATTCTTATCACATCTAGAGATAGACACTAGGGTAACCCAATCCCTCTTGAAGAGAATGGAGGAAGATCTACAGGGCTGCCATAAAAACTAATCTAGGTGTTTGTTGGATAAAATAACTCAGATTCATTCTGTACCAGCTGTGGAAATCTCTTGGGAAGTGACTGGCATAGCTATCTGGGATGAGTTTAAAACTGTTAGTCCCAAGAAAGTGGAAGTCTGGGGGAAAGCAATTGGCTTGTAGTTACAGAGGGCTATGGATGAAGTGGATTATCTGAATAGCATTGATTGTATTTATAGAAGGCCTGTGGTAGGATTGGAAGGAGGAGGTACAATCCATCCTGGCATTCCTTGATTTCTTATCCATCTTTGATACAATCAGTCACTATATACTTCTGGACTACTTCTCCTAGATTAGGAATGGGAAGCATTTCATTCTTCTGCGGCATTTCCAATTAGTGCTGGTAGATAAAGGAGAAATTGTGTCCCAAGTATCCATTCTGTGGGGTTTCTCAGGCCTCTACACTTTCCAAGGCCTCTACATGTTCTCAACTACTATTGAATATCTACATGAAATCTCCAGGTGAAGTCATCCATCTTCATTGCCTAGTCAACCCCTGGCAGGATACCAAAGTACCATATATTAGATTAACCTTGAAAAACCATGCAGAAGCTGCAATTGATCTGAAATACACTAGTAAGTAGTTATGGAAGCACTTTGGTGCATCCCTGGAGCAGCACTTTACTAGTACCTTATAAGCTTCCTTTGAATGTAATTCAAAGTGCTGGTTACTGCTTAAAAAGCCTTTTGTAGTACAATGCCAAATTATTGCTGGACAACTCCTCTCCCAATTATTTCTGTTCGTCCTGGCAGAAGGGGCATGCTGTGGGTCCATTCCATGAAACAGTGTCACCCAGTGGCATCCAGGGGATGTGTATAGTCTAGTGAATCCATGGGCATCTAATACTTTATATCTCAAACAATGGGGGGGGGGAGAGTTACATTTATTGTTTCAGGAGTTCTGATATATGCAGGTACCTTTGTATGCATGACAATAAGATAGATGAATAGATTGATTTGTACCAGAGGTTATCATGTACACATAATTACATTAACCTCTGCCATCTCTAGCCTGGATACCCATTGGTGATTCTGTCTTTGTGTCTGTAAAACATCTCAAAAATTGATAAAATGATTGCCAGCTGAGGTAGCACCATCTTCTGGTTTGATCTTGGAAATGTACATCATATTTTACTGAAAACATGTTCTATGTCTTAATTGGGCTTTCAAAACAATAATATTGACAACTATGACTCAGTTTCTAAAACATAGGAACACATTCATACTGAATTTGGTGGTCTTAGGTTCAAGAACATACAAGCAGTTTATTAGATATCTGTATGTTGACAGGTAAAATCCCATAGATAAATGGCTTAGGTGAAGCAGGATGCTAAAAGGCTTTTAAATACGTTAACAAAATTGATGGCATTTCAACAGTAGTATTCTTGGATTATATTTGAAATAATGGTATATAGGCAGACAATAAATGTTACATAATAGCAAAGACAAATGCAATCTGAATTTACTTTGTATATGCATTAAAAACTATCACTATTTTTACACGTATAGAAAGTTTTAATAAACTGAGGCAAAATAAGAAAATGACTTTTAAATATATTCCATTTTGGATGCAAATAGAAAATAAACTTTATTTTTCAAGCTCAAATATCAGGTGTTTAGGAAAGTATGTTTACATTTATGTGATTGGGTAAAATAAAATACATACTTTGTGGAAATTCAGTGTTAAGTTATGGTTTATTATTGTTCAGACCATCTTCGTCTTATAGATGAAGTTAATGAAGGCATTTATGCTTAATATGACATTTATTTTCGCCAGTGTGTATTGTATATTTAGTATACTGTAAATTGTTCAAAATCCTAAAAAGGAAGATTTACAAAACATTCGTGAAATGTCTGTTTTTTTTTTACTAATAAGAAAGGGAAAAAAATATTGCATTTCCTCATGTACCAGAATATTTTTAAATAATGAAACAATAAGAATCTAGTTTTCCCATAATCTTTTCTAGATGTATAACATCAGCTGTCCCCATCAGCTATGACATAGCTTCTTTTTATCAGATATCTTACAATTTTAACTATCTCGGTTATTGCTTCATCTGAAGTAACCTGCAGATTACTTCAGTCTGCTATTGCAGACTGGTGAAATTTCCATCTCTACTGTATTCTGAGTCAAAGTCCCTCCTGTTTGTCTTCCACATATCATAATGAAGTTTATCCTGGAGATTAAGAAAACCTTGGAATGATATGGGTTTAAGTGCTATTTGAGAGATGGACATTCATGAGATCGGAGTTTTTGTGTTATCTCATTTGCCATTGTGCCTTCTCTAACCTCCTAAAACACAGCAATATTTTAGCAATTGAGGATGTAGCCCAGAATCCATGAAAAATACATGGAAATTAAATTTTAAAACAAAATACCAAAATTCTCCCTGTACTCTGTAGAATTCCTAGTCCCACTTCTTGTTGTATCATGCCCCACACTTCTTTTTCATAATTGCCCCATCCATAAACATCCTTGGCCATCATATTAAATGTATCTCTTGGCCACAAAAAGTTGCCTTCATATACATTGCGGTTATCAGTATGCCTTTTCAACAAAATTGTTATATTTTGCTGTCTATATGTGATGCTAGCCCAATGTGCCCAACCAGAAATGTTCTTGATATCCTGTCAAGATGATCCAGCTCAACAGATCATCATATTCAGAAGTCTTTCCCCTGGCATCAGCCATAATATAATAAAGCTGGCATTTTTGGCACAGAATGCAACCACTTGTTCACTGCAGGAATTCAGAGTAAGCCACCCCACCTCCAAGAATCTAGCATCTGCCCTCTAGATAGTTATTTATGGATTTATTTAGCATATGGCATCTACAGAGGTCATGCAGTTACTGATGAAGTATGAAGTATAGACTACCTGCATGACGGTATATCCTGGGCAATGTTCTGTCTTGAAGTCTATACTGTCTAGAAGTCTATACAGTACAGTGTGTATACTATACAGTACATAGTATACAGTGATCAAACTGGATACAGTACAGAGGCAACAGACTCTGGCTGGTTATAGCATAGGTTTTTTTGGACTAATGTATTTCATTAAATACAAATATTGGACAGTTCTAAACCTTTAGAAAAGTTTACTTTAGAAAGTGGACACTAGCTTTTCTCCTTGCCTTAAAATGGGTGGGAGCTGTCCGAAACATGGTAATGTCAGCTCATGAGAAGCATTTGAGTTTGATAATTCTGCTATTCACAAAATTATTCCATTGTCATATCTTTATTCTTTTAAATGCTAAAGCATCCTAAAATGTTACTGCAAATAGACCAAAATGTCAGATAGAAAGATTATTTGGATGGTAAGACTGTTGTTTCTCTATGTCATATATGTGGGTATATTTATTTGTCATGTTTATGTAGTGTATATTGGAGGTGGTGACCCTTCTGAGAGCTGTATGCAATGAAATTTCATTTTGATGTATACTGATTAGCGTACATTTAAAGAAGTGGTTCCCAATCTTTTTTTGGCCATGCCCCACCTAAGCATCTCTTAAAATCCTGATGCCCCCCCACACCCACATATAAGTCTTACTATTCAAAAAGTGAACTCCTACTCAAGCCTAAAAGGCCATTAACTTGGTTTAAACAAGGTTTCAATTGCCCCCATTAAAAATAAAATGGCCCCACCTTGGGAACCACTGATTTAAAGTGACAATAAAGTTATTCTAAGTAAGTTTCAAGTATACAGCTCGTTTCTCAAGGAGAGAAAATGTATTAATTAAAGGCAAACTAAAATAGATGAATTTTTCACGCGATGCGCGTTTTTTTGGAAGTTAAACCTCGCTGTGTCTTTAAAAAAAACCCTAGTCTCTAATATTTACACAACTCTTAAGTGCTTAGAGTTACTAAAATTCGGACGATCAGAAGATGGCAACAAAAACCAGTCTCTTTGCTTGCTAAATAGCGGATGTGCAGATTTTTGCAGCCGTTATTTAACTCGTTTTAAAAGCGAGGAAAACCGTAGCCCAGGTCAAAATCAAACAAGCAACCGCAATTTCGACGGTGCTGACTGAAACGCTAAAGGAAACGTTGCGCATGCGTCAATAAGCAGCTCCGCGTCCTTAGTAAAAATGGCGCGCAGAGAACACTTTCACCCAGGCGCTTGCGCGATACTTTCATTTGTTGGCAAACAAAAAAAAAATTAGTGACCATAAAACTGACAGTTGAAAAAGATTCCTCGGAGATTCTAATGCCATGGCTGAGTAAGTTTCCCAGACGTTTGTAGTATCATTCCCATCAGCTGCTGCCAACGTTAGAGGAGCAGTTGGAACCCTTCCCCTCCAGATGTCCCTCCGCCCTGACTTAAGATGGCGGATAGAATCAAAGGGCAGACTTTTCTCCGCCGGGTTGCAGTGACGTAAACTTGCTGTTCCGGGTGAGTGACAGCGGGCGCCATTTTGTGTGGTTAACGCAAAGCTAACCGGAGAGACGGGGCAGCCGAAGTGCTGCGAGTGTTACCGGTCAGCGCAGAAGGCGCGGGCGGGGTGAGTAACTGCCTGCGTAGCTGCTGCGTTTGAGAACAGGCGGAAGCCGGCCGGAGAATTGATTATCCTTCCACCACTATTTGGATTCGGCGCTGAATTCCGAACAGGCGGAGCTCGCTGCGGCGAGGCAAAGGGGGTGGGGAAGAAGATGCAAGGCTGGTGCTCTGGGTTCGGATTAAGAACCCGAGAGTGG
Organism: Arizona elegans; assembly: GCA_022577455.1. Lineage (NCBI taxonomy): Eukaryota > Metazoa > Chordata > Lepidosauria > Squamata > Colubridae > Arizona > Arizona elegans. The sequence goes on along the minus strand of JAKOOJ010000001.1, from coordinate 228,503,545 downwards.
GGGCGCTAGTCTACTTCGCTTCTCCGGGATGGCCGATCGTTTCTTAACAGGCGCATTCGCGGTAGTTGTAACCGGGGGGAGGGGGGAGGGGCGGGGAAGGCGGGGAGAGAAGGAGGAAAAAAAACCCCGACCCCGTTGTGCGCATGCGCCCTGATCTTGCTGGACTATCCAGGCGGCGGGCTGAGATTGGGCTCGTTACGAGCTTTATGTGCGCGTGCGTTGAGGCCCCCTAATCTCAACGGGATAAATAGCCTGGATTGACACTTGGGGCGACGTTTTAGTTCTGTTGCCATGGTTGCCACGTGAGAAGGCCAGGAGCCAGGCGCGCGCTCACATTGTGTTGTAAACATGCTGGGCCGACCTTGTGCGGGATAGCTGATAGCTAGGAGATGAGTGAAAGGTGTGTGTGTGTGTGTGTGTGTGTGTGTCTCACAATGGAAAAAAGAACTTGTACTTAAATATATATATTCTGATGTGGTTAGTCTCACCCTATGGGTGTTTATTCAGAAGGCGGCTTTTTCCAGTTTTAATAGGATCCCCCTGTCCACAAATGATTAAAATAGTACCCGAAATCCAGGTTGACAACTATTGGAAGTAGTTTGCCCAACTTCATGGGACATTGATATGAAACGGGTCTGGATTTTGGTTTCAAAATGTAGAGTGGAACTCTGTCTGCCCCAGTTCAGGGAATCCAACCCATAATGGCTGAAAAAAATGATAACCTCACTTTGGTTGTAGGAAAGGGAACAAAAGCAACTCTGATGAGAAGCGCAATCTAAGTTGTAAACAACCACTCCTTTGCTTGTCTCTAGATTAGGTCCCCCTGTTTTTCCTTGTGGGCTGCAGGTGACTAACAGAGATTTGTCATTTTAGTGGAATAAATAACCCTGGTCAATTTACTTTCAGAAATGGTGGTGGTGTAAACAAAAGCAGCATAATTAGATGTATTAGTGCAGATATCCATGTCATATTCCTAACTTTGTAATGTAATGCCATTTTCATATCACATTTCAGACTGTACATTTCTCAGAATATGTTCTTAAAATAGGAATACTCATCTGTGGCGGAGGGCACTATTTTTTAACTTTCAATTTCTAAACGAAATCAGAAATTACCATATTTGAACTCAAAATTTCTGTTGCCAGACAAGACATTTGTTAAGTGAATTTTGCCCCATTTCATGACCTTTCTTGCCACAGTTAAGTGAATCCCTGCAGTTGTTAAGTTAGTAACACAATTGTTAAGTGAATCTGGCTTCCCCATTGACTTTGCTTGTCAGAAGGTTGCAAAAGATGTGCACCTACCACGGGATGCTGCAACTGTCATAAATATGAACCGGTTGCCAAGCATTCAAATTTTGATCACATGACCATGGGGACGCTGCAACAGTTTCTAAGTGTGAAAAATGGTCATATCACTTTTTTCATAGCTGTTGTAACTTCGAACGGTCACTAAATGAACTGTTGTAATTCAAGGACTACCTATATTTGTTTTAGATTCATTGATGGTTTTGCATGAATCTGTCATTATTTTGCAAGTTTTCTGATTGTACTATGTTAGGAAAATATGTATGTGATGCTTAAGAAGTTTTTGAGCTTACAAACTTCATTTACCATACTTCAACTCAATGTTCAGTAAACTGAAGGTATTTTATATTAAGTTGTTATTTTTTTGTAAAGAAACATTGTGATATGTTGAACCAGTGGCCAAGAGAAATATCATAAATGAAAATAGCATGAACTAAGGGATTCTTTCTTGCATGCTTATTATATACTCAATATTATTTTGTCAGTGGTTTACTCTCCCAAGCTTGTTTCGATTTAATTTCTGAACGTTTCATTATCAGACTAGGTAACATCATCAGCATGATTTTTTGTCCTATTCTTCTTAGCTTAGAATGCCTTGTGTGCCAGTGTGATCAGTTGGACCAATAAAGAAAAGTAATTTCTTTATAGACAAAAAACAGCTAGAACTGGCTATATTTCATGGAATGTGTGTTCTTGCTTAAATGTTTGAAGATTTTCTCTTCATCTGAAGAATTTTGAACTTCTGCTACTTCAATTTTCCCAGCACTTTCTGCTGTTACTGATTTTCCCACTAACCTGCCCATTTCTGAACTTTCTTGAAGAATAAAATCTTGATTTAACATATTTTCTCGCATTATTTCAGGGAGGTGTGCAGGCCCAAATGTTGTCTATTGCATCCAAATTTGATCTTATCTTCCATAAACATGGAAAGTGGAAGCAGGAAGTTATACATTTTAAAGTTGTAGGCATCTAGTAATGTGCATGTTGTGGCTATTAAGTTATAATCTTTTTTTTTTTTTGCATATTTTAGGTGAGCCCTAGGTTTGCTGCAAAAATACATAGAGAAAGTGCACGCCACCAATAGGGAGAGGACAAAATTATTAGTACTGGCATTGTGACATTGCAACTATGTTTTGTCTTTTAGGAGTTGTAGGATTGTTCTTGATTCTTCTGGATGTTGAAACACTTTATATATCCACCAAAGCTTTATTCACAGATTTGAGCAAATTCTGGCATAAAGTAGTATTTTGATAATTAGACTTGCTAAACAAATATGCCTTACAATCAAATAGAGTCTGAATTCCATGATAAAATTACTGTGGTGGAACCAAGAAAATTAGGCAATTTGAATATGATTTTAAAAGATAATGGGGAATATATGAAATTATAAAATAAATATGTAAGAAAGTATGATTAGGATAACCTTGCAGATTTATGCCTGTTTGCTACAAAAGTCTGTATACCAAATAAAGCATTGCATTTCATGTAGTCTGAATGCAGTATTTAATGGTGCAAAGGGATTGAAAATTAAACTTTTACACTATGTATAATGTGATGTAGCATTGTTCAGAGTTGTGCAATCTTCATAGGAACCATTTGAAAAGAGGAGAAAATAATTTTCTAACAGCGATTATCTGGTTTATAGTTATCAGATTTGTTTTTATGATTAGGCCACCAAGCTAAAATGGTGTGACTCAAAGAAAAGTATAGTTGACATTCTTAGCCCCAGTAAATAAGATTTTTTTTCATTTATTTCATTTACTCCTTCTGTTTTTGAAAGATTTTTGTATAAATGATGCCTGTTTAAAAAATATAGTAGAAAATCAAGTTAAAATAATTGGAAACTAAAACTCATGGCTTTTAAATTCTGAAGGTCAACCCAGGATGGCAGATCTTGTAGCACTTTACATTTGATAGATAATTTTTGCAATCAGAATGGTAAAATACTTACATTCAAATATTTTTGTTTGATGTTGCAAATTTCAGAGAAATCCTATATAGTTTCTGTGGAATGTTTTGATTACAAGAATATCAGTTTAAAAATCCTTTGGAACAAGGTTCGGATAGCTTTGAATGGGTAGTTTGGAAAAGGTTGGATGTCACTGTACACAGTTGAATGGCTTAAAGTGAAGCTTGTACTCAAATTTGAAATGTTATTTTTGCTCCAATAGAGAACATATAAATAATTAAAGATGTGGGATCAAGGTGGGCAGCCTTGGCAACAGTGGCCTTTGAATCAGCAACAATGGATGCAGTCATTTCAGCATCAGCAAGATCCAAGTAAGTAAATAGCTGTGATTGTGCCTTCAGCATTAAAGTTAAGATATTAATCCACATTTTATAAACTGGGTTAGAATGTTACTCTCTCATTCACATAGAAAAGGTTGCTAGTGATGAGTTCACACAGACAAATATAACCTGTTAGATCAAAACCCAACAAACTATTCTTTAGTGTTTACAATCTTTTGAAAGTTGTTACAGGTTGCTTCTATATTGCTTGTAAGAACTCCTTCAGACTCTTAAGTGAATAGGAGAAAATGCTGGTAAGCAGCAATATGTGCTGAGCTAATGATTTATTCTCTATCTCAGTATGCCTTTATTGAAATTCTTAAACAACATCTTCTTCCAGTGAGCATTTTGCAACTCGCTAATATACAATGAAGGTGTTTTGAACTATTATAATATCTAAGTCAGCTATATATACGTAACAATACTGACAAATACAGAAAGACTATTTGAGACTATAAATCTTTTGAATCTTATGCATATTGGAAGTTCTGGTGGTTCTCAAAAACCATATTTTCAAAATACATTGTATTGTAGACTTTCTAAACACTTTTCTCTTTCAAATTTGAAGTATTCTTCATTTTATAGTGCAGCCCTCAAACAAATTTTAAATTGTTCAGTATTTTGCCCAAATGCATGCTTATCCTTCAACAGTAATATGTAAAATAATACAGGGAGAAGCTGGTTAAAAGAGTTTCTTGCTCTTTGATCCTTACCCCTTTAAGACAGGGTTGTTCAAAAAGTGAGGTGTACCTCCCTCAGGGAAGTGCAGACTGAACCCAGAGGAGGTTTTTAGTTACACTGTTGGAACAAATCCACCTTTCTCAAAGTTTCATTTTTTGTTTTCATAGTTCATTATGTTCATTTTGGTGTTTGGATTTTTAGTGGAGGTGTGTACGTTAAGATTACATTAAGAGAGGTTTGATGGCGAAAAGTAAATGAGCTCCTCCTTTAAGATGAGGTGGGCAACTTTCTTGTGGCAGGAGTTTTACTAACTTCTGAGACTTGGAAAGAATATATTCAATAATGTTATGTCACATCACTGGAATTGGAGGTTCCTCTTTTTTGCCGTTTTATTTATTGGTGATAGGGTTAAGGAACAAAAAGGTGCACCTCGAGAAGCTTAAGTCACCCATTTTGCTATTTAAAATCCCCATACTCATAAGAAATGTTGGGCCTATCCACTGCAAGTGATGAGATCTCTACTTTTTTCTTTATAATATGCTTTATTTTATCCAAACAAGCTACATGCATGCCTTTTCCTTTGTATGTTCTTGCTATTTTTCTGTTAGGTTGTTAATAGCTTTTTATTCTTTTATAAAACAAGAAAGTAGAAAAGAACAAATTGTCTATATATTCATCATATCTGGCAGATCTGGATGTTCTAACTTGAGGCCAGTGTTCCAGTTCTGTTAATTGTTACATTGTTGCAACAAACCAATACTCTGCCTGAATATTACAATTATTTCTTTCAGAAGTAGTGTTTTGTAGAAGAGTAAGAAGAAAAGGCACATCTATTTCAGTGATCTCTCTTGATCTCTCAAATTCATTCACTCTCATGGGATATCAGTTTATATCAATGTTCAGATAGGTGCTTAAATTTTTAAAACGCACTGAAACTGGCCCATGTTCAGGATTGAGTTGTAAAGCTTTGCATATTTTTTCAGTAATAAGTTCTTAATTCAGGAAAGCTCAAATTTCTCAGTAGGTCAGTGGAACATTGCTGTATGGGGTATGGTATCAATGTTTAGAGGCCTCCGAAATATAGTCATAAATGATGCAGATTTTTAAAATGGAGGATTGGAGTATGAATAAAATTCAATTCTTGATTGTGTTGTGGAAATCTATATATTGAAAATCTAATTCTGTTTCTAGGCCAAATTGACTGGGCTGCATTAGCTCAGGCATGGATTGCTCAGCGGGAAGCGTCAGGGCAGCAGGGTGTGGTAGAACAGCAAGGAATGATGCCAAATGGCCAGGAGATGACAGGAATGGAACCTGGTCCAAACAACCATGGTAATTTTCAGAATGATCCAAATTTCAACAGGATGTGGCAGCCAGGTATGTTGTTGGTCCTCCCCCCTCCCCCCACTCTTCTTAGTTGTGGATACAATTCTTACAAGAGCACTACTACAAATTAAATCCGATTTAGTTTGCAAAATTCTTATCAATACTGGCCAGAATTGAGTTAGGACAAAATTTCTTTTCTGGTAAGGACAAGAAGCATTGATTCTTCCAAATAATTGTTGCTTATGGAGATATATGGTATCTTATGGATTTTTCTGCCTCAGATTTCATATATTGATTCAGATTGTGATCAAAAAATAATCTGCAGATACTTTGAAAATCAAGCTTTGTAATGTGATTATACTTTAAATTATTAGAAAGATTACATAAATTCAGAGTTGTTTAGACAGGCATAAACATTGAAAAGGGCTAACAATAAACTAACAGGACAGAGTTATTCCCATAGTTCCCCAACAATTTTATTCATTCAATGCTAGCTCCCCAAAGCATTTTAGAATAGTTTTTATTGAAACAGTTTCTGCTGCTTGAATAAAAAAACAAAAAACAATTTAACTTGCTGAGTGAAAGTAAAGAATATTCATTGGTTTTTGAATTTAACAGAAATTTATAGCAGAAATTACCATTGATAAAGGAATATATGTACTGTAAAAAGGTTGCAATAAGCAATTGAATCGAACAGTTCACCTTCAATTGAGGGTTAATATCAATTTATGTTGGACACAGATGTGAGGAAATTTTTCATTGGGTCAGCCATAGTTCTTGTTTCAGACAAGTTACACATTGTCATGTTTATCTTATACAAATACCTGCATGCCTTTTAACGAATTTGCAAAAACTGGGCTTGTTCTCTTTGGGCTGTTTGTGTGTGTATGTGTGTTGACATCTTGGCATTCAATATTACTCTTCCTGACTTTTTATCATTTTGGGATTAATTGTACTAATTATAGAACAGGTTTTTCAAAGTATTTCACTAGAAGAAAACAAAATATTTATTTTAAATATTGTGATGTTGTTGCAGCTGGTCTTACTACTTTAAAATTTAAATATGTCCATATTCTGTAACATAGATGAAAGAATTGTGACTTCACAAATATAATTGAACTTCAATTTCTGATATCCATTATTTTACTATACTTGCTAGGACTCTTGTGAGTTGGACTTCAGAAACATGGAGTACCATACATAAAGTCATCAATTTCTGCTGTGTGAGATAACCAGTTTCTACAAAAATGACGTTCTTTTGGGCCTCTTTTTTCAACTAAAGTTGATCCCTAGAAAGTGCTCTCCAGATTCATTGAACTACTTCTTTGTCAGCCATATCCAGAATTGCCATTGGTTATATGCACTGAGCATGCTGAAAGTGATAATTCACCATAGCTGGAGATGCTGACATAAATTATTATTCTCCAGAGGAATACTGTGTTAGTTTAGCCAACATAAACAAGAGTTTTGTGGCAACTTAAACACTAATATTATTATTATGTATTATTACATAGCTTTTGTAGTTCACATCCATTTTATTTGACATCAATATTTTCTTTGATGATGGAGATTATTCTTATCTCTATCCTTGGAAATTGCATTTCAGATCTGAAAGGCCAGATTGAGTTGGAAAAATTAGCTGATATAATATAGACTTTCCCTGTAATAGATGTTGTGATTTGCTTAAATACTGTTCATACAAAGGACTACTAAACATAGTTTGGATTCATGCAAAAATGGAAACCAGAAATGTTTAATGATACACCCTTCATTATAAAAATTAATACAGCCTGATTAAACACTGATTAAAATTATTATTAACATTTTTTGTTATGACATCAAAACAGAATGGAACATACCCCACCAGCCGCCTCATCCGCCTCCAGAACAGCCATGGATTCCTCCAGCCCCTGGATCAATGGATATTGTTCCTCCATCTGAAGACAGTAACAGTCAGGACAGTGGGGAATTTGCCCCTGACAACAGGCATATATTTAATCAAAATAATCACAACTTTGGGGGACCACCACCTGATAACTTTGCAATGGGGCCAGTGAACCAGTTTGACTATCAGGTGAAACATTTGTTATTTTAATATAAGCATGTGGAGTTCCGGCAGCATTGCTCTAAAGCAGATTTCAACAGAGTTTACTTGTTTATTAAAATAGATTTGTTACAAACATTTACCCAGCTCAATTAATTGTTCTACCAACTGTATTCTTTATCAGATTGGTTAGGATACTGTACATAAATTGAGCTACACTGGATTAGTGTGATGTGTTCTGTTTGGGATCACTTATGAAAGGTCTGAGAAAGTTCAGCTGCTGGCAAATGTAAATTTTATTTACATGATACTTTTACCTGCTCTTATAATTTTTACTAAGTTTTGTTTGGGAGGGGTCTTTTTTTGTTTTTGTTTTGCTTTTAAACTCCCCATGTGATATTTATATATCAAAAAGTATATGGGATAGCTGTGTTTATATAAAACAGATTCATGTTTTGTAAAGGAGAAAAATATTAACATCACACGGATGAGATTAATTACTTATTACTAAAACTAAGAAAATAAGCCTGAAAATAGGTTGAGATTCTCCCTATTAATTCTCTGGATAAATAATAGTTTTGTAAATAAATTATGTATAAAGAATATAAAGGTTAACATAAAGGTAAATATTGTATAGAATCATGATGCATACACCTTTAGCCACTCTGAAATTGGAGTTAAGTCAGAACTGTAGAATACAATTTTATTTAGTTCATCTGTTTTGGGCTAGCTAGTTAAAAAACATGCTGGAGCACTTTTATATACCTAGGCATTCCCATTCATTTTGGTGAAAACAGAGAATTAGTCTCTAGATTGAAAGGAGGGTGGGGCACGAGAATTTCTGCACATTTGTTATCTGTGCATGTTTCTGGATGTTATATCTATGAATGGAGTCCTTGGTACAACTTAAGACAGCATTAAGTGTATTGTTTCAGGAGCACAAGGTATAGCTACATTTTTCTCAGTTAATGGTTAGTGCTATACTAAAATTTGGTGTTACATTTCATAGATATTTACAAAGTAAATGAAGAGATTGTTCATAATAAGTTAACTTTTTATGTCCTTATATAGTTCATTAAAAGTTGCAAACTATAATTTATTTGGTAGATTGGTCATCTGAAGTTTTGAATAAAGTGTATCCCATCCCATAGACCCACATTGATGTATTAATGGAACTGAGATTGAAGACACAATTGATGAAGGCTATCTAATTGTCTATCACTGTCTAACAATTACTGGTAGATATAATTTAGGGAAGGTAGAACAATGAAATGATTCACTAGCTTTCTGTAGCAGCTTTTCTTTTAACTGTAACAACATGCAACTGAAATTTATTATTTATTTAGCGTATGGCAAATATATAGACTTATAGTAGTTGAAATGTTAAAAACCAGACCACCCAATGTGATGAATATTTTGTCAAGGAGCACCACAGTCACACACGGATCCTGTTCAGAGTTGACCAAAGCTGGCGAGAAAGGTCAAAACCTGGCATCTTTTGTGTAGGGTCATCTATGTAACTGCCTGTATCTGGGCATTCAGCAGTCCATTTGGCTTTCCACTGTGTGTTGATGTCAAAGTTGTTAGATAATTTTGTTGTACTCTTTCACTAAGGCTTCCTGCCTTCACAGAGCTGGTGGTGCAATGGGGCTCAAGACGGGCAGGCAGCAGTAGATTTTAATCTGTTGCCATATATAGAGAGAGCCAGGAGTTCTACAAAGATGTCTGGCTGTCAACTGTCGTTAACTGCCAATTCTTCAATGTAGTCTGGCTGCCAGTTGTTGCTAGACATTTGGTTCACACTACTGTGCTATCCAGGGTGCATCACAAGGAGGCGAACTAGCATCACACCCTGCAACTGAAATGAATTCATTTCTTAAATCCACATTTCCTGAAGAGCTGATAGCACTTAAAACATATAAAAGAAAATCCCAAAGCATTAGGAAAACATTAGATGGTTTTATTTCTGATAATGAGTAAATTTTATTTCCTGAAATCATGATAAATGTTTTAAAAGAATGCATGTTCCCTCCTCACACATACTCTGAAAAATGATTATACTCAGATTTCAGTAATATGCAAATACTTTAAAAAAAGACAAAAATCGCTTGATTGTATAAATCCTTTAAAAACAGTATGGGCAGTTTTCTTATAATTATTTTTCATTAAAAGGAAAAAACCAATGTGCATGTACACCATGCTTTTAATGACCAGCATTGTAAATTGAGTATTTGACAACTGATGTTAAACTTACTTAAATAAAATATGTCAATTTTTGCTTAAGAAGTGAGAATTGATCATGAGAATTTGACCTAATAAATTAATTAGATTTGTTCACTTGCATATGCATGATAATTCATTTATATAATAGAAACCATACAGTATCATAAGCTAGTTAGAAGAACACGTGAGTCTCCGGAGAAGGGCGGCATATAAATCAACTTAAAATAAATAAATAAATAAATAATTTAATTCCCTTTGCCTGTCAAAATTACTTCAGAAAAATAAGAATGTTTGGTATATCCTGATGACCTATAAATAAATGTCAAGCCCCCAATAAAATAAAAAATAATGTATGTTCCTATAGATCTCTTGGGTCTCTATTTCCTCAATGGAAGATTCCAGCTCTATTGTTTTTAAAATTTTCTAATGTCATAATGTAATACAGCATGGGCTTCTCTTTTACAAAATTACTTTTTAAATGGTAAAAATCCCTTTTTTTATTCATTAACCTTTGCGTTCTCCCTAAAGTACTCCGGACTCACTAGTAGAAACAAAAAATATTCTATACAGAGATCAAGTCCTTTTCTTTTTTTTTTCCTTTCCTTTTTCTTTTCCTTTTCCTTTTCCTTTCCTTTCCTTTTCTCTTTTCTTTTCCTATCCTTCCTCTTTTCTTTTTTTTCTTTTTTTCTTTTTTTTCTTTTTTTTCTTTCTTTTCTTTTCTTTTCTTTTCTTTTCTTTTCTTTTCTTTTCTTTTCTTTTCTTTTCTTTTCCATTTCACCTTTTTACTGAGAAACTGTTAGGGGAATCTCTAGCATTGAGTTAAAGAAAAATGAACTTCATTACTTTTTCAGCATGGGACCACTTTTGGTCCACCTCAAGGTGGGTTTCATCCACCTTACTGGCAGCCTGGACCGCCAGGGCCCCCAGGACCTCCAGCACCTCCTGCGCCTCCTCCAAATAGAAGGGAAAGGCCAGCATTTAGAGATCGCCAGCGATCACCGATCACATTGCCCGTGAAACAGGAACCCCCTCAAATTGGTATGTCTTCACCATATTTAGTTTAATGTATCTGATGCACACATTTTGAAAATACAAGTTGTTGGTTGTGGAGTTTCATGGCCCGTAACAGTTATGCATACTGTACTTAATTTCACTTATCTGTGCTTCATCTTAAATAGAACAACTTATGGACCTTCAGCTACAGCCTAACCAATGTTCTCCGATATGGCCCATGGAAAGAATTATAAAACTTATTAGAGACTGTTAAATTTTAAAAACCCTGATAGGGCTCAGAAAGTATGCATTTATTAAGTAATTTATTTTATGATGCTGTAGATGCTGTTAAACGTAGAACGCTACCTGCTTGGATTCGTGAGGGCTTAGAGAAGATGGAAAGGGAAAAACAGAAGAAGCTAGAAAAAGAGAGAATGGAACAGCAGCGTTCTCAACTGTCTAAAAAGGAAAAGAAGGAAATTACAGAACCAGGAGAAGAGGGTGGACCTCGGTTACCACAGAAAAGTAAATTTGTAAGTGGGAAAATTCCCGTACAGTATGTACAAGTTTGCATATTTAAAATGCTTCATTTTAATTTTTTTTTTTTAGAAAATAAAGTTGTATTTTACCAACAGTGTTGGTAGCACAGGCAGGAGTTTGTCCATACTTTTCCTAATTTGTCAGGCTTCTAAAGCAGATGGGTAATTTTAATTGCAAGGTCCTGTCCAAAATACTGGCTTTGTTCTGTCAAAATGATGGAACGTGTCAGGCAGTCTTGATCGGGCAAAATAGACCTTAACTTGTCATTTCCTTTTGCATCAATATCTTTTTTGATTTTGTCAGTGTGAATAGTCAACATGTGAAATATGAAAGTTCCTTGTTGAAGAGCTACATTTCTTGTTGTTTTATAGGATAGTGATGAAGAAGAGGATTTTGATAATGTAGAGGCTATAAGTAGTGGAAAAGTCACCAGAAGCCCATCTCCAACTGCTCATGAGGAGCAGAGTGAACCAGAAATGACAGAGGAAGAAAAGGATTATCAGACGGTACAATTCATTTTTGGATCATTGTATTTGCCATACATTTGACTGTTGATATGATAGGAGCCATAGTTAAGAAAAAACAATTTTGTATTAAATTCTAATTTTTTTAACTTAATTGATAAAATTTAATTATAAATTTGTAATTTGAAAGAAATATATTTAAACTTAACTTAGGAAAGTTTCTTTTGATTGTTAATCGTTATTGAAATAAATCAGTTAAAAGATTTCATCCTTAGATATTCAGAAAAGCTGCTATTCTTTAGTCAAGTTATTCTAATGGAGACATCAAGCAACCGTTGCTAAATTTAAATTGTATTGGTGTGCTGATACATCTGTTGCATCAAAATGTGTTAAACTGAGAACTGTTAGAAGGAGGGTTTACTGTGGAACATTTTTTACTTGGTGTTTTGCATAGGATGCCATATAACTAGTTGGCATAAATATGCTGTTTCTTTTACTGTTAGCAAATATCTTTGCTATTTTTTTTCAAGAAGTGAGATGCCTTGAATTGGGGTAGTTGAAAATAGCATCTGAATCAATGTTTATCTTTAAATTTGTTCAGATGTTGCTGACAAAAATGTTGCTGACAGAAATTCTACTAGATGTCACCAATGAAGAAATTTTTTATGTGGCTAAAGATGTCCATCGTAAAGCAATAAAAGGTATGTTTAGGCTTCTAATAGGTTCATTAATTGTCCTTGTGCATGTCTTGTAATAGTTTAAAGTATATAAGCATATGTTCATATATAATATCTGTACCTAAAATAATTTAAATGTAAAGTTCCAAAAATTCATTTGTAATCATATATTGTTCTGCGCAGTTTATCGCGTTAAATATTTTTTCAATTTAACTTTTTAAAAATTGTGTTGAGTTTTAAAATATAATTTTCTAGTTGAAATTTAGATGAGCAAAAAACTCCTATAAGTCAAACTTGTATAATTAAATGTTTTTGTGATCCTGCTATTCAGCTTTTTTTAAAAAAACAGTAATCTTATTTCATATAACTGTGAATAAATTAATTAATATATTGATTGCAGATAAAATGTATTACTCTGTTAATGCCTTACTCTAAAGAACTGCCTTTTTAATTGTATCCATTATTAATTTACAGTTTAAATTTCTAAACTATCATGGCCAGAAATTACTGGGCTTTCAATGGATGATACGTGTTTAATGTTTTTTCTCTCCTCCACAAAACAGCAATAGTAGTAGATTTAACAATACCATAGACTCTCATGACTATGAAAACGTGGCTATTTGTGTTAACATGTTGTTCCTGTTGTTGATGTGATACAAAGCTCCTGCAAAACAGCTGGCACAGTCCAGTGCATTGGCTTCCCTCACTGGACTTGGTAAGTATGTTCCTGATTTTTGAGAGGGACTTAATGGGGAGAGCTGTCGCTTGCATTCCTAAATATGTATTGAAACAAGAGTGAAACTATCCAATATGCATTAGGCAAGCATCAAGTAATTTAGGACTTATCTCACAAAAGTTATACTGAAATCTGTGAAAACTCCAGTACTCTTTCTGTGCAAGCCTTCCCTGAGGTTGGAGGTTGGGTGTTTTTGGCCAGATATCTAATATGGTATCTAAAATACAATGGACTTGAATTATTTGTATTATTATTTTTTTAAACTTTACTGTGTTAGTGTATGTTTAAATTTAAAAAACCCACAATAACACCTACTACTTTGTCTAGCCAAAAATCCCACACAACAAAATGCATATTTTGAATTCTCATAGCTAGTGCTTGATATTAGAACATGCTGGATATGAAATTCAGAATTGCATCCTATGTTGTAATAGATTGTGTAAAAACTTTGCATGTCAGTGTAATATTGATAATGCTGTCGTATTATTGTGACATTAAATAAATATATTATTTTGACCCCTATGATGAATTCTTTTGTTAGTTTAAATGTATTTGGAAAATAATTTTAAAATTAAGAACCTGGGAAAGAAAGTAAAGATGCTTCTGAACCAGATGCTCAAGATTACTTTCTACCAGTTTTTCAGATCTATCTTTTGGGGGAAGAGAAGTCCATTCCTATTGCATATCTGTACCTTTTTAATGTACAGTCTTTTCTGAACACTAGACAATTGATTGGCATTAGGACTTTTTAAAGCCCTGGATATTGAAGCTGACTGAAATCACTGTAACGATATCTTGAAGGACAGATCTTAGGCATTGCACTTCAGAGTCTATTTTCTTGCTGATGTATTCTAAGCATTTGGTACTGGCTCTGTAAAGAGCTTTTTCACTCATATTGAGCAGAAAGTATGTAATCTTAGCGATTGCTTGCTGGAAAACATGGCAAGCTATTCCGGATGAAGTAAAACCGATACAGAACAGCAGGTCAGATGTGTGGGCCTTGAACACTCCAGTCATCCAGCATTGGCACTTCCTCCAGAATAAGTGGCTTCTTCAGTGAAGAAGTGAAAGATGGGCAATATGCACTCCTCTTTGCCCTGCAGAAATATTAAGAACCAGGATTAATCTTTCCTCGTGATAGACTAGGCTTTATGCACGCAGGTGGACTGGGTGGTTATGGATCAGGAGACAGTGACGATGAGAGGAGTGACAGAGCCTCTGAGTCATCTGATACTGATGATGAGGAACTACGACACAGAATCAGGCAAAAACAAGAAGCATTTTGGAGGAAGGAGAGAGAACAGCAACTACTGCTAGAGAAACAGCTGGAAGGTATGTATATATGCATAGGGAGAGGGACTCTTATGCTTATATCAGGATATGTTAACCTATTAATATGTTAACTCTGTGTAGCATTTCATGAGGCACTTAGGGCAGCAGCCTCTTTTGTGCACACATGCACAGATAAGGCCTTGAAATAGCCCTGCCATGCTATGTAATTGTTTTATACCTTAGCGATACAGATCCATAAGAGGCCTTTCACAACCACCTAATCAGATGATCTGCACAGGTCTAACTTATTATGTGATACTATATACCTAAGCAAAGCTATTGAACTTGTGATAAACTAATTGTAGGAAATCAGGTTATGGTTTCTTCTGTGTCTGTTGTATGTTCTCCTGAGAGTCATCCAGTGATTTTTGCTGCCATGGAACAATTGTGGAAGAATTACTATTCAAACACATTTTATCTTAACATTGTTACTGACCAGAAGAATAGAAATAGTTACATATCTGTTCCACTTTATTTGTATGATTTGGGATCTGTTTCTCCTTGGCACATATTTTACAGAAGAAAAGCTCCAAAATGAGAGAATTGCAAAAGAGATGAGTGAACTTGCCAGTAAAGAGCAAGGCAGCAATTCACCACTAGAAGATTTGAAAGAAGCTGAGGAGGAGGATGCATTTGGTGAAAAGAAAAAGTCTCCAAAAGAAACAACGCCAGACATCGAACCCAAAAAAGAGATTAAAGAAAAAGAGAGAGCAGGAAGGAGTAGATCAAAAAGTTCAAGTAGTGCTAGTTCAAGTAATAATAGCAGAAGTAGCAGCAGTAGCAGCAGTAGCAGCACAGCTAGTAGTTCATCTTATAGTAGTAGTTCAGGTAGCAGTCGCAGCTCTACACATTCTTCCTCCCCCAAAAGAAAAAAAAGACGTAGTCACAGTAGGTCACCTAAAGTTAGGCGTAGCAGAAGTAGGAGCTATTCACATAGAAATAGAAGAGAAAGGAGCAGGAGCAGGGGTAAAGTAAGAGAAAGACAGAGATCTAGTAGACACAAGAGTATAGAAAGAAGGGAGAGGAGACGAAATCATAGTCCTTCCCATGACCGAAACTGGGAGAGACGTAGAAGTGATAGTCACTCAAGAGATAGACTTACTAGCCATTCTACTTGTAGTGGGAGTCGAGATAGGCATAAAAGTGAAGATCAGCACAGGAGCATAAGCGGGAACAGGCACAAACATAGTCATGATAGCAAAATTCAAGAAAGAAAAAAGGAACGCAGTAGGAGCATAGAGAAAGATAAAAAAAAGAACAGGGAGAGGGACCGAGATCAGGAAAAGCGCAGGGAGAAACAGAAAAAAGAAGACAAAGACAGTAAAACTGGGAATCATGAAGAGAGATTAAAAAGAAAAAGAGATAGCGAAAGAACTTTCTCTCGCAGTGATTCCTTGTCTTCAAAAATGTTAAGGCGTGATTCTAGGCAGGAAAGCAAGAAAAGTTCTACCAAAGAGAGCAAAAAGCATTCAGGTTCAGAATCTAGCACAAGGAGCAGTTCTGAGTCACGAGGCAGCAGCAAAGAAAAGAAGCCGAAGAAATCAAAGCATAGTCGGTCACGGTCCATGGAGAAATCTCAAAGGTCTGGTAAGAAGGCAAGCCGCAAACACAAGTCTAAATCACGATCAAGGTAGTATTCTTTTAAGTATTTTGCTTGATTTATATATTTCTTTATATTTCAATTCTTCATCATGCTTGCCTGCAACATATATATATATATATATGTATAAATATTTTGCAAATTAAACTAATTTCCATAGATTATCCTTCTGGTGGGATGGGGAGATACCTTTGATCGCTTTAAAAAAAAGAAATAGTTATTAAGCCTAAAGTGTATGCTTTTTATGATTCTTTTCCCTTTAATTTTCCCCACTTTTTCTTTATTTTTCAGATCAATGACTCCTCGTCGTAAACGCTGAGGAATAATATGACACTAGTCATAATGATTTAAAAATTCCATGAGTTTTTAAGGGCTTGTCTCATTATAGAGGCTCATTATAGAGGCTACAGTTGTGGCTATGTAGATGGAAGCTGACCCCTTTTTTAACGAAAAGATCTGTAAATAGCTGTATTTTTTTGGAAACACTGCTCGGAGTTAAGTACTTGCTAGGAATTCTTTGTATTTACATTTTTCAAAACAGTAGTGCTTACCTAAGGCTATGAAATTTGTCATTCTCTTTCAGCTGTAATGTTCTAAATTGCTATTGAATGTATTGTGATGTCAATAAAGTTCTTTAGTTCATTTTTTTGTTTAAATTCTTCTATTTTTATTTATTTTAAATATTTATTTGCAAGCATTTTTCCTTTGTAAAATGCTTAATAGTAGTTTAATTTCTGGGTTTCATCTTTGGATAAATCCGAGTCAATTCTCTGATAAAAGAGCTGTTTGGGAAAACCCCCAAAGGTTTTTGTTTTATTTTAATGGTATGCTTCATCATACTGTGTGTGAATGAAATGTGGATAATTACTGTAAGACATACCAAGACAGCCAAACAGAAATAGTAAGTTCAAGTAACTTAACTTACATGAAACAAGTTTATAGTTTATAGCTTTGCAACACTCTTCCTCCTATGATCGGAGAAGTTAATACTGCTTTTGACTCAGTCTCTTTCTGTAATTATAATTATAACCATAAAGGTCACTAAAATAACCTCGTGTTAAGAAGTTTAACTAGGTTCAGTCTTACAACTTACCAACTAAGATGATGATTGCAAAATAAAAATGCTATTTATAATATCTTAGAAAATGCTAAAGTAAGCAGTTTTTTGCTTGGTGAAAATTCTAAAGAGATCTTGTTGTTGAAAGTAGGCTTAAGCATCTTCCATCTTCCTATCAGAGATGGGAACTTTCATTTTGATTTCTCATTTATTTCAAAGTTAATGGCATATCTTAGTATTTAGCTCATAATTGTGCAGACTAAATTTATATGGTTCAGGGAAGGAGTTGATACAATCCTATTGAACATATCACCTGAAAAAATAGGAACTAAGATGTCAATATCATGCTATGTACTTTGAGCAACCTTTTTCATGTATCGTACCTTCCAGGTGCATAATACCAATAGTCCTTGCTTAATGACTGGTTGCTAAGTGATTGAAGTTACAGTGAAACTCCTGTTAGCTGCTTACAAACTGGTCCTGAAGTTAGAGCTGCTGCAGTGCCCCTCCAGTCATTTGCCTTTACAATCAATTGCAGGGATACTGCCAGGCTCCCCCTATTTTATCCCCACCAAGTCCCGGCACGACTTGGGTCTCTTCCCCACCCTCCCCATCAAGCAACGCATTCTTTTGAAGATATCCAGAGCTTTCTGCAGCTCTAGGCAGCCATATGGCATGCTTCCAGATGTGACCACAATTGTTTGAGCAACCTTCTAGTTGCGTGTTTGAGTTGGTAGTTTCTTGATTGATGTATTGTTTACCACTTGACAAACAATAAACAACAGTAAACAATCAAGGAACCACAAAGAAGAAAACAACACTCCCACATTTGCAGAGCATGCCACTTACATATAAACCAAGAGCAACCCCTCTCCTTTCTAGCACTGATGATGTTATCTAGTTAGGTAATGAAACATCTGCAAGAAAACAAGCTCAGAGCACCAACCACCACACCCCAAACCTCCAGGACAAGAAAAATGATATTTTTTCCTAAACAAATACAAACTTGAAGCACCCAGTGTATATTAATTGTAGGTGAATGTAATACACATTTTGCAGCATATTTACAGATAGCGTTTCCTCTATTTTATTTCTCCCACTTTTCTACTTAGAAAAAGAAAATAACACTCAAAAAGAAGAGTTCTGTAATAATGGAAAATTAAATGTTTGTTTCTGTATTTAACTTGCTCCAATAAAAGAACTACAATACTGTTTCAGTTTGTTCTTTTTAACATATGCTTAACATTTTAAAAGAAACTAATGAGATTATTAGGTTATAAGAGAACGCAAGAGAAACAAACACTAAGTGTCAAGATATATTGACTCATAAAAGTAGAAAACTTTGAACTTCACTAACCTCTCCTTTGTTGTACAATATTGTTAAGAGAAAGGCATTTTTTTACACATATTTTTGCATATATTTAATACTTTATTTACATATATTTTTATACAGTTGCAAGAAAAAGTATGTGAACCCCCTGGGATTATGTGGAGTTTTGCATGAATTGGTCATAAAATGTGCTCTGAACTTCATCTAAGTCACAACAATAGAAAAACACAGTCTGCTTAAAATAATACTACACAAACATTAGATGTTGCCATGATTTAATTGAACATAACATGTAAACATTCACAGTGCAGGGAGGAAAAAGTATGTGAGCCCCTAGCCTAATGACTTCTCCAAGAGCTAATTGGAGCCAGGAGTGAGCCAACCTTGACTCCAATCAGTGTGATGATATTGGATGTGTTGCTGACAGCTGTCCTGCCCTTTAAAAACACACACCTGTTGGGTTTACTGGTTTCAAGAAGCACTGTCTGATATGAACCATGCCTCGCAGAAAAGAACTCTCAGAAGACCTACGATCAAGAATTGTTGACTTGCATGAAGCTGGAAAGGGTTACAAAGTATCTCCAAAAGCCTTGATGTTCATGTGTCCAAGGTAAGACAGACTGTCTACAAATGGAGAAAGTTTAGCACTGTTGCTACTCTCCCTAGGCGTGGTTGTCCTGTAAAAATGACAGCAAGAGCACAGCGTAGAATGCTTCATGAGGTAAAGAAGAATCCTAAGAGTGTCAGCTAAAGACCTACAGAAATCTCTGGCACGCGCTAACATTTTTGTTGACACATCTACAATAAGGAAAACATTAAACAAGAATGGAGGACACCACGGAGGAAGTCATTGCTGTCCCCAAAAAATATTGCAGCACGCTTGACGTTTGCAAAAGAGCACCTGGATGTTCCACAGCACTACTGGCAAATATACTGCAGACAGATGAAACCAAAATTGAATTGTTTGGGAAGAACACACAACACTATGTGGAGAAAAAAAGGCACAGCACACCAACATCAAAACCCCATCCCCACTGTAAAAACATGGCGGAGGGAGCATCATAGTTTGGGGCTGCTTTGCTTTCTCAGGGCCTGGACGGATTGTTGTCATTGATGGGAAAATAAATTCCAGAGTTTATCAAGACATTTTGCAGGAAAACATACGACCATCTGTCCGCCAACTGAAGCTCCGCAGAGGATGGGTGATGCAACAGGACAATGACCCAAAGCATACAAGTAATTCAACAAAAAAATGGCTTCAACAGCACAGAATACACCTTCTGGAGTGGCCCAGTCAGTCCTGATCTCAACCCGATTGAAATGATGTGGCATGACCTTAAGAGAGCGATTCACACCAGACATCCCAAGAATATTGCTACACTGAAACAGTTTTGTGAAGAGGAGTGGTCCAAAATTACTCCAGATTGTTGTGCAGGTCTGATCTGGAACTACAGGAAACATTTGGTTGAGGTTATTGCTGCCAAAGGAGGGTCAACCAGTTATTAAGTCCAAAGGTTCACATACTTTTTCCTCCCTGCACTGTGAATGTTTACATGTTATGTTCAATTAAACCATGGCAACATCTAATGTTTGTGTAGTATTATTTTAAGCAGACTGTGTTTTTCTATTGTTGTGACTTAGATGAAGTTCAGAGCACATTTTATGACCAATTCATGCAAAACTCCACATAATCCCAAGGGGTTCACATACTTTTTCTTGCAACTGTATATCCAGTTTCCAAGACTCCAGTAGTTTACTATATATATAAAAAAACAATTCAATTCTCTATCTTACAATCAATCCACATACAGTAATTTATTTAAAAAATCTTTTTTACGACCCTGTAATCTCTTAATTCAAGGTAGAATCAGGGTGACTGGATGGAGCAGAGCATTTACTGGCCGGATATCCTTCCTGATACCCTGCAGAGTTGGCAGCAGATATTTCTTGTTTGGCCCTACAGGATAAAAATCAGAGAAAGACAGTACATAATTTATTGCATTCCTTAATGCACTCTTGCCTGTCTCATCCACATATCCTCTGTTCCAGCATTGAAATGGCTTGCTAACTTTTTTTTTTTTTTAAATTGTGCCCTTATATTTATTCCCTCCACCCCATCCTGAGGAAGGTTAAGCTGAGAGCAACTAGCCCAAAGTCACCAATGAAATTTCTGGGAGTGAAGTGGATCCAGAAGATGAGTGTCGGTATTTAAACAGCATACCACATTTGCTTGCTTTCTATGGAGATTCTCAATTGTCAAGGTCATGATTGTCCCAAAGGTGCTTTTGAAAAGCAGCTGAACTTGGTTTTTATCAGTTCTGAAGAACTGAAGAAGCTTCTTGGATGAGAAGTGAAACATTTTCAAGAAAAAACTTCCAATTGCCGTTTGGAAAAGCAAATTTGGGACACGCTGGCTTTCACAAAGCCTCACAACAACGCCCTCAACCTTTGCACCAGTTTACCTCTGAGCCGGTCTAAGCTGAAGTATTTATCCACTGAGTAACAAAGCAATCTCCTCAGAATACTTAATTCGCCACGGAAGAGTCTCGGGAAGCTCAGCCACCTCCAGGTTGTCCTGGACTGGCTGTGGACTGCCCCCTCTCATTTGCCCAAGGGACTCTGCTTTAACTGCTGGAGAAGAAAGAGCCTCACTAAGCTACCTGGAGAGTCCATGACACTGTTCTTCCTATTGCTAACTTGTGCAGCTACATCCCACCGGATAATCCCTGTCACCCTAGGTCTTCCTCCTCTCCACAAAGCACGACTCCTTTGCCCGCCATGCGTTGATTTAGAGCCATGGTGACCAAGTGGTTAGAATGTGGCTAGAATGCAGGAGAGCAGACTAATTCTGCTGATTGCCTGCATTTCAATTCTCACTAGCTCAAGGTTGATTCAGCCTTCCTTCCATCCTTCTGAGGTCAGTAAAGTGAGGACCGATTGTTGGAGGCAATACAGGTAGTCCTCAATTTACAACGGTTCGTTAGTGACCCGTCAAAGTTACAAAGGTAATGAAAAAAGTGATTTATGACCATTTTTCAGTTATGACCTTTGCAGCATCTCCATGATCGTGTGATCAAAATTCAGATGCTTGGCAATTGGTTCATATTTATGACGATTGTACTGTCCCAGTGTCATGTGATCCACCTTTTGCGACCTGACATGCAAAGTCAATGGGGACGTGAGATTTACTTAACAACTGTTGATAAGTTACTAACTTATCAACCGCAGCGATTCACTTAACAGAGGCAAGCAAGGTCGTAAAATGGGGCACAACTCACTGAACAAATGTGTCACTTAACAGAAATTTTTGCCTCCATTGTGGTCGTAAATCGAGGACTACCTGCATGCTGACTAAACCGCTTTAGAGAGGGCTGTAAAGCAGGCGAAGCACTATATAAATCTAACTGCTTTTGTTATATAGAAGCAAACAAAAACATGGGGGCAGCTTCCCCTCCCCCCCTTTTTTTTCCTGGAGATGTGGAGGAAACTCCGATAACGCATTGCACTATAAAGGATCTTTCCTTCCCTTTACAGGATTGCTTTGTTTTCATTCCTTCATTGCTGCATTTATAAGCCGCCCTTTCTGTCAAAAGTTCAAAGATGGACTACGCGGGTGCCTCTTCTTCATTTTAATCTCGCAACAATTACAACAGGCTGCTTGGTCTTGAAAGACTCCAAACTCCCCGAGGACTGCAGTCCCGGTCCCCCGCCATCTCCCTTCTGTACAATTACACTGCACCGGCTCCCGCTTTTGGTCTTCGGTACCCAGAGCCGCTGCAGGCGGGCTCTAGCCCCTCCACCCACACCCCTTGCTAAAACTGAGCACGTTTGCTTGGCTTGGGGGAGAAGTTTTGCTACGCTTAGGCTTCTGGCGCCCAGCTCGAAGTCCGGTGGAGGATTTGGAGGTCAGAAGAAAAGCTTGCGAGGATCTTCGGTCTGCTCTGCTCTCCCTTCAACGACCGGCCGGGGCGCTTCCACTCTCCCACCGAAGCTATTTCGAGGAAGGTCAGGTCAAAAGCGTCGAAATATCTCCTCCCCGGAACTGGAGGCTGGAGCCGAGACGAGAAACAGGCAGGCCTATTGGCGAACGGGAGCCCGGAGGTGGAGCCGCGCTTGGCAGAGCCAGCCCGCCGCTGCTCTACTCCGGGTACCCGGGAAGCTGTCGTAGCTCATGGAGGGCTGGGCTAGGAGCTCGCTATGGGGGGCAAGGCGGCTGTGGGCTCCCCACGCCCACATGACGCGAAGCCGGGTGGTCTGTGGGCGCCCCTTGAATCTCTGGCCGTCATCGGGTGAGTCCAAGACCTTTTTCCTCGCCTCTTAATCTGAGTGGCCCCGGCCTCGGCTGCCTGCAACCGAGGGTAACTACGTGGAGATTTGGGGTTGTTGGCCTTTTAAAATCTTGGAAGATTTTTTCGGAGGAGGATGAGAAAAACCTCTTCCAACAGTCTTTGACAGCCTTTCCCGAGTTTACCGCCACCCTTGGGGGATTACGGGTGCTGATCTTCAGCCTGTCTTAAAAGCATCAGGTGGGAAGGAGGTGATCTGTATAGCTGTCTTTGGGTGCCGGGCTTAAAATTGAAAGAAATCTTTCTCCTCCCTCCCCATTTTAACAAATAGAACATAGACTGCATCTGTTGCATTTCTGCCTAATTGGTCATTTTTGTCTGCTTCTGAGCCATTGTATTCCTAGGTGAAAGTTATGCAGATCCATTGGTATTTGCTTCTTACATAACATTCTTGTACTGGTTAGAAATATGCATTTCACAATTAGTTCTCACCTTGAACTTATAAGGACTGATAATGATAATACAGAATGTGGTATTTTGGGATGCCAGACTGGAATAAAATCTCCACAAATTTGAACAACTTTCTTTTTTAGTTGCAGCCATAAAGGTAAAGGTAAAGGTTCCCCTCACACATTTGTGCTAGTCATTCCCGACTCTAGTTTTCTAGTTGCAGCCATACACAGGCAAAAATAATGCAACTGTCATACAGAATTAAATTCTTACGGGCTGGTGATGGTAACACAAAAAGAATAGAGACCGTTGTTCCATTTTCAAATGAAGAAAAAGGTTCTTACTTGTAAACATGATCAGCCAGTTCAAATACTTCAGATGAGTATTTGGACTGACTGACCATGTTTATCATTACTAGCAGGTAAGAATTTAATCCAAGTGCTGCCTGACTTTTAGACCTCATATAATCCTGCGATTAACGTCTTCTCAAAGCTAAATCTTCAGAGCAGAGACCTGTTTATCCTGCTCAGTCAGTGGTAGAGATACTGTACATACCAGTAATAAATGAAATAGATTAAGAGAGATAAATATGTTTGCCTTTGGATATGCCTTTTTACATCATTAATCTCTACATCACTAGTTGATTAATTTTGTACATATACCTATCTACATACTTACATATGTATCTTTATCTTTATCTTTCTTTATCTTTCTTTGATTTATATACCGCCCTATTCCCGAAGGACTCAGGGCGGTGAACAGCCAAACAATAAAATACATAAATACAAAATTTTAAAAACAGAATAAAATCGAATTAAACAATTTGGCCCAGACAGATTTAAAACACCCCAATCATTTTAAAACAGATTAAAATTTTCATATTAAAAAAGAAAAAGGGAAAAGATTAGGCCAGGCCCGCCTGGTGGAATAAAAAGGTCTTGAGAGCGCGCGGCAGAAGGTGCGCAGATCCGGGATCCTCCGTATCTCCAGGGGGAGCTCATTCCAGATAGTAAGTGCCCCCCCAGAGAAGGCTCTCCCCCTAGGGACTGCCAGTCGACATTGTTTGGCTGACGGCACCCGGAGGAGCCCCTCTCTATGAGAGTGTACTGGCCGGTGGGATGCCATTGGTAGTAGTAGGCGGTCCCGTAGGTAACCAGGTCCTAAGCCATGGAGCGCTCTAAAGGTGGTAACCAAAACCTTGAAGCACACCCGGAAGACCACCGGGTGCGCTTACAAATGTAATTTGTAAATAAATAAATAATTTTAATATTAGAAGTGAGGGTGAGTGAGGTGAAATTTGACCAAGAATACTAACCACTGTAGAAACAAACACGTATTTGTGACATTAAGTGTAATGTCAGGTTTCTTGATGATTTTTGTTCAATTTTTGTTCAAAAATGCATTTAAAATGTAAAGTAAAAATAAAATTGGAATGCATATGAAGCAATGCCTTATGTATTAAGATAATCACTTCACAGTATACATACTGTATGTAAAACCTAAGATTTCCTGAATCCAGTATTCTATAAATGGAATTCCATTCACTCTCCTGTCCCCTCTATATATATATATCCTGTAAACATCTCTTCAGATCTCAGGGATGAATGGGAAATTGGGGAAACGAGGAATCTGGTTTGCTAATAGATTTTAGTCAACCAATATTAATTATTGGAATTAGTCCGTGGTCACAAACAAATTTATTATGGCTTTAACAAATGTGCCCTTAAAAGTATGTTTCTTATAATCACTCTTTGGAAAACCTGTAAGTTAAAAGTATTGCTTTTTATCAGGTAATCGCAGAAGTCAACTTCATCAGATATTTCAAGAATCCTTTTGTATTAAAGTTCAGTTAAACTATGGTGAACTTGTAAATTTGACTAAAGTGAGAAACAAAATGTAAGTATAGTGTTTTGGTTTACTGGTAATTATTCATAATTATTTTTATGGAAAATGTGCTTCATAATAAATTACCATTTGTAAGAACATTCTAATAAGAATGGCAATTCAAGTTGTTCTTTTTAAAATAGTGTTCATATGTAGGAAATTATAGCGCACTAAACTAATGCCTTCTGGATGCACTGGGACTTCCAATTTTGGCCACCATGATGTTAAAAAAGATGTTGGAACTCAAGAAAGAGTGCAGAGAAGAGCAACAAAGATGATTAAGGGACTGGAGGCTAAAACATATAAGGAATGGTTGCAGGAATTGGGTATGTCTAGTTTAATGAAAAGAAGGACTAGAACTGACATGATAGCAGTGTTCCGGCTGGCAAAAAGAAGAAGTCAACCTATTCTCCAAAGCGACTGAAGGCAGAGGACAAGAAGCAATGGGTGGAAACTAATCAAGGAGAGAACCAACCTAGAACTAAAGAGAAATTTCCTGACAGTTAGAACAACCAGTGGAACAACTTGTCTTCAGAAGTTGTGGGTGCTCCATCACTGGAAATTTTGAAGAAGAGATTGGACAACCATTTGTCTGAAATGGTATAGGGTTTCCTGCTTGAGCAGGGGATTGGACTAGAAAACCTCCAAGGTCCCTCCCAATTCTTGTTATTCTGTTAACTGAAATGTCACATCTTTCAACAAACCAAGCATCACACTAGATAAAGAGTATTACCTCCCCAGCATATGGACTGTCTGTAGCATATGGATTCAAAGTTCCAACATCTGAAACTTGTTATAATTATATATTACATAATATATAGTTGTTATAATTATGTATAACGTAATATGTTATACATACTATGAGCAGGACTTTAAGAAGTGTTTTGCTGGGCCTAACCAAAGTACCATTAACCCAGCAGAAGTTGGGCAGATGCTTTTTTGATGTTCAAAAACAGGACATGAAGATCACCTGTTGTGCCCACTGATATTCAAACTCTCATTAATCATTTCTTGAATATGGAGATTCTGTTACCTAACTTTAAGATTTAATTCTTGTTTATTTGCATCCCTTAAATTATTGTAACACTACATTTATTAATTCATTATAGAGTGCCTGAAATATTGCCTTTTGACAGTCAGTGGAACTGTAGTTCCAAAATATTATTTGAAAGAGAAGCTTTTCTTTTGCTGTTTCCATTCTCATTCATATTTTTTATATATTAGTGTTGTGTTGTCGTAAAATAAAAACCCCAAATGCCTCAGCATTTTCTCAGAAATCACTTCCATGCCTAGAATGAACATTGGTTCCTGCTGCAATCTAAATTTATCTACTAAATTTATCTTCCACTTTTTGAATAGAATGAAAATTATAGTATTGAAATTATAGTATTGATAATATACTGTGTTTCCCCGAAAATAAGACCATGTCTTATATTTTTTGAACCCCAAAATAAGCGCTTGGCCTTATTTTTGGGGAGGTCTTATTATTTTGGGGTGCATGGAAAAACCCAGAGGAAATGGCGGGGACCGGCTGCGCACGCATTTAAATATTTTGGGGAGGGCTTTTTTTGGGGGGGGGCTTATTTTAGTGCATGAGCTCAAAAGCCCGATTGGGTTTATTATCAGGGGATGTCTTATTTTTGGGGAAACGGGGTACCTGTATGGATTTGATAAATCCATGTTTTCCGCAAACAAAGTTACTTGCTGTTGCACTTTACAATTATTTTTGCTAATTGTGTTTGACCTGATGAAACTTTTGTTTAGAAAATTTATAGGTCAACCATACAGCACTTCGCAAACAGTAGATCCAGAAGAACTTAGAAAATTCCAACGGCTGGCACACAAATGGTGGAATGAGGATGGAGAATATGCAGCCTTGCATGCTATGAATGATATTAGAGTTCCTTTTATTAGGTAAATTTTTAAAATACATTGATATTTTCAAGCTCTTGCCAGAAATTTGATATTAGTAAGAATTATCAACTTTTGAAATTGAATCATAGCCTAATTACTACTATTTAGTTAAAGCTTGTATCAATCCTTAAACTAAAGTATAATGGATATAAAAAGTCTACACACCCCTGTTAAAATGCCATTTTTTTGAGATATAAAAAAAACAGACCAAAATACTGTAAATCACTTCAGAATTTTTTTCCCCACCTGTAATATAATGTAAGCTGTACAATTCAATTGAAAAACAAATTTTGAAAATTTTGTAGGGGAAAAAGTAAAAAAAACAACAACTTACAATTACATGGTTGCATAAGTGTGCACACCCTTAAACTAATACTTTGTTGAAGTACCTTTTGATTTTAAGACAGCGTTCAGTCTACCAGTATTGCACATCTTGCCTTAAGAATCTTTGCCCACTCTTCCTTGCAGAAGTGCTCCAAATCTGTCAGATTGTGAGGGCATCTCCTGTGCGCAGTCCTTTTTTCCGGCCACCCCAAACATTTTCAATTGGATTCAAGTCTGGACTCTGGACCATTCCAAAAGTTTGATCATCTGGTGAAGCAGTTTGTTGTTTTGGAGCAGGGGTGGGTTCTACTTACCTTTACTACCGGTTTGCAATGGGGCCGCACGTGCGAGGGAAGCAAGTGTGTGCATGCTCTTCTGCACATGCGCAGAAGCATTTTCATGACATCAGGGTCAGTGGGCAGAGCCTCCTGCCGGTTTTACTATCGTTTCTATAGAACCAATGCGAACCGGGGGCAACCCACCACTGGTTTGGAGGTATGCTTTGAGTACTTGTGGTGTTGAAAGGTGAAATTCTTCCTCTTCAGCATTTTAGCAGCGGTCTGTAGTTATTGGGCTAAAATTGACTGATTGGAACTGTTCCTAATTCCTTCCACCTTGACTAAAGCCCCAGTTCCAGCTGAAGAAAAGCAGCCCTGAAGCATAATGCTGCCATCATCATACTTCCCTATGGATATAGTGTATTTTTTGGTAATGCAGAGTGTTCTTTTTGCATCAAACATACTTTTTGGAATTATGGCCAGGAAATTCAACCTGATTTCATCAGACCGTAACACATTTTTCCACATGCTTTTCTCAGATTTGATGTAGGTTTTTGCAAAATGTAGCTGGGCTTGGATGTTTTTCTTTGTAAGAAAAGACTTCTGTCTTGCACCCTACCTCACAGCCCATACATACAAAGACTATGGGAGATTGTTGTCCCATATAGTACACAATCAGTATTTGCCAGAAATTCCTGCAGCTCCTTTAATGTTGCTGTAGATCTTTTGGCAGCCTCTTAGACGAGTGTTCTTCTTTTCCATCAATTTTGGAAGGACACCCAGTTCTTGGTAATGACATTGTAGTGCCATATTTTCTCCATTGGTTGATGACTATCTTCTCTGTGTTCTATGGAATATCCAATGCTTTGGAAAACTTTTTGTATTCTTCTCTGACTGATACCTTCCAACAATGAGATTGCATTGATGCTTTGTAAGATCACTTTAATTGATGGCAGGTGTGTACTGATTACTATTTAACATCAGTTTGAGTGTGATTGGTTAATTCTGAACACAGCCATTTCCCTACTTATAAGATTGTCTGCACACATATGCAACCATGTTATTATGTTTTTATTTTCCCCTGAAAAGATTTGTTTGTTTTTAAATGAATTGTACAGCTTACATGTTATATGAAATGTGGAAACAATTCTGAAATGATTTATCTTGGTCTTTTCTTTTTTTTTTTTACATCTCAAAAACCTGCCATTTTAGTAGGGATGTGTAGACTTTAATGTGGATAATTAATTTACCATTAATTATCCACTGTAAAATTAATGTTAAATTAAACAAGTAGTACAGTTTTCTATATATATCAACTGAGAAGTCAGTCCCCGAATTTTACCATCACCGTTTGCAAGATGGTGACAATATTAATCAGGGAATATTTTAATCAGTTACAATTATTTTTCTGAGTAAATGTTGCTTCTGGAGGTGTATGGTGGTAAATATTGTAATAGTGTATATTGAAAACAAAGATGTTGATAATAAATTGATTTATCTCTTTATGGCAATTTAAAAGAATAAAATGTTGCAGTTGTGGTAATATGCAAGAATCTTATTTTTTTTTGTTTTTAATTAAATTATATTTGTTTTCTATTTTGTGTAAGAGATACTATGTTGAATCTGAAAAATGACCATGAGCTAGGAAGCCCACTCTTTAGCATGAAGATCCTAGATGTTGGCTGTGGTGGTGGACTACTTACTGAGGTAGCAATTGCACATTTGATGATGATGAATGTCCTTCTCTTCTGCCTTTAATTAATAGGAGGAAACACCAAGCTTTTAAATATTTTTTTTATTTCTTTAAAAATCCTGTTTAGCGTAAGTTAATTCTCCTTGAAACCACAAAGACATTTGCTTTTAGCATCATGGAAATTTCTGTCACATTTTATCCAGATTAGGTACCTATCAAGGAACAGGCTACAAGTCTTATCTTGCCATTTAGCGCAGGAAACCTGATCCTTACCAGCCAGCAAAACACTTCATCAGGGGGCTGGATAGCTGATTTCACCATTGCTGGTTACAGAGGGAACTCCACCATCTGCAGTAGGTTATTAAGATAGAAAGGAACTAAAGAGGGAGAGTATATGGCAAATGTAAGGGGATTTAATATGTCTGTGCTTGTGAAGATGTGCAGGCATTAGAATGACTCTATACAACATGTGTGATTCCTAACTCAGAAATGGTGCATCTCTTGGCTATGATCTCTTGTGCATCCCAAACACTACAGCATGGAATGTTGGCTTTAAATCTTTCTGCTTTATTGAAACTTCCGCCACATTTGCCATTACTCCATTTGAGTGATATTAAATTTCAGTTTGGGGAAGATGTCCCTTTTTTCTTCTAAACCTTTAAAAATGATATTGATATACTTAAATACTGTAATTTTAATTTATAATTATGTGTCTCTTTTAATCGATTAAAAAATAAGAGGCAGAATTAGTCTAAGGCAAAGGAAATGTAACTGTTAACAGGTCTAAGAAACATTTTGGGGGGTCGTCAACAGTTTAGGAGTACCCAACTTGAGGATAATCAATGAAATAGTTCCCTAACAAAATGTTAGGATTCATATTTTATTAGTGCAATATTTATTTTTAGAGGGCAAGGAAGCATAAGCATTAAGCTTAAGTAACTTTAGTTATATTTGTCAGTGATATGGATACTTTTTCCATAGTTTAATACAGGATAAAATGACATATTTATGGTATTAGCCCCTAGCTAGACTGGGAGCTTCAGTTACTGGAATTGATCCTTTGGAAGACAACATCCGGACAGCAGAACTGCATAAATCATATGATCCAGTCCTTACCAAAAGGATTCAGTACAGAGCCTGTACACTGGAGGATATTGTGGAAGAGGGATCAGAAAAATTTGACATAGTTGTTGCCTCTGAAGTAGTAGAACATGTGGCTGACGTTGAAAAGTTCATCAAATGCTTTGGTGAAGTATTAAAAGTAAGTTTAAAAATGATAAAGTAGATCTCAGTGCTATATTATTTTTTTTACTATAAAGATCTTCTTTTTTTTGCATTTATGTTTCTTTTCATTTTAGTGGCTCATTGCTCTGAGGTAAAATTTGGCTCAATATATTCTGATTATCTATATTGAATGCAGTCAGGACTTTTCCCTTCATAGTATTCCCTTTCTATTCTGAAAATATTGATCTATTCAAGGTAATCTAAACAGTGGATACATATGAATTTTATTCTTTTATTTTATTTTGTACAGTACTCAATTTTTTCAGCTACATGACTTTTTTCCCCAGTAGACTCCTTTTATCCATATGCAGATGTCATTGACTTAAACTTTTTGTATTAACTTTTTTTAACCAAATCTTGTAATTATATTCTTTATATGTTTTATTTATTGGTAGTTGTATAAATAACCAAGTTGCAAATTACCCTTTGTTTTACATTAGCCCGAAGGTTCCCTCTTTATTACTACGCTGAACAAAACTCAGCTCTCCTATGTTTTTGGCATTATCGTTGCTGAGAAATTACTGGGCCTTGTTCCGGTAGGCACTCATGACTGGGAGAAATTCATATCACCTGAAGAGTTAGAGCGTCTTCTGGAATCAAGTAGGTATTACGTTTCAAGTAGGCAAGCAATCGCATGGCATCCTTTAAATATGACTATTTGTTGACTTTGAGTTATCTGTAAAAAAGATGTTGCGTAAAGAAAACACACTTCGGTCAGATGATTTTGAAAAATGAAAAGTCTATACTCTGGTAATGTGTCTTTGCTCAACCTGGTCTCTTCTAGCTCAGCCAATTCATTGTTAGCACTACTGGTTGAGAATTCAGGGAGTTGAAGTCATAGCACATCTGGAGAATTCCAAGTTGAAAGATAATGTAACAGCAATTTGGTACCTTCCTGATAAGTTGATCTGCAACTTTTATCATTACTAATTCATAGGAGACTTAAATAAAGCTGGTTATTTTACAGAGGAGATTTAAAAAGTTCCTTTGGCATGAACCTGCTTTTCTAAGGCATATTTTAATCCAGAGTTAACATTCTCTGACTAAATATTTTGCAATTTTAACATCAGCTCCACTACTACTGCTACTACTACTTTTTGCATATATTCCCCATTGTGTTCATGTTTGTGTTTTCATAATCCCTTCCTCTCGAATTTCTTCATTCTTCAGTGAGAGGAGAGGAGAATTAAAAAAGTCAGCATGCAAGAGATTGTTTTCAGAAATCGCTTCGGTCCCTTCCCCCCCGCCTTCCCCCCCCCCCGTACCTTCAGAGTGGCGAGATTGGAGAGGAAGGGATTACAAAAGAGTAAACAGGCACACAATGAAGAATAGACTGGACTGTTTGCATAGTGTACTTGCAGCACATTGCTTTCAATATGTTTTCCCCACTATTAGTTTACTTTCTCTTTTGCCAATGCATATAAATACCAACATTAGTTCCCTTCCTGCTCTACCCTACCCTAATGCCAGGGTGAACATTCCGAAGGAGAGGGAGTGGATTTGGAAGCAGACAAAAGCCAGACATGTAAAACTGATTAGTCTTGTCACTTTCAAGCTGGCTATCACGGCAGGCCCAGCTGAGCTTTCCAAAGGATGGAGGAGTTGCAAAAAGGAAAGCACAGTCATGTTCACATGGTTTCCCACTTAGTGACCCCTTCACTTAACAGAGCTGCTGGTCCAAATTGTAGTCGCTAAATGAGGACTCCCTATATAATTTCACCATTTTGTCAGAATTATATTGCAGGAGCTTGGAGGCATTCAGTGTAAATTATAGCTTTTTTAAAAAATAAATTGTCCTCAATCTGTCCCCTTTCTTTTTCTTACCTGCAGATGGTTTTTCAGTTAAGGTGGTCAAAGGCATGTTATACAACCCCCTTTTTGGATCCTGGAGTTGGACTGGAAACACTAGCATTAACTATGCACTCCATGCAATTAAATCAAGCATGCAAGAACAACTGGATCTGAAGGAAGCCTCCACAGAGCATCAACAAGCAGAAGCTAACATCAGAACTGCTAGCTAAGACAAAGTCCATAGTTGCTACAGAAGCACGGAAGAAGATGTGATAAATAGTTGTAATAAATCAGAAAGGGGCAAGCAACCTTGTTTTCAAAGTGTTGGTTAAAGGATTTGCTGCCATCTCAGCATACATGGTAGAGGAATTATAGTATCAGATATTTGTGGATAAACATTCTGTACAATTTGCTGGAAGTCTGAAATAATTGTCAGAATTATTGCTTTTATTGTAAAAGCATTTGTAAAATCATTACTCAAATTCAACAGGTGGCCTATTTTTAAATGTAAAATCATATACATCGCTAACTTGTTTTTTTTTTCCAGGGTTAACTTCGTCTGAGCATGATGTTACAGTGTTCTGACCTAGGCTTCCTGAGTCAGTAAAACACACGAGTAGTCCCATAACCCTCTTTTATTGCAACAGCTGTGAATTCTGTTCATTCACAGATGAGTCCCAAATAGTTGTAAAGAGTCCTTTTTTTTTTAAAAAAAAAAAATTGATTTATATGCCGCCCTTCTCCGGAGACTCAGGGCGGCTTACAATGCGCTAAGCAATAGCCTTCATTCTTTTGTATATTTATACAAAGTCAGCTTATTGCCCCCACAACTGGGTCCTCCTTTGGGATAAGGCTGATAATCACCCACCTTTATTTCCCTTGACACGCCGCCAAAGACCTAATTGGCAAAGCCACACGGAGTCCAGAATCAAAAAGAGCTTCAGACTTTAAACTGAACAGAATTAATAACGTTGCTTCCTGCAAAGGCCCACATGCCTTTGCTCCTCTTTTAAGACTTATGGGAGGGGCCAATCATCTCCAAGCCCTACTCTCTAGTCGTCCCTTTTGTTTTAACTGTTCTTGCCTTTTGGCAGCTCTGTGCATGCACACACTGTTCCTCTGCCTCGCTGAGGTCCAACTCTGGAGGCTCCGGAGGCAGCACATACCTCCCAGATGACCCTTTCTCTGCCTTTGACGCAGAGCCCTCGTCCAAGCCTTCCCCAGACTCCAGGACTGGCCCATGTTCCTCCCCACCCTCCAACTCTGCTGCCAGCTCCGCAGGCCGCTGGTGGACCACAACATACAGCTCTAAAGAGAGTGAGGCCAAATTCTATGTAAAGACTATTTTTTTTGAGCCTACAATTCGTAACTGGAAGTTCCAAGTTACCCATTTATTCAGATACTATAGGGCACAGGTGTCAAGCTCATTGCGTCACGTTGCCATCATGTGATATAGCGTGATGTTTTTTCTTTTCCTGGAGCTGGAGTGGGCGTGGCCTGCACGTGACGCATCCAGACCGTGGGCTGCCAGTGTGACACCCTGCTATAGGGCCACCAAATCAAATTCAAAAATTCAAATGACCACTAGAGGGCAGAAAACATATGCAAAAAATTAACTCTCTGCTGCTGTCTAATGGCTATCTGGAATTTGAAGCCCAAATCTAGTAATGCTAATTGCCAAGCCTCACCTGCCCTTTGTATCCTCCCCTCCTCAAAAGCTCTTTTAATTAAAAAAGACTGACATTGAAATGCTGCAGAAGGCATCTTGTCCATACCATCATCTTTATTTCTAAAAATGCAGTGGGAACCAAACAGGTTTCATGGACTTATTTAGTAATAAAAATAGTGGGCAGATGTAGACATCTAAAAAAAAAAAAGAACTGAAATAAATAGCGGTAGTATGGAATCTCCTTTATGTGTGGGGAGATAAATGGGTGGCCTGCTAATTTGATGCTTTGTTGCTGAGTTCATATGTATATATGTATGGATTTGTGGATAAATCTCACAGAAGTCAGTTGCAGAAGTGCCCATGACAGGTTGTTGAAGTTTAAAATGTATGTGCTTCCTGGAACGCTTTAGGGACAAATTGTGACTAGCTGGTACATTGAATGATACAATGGTTTTTAAAGAGGTTTTATGAAATAAATAAAATTTGAGTTCACATACCATGTAAGACAAAATACAAAGATAACATGGTTTAGTGTGATGTATGAGTCTGATTCTGTTTCAGCTTTGGTTCATGACATTGATGCACATAAAGAGCCTAAATACATTCTTTGATGCAGAAAAGCAGAACAAGGGAATGGGATGCATTGTGTGAATTGTCTATTGGGAATATAAATCAGACTTTCTTCCCTTCACAAAGATTTTCTAGGTTTTAGAAAGTAATCTTCACTTTTTCTATATCTGTTTCAATAGCTATCTGCTTTATGATGGAAGGTAGTAATGGAGTGTTAAATGAGGAAATTTGGGGTGGTAGGAGGGGAGGAGATGATCATAACTGGTGGGTGATGATCATAGCTTGCTTCTTTGAATGCATGGTTACTTTATAGGTAGAAAGAAACTACGACACCAACAAATAGATCACTGATGGTCTAGTCAGATTTGCATCATTTAAAAATACTCTAGAAGTGTTCAGTGGGTTTTGCCACTGTTTCATCTTCACATTATATCTTGGCTACAAAAATGCTCGGAATTATTTTGTTGGATGTTGATGTCACCTACTTTAAGAAACATGGGCTGCAAAATATGCTTCACAAGAGATGAAGCATATTTTATATTGAAAGGACAGTAATTACAGACCACTTCAAAAATGTTTTGAAATAAAAATAGCTAAGGTATAGTCTTAGAAGATCTAAGATCTGCATTGCACATATCATGTTTAAGAACAAGCCACAAACTTTTTAAGCATTAGCAAGCATAAATATTTTATATGAGGTTATGATAGAGCCATTGATGCCCAATAGTTAGAGTAATGGCCTTCTTTCCATATATAATAAGAAAAAGACAATGACAGTACACTTCAGTAGTTGTTTTCAAGGAGAACTGTTTGCCAAGTTGAATTTATTCAGTGAACTTTAAGTTACTATATTCTATTTCTCGAATGGAGACTTCTACAATGTCTTCTGCTTTGATCTGTTAAAGCAGCTAAGCTCCTGCATCAAAAGGATCACATTCCTTGCCAAAGGCTGTCTTCAACAATGATATCCAGAAACTGATTTTGGAGAAGGCTGATGAATATTCCTTGGACAGCAAAGGTGACTAAGAAGCAAGTACAGGAGCTCATAACACCAGACATGTCACTGGAAGGCATAATCACAAAACTGCATCTCACTTATTTTGGGGAGGAATTCACTGGAGAAAGCAATTATGTTTGGAAAAGTTAGTGTAAAAGGAAACCAGGCCCCACCAAGAACATGGACACCATCAAAGATGACACCAACCAGAGCATAGAACAACTCAAAGATGTAGTGCAAGATTGGAAAATGTGGAGAGACGTTAGAATTGCCAAGAGGTGGACACAACTGAATGGATATCATCATCATCATTTATATTTAAACAATAGCAGTCCAGGAGGTGACCAAATAAAGCTCTTCCCTAAATAGATTAGCATTTGGGATTTATGTATGTGAGGAAGAACTTCATACTGGCAGTTCTGCTATAAATTTCCCCTAGTTCTCAAGAGCAAGGAGCAATGGGGTCTCAGAGGAGTGTTGTACTATTCTCAACTTGAATTTTGGTTTGGAAGCAGTCCCTTCAAACTGAGTCTTAGAAATGGTTATAACTATTTAATCTGTTCCTGTTTGGGATAAACGAAGTGTTCCAAAGATACCTGAAAGCTGGTGATTTCCAAAGTAAAAACCAAAGTAAAATCAAAATAATGAAACCAAAGTGATGAAACCGAAGTAAAATACATCTTGGTAACCCAAAGAATTAAACCTTTTTACCTTAGGAGTAAAAGGTTGAGAGGAAATATCTTATTAAGATTTCACTAGAGAATATTAAATACTATATGTATTTGCTAGGTAAAGAAACATCCTCCTCCATTCCTTACTATTATTTTGTTTAGAGCACTTAAGCTGACACAAAGATGCGCTAGCAGAGACAGGCCCTTTATTAAGGTATAGCTTATTGTAGAATCTATACTTTGTAGTAATGAAATAATGAAGTTAGGACAGCTTTCTGTCATCTCAGTAATGGCTGGATAATATTAGAAAATCCTTGTAAGTCAGTGGTCCCCAACCTTTGCAGCTTGGTGGCCTGGCTGGGTGGGTGGGGGAAGAGGGGAACTGGGCAGCGTGAGCATGGCCCTATTCCAATAGGCCACGGCCTGGCAGTGGGCCTCAGCCCAGGAGTTAGGGATCCCTGCTTTAAGTCATAAACTGCTATAAACTCAAGAGAGGCAAGAGGAGTAGAGCAAGTGGTGTTGGGTTTGTCTTTGGCAATCTTGCAGCTCAGCTATTCAATTCTTTCATCCAAATTTGGCTGATTTTTGCAAGAAAAAGTCAATGTGTACATTCAGTTGTATGTAATAATGGTTTTTCTGTGTGCAAAGACCTTGCAAAGAATTATGGATGTGGATGAATACTTTCTGGAACTGATTCTTTTATGTACAAGAATATTTCTTAAGTAAAAATAGGGTAACGGGGGAATTTGATTATAGAAAGGGCTAATTACCTTCATAAGAGAGAAATGGCTGCAACGAGTCCCACTAGGCTTGCAAAAGAAATGGAACTGGGGAACGGCTTCTATCATCCCCCTTACCAGGTTTCCTTGCTGAAAAGAGATTTATTTTCAAAATTACCTCTTGTAACTTTTACAGGCACGGTGACCTTGGATTCCCCCATTCCCCCACGACCTTGTGTTCGGCTAAAAGAGGCCTGCAGAATGGAAACTCCAATCTCTAAATGATGAAAGCAGCGATTAAAACTTGAAAGGGAGAGAAACGGAGGGAGACGGGGGGTCGCATAAAATGCGGAAACGCGTAGGTGCTAAGACACAAAGGTCGCTGTGTACCAAACGGAAGCGATTATATCTTTTTGCTCCGAAGATGCAGCTCACCGCTTGAAGGGGAGGCCACGTGACACAACCCTTGGCGGATGCCACCAAAGATGCAGGGCACAACAACAACAACAACAACAACAACAACAACAAAATGAACCAATAGAACAGAACTCCGCTTCCACCCGGAACGGTATATATATATATGCTAATCTCCCAACCATCCTTAGGTCTGCCTCCTTTCCCGGTGCCGGGAGCCGCGCAGCTCCCCCCTTTAAATCGTGTCCTTCGCTTAACGAGTGACCTCCGCCTTCCTCTCTCCGCTGCTTTCGTGTTTAATTTCCCACGGACTGGACTCGCCCGCGGGGTTTTTAGGCAGATTGGAAAGCCATGACATCACCTCCCTCCCTCCTTCCTCCGGGCGAAGACATAAAGACCGAGAGGTAGCGGCAAGGAAAAAGTACCGCCGCCGCTGCCGCTGCCGGCGATGTTGGTGCTGATGTTGCAGAGCTCGCCAAGGACACTCGGCAGAGCCTTCGTTGCCGCCGCCGCCGCCGCGCTCTCCCTTTTCTCTTCCTCCTCCTCCTCTTCCTCTTCCTCTATTGTCGAACTCCCGGCTTGCCCCTGCCGTCAGCACCTTGACGCCGCCCGGTTTCTCCCCCATGCAGACGGCCCTGGCGTCGATCCGTGGGCAAACGGGAGCTAGCAACGCCCGCGTCGCGCAGCATGCCCTGGGGGGTTGGCTTCGCCTCATCCAGGTCGTGCATGGTGGATCTAAGCAGGAATCAGAGCCTTTGGTGCGCGGGGTCCGACGATCACTTTTCCTTTTATGGGGAAATCCTTGCTTTCCCACTGCAGGATTACGGCGGGATCATGACAGGGCTGGGATCTGATTCGTGGTGGAAGAAAACCCTTTATTTGACTGGGGGGGCCCTGCTCGCCGCTGCTGCCTATCTGTTCCACGAACTCCTGGCTATTAGGTGAGCGAGAGACCCGGGGTTTTGTTTTGGGAAGGAAGTCATAGATGCCGATAACACAGCAGGGGCCCGATCGTGTGGATTATGTTTTCATTACAGCAAGGTTTCCCATGACTTGGGGAGGGGAGGGCAGGGTTATTGGCCGACCCGGATAGGATACAGATCATGGGATTTTAAGAATGCAGGCCTTAATTTAAGAGGAGGCTCTGTTCTGTTCTACTTTGGATGTCAGCATTTAAGACCCTGGGCAGGGCCTCTGAACATAGGCAGAGTGGTTTTTTCTAGTGGTGGGCCAATGCATTCTGGGATTTAAATGGTAAACTGATTTGCAGACTGCCATCATTTCTTTTGAGCGACTACCCTCATAAAACTGGGGTTACACATTTACTTCGATTAGAAGGGAGTTTTCTTATATAGCCTGCATATTTTAAAATGGAAGATCGATTGTAAAAAAAATAATATCGTCATAAAACATTAGGAGTCAACATTCAATTATGCTCTAGTTTAGAGGACCAGTTTTGGTGATGTAGTTATGAGTACTTTGTTACACAAAATGAAGTCTTCCGGTCAACCTGCACTTCGGATGGACACATCCTTGCAGTTTTCTCTGACAATAATGAACATGTTTTTAATTCCCCAGTCTAGGCAACGCCTACTGTATTCCTCAATGTCTCCCATGCAATATAGAAATCAGGCCTAGGCCTGTTTAGCTGCCATATTGGATAGACATATAGAAACAGGCCCACTACAAGGTTTCCCACAATCTTCACTGAGTTAATGGAAACACCACAAGAACAGTTGTACAGAACTGTGGCAATGTGATTTATACAGACTTGCATACTAAGCAAGTAATATTTATGCTGAAATGTATTAAGTAAATACGAGATATGTGGTGATATTTAACAATAGCTGTTTCTATTTCCTTTAAAATAGAGTGAGCTGGGTGGTACCTGAATTTGATAAACGAATAAATAGAATGGGGAGAAAAGGTGGGGTGGTGATGGAAATAGAAGAAGATGAGACTTTTCAGCTGTTGTACATGGCTTTGCAAATTTTGGGATGATCAGCCTTTCCTTATTTTAAAGACCACCAAATATGCTGGACTACACACTCAATCATCAAAAGTCAGTACTGTACTGGGGAAGTCTGTTTTCTCTTTGTGTGAGAATTGCTAATCTTAATAAGAAACTCTTATTTCTATTGCCAACCTCCATTGTGACCTGCCTCTTTCTCCAAGGGTTTAGCATCCCTTGTGAAAAAAGGAAGAAATTCTGGACAACATTGAAACCTTTCTTCGTATATTGTGATAATTTTATGGGTGCCGATAAAAGTTTGTTGTGGTTTTTGCTACTCCCAACCCTGGATCAACCAGCATGAGTAATTGCAACTTTTAAAATACATCGCAAATGCTAAGACCAGGAGTTCAGCCACATAATTACTTTATAGCCAGTATCAGTTCAGTTATTGCTCACACATCACAATGTTTTAAAGTTCAGATTTCTCTTCATAACAATTTTCTCTTCATTAACCTTAACTTCATTAAGGTAGTTTTTTTCCCCATAAGCTGCAAATATTGGAGACAATACCTCATAAGAGAAAAAGATATCAACCTTTTTTCTGACCAAGAGTCATTTTTTGGGTTTGGAGTGTTCCATGGCAAATAGATGCAGCCAGAGAAAAAGTAAATTTTGTTTCATTAAACTTGCATTTATTTGAGTGAAATTAATGATGACTTCCTATGTATTTAAATAATTTTGTCTTTCAGTCACATTAAAATTGACAGTTTTATGGAAACTTTTGGAGAGGCACTGAAAGACTATCCATCCAAGTATGCAACTAACAAAAGAAAACCCTGCCTGTTTTCTGTCACAATTCAGACTTTATTGTGGTCAGTGTTTTGCTGAAAGCAATACAAAAATTTAAAGCATACAACATAAAGTGAAGAAAAAAAAATAGTTGTATGATCAATATGATGAGGTCATGGCAACTTTTACAAACAGTAAAATAGAATTTGACTACATTCAGTGAAACAGCAGCATACTATCCGAATGACCTGGAAATGTAAAAAAGGAGTTCTAAAATATAGCTGTGCAACAAAATGTTTTCAGTATTTTGAAATTCTTTACCAGGGCACAGGCTTAATATGAATGATATTTCCCCTTAAATTTCCCTTCAAGAACAAATTTCCATCTAATTATAATAAAAAATGCTAGTGTTAATGTCTTTCTGAATTTAGAGAGAGTTATTTAAACATTTTGCAGGAACAACTATTGTACTCAAAAACACATCTCTAGAGAACAGATTTAATTACCCTTCTGTGCCCATAACATGTAAAATGCTTGACACTGCTTACTTGTAGCCCAAATGGCACAGCTTTCCTTTGGGCACCACAACATCTCATGCATGCACAAAAGCAGTAGAATTGTGGCACAGTGTTGCTTTTGTCATTTTAATGGCACTAATTCAATCTCTTCAGAAGAAAGCACCTCTAAACTCAAGGCAGTATAGTACCAAA
The DNA here is from genome assembly GCA_022577455.1 of Arizona elegans. Taxonomy (NCBI): domain Eukaryota; kingdom Metazoa; phylum Chordata; class Lepidosauria; order Squamata; family Colubridae; genus Arizona; species Arizona elegans. Next base: position 228,462,549 of record JAKOOJ010000001.1, on the reverse strand, counting down.
TAAGTAGATATATCACTTGGGGATTTGTAGGGTGCTTCAAGAAAGTGGATTCCTAGAATTCAGCTCGATAGTTTTAAAATCCTGATAAATCTGAGGATCAGTTTATTTGGAGCTGATATATTTGTTTTGTTTCATTTATATTGTACTTTTCCTACATTTTCCCCCTCTTCCCCTCTTTCTCCCTCTTCAATTTTATTTTCACAATTACTCTGTGTGGTAGGATAGACTGATAAATAATGATGGCCCTAAAAGCAATTAAAGAGGCTTAGATAACTGGGCAGGAATTCAAAGCTGAGTTTATCCAGATCTAGTCTATATTAGCATTGTTTCATGTAGTACCTTCTGAATAATATATTTATGGTTGTTTTGATGTTAAAAGTTGGCTAATCAGGTCTTGAACTCTCAACAATGATACATTACAAAGTAAGATTAGTGACTATCATAATTGCATAACTACTAAATTATCTTCCCAGTATAATAGGAAGTTGTTATTAATTTAATCAATGAATCCCTAATGTGAATTGCTTTATATTCTCTTGACCTAGTGCTAAATTATCTTAACACGGTATCAAAACTTTCACAAATTGCTAGTGGAGACATTGAAGCATAAATTTTTACATATTTGATTAATTAATTGTTTTACAATGACTAAATTTCAAACATAAGAAATTATATATAATTATTTTAAAGGAGATAATTTTCTTACTTACTTACTTGAGTAGTATATTTCTTCCATAACGGCTGATGGGATTTAGATTTTGTTATAGAAATCTCTTAAATGTGCTTCTTTAAGGAAACAATCTGAAACTTGTTAGATGTATTGCATCATAAATCCAGAATTCTTTAAATATCTGAAGAAAATTTGTTGGGAAAAATTAGTGTAGGTGATTAACATACCTTTAACTGATCTGATTTATTACTGGTTGATTTTTAAATCCTAAACAAATGCGTAGATGATTATATATTTAGAGTAAGTCCCAATAAATTCAGGGGGCAGAGGTTGAACAGATATGCCTAGCATTACTTTGTAATAGCATAATCCTAATTATGAATAAATCCCACTTAATAGGCTCTTTTCTAAGGAGGTACACATATACTGCTAACTTGAATTAAATTACTTCTGGAGAATATATTACTGCCTTGAACTCAAACTGATCTCTAAGGCAACTTGTTGTGGTTGTTGTAAAGCTGGAAAGAACTCAAAATGAACCTAAGGGAATAAGGAATGTTCTGGTTAGGTCAGCCTTTGGAGGTAGAACAGACTTTACAAGAATATCTGGAGGTAGGCTATCATAACAGAATCTTGAAAGCTTGACTGTGAAAGTCAGCCTGACTAGGTGGCTCAGTGTCTAAACATGGAGTTTGTCGATCAGAAAGGTTGGTGGTTCGAATCGAATCCCTAGTACAGGTCTCCTGTGTGAGCAGGGGGTTGGACTAGATGACCTCCAAGGACTCTTCCAACTTTGTTGCTGTTAATGTGTTTTCCCTTCTTTCCTTGTTATACCTCAGGGAGTTAAAAAAGAATCGCTTTGAATTTCTTTCTGAAGTTTTCTTTGCTTTCCAGGCTTAAAACATGTTTTTGTAACTGACAAAAGATCTTGGTGATTCTCCATACATTAGTTATGTGACTCTGGCTGCTGTACCCCAGGATATGAGATTGTTTGGTTTAGTTAAGGTGTTAGACTAGCACCAGAGAGATTTAAGCTCAAGTCCACCTTCAGTCCACTGGGTGATTGGGTGCTGCTGATGGCTCTTTCTCAACCCAACCTGTGTATCTCATAACGTTCTTGTGGGAAGAAAAGGGAGAGGGAAAGTTATGTATAACAATTTGAATTTTGGAAGCAAACTCAGTTTTTGAGTATAATTAAAATATCTCCATAAAGCATAATAGTTTTATTATTGCTGCTAACTCTAGATAAGCCGGGGAAGCGACAAAAAAGAATTCCATTAGTTATGTTGGGTGGGAATTCTGGGAATCCCATTATTTCAGAACAGCTCTATATCAGAGAAGGTTGCTATTTGAGAACCATGGCTTCAAATCTTAATTGTTATGGGGTGGTACCTGATGCAGCAATCTACAGGTATTTTTTTTTTAATTTGATTTATATGCTGCCCTTCTCCGGAGACTCAAGGTGGCTTACAGTGTGCTCAGCAATAGCCTTCATCCTTTTGTATATTTATACAAAGTCAGCTTATTGCCCCCACAACTGGGTCCTCAATTTACCTACCTTAGAAAGGATGGAAGCCTGAGTCAACCTTGAGCCTTGGCGAGATTCGAACCTGCAGTAATTGCAGGCAGCTGGTCTTAATAACCAGCTTAATAACAGGGTGCCTTAGACCACTGTACTACCAAGGCTCTGGAGACTGTTCCCGCAAATTAATTCTGCTAGGTAAAATGGCCATTATTTGAATAAGTCAGATAAGATAAGTATATTTGGATAAGTCAGATAAAACAGATACCTATTATATCTAAAAGCTTTGTCCATATATGCAAAATAAAGACAAATTTAGTACATATAATACTAAATGAGTGATCAGCTATTATGGATTATTGATGAAAATCCCATACCCTGAGTTGTGCTTGGATATTATATTTTTTTCCATAGGCTTAGTCTTAGTCTAGAACTTAGTCTAGTTCTGTTATTTTTTTTTATAGTGCTCTAACTGAAGAAAGGAATGTGAATTTTTCAGAGTCTTGTTGGATTGGAGTGGCCTTTAAGCCCCAGTAAATAAATATAAATAGATAAATTTTAAATAGATAATTAGAACCAGCTAACTCAAAGTAGGGAAAACATGTCTTGATGCTATATTTTCAGCAAGCTTGTAGAATTAGTAAACTGGATTGATCCTGAAATATGATTCATGTTGGTCTGAGTCATCATAAAAGCATATTCTTGTATTGGCAACAATCAGTCAGTGTTTCAAAATATCATTAGCTACAGAGTGTGTTTGAGAGCAGGAAATATAGCCATAAAGCCACTGACGTATTCACTTATAGTGTAGATACCAATACTGTAAGATCCCTCGTGAATCACCTATCCATCATAAGCAGTACAGATAATAACACAAGAGCCTTCTTTGCTTCTTGTCGGAATCTGCCAACCAGAAGGAGAACCTGGTGGAGGGTTGTGTTCTCCGGATCCCAGTTCCTAAACACAGAGAGACTGTTTACTCAGCCTCAATTAATATTCTGTTGCAAAACAGAGCTCAGAAGCCTGCGGATCACAAGTTGTCCCAAGAATTCTCAAAGTTGTATTGTTGACATATGATGTCGTATTTCTTTCTTGTTATTAATAAATTAAGCCATAAGACAGATTCATTAAACCTCTATAGGGTTGTCAGACATGTCTATTGAGCAAGCCCCTACTTATCCCTCTCCAAAATACAGAACTAAAAAATAATAAAAATCTAGCAGTAAATAAAAGCTGAAAGAAAGTTGGCCATGTTGTAGAAGATGGAGTCTTTAAAGCACTAAAATTGCCTCACCGAATCATGGGTGTTATGAGAGTTTCTCTCAGTGGCCTGCAAGAAGGAAATAGTTCCACAGAAGAATCTAGAACAGGGGTGTCAAACTTGATTTCATGGAGGGCCACATCAGGGTTGTGTTTGACCTCGGGGCGGGGGCAGGGGGATGTGGCCAGTGTGGGCATAGCCAGTTTGATGTCACTTGTATCAGGGATACCTGTGGTGGCCATGTGCTAAGGCAGGACTTCGCTCAGACCCTCCCTTCCTCTCATTATAACCTTCCTTCCTTCCTTCCTTCTTTCCTTCCTTCCTTCCTTCCTTCCTCTTGTTCTTTTTCCGTCCCTCTTCATTCTCCTTTCTGCTTCCTTCCCCTCTTTCCTTATTTTTCCTTCCTTGCTCTCTTCTCATCGCCTCATCTTCCCATCTTTCTTTTTGTCTTTCCTCTTTCCCTTCTTGGATGCTCCTTTTGTTTTGTTTTGTTTTTAGTTTGTTTTGCTAGTCCTCTGCCAGCGAAAACGGAGCTGGGGGAGGGCATTTTTGCTGGCAGAGGGCTGCAGGAGGCCGCTGTAGCTGAAAATGGAGCCAGTGCGCAGCCCTCCCAAGCTCTGTTTTAGCTGGCAGAGGCACTGCAGGCTGGTCCTTTGTTGTTTCCAGGGTGGCCCCTTAGATCAGATCTAAGCACCCTTGCAGGCTGGATCTGGCCCGCGGGCCTTGAGTTTGACACTCCTGATCTAGAACAAGCCATTTTTGTTTTGGCTGCCTCAGAGAAAGTTGAAGAATCCATAGGTTGGAGTGATAAAACTCCCTGAGTAAGATGAGAGAAGGATGAATAGGAAAGGAGATTGTTTTTGTTTTTCCTTTCACTAGTCTTGTCCTCTTTGTGGCTTTTTTTAAAAAAAATTATATTTCAGCCTAAAAGCCAATGTTTGCTCTCAGTCTCTTGGTATTGATCTAATGTTTATTTTCTGGAACTGAAGCTAAATTTTGGTCCGGTCTCCTGGAAGTTGGCTGGAACATATCCACATCAAATTCTGAAACTGGGATAATGCATTATTAGCCGATTCTGCTGGAAGAAGATTTTTCCCTAAGTGCTGAGTGGAGGGAGGCAAAGGGACTCAAGAATTAAGGCACGTCATGACAAGGGTGTTGTGGCTAAAATGCAGAATCATGGATATGATGTTTGTAAATAATGCAACTGATTGTAATGACTAAGTGTTTATATACAATGTCAAGTCATGATAAATTTTGCCTCTTTCTAGTTGGGCAGTGATTTAAAATGAAGACTAGGATTATTAAGCAATCTTACGGTTATTTTGCATTCTTTGGGCACAAACACAGAGGACCATCAAAAGTTGGTACTTGGCTGTTGAATTTCAGTATGGAAACTTGGAGGCTTTACATAGCCCTTACGCCATGGATTGTTCATACTTGTACTAAGTCAAAACAAAAGCAAACCACATTACAGGTAGTCCCTTGACTTACAGCCACTTGTTTAGTAATCATTCAAAATTACAATAGTGCTGAAGAAACTGACTTACAACCAATCCTCACACTTATGGCCAACACAGCACTCCCATGGTCGTGTGATCAAGATTCAGACACTTAGCAACTTAGCAACTGGCAATTTTACAACAGTTGCGGTGTCCCAGGATCACATGATCACCATTTGCCACCTGCCCAGCCAGCTTCGAAGAAGCAAAATCAGTTGGAGAAGCCAGATTTGCTTAACAACTGCATGATTTGCTTAACAATTGTGGCACAAAGGTCACACAATTAGGTTGACTCAATTGCCTTGGTTAGCAATGGAAATTCTGGTCCCAATTGCTGTCGTAGGTTAAGGACTTTTTGTATGTCATAGCATAGTGTGTGAATCCAACAAGAGAATCAAAGGCAGTACTGGCAGTATGGGAACAAAGGTCTATAATTCTCTTTGAAATGATCTTCTAGTTTATGAAGACATCTGTCTTGGTATCAGATCAAATGAAACAATTGGATGAACAATGCACAGTACTCTAATGACTTCTTCAGGGTCATGTCTCTATTTATCAATAGTTCAACTAAAGTCTGCATGTTTTATCTGGAATTTGAGAGATATGCAACATAATTACACTGTGCTTTTGGTGTATATGTCTATTTTTAAAATTATGATTACTTGTTTTAGTTTTTCTTTATTATGTAGTGGCATGGGCTTTTTGAGGAAAGAACAGAATAGAAATAAAATGAATAGTACATAAAATAAATAATTATTTTATAACTGACCAATTAAACCATCTACAACAGTAAAATTAAACAATTAATGATACTAAATGTAGATCAGTCTGCTGATTTCTGCGTTGTGAAGTCAAACAATAAGTTTGTCCCCAGCAAGATTGCATTCAGGATGAATGGCTTATCTGAAAGAAATAAAATAGAAATAAAACCCAAGTTAAAGTTAAGCTGAATAGTTTAGGATTAGAGTTGCAAACTATTTTGTCCACTACAGTTGTGTATTGTTTTTAATTAACTTTAATATTCATATGCTTTTAAATTACTGTAGCGTGATGTTTGCTATATGATATCAACTAAATGGAATCAAGACTTGAACTTTCAATGCAAGCCACACCTAGAGAACATTACTATTACTATTACTATTACTATTACTTTTACTATTACATATATATATGTAATAGTAATGGCTTGACCCCACCCTTGCGGTTTTAAATTTATAATTGGTTTTAACTGGGTTATTTTAAATTGATGGCCAAAATTATTTAATGTTTTTAAATTGGTTTTAAAATTTATATGTTGTGTTTTTACCATGGCTGTTCACTGCCCTGAGTCCTGTTGGAGAAGGGCGGTATACAAATTAAATAAATAAATAAATATATTTTCTTTGCTTTTCGTAGGTCTTTATGTTGAAACTTAGAAAGGCTTGTAATTTCCAATACAAATTCAGTTTGGCTTATTGGCTTACTTTGCTATTGCTAAGTGCCTCTTAGAAACTTCAGAAATGATGGATAACAATGGCAGTAATCTCAGACAAGACAGATAGAATTCCTGTCTGAGCAACTGCATTGTAGTTTGTGTGTGTTGTGTAGTTTGATGCTCTCCAAGATGTAATGTTTTCTGCTTTTTAAACCTCCTTGCTTATTTTTCTTCTAGAAAAGAACAAGAAGTCGATTCAAAAGATGCCATCATCCTACATCAATTCTCAAGGCCAAATAATGGCATTCCCAGTTTATCTCCTTTCTGCTTAAAAATGGAGACTTACTTGAGGATGGCTGATTTGCCTTACCAGGTAATCTGGTGCATCATGAAATTTGGACCAGAATTATTTAGCTTCCATAAATAGATGTAATTAAATGTTCTTTTTGGTCCTAATCAGGACCAAAATCAGAAGCGGCAGTATCTGCAGTATGGGGGCGTCAAAACTAGCAAAGATTGAAGACAAAGGATTATGATGGAAGCTCCACCCTCTTTTTGAATGTCCATGTGAGAGTTACAAATGGACAAAAAGAAAAATTCCATCACAACTCTTTGTTTGCTATCTTTGACCTCCTCACCCAATAGGTGCTGCATAGAAAATTACATTATTTGTATCTTTAAATTATATAAATGAAATACAATTAAGCATAAAGTATCATATGAATATATATGTGTTATGTACACTTTTTTGTGTTCCTGTATTATTATTGCAGGATCCAATCTAGGTCAAGTCACTGGGACTAGAGGTTTTGTCATCCGAGCTTTTGGACTTGTGCTGGAGGCCATCTTTAGGGAACTTCTCTCTAGTCCTAATTCTAGAGAGAAGTATGTACGTACATACATACCCTAACTCTAGAGAGAAGTTCCCTGAGGATGGGCTCCAGGACACATCTGAAACAGAGGTGATATTCAGCAGGTTCTGACCAGTTCTGGAGAACCAGTAGTGGAAATTTTGAGTAGTTCGGACAACTGGTAGTAAAAATTCTGACTGACCCCGCCCCCATCTATTCTCTGCCTCCCAAGTCCCAGCTGATCAGGAGGAAATGGGGATTTTGCAGTAACCTTCCCCTGGATTGAAGTGGAAATGAGATTTTACGGTATCCTTCCCCTGCCATGCCCACCAAGTCACGCCCACCAAACCACACCCACAGAACCGGTATTAAAAAGTTTTGAAACTCACCATTGATCTGAAAGCTTGAAGACAAAACCTCTGGTCCCAGTGACCAGCACAGATTGGATCCTGCAACATTATCCTGGGACACGTATATTCGTCTTTATTCGTGTATTATTATTACTACTTGTCGTAATAGTAGTAGCAGTAGTAATAATAGTGACAGTAATACTATTTCCAATCCTCTAGTAAGATCTTATTTCTTAAAAAGTTCTTGATGGTGTATTCTTTCTGTCTTCATAGCAACCACATGAGAAGTATATTTTTAAAAAAATATTTTTAGAAATGTTTTCATAATACAAAAACCCAAATAAGAACACATGTCAGAACTGAAGAAGCTCCTTTGATGAAAAGTGAAATGTCTTCAAGGAAAAACAAAGAAAGTCCATTTGGCCCTTGAAGAAGCACCTTTGATAAGAACACATGGGTTGCCAGTTTAAGAGTGGTTCTGTGAGGGAAACAGCTCCTAAATACAATTGGTAGATAAAGTAATGAATAGATAGATATTTAAATAATAAAAAAAGAAGAAGTGTTAATGCACTGATACCTAACAGGGTTTTTAAAAGCCTAGGGAATGAAAAGGGATTGCTTGTTTTGCACTTGCATTATAACATTTGAAAAAGATATTTATCCTGCTTTTTTTTTCATATACAACTCAAGGTGATGAACATACCAATACTCCTTCCTTCTCCTATTTTCCCCACAACAACGCTTTTTGTTAAGGATTGTCATCTCAAGATGTTAAAAAGACTGTAGCAGAGTCCAAATACTGTATCTTTCCTTTGCCTTAAGACTTATTGAACTAGTCAGAGAGAAGTTTTGCCTTTCTTTCCTGCCCTATCTCCCAGATGTGATTTGAAATAGATGGCTTTGCTATAGATTGCTTCCCTATGCTTCATGATAGAAAAGTACCTCAATCTTTAGGGTAGTATGTATCTTATGTTTGGGCTATGAAAATCCAGATGACTACTAGGTGACATAAGATAATCAACATTTTCTGTAATATTTTTTGGGATTTTGGGAGAGAGAGAGAGAGAAAGGGAGGGAGGGGGAGAGGGGAGAGGGGAGAGGGAGGGAGGGAGGGAGGGAGAGAGAGAGAGAGAGAGAGAGAGGGAGGGAGGGGGGGAGAGATTTGGAATCCCTTCTTTTGACATTTGTGCCAGAGAAAACCTGATTTAATATGCAAGCAGGTTTGAGATGCCATTAGGTGATCATGCCAACTTTATGGAGGAGTGAAATTAAATTCATTGCAAGAGCTGAACCTGATTTAGCTTCCATGTGATTGCTTTATTTGTTTTGTTGTTTTGCTTCACAGAACTACTTTGATGGAAAGCTTTCTCCCCAAGGAAAAATGCCATGGATCGAATACAATCGCAAAAAGGTATCCGGCACAGAGTTCATTATTGATTTTTTGGAAGAGAAGCTTGGAGTGAATTTAAACAAACACCTTGGCCCACATGAGAGAGCTGTTTCTAGAGCAGTAACAAAAATGGTGGAGGAGCACTTCTACTGGTAAGTTGACATAGGAATAGGAGTGCTCTTGAAAGAATTAAAGGATGTAGCTGCATTTAATAGCCCTGTGAGACATTTACAATGGACAACATACTTTTTGTGAGGAACACAGGACTGCACGCAGTGTGTGCAGTGGCCCTGCTGCCAATGTGTTCCTCCCTTTAGCTACCTGTATGGCAAGACCTTAAGGGAGATTTTGCTCAAAGTACTTGAATACACTTAGACTTAATGCACATTTGGGCGTTCTCTGTTGTAAGAGTCTCTAACCCCATGGAAAGTTTTACTTACTTTTAGAAGAAAACATCCATCTCTCCAATTTAACCCATTGTTAACTCAGCATGGTGGTGCCTGGGCCTGTTGACACACATTAGTAAACTTTTTGTAACGTCCCCTCTGTGCCCTCACAGTGGGCAGGGACATAATAAAAAGTGGGATAAATGAGGAATAAAACCAAAATGAAGAAATTGAAATAATTGCTCACCCCTATTTTAAAGGAGAAATGAGTGCAAATGTGCACAAACACACACACACACCACTTTTTAAGATTTTGCAGTGATTCTCCAAACATCGTGCCATTTCCTAAATTTACATCCATTTAGTTTATTTAATGGGCTAGAAAGGGATACAATAATTATAAAACACAGAGGTGTCAAACTCAAGGCCTGGGGGCCGAATCCGGCCCTCAGGGTGCTTAGATCGAGCCCACAGGGCGACCCTGGAAACAGCAAATGACCAGCTTGCGGTATCTCTGCTAGCGAAAACGGAGCTCGGGAGGGCCGTCCATGTTTTCACTGGCAGAGGTTTGCAGGAGGCCATTGCAGCCGAAAATGGAGCTCAGGAACCTGTTTTCACTGGCAGAGCGTTTGGGCCACCAGAGGCACCCCCCGACACAAGTGATGTCAAGCTGGCCATGCCCAACCCTGCCAAACACAGCTCTGATGCGGCCTTCAATGAAATTGAGTTTGACACCCCGTTATAAAACAATTAGGTGAAAGAATAATAAAAGTGACTGAAAATATATAGCCCAGTTTCCTCATTAATTTGCACCCAGATTATACTTTTTAAAAAAAAATTAATTCTCATTGAGCCAACATAATGTTTTCTTCTTCCTGATATGGAGGATTGATGATAATTAAATAAGCAAAGCACCACAGAGGGGTTTTGTGTTCCTAAAAATACCTGGTCTTATGTGGAGTTAATTTCCCTTCCCACCAAAGTGTTTTCCAAAATAGGCTAATGCATCAATTAGTTGATGGGGTAGAAGGAGGAGATGAATACATAAAACACTCCGCTGAAGGGAGGTTGGCTTCCAGAATATACAATCCAGGGTTTGAGACTGTGGACGCACATTTGTCTTTAACAAAACTAGCAGATGCAAGTTGAAGAACACAATTCTACTTGTACCTTTTGAAATACGCCTACAGGCAAATGCAGAGTCTTTCTCTTGGTTTATTTGAAAGGATGGCTTTTTGGCAAAAGCATTTGGAGCAATCTTAGAATCATTTTCTAGGATCCTGAGGGCACTCATACCGCATTCACATAAAGAGAATAAGGGGGGAAAAAATAAACTAGTCAAATAGTGTATAGGGAAGAAAATGAGAAAGAACCAAAATACCCGCTTACAAATGCAATTGGTTCCTGGTAACTTTAAGGAAAACACATCAGCGCAGGTCAAACGTAAAATACTTTTACATCTTCGGTACCTTTCTTAATCCTTCCTGCTCAGCAGCAGAAGCTCAGGCCACCGGAGCAAAAGACAAACCACTCCCTTGTTATCCGCTTTGTACGTGCCTCTATTGATGTGTGTTTTTTTTCTTCCATTTGAATGAGATGCTTCTCTTCGTAAATAATTAAGATGCAGATCCACAAAATCTGCAGCAAAGCATCTGCTCTTTCTCCTGGTGTTTTTCTCTCTTCTCTCCAAGCTCTCAGCAGCTCTAATTTGTATGGCTCAGTGTGCTCTGTCCTGGATGAACCCCCCTCCCATCCCTAACCCTAACCCTTCACGAAATAACTGAACTTGGGTCATTTTGCAGCTATTCCCGAATGATTTCCGCCAGCACTAACGAAACTATTGAGCTCTCAATATCAATCTTTTCAAAAGAATTCCCAAAATCGCCTGGTAGGAGTGCATGATAGGTGTATTTGGTGTTAGCAGGCAGTCCTTGACTTTTAGCAATTAATTTAGTGGTCATTTAAAGTTACAATGGCACTGAAAAAGGTAACTTGTGATTGTTTTTCACACTTATGACCGTTGCAGCATCCCCATGGTCATATGATCAGAACTGGGATGCTTGGTAACTGGTTCATATCTGTGACTATTGTAGTGTCCTGGGGCCATATGATCAACTTTTGTGACCTTCTGACCAGCAAAGTCAATGGGGAAGCCATATTGATTTAACATCTATGTGACTAACTTAATACCTGCAGGGGGTCACTTAACAAGCGTGGCAAGAAAGGTCAAAAAATGGAGCAAAACTCACTTAACAAATCTCTCGTTTAGCAACAGAAATGTTGGGCTCAATTGTTGTCATAAATTGAGGACTAGCAGTATTTACGTTACGCAAAGCATATGTTGTGAGAAAGGTCTATCATCAGCCATAATGGTCACCTGATATTCTGCATTCCCTTGTCCTCACTCCCAGCAAGTTCTCTAATATCAGCTGAGGTGATTTAACTTGACTCAAAAGCTGTGAGCAATGGGAGAGGTAGTAGATAAGCTCTGTCAGGATGTGACCTGATCTGATCCCACTTAGAAAATAATCTGGGCTTTATAAATATTTCATCCCGCATATTGCTGGGAAACTACTGAGCCTGTTTTCATGGCAGTCTTTCCTTCTCCTTTTGAAGCTAGGGTTTATTCTGCTTTCCAAATAGTCATGTGACATATTCAGGAGAGGGCTGTGTGTGGTTACTGCTGGGAAGGAGAATTAACAATCCCACGCAATGTAATTTTCACACTTGAATATTTGTGCCATCTGTTGTTATCATTCTACATTGACAATTCCTTTGCTTCACAACTTTTTCCTCGTCATTCATTTGCAGTTGCTGACATTGGAAGAGCAAAAAGGGATCAACTCACTTTTACAATAGAGGTTGTACTTTCATCAGTTTTCCATAGCTAGAATATTTGTTTTACATCAAGCAGCTTCATCCTGCTCTTCCACCAAAAATCATCTAGAAGGCTCACCAACAATAATAAACACAAGATATTAGATGCGTACAAGCCAGCAATTTAAACAATATGATTTTTCAAAATAAAAAAAAAGGGATTGAAAGGAAATGTTGTGATCTAGGTTTCCTGAGTTATTAAAACACACGAGTAGTCCCCAAAACGTCTTTTATTGCAACAGCTGTGAATTACGTTCATTCACAGCTGAGTCCCAATTAGTTGCAAAAAGTCCTTCGGGAGAAGTCCTTTGGGATAATCACCAACCTTTATCTCCCTTGATACACTGCCAAAGACCTACTTGGCAAAGCTACACGGAGTCCAGAATCAAACAGATGCCGATTGGGAACAGAATTAACAACGTTGTTTTCCTGCAAAGGGCCCATGTGTCTTTGCTCCTCTTTTAAGCCTTATGGGAGGGGCCAATCATCTCCAGGCTTTACTCCCAAGTCGTCCCTTTTGATTTAACTGTTCTTGCCTTCTGGCAGCTCTGCGCATGCACACACTAGGAACAGGCTCCTTCTGTTCCTCTGCCTCTCTGCTGTCCGACTCTGGAGGCTCCGGAGTTCACACATAACTCCCAGATAGCCCTGGCCCCATCTCTGCTTCAGACGCAGAGCCCTCGTCCGAGCCTTCCCCAGACTCCAGGACTGGCCCATGTTCCTCCCCAGCCTCCTCACTCTCTGACTCTGCTGCCAGCTCCACAGGCTGCTGGCGGACCACAACAGGAAAGAGAAAAGGAATATCTGAAACAGGAGCATCAATCCTTAAAGTTGAAAGAGAACATGAGGTGGCGAGTAGCACTAGATGGCTCCAAAAAGTGACCAAGGGCAAAAATTCCAAAATGGGCATATAAAATCCTTTCACGAGAATTACAACCATGAATTCTCCAATGTGCATTCTTCCAGTTGTTTTGGATTCCACCTCTGCAAATATTTACTTTTTTTAGCTGTGGTTTATAGAGAAGTCGAAGTATCAATAGGACATTAGTTTGGCAGAAGCTGCAGTAGACAGTTGAACCATTTCCAACTTCTCCATGAAAATCCTTTAGACAAACTTCAGTCTTCTAAGAAAATGTTGCAAATTTTATTAAAGCGAATAATTTAATTAATCATTTAATCACCCAGTTCTCCCCCTGCCTTTTTGAAAGTGCAATCAACAGTAAGACATTGTAGTCTGTTCTTTCCTAATCTGGTATTTTCCATAAGAGCTTGATTGCTAAAGTTTGTTTCTGGACACAAAGATAGGTTGGTGTTGCCCGATAGGCAGTTGGTGCTTCTTCTTTGAAGTACTTTTTCCATCTAGCACAATAAAGATCAATGTTGGGGAAGCTGCTCCCTTCTCATATTCTGTATTTTTTTTACTACAGTTATAGCACTGCTGGAAATCAATGTTGTGGTTGTCTTCAATGTTTAGGACCTTAGCCTATTGCCAATGGGTGGACAATCTCCATGAGACCCAGAAGATGCTTTCTCTTGGTGGGCCCTTCAGTGACCTACTGAAGTGGATTCTCAGCCACATAACTAAAGGAATTGTGAAGCGGGAAATGTACGGACATGGCATTGGCCGCTTCTCTGAGGAAGACATATACAAGCTGATGGAGAAAGATATGCGCTCGTTGGCCGGTCTTCTGGGTAATGAATAGTACATTTCATTAAGTTCTCTAGGCACAATCTTTCTTCCTTTGCAATTTCTGGTATTTGGTTAAACTTCAGATTGTTACTTTTAGCTAGTCATGTGACTGTCATGAACTTTCTGAATTTACATGGGCCTGCATGTTTAATGACCCATTCAGTTAAACTGATATGAAGTACAGAGAGTCCTTGACTTATTGTTGCCACAAAAAAAGGTTGTAGAATCCAATAGGACACATGACTGACCCATTTTACAACTGTTAAGACATAAGACCATAATGGGCAGGCTCCATTTAGGGCCTACGTTGAGGACTACCTATGTTATAGTACAACTTTTCCTGTTCCACTGTGAACAGTCCTAACTAAAGCTTCTATTAAGTCAATATTTCTCTGTTATACTAGCTTGGTTAAACATTTTGGAGTTAATGGGCCACAAACTGCAGGCTAGATTGTAACATGCTATTCGTCAGCTTGGTACTGGAATAATTACTTACAATTTATTTGATAATTAGTTCAGTTTGACTTACCTACCCAAATAGTTTGGAAGTATTATTCTTTGTGCAGTTCCTTGTGTAGCTTATAGTACTGCAATTCATTGGAATGGAATGAATTGAAATGTACAAATTCATTGAAACTTGAAACTTCTAACTTAAAATGAAGAGTTGGCCCAAGTCAGAAGCTGTCAAATTTCTTTCCAGAAACCTCTTAATTTCTTGAAAGGATGTGAAGGCTCCTGGCTTATCATTATGGCATATGTTCACCAATACTCTAATGCATAGTTTCAGCATTAAGGTTTAATATGAGACTTTATAAGAAGCATTCATTTTATTTAATAGTACAATGTCTGGAAAGATTTGCATCTGTCATTTGTACTTCTACAACTGTCTGGTTTGATACAGCAATCAATGGATAATTAAGACGGCAGAAAAAAATGATTGCAGCCAGCCTGCCTTCCATAAAAGACCTGTATATTGCACAGGTCAGAAGGAGGGCTAAAAAAATATTTGCAGACTCCTCACATCCTGGACATAAACTGTTTCAATTCCTCCCCTTGAGACACTGCTATGGAGCATTGCATGCCAAAACAAAACACAGGAGCAATTTTTCCCTTGTGCCATCACTCTGCTGATCAGTGCTATTTAGTGTCTATGTATTAAATACATAGAAATACTATGTACTTTTAAATATATACTATTTAAAATACTTTTAAATATAGTATTAGTATTATAGTACAGCTATAGTATTATTATTTATCTTTATTATCTTCTTTACTACCCGCTCATATTGGTATTATGATGATCATTATCATTCGGTTGCTTTGCATGTACACTGAGAGCTTCTGCAGCAGAGATAAATTTGTTGTGTGTCTAATCATACTTGGCCAAATAAAGTATTCAATCCAATCCAATCTAGCATTGCCTGCTAAAGCCAAATCACATCTGTGCAGAGTAACTTTCTGATGAAAGAGACAGCAAATTAGAGGTTACTGGAGGCCTGAATCAGAATTCTAATTTTCCGATTGTTTTTCTGAAAGTATAATGAGTTATTATAAAACTCCCCTGTCATTAAAAATAAAAGCCCCTTTGAGTGACCTAAACATTCTGTGTCTATTGAAGCCCTACTGGAAAAGATTCATGGCTGAGTTGAGTCACACAAGTTGTTCCTTGAAGATCCATTTCTCCATTTCTATAAGCAGCATCGCTGAATTCAGTTCCATTCCAACAATGGCCAAGGGATTGCTATTCCCATTTATAGACCGAGTCTGTTTGGCGTGATATCATTCCCACTGCAAAAACTTCACAAGGAATTTATTTGGGCAGGAAATACATAGTGAGATTTTGAATTGCCCAAGAATCTCATACTGCATAAGCTGTTACCTTTGTTGGGACTGTGAGGAAATGTTATCATCACCTGCATTTTGCCTAGTCACCTGGAAAGACTATTGTTTACCGGCTAAAAAAAATGTTGTTTGAAAATTATGATTTTTGCCATAACTAAAAGTCAACTGCATTTGGGGAAACAAATTGTCAAGCAGAGGAAAACAGGAAGTCCAGGCAGTTTAAAATGAATATAAAGGTTTATTGCAAGCTCATGCTTTGTACAAGAATGTGAACTACTAACTGTCAAGGCAAATTGGCGGTAGATAAGAATCAAGAATTCAAGGGGGGCTGGATTTAGATCTCTTATGGGCACGAAGGGACTTGAGACTTGATGATGCGTTTGATCCCTCCCTCGGATTCAGCCTGATCATCTCCTACACAAATCTTACAAATGCAACAATGCATATGCAATGGAGTGTGTGTATATGTGTGTTTTATGTATCTACGTATACATAAGAGTCAATTTGGCTGTGAAAAAAACTGTGTCAACGCAAATCAGTAAAATTCTTAAGAGCAACAGGCTTCAGATATAGCCAAACATATACTGAATGTTCCATACTCTTTTTTTTTAAAAAAAATAGGTTAATTAGTCCTTCGGGAGAAGGGCGGTATAGAAATAAAATTATTATTATTATTATTATTATTATTATTATTATTATTATTATTATTATTATTATTATTATTATTGTATGTATCAGTTCAAACCATCATGTGGTAATTGCGATGTTTATTTTTTTGAAGGCATTAGCAAGCATGAAGCAATATGAGACTGAAACAGGCCCTGTATTAAGAAAGACAAGTGAAATAAAATATCACAACCCACTTAAATGTTTTTTGACATCTGTTTATTTTTCTAGGTGATAAAAAGTACATCATGGGACCCAGACTTTCTACTTTAGATGCTACGGTGTTTGGTCATTTGGCTCAAGCAATGTGGACATTGCCTGGAACTAGACCGGAGCGCCTCATTAAAGGTAGGAATGCTTTAAATCCAGCAAGAACATAGGATAGTGATAAGAAAAAACAACAACACAGCTCCTGTTTTGGGTCAGCTTCAAGCCTTAGTCATGCACTAACCAAAAATGTGTGAGTAAGGAGATTGGAGTCCACACTCATCCTTCCCATCCAGCATCTGCTTTTTGAGAAAGATCCAAAATGAGAGCCCTTTGGATAGGATTTGCCAACAGATTGGAAGTCTTGACCAATAAACTGTGTGGGGAAAGTGATGCAATTCATATGTTAAATCTTACCATGGAACTGGGGAGGCAGGTCAGATCTGATGAATACCATGAAGGATTGTAGGAGGCATGGCCATATTTTTTCAGCATTGGATATTTTTCATATCTCACTTCATTTGTCATGAGAGAAACAAAGAATCCCTCTATGTAGGTGCCGCTTCTAAATCTAATAACTTTTATCAGTCATTGAAACTCTGCTGTATCTCCTCCATACACTTTCAAACTTATAATGGGAGCATAAGAATGTTCTTTAAAAAATGAAAGCTGGGATTTTCAGGGAGCCATTGGGGAACTCTGCTGCTCTTCAGGAAGAGCTGCGCTAAAATGACATCTGAAAATGTTGACCAAAGTAATGATGGAGGAATCCGAAAGACAGAAAATAGGTGAGTGGTGTATCAAACATTGGGAGCAGGGAAGAGTTTTCTCATTCTTGTTTTTGGAAACATTTCCATTGATTCTGCCAACTGGATGTTGAGTTCTGATTTTCTGCATTCTATGGCCAGATATCCTTGATCATTCCAGAGTATGTGCCCATGTATATATACATACATGCACAATTGCACAGAAATACTTGGCCAGCAGTGAAATAAAAGGATATCAAACAGACGTATGTATAAGGCAGGTTATATATTATATTACAGTTTTTAGTACAGTAAATACCACTTTTTAGTAGTACTGAATAATTTGGGGTCTTGGAGAAAGTAACAGGTGCTCCACCTTCTAGCTGTAGTTATGAAAGTTATAATGGAAGGTTTCCTTCTCTGTAACTAGGAATAAAGTGAATTGCTTCCAGCAGAATAGTAAGATAATTAAAAGTTTTATTTGCTCTACTAAGCTCAGTACCTATTAGTTCTTTGGCAAAATGTCTTGAATTTTTATTAGTAAACAGCTAGTTTGAGCTACTGGTTTAAGGCACCAGGTTAGAAACCAGGAGAATGTGAGTTCTAGTCCTACTTTAGGCATAACACACAGTTGGGTGACTTTGGGCCAATCAATCACTCTCTCTCAGCCTAACATGCCTCACAGGGGCTTACTGCTTACTGTTTCCTTACTTATTCCTTACTGCTGTGTGGAAAAATTGGAGGAGGAAGAAGTATTAGTGTGTTTGCTGCCCTGAATTATTTATAAAAATAATAAAGGCAGAATGAAAATATAAAATAAAATGCTATCATTTTCTGTTTTCCTACTTCCTTTCATCTTCCTTTCCTTTCAGAAGCCTACATTTAGGCTTCTAAACTTAATAGAAGCTCCATTTCTACTAAAGTGGAAGCTGCCTTTGCACTGCAGTAGCAGAGATCTGGACTCAGTGCAACTAAAGTTTAGCAGTCAAAGATACAAAGGTGTTGTGAGATTAAGAGACAAATTTAACGGGTTAGCTGCTAAATACAGTGCCTCTCAGTGCCTAAGAATAGATTTAGAAACTAACTCTTTGGTGATAATGCTATAATTTAAATTATTGTCAGCGATAGCTGACAGCTTCTTCAGAGTTTAAAGCTGCTTCATGAGGAAAGATGTTTCCGCCATCATTTTAACTATATTATTTTAGATAATATTCTGATTGCTTTAACTAGCATAGTGCTTTGTTGATTAAGAAAATATGTATTCAGAATTCCTCATATGAAAGGAACATTACTAATACAGTAAAAGGATGCATAGGTTATGAACTGTGGATATAATAGATGGTATAGTGTTAGTTTGCAAATAAATTCAGCGGAATTTCCTGCTGTCTCCAAGGTTTTTGCTTTAACAGCCTTCTAGAGTGCCATAGACAATTTAAACCACTTTCTCCAGGTAGATATTGGAATCCGAGTTCCACAAGTCCCAGTTTATCTAATCAATGCTAATGGAGATTCTTGGGACTTGTAATTCAACAAATCGAAAGGCAACAGTGTTGTATAAAGTTAATTTATAAAAAAAATGTTAGGTTGATCCTCACAAATAATGCATGGAAGGCAATATGACAAGGCTTCTCATTAACCTGTCCCATGGGCCAGGAATTCACTGGTTAATGGGATGGAGTGTTGCACAAGGACTATTTGTTCAAGAAGAGTGACATAATATGGAGAACAAGCACCGTCGCTGCTTTTGATATAGTTCTGATGTTGCAATTCATTGTGTATTCAATTCATTTATTTATTCTGAAAGCATATACCCCATTTTTTCTATTAAAAATTGACAGCTGCCTTTGATAATCCTAGCAACAAATGTTGCCAATAAATGGTGCACAGGTTGCACATTAAATGCACATTACTATGTCAAACTTGCAATGACATGTTGTTGTCATGTGACATCACAACTTTTTCTCCCTTCATTAAACTGGGGGTGGGCGTGGCCAGCACGTGATGCATTTGGCCTGCGGGCCGTGAGTTTGACACCCCTGCTATTAAGTGAAACTGAGTCTTACAGTATAGGCAAATGTAACAACTCTTGAAGACTCTACATCACGGGCATCCACACTTTACCCTAATCTCCCAAAAGTTGAATATGCTTTATATGTTGATTTTCTTTTTATATGTGTGCTGGTTATTTTTAGCAACAGGACTTCAGCATCATCTTTTTTCATAAATATTACAATTCTATTTGAATTGAATTGAATTGAATCGTTGAATAATTTGTCATAAAAGCCTTTTTTTCCAGTTTCTTTCACCTGTTAGCACGTGATATGGCTTGCTGCCTATGAATAAGTTTTGTTTTCCTGTAAGATTAGATGTCTGCACAAAAAGTTGTGTCCTACCTAGAGTGACACAAAAAAGAGTTCCTCAGGCTGAGCTCTAATTGTGGTGACCCCAAAACAACAACATGGAAGAACGATAGTTTGGCTTTCTTGGGGGATTTTGTCACCACTTCCCAGTGTAGGCCTGACTCTGGAATTTTCCGCTGGTCTCCCATCTTAGCAAAACTTCAAATCACCCAAGGACAGCTAGTTATAGGAAAAGAGATTAATTTATGAGCTAAACTCTCCTTAGCATCAAAGAGGAGGAAAATCCTCGCCCAGGAGGCGAGAGAAAACAAAATTTGATGTCTTGTTTAATTCTGCTCATAACAAATCACCTCCCCCGCATTGCTGCTGTAGTCAACTTCACTGTGTTAATAGCTCCCATAGTTCTATAAAAAAATGCAAACCTTTGTATGGGCATGTATAATGAAATATGAACTCATTTGTACAGAATATAGTAGGTTAAGAGAAAAGATAAATGTATTAGAAAGATATACATCCTTGAACAATATTTGCATTAGACAAGTGTATATAGAATCGCAATTGTTTACTGTTGTAATGACATATACTATGGGGATTTTTGTTGTATTTTTTTCACTTTTTGCTAGAGCACTTTTTGTGTGTTCTCCCCCCGCCCCTTTCTTTTTAATAATGGATGTATCACTATCATTTTTATGTTTTGCTCTTTTGATTCTTCTTTTTGCTATTAATTAGAAAACAACAGAAAATGTATAAATAAATAAGTAAACTTCACAGTATCCCCCCCAAGTCCCAATATATCAAGAGACTAAATCACAAGCATTGGAGGATTGTGCAAAACCCTCATACTCCATTCCCCACCCTCCACTCTTGAAGATGGTCTTTACCTTATTGGATTAGCTTGCAGGGCTATCATAATCTCTCACTCGCTGTCCTGCTTTTTGCAACAAGAATATTACACTGATAGATTTTCTCCACAGGCATTGGAATAGAACCCTTTGCATGTTTAGAAATTCAGAAAAAAAATCATTGGCTTTTTTTTTTTTAAAGGTTCAAGCTTCTGTCTTTGACTTGACTAGACACATTACTGAGTTATCACAGCAACGCCAAGCTGTGGATGTCTGAATTGTTTTGCAGGAAAAAGCAATTTCTTCCCACCAGGAAGATTAAAACCCTTCTTTAGACCAGCTCTGTGTGAATCATTGTTAGGACTCTTCACTCAGGAGCTAAAGACATTGAAAAGCTTCCAAAACCGTCAGAAGATTGATTATATGTTTTCTTTTATATTTCTACAGGCTAGCTCTTTTTAAAAATGAAAAGAGGGACATATGGGATTTATGGCTTATTAGGAGTGGGAGGGAAGTGCCCATTGCCCATGGCCTTCCACCATAGATGCTGCTACAGTCGTCCGTTCCCCCCCCCCCCGCCTCCGAGCAGATCAAATCATTATGCATAAAACTAAAGCTGTAATTTTGGGCCCATAGCAGTAAGACAGTTCATACTGTGACAAGCAATGCATAAATGATGTTCATATGCAAAGTATCCTGCTGTTTTGAGAGAAATTTCTACAGCTATTACTTTTTTCTCCTCTGCTTTCTTTCTATGTCCTTCTCTTATGTACTTAGACATTCTGGAGAAGAATGGAGTAGATCTTCTCTCTCTCTCTTTCTCTCTCTCTCTCTCTCTTTCTCTCTCTCTCTCTCTCTCATTTTTAAACAATGCTGCCATCTGGTGGTTCAAATATATTACCAATGTATTCTCTTCTACATCTCCACTCTTTTTGCGAATGTAAAATACCAGTAGTCCTCAACTTACGACCACAATTGAGCCCAAAATTTATGTTGCTAAGGGAGAAATTTGCTAAGGGAGTTTTGCCCCATTTTACGACTTGTCTTACGACATTTGTTAAGTGAACCACTGCAGTTGTTAAGTTAGTAGCACAGTTATTAAGTGAATCTGGTTTTCCCATTGACTTTGTAATCGTCATAAATATGAACCAGTTGTCAAGCATCCGAATGTAAATCACATGACCATGGGGATGCTGCAATGGTCATAAGTGTAAAAAATGGTCATAAGTCACTTTTTCAGTGCTGTTGTAATGTCGAACGGCCACTAAATGAACCATGGTAAGTCGAGGATTACCTGTATTCTAGTTTGAAGATTCACAGTGTGGTAACTATATTCTCTGTCCTCTCTTGGTGTTTTTCCAGGAGAATTGATTAACCTGGCTATGTACTGTGAGAGAATAAGAAGGAAATTCTGGCCGGAGTGGCATCACGATGAAGACAACACGCTGTACGAATCAGAAGAAAGCAGTGAAGCAAGCAAAAGTCACCCACTGCTAGACTTCAGTTTTTATTCAAGGACAGAAACATTTGATGACGAAGGACCTGAAAACAGTTTTTCCCGAACGCCTGATACTGATTACACAGGGCACTCCCTCTTTGATTCTGACGTGGATATGGATGACTGCACAGATCATGAACCATGCAAATGACGTATCTGCGCCATTTTGTGTCAGAAGCATCAGTACTTCTTGGGACTCAGGCAAACTGACTCAGGTTTCAAAGAGCCCCTTGTTGGTTTGGAAGAGATTGTTACGCACAACGCTATTTTCATCTGTTCTTTGGGGCATTTCATCTGTTTCACCCCTTAGGAAAGAGTCATGGATCCTAGGCAAACCGGTTTTAATAACGGTCACTATGGAATTTAAAAGATGACAAGGAAGGTAATGGGGGTGGGAACAAGGATTCACGTTAAAAAAATTAATACGCAGAACTTCCCAGAATGACGTAGGGAAGCCAAGGGTCAAGAAAATCTCATTTGGATGTTCTAACCTCCTCCTCAGTGGACTTCCTGTCCCCCCCAGGATACGTTGCGGTAAAATCAGCGCAATGAGGAATGGTAATGTCTTTCCACTTTGGGTGTGCTGGGTGACCCCTTGCACAGGTGGCAAAACAGGTTCTTCGAATACGTGGTCTCGAAGAAACGTTTCACAAAAGAAAAAAGTAACGTTTGTTTTTGCATTGAAATCAATCGTTTATTGGTCTTCTCTGATCAAAACTTTTTTTTTAATTTTTAAATGTTTTTTGATAGCCTTGCATTTTCAAAGGAGAAAATGCATCTTCCTTGGTTTGTTCCTTTGTATCAGTTCTGCTGCGGTAATTACTCAGACTAGAATATAATAATTATACCAAAAATATTGCAAGATCAAGTTATATGAGGGTGAAGGATTGATTGGGCATATTGAAGGAGTCTTGATTCTCATTGGCCACCAGAACGCAGAAGCAGACAGTCTTTACCCAAGAGCAGTTGCCAACTTTTACTTTCTTTCATTGAGATATATGATTGCATTCATTTATTTCTGCCTTGGATTTATGCCCTGCCTTTCCACTTACACATGGAGCCTCTTACTTAGTAAGATCTTGCAATAGACTGCGTTTTCCCACTGATAGCATTCCAGTCCACGAATGTCTTTCCATGCAACACCTATTGATTATAATCATAGCAAGATTTTTGTTCGGGGCCAATCACCTGGACAATCAGGTTTGGTAGATGCATATTGTAAACATTACTATATATCGGGGTGTAGTAGTATAACAATTATATATGTAAAATACAGGTAGTTCTCGACTTGCTACAGTTCGTTTAGTGACCCTTCAAAGATACATAACAACATTGAAAAAAGTGGCTTACGACCGTTTTTTGCACTTATGACTGTTGCAGCATCCCCATGGTCTTGTGATCAAAATTCAGATGTTTGGCAACTGACTCAAGTTTATGACGGTTGCAGTGTCCTGCGGTCATGTGATCAGCTTTTGCAACCTTCTGATGAGCAAATTCAATGGGGAAGTCAGATTCAACTAACAGCTGTGTTACTAACGTAATGGCTGCAACTGAGTCACTTAACACATGTGGCAAGAAAGGTCGTAAAATGGGCAAAATTCACTTAATAAACGTCTCACTTAGTAACAGAAGTTTTGGGCTCAATTGTGGTCGTAAGTCGAAGACTACCTGTATTTTGTTTTTAGTTCTTTTGTCCACCATGTAGGCAAGTTTCTAAAACATTTTCAAAAACTATCAATGTTACTATATAACTATGCAGGGTTTAATTTTGGGAAGAGGAAATGCTGCTAGGAACTATAACTTCTGCTCCTTGGGTTGATATCTGGTAGGTGTGTTTACAGTTATTTAAGGGAAATGATAGATGTTTTACTGTAGGATCCTATTTATTATGCCTCTCATTGCAAAGCACATGCCTTTGTTTTGTGGAGATTGATTCCGGACTTTATTTGATTATATTGATATTGATATTCCTACTCTATTTTTTTGAACCCAAAACAGTTTTCAAGAGGCTTTAGTATCTGTTAAGCTTCAGTATCTGTTAAGTTCCCCCCCTCATTTTTCCTAAAATGAGCTACTGCCTTTCATCAGACATAGATGCTGTTGCTTTTTTCCCTTCCACTTTTAGTGGATTTTGTTTGTTATGTTGCCTATGTACCTGTTGCATGCAGTCCTGAGATCAGTGCTTATTTATTTTTTTATCAGTATGTATAACCCATCCTAATAGATTCTGGATGGGGTGCAACAAAATCAAGAGCAAAAGAGAAATGCAAAAATAAAAGCTCAGTTGTTAAAAAAAAACCTGTTAAAATAATATCATTCAAAATCAACAATAACCTCATAGTTGCCCTTAGACTAGTCTAATCAACTGGCTCAGTG
This sequence comes from Arizona elegans, assembly GCA_022577455.1. Lineage (NCBI taxonomy): Eukaryota > Metazoa > Chordata > Lepidosauria > Squamata > Colubridae > Arizona > Arizona elegans. The sequence goes on along the minus strand of JAKOOJ010000001.1, from coordinate 228,438,099 downwards.
CATGCTGCAATTAAACTATTTTATCCTGTTTACTAAATGCCAGAAGGTTTGGGGCCATCCATTCTTTGGGTGGAAGGAGGTTCCTGTTCTATGCCCATGTACCTCTGGAGGAGGGGATCTACATCAGATCCATTCTTGGTGATTGGACAGCATAGGCAGGTTCAATTCTAATTAAGCATCGGCTTCAAAAGCCCAGAGCTCAAAAGTGAAGAACTTTTCAGGGAACAGCATTTTGAAGCGAACCCTTCTGGCAAACTGTGTAGTGACTTCCCATCAGCAGTCCAGCTGCTGCATTTTATACCAGTTGTAAACTAATGTAGAAAACATAGAGCATGACTCTATTGTAAGGATTGTTATGATCCTCCTACCATCATGTGGTGATCAAGACATGATTACCATTACCAGACATCTTGGCCCAAGTAAAGACACAATAGGCTTTTCCAGATGGAGCTGAGCTAAGATTACTCTGACTACAGTTATTTGCTATGTAAACAGAAGTGAAGAGTCTAGGTGAAAACCCCATCCAGATCTTCACAGTCTCCAGGATCTAGTTCAAGACCTTTAGGGCTTGGGCTAAGATGACAACATATACTGACACATCACACCCAAATGCTGATTGACTTCCTCTTTTGTTTTCACCACATCAAGAGATATTAAAGTAAATGGGGAAGGTCATGGAGTCCTGAAGAACCTTTATTGGAGTTCCTGGCAGTGCAGACCCTGCCTTCTGAAAATGCCCACTGATGTGGGAGCAGAACCACCAAAAAATAGTGCCCCCAATTCCTGCAAGTGGTCCAGAAGAATAGTATAGTCGATGGTACTGAATACCACTGAAGAGTCTAATAGGCACAAGAGGGACATCCCCCATTTAGTTGCAAAGAAAAGTAATTGACAAAGCATGCAATGCCATTTCTGTTTCATTAAACCATCGTTTGAATCACTGAATAATCCACATCTTCATAGTATAGGGTATGAATAATAGCTGATCTTAGAAATTTATAGAAATTTGATAGCTTCTGTTAGATTTCAAAATTTGGAATAATAATAACGTGCCTATCTCAGAACCTTGAGAAGGACTCGATGGGTGGATAAAAATGCCAAGTCCAGCCTAAACTCCTGGCTGACTGTGTGACCAACCCTAATAAGAGTGCAGCATTCTGGAATTTTCACTTAAGTTAACAAGACCTCTTTCTCTCCTACCTTCCTTCCCTCTTGTGTCCTCTTTTTGCTGATTTCACAAATACCCAAAAGAACTGAAAGGTTGACAGTTGTATTAAATCCCTTGTGCCTTCTCGATGGTCTTATTATTTGGAGATGGCTCCAATGGAAGCCTTAAATTTTGTGAAGGAAGGAATCTTGTTTCCTTCTTCTGAAATACTGTTACATTGCAAGGACCAGGTAGCCTTTGATATGGAGATTAATATCTTTATTTTACAAATATCCTTCTCTTTGATAAAATGACACTATTTCCAGAAAGCTTTCCAATTCATGTAAGTATATCTGAATGAATATACAGATGAATAAATATAATACATGACATCGACCTAATCCAAATAAAATTCTACTCCAAATGAAATCTGAGAGGCCCATTAGAAAAAAAAACCAATTTATTGAAAAGAGAGCAATAGCAATATCACTTAGATTTATCTACCGCTTCATAGTGCTTTTACAGCCCTCTCTAAGCAGTTTACAGAGTCAGCATATTGCCCCCAACAATCTGGAACCTCATTTTACTTACTTCGGAAGGATGGAAGGCTGAGTCAATCTTGAGCCTAGTGAGATTCGAACTGCTGAACTGCTGGCAGACGGCAGTCAGCAGAAGTATCCTGCAGTACTGCATTCTAATCACTGTGCCACCATGGCAATGTGTTATATGATTTAATTTCTAGCAGAAATTAAATCATATAACAGATTGAGACAAAATGTAGTTTGTTTGGTTTTGGCTAGCATAGTACATGAATTCATAAAAAAGCATATAGTCCTCAATATACTACCATAATTGGGACCAGAACCTATGTTGTTAAGCGAGGCAGTCATTAAGTGAGTCACACTTGATTTTACAACCATTTTTGCCATGGTTGCTAAGTGAATCATGTGGTTAAGCGAATCCAGCTTCCGTCATTGACTTTGCTCATTGGAAGCTGCTGGGAAGGTCACAAATGGGGGGGTCTAGGACAACTCATTGCGAGCAACTTGCTGTGGGACAACGCACCATGGCCAATTCGCCGCGGGACAACTTGCTACAAGACAAGAGTTACACTAATATTGAAGAATTGATAGAATAGAATCATTAAGTAAAGAGTGCAAACGGAGGTACAAAATGAAATGTGAATGACAAAAAATAAAATGTTCTTAAAATTATCTTAAATAATTAAATTGTTGAATTGTGCTGCAGCAAGTTGGCCCACAGTGAGTTGGCCATGGCAAGTTTTCCAATTGTGTACAAATGGTGGCCACGAAATCCCAGGTTGCTGCAACCATTGTAAATACATGCCGGATGCCAAATGTCCAAATTTTGATCCCACGACTATGGGGATGGTGCAATGGATGTAAGTGCAAGGGCTGTTCATAAGTGACTTTCTTCAGTGCTGTTGGAACTTTGAATGCTCTTTCAGTAAATGGTCGTAAGTCAAGGACTCCTGTAATCAAGACAAGGCTTAGCACAGTTACGAACCCAGTTTTTAGGGTACCTGTGAATTACTCCACTCTTGTCAAATCAGGCAAAAGACCTGGACCAGATCTGAATATCTGAGAGAGGTTTAGCTTAGAGATGAAAGAGCTTGAATTACTCAACTGCTAAGCAATTTATTGCTTTGTGTAAGACTATCAGTACTTGAAATTTATTTTATTATTTATTTTATTTATTTAATTTATATACTGCCCTACTCCCGAAGGACTCAGGGCGGTGAACAGCCAAACAGTAAAAATACATAGATACAAAATTCAAAAACAAAGTAAAATCGAATTAAACAATTTGGCCCAAACATATTAAAGCCCCAATCATTTAAAAAACCGATTAAAATTTGCATAATTAAAAAGAGGGAAAAGATTAGGCCAGGCCCGCCAGTGAAATAAAAAGGTCTTAAGAGCGTGGCGGAAGGTGCGCAGATCTGGGATCCTCCATATCTCCGGGGGGAGCTCGTTCCAGATAGTAGGTGCCCCCACAGAGAAGGCTCTCCCCCTAGGGGCCGCCAGTCAACATTGTTTGGCCGACGGCAACCGGAGGAGCCCCTCTCTATGAGAGCATACCAGCCGGTGGGAGGCTATTGGTGGTAGTAGGCGGTCCCGTAGATAACCAGGTCCTAAGCCATGGAGCGCTCTAAAGGTGGTAACCAAAACATTAAAGTGCACCCGGAAGACCACTGGGAGCCAGTGCAGCTTGCGCAGGAGAGGTGTTACATGGGAACGCCATGTTGCTCCCATTACCACCTGCGCAGCTGCACTCTGCGCCAGTTGGAGCCTCCGGGTGCTCCTCAAGGGGAGCCCCATGTAGAGAGCGTTACAATAGTCCAGGCGGGAGGTGACAAGGGCATGAGTGACCGTGTGTAGGGAGTGTCTGGTTATGGAGCAGAATCTGATATAGTTATTTCAAATCTGATCTCCTTTGCTTGTCAGCCATGGATCAACCTGATCATCTGTTTGATCACAGAACAGAATGCCATCTTCTGATTGCACTAGTAAATTTATCACTTTATTCTACTGACTTGTAAGATATGGAGTTCATGAAAGGAAGCATAAGGCGATCCTTTCTTCTACCTTCCCACCATTCAGCTGAGGTAAATTTGCTGTTATGCATCAGTTTATCACACACTGGGCGCCTTCATTTAGACAATGGCATCTCTTGGGATCCTGAAGTGTGCCTTCTCTATTGCCCTATAAAGTTTCCCCAAGATCTGGGTGGCTCCCACCCTGCTTTGGAAGGTCTTTTGAAGATTTGACTTTTTTTTCCAGGATGACTGTAGTTAAAGCCTCTTTTGAGATACGTGGGGATATTTCTTGTTATCTGGTTTGCTATTTTTTGTTCCTTTTGTTTTTATTGTTATATTTTTTTATTTTTCTATGTTTATATCAGTGGTGAAATCTAAAATTTGTTACTACCGGTTCTGCGGGTAGGGCTTTGGGGGGGGGTGTAATGTGACAGGGTGGGCGTGGCCAATTTTTTTTTGTTACTTTTAAAACCATTTTTTCTACAACCTCTTTGGCAAAGAGGTTGTAAAAAATGCTTTCAAAAGACTCTGACGATCCCAGCTGAGTTGCCTGATAGGCAGAGTCTTTTTTTCTTTTAAATGCCGATCAAGCAACTCAGCTGGGATCATCAAAGGCTTTTAAAAGAAAAAAAACCCCTTTTTTTCTTTTAAATGCCTCTGACGATCCAAGCTGAGTTGCCTGATTGTTAGAGGCATTTAAAAGAAAAGTCTCTGCCGATCAGGCAACTCAGCTTGGATCGTCAGAGGCATTTAAAAGAAAAAAAGGGTTTTTTTCTTTTAAAAGCCTTTGATGATCCCAGCTGAGCCGCGCAATCATCAGAGGCTTTTTTTTTTAATTTTTAAAAGTATTTTTTCGGCCGACGAGGTTGTAGAAAAAATGCTTTTAAAAGTAAAAAAAAAAAGCTGCTGATGATTGTGCAGCTCATCTGAGCATGGAGGGGGGCAGGGGTTTTTGCTCCTGGTTCTCCGAACCACCCGCCTCCATTGCTACCGGATCAGGCGATCCGGTCCGAACCGGGAGCATTTCACTCCTGGTTTATATCTGGTGAACTGCCCAGAGTCACTGGGAGTGAGGCAGTGAATAAATAAAACTAACAGCAACCAAGTAAAAAAAAAAAAGAATGTTAGTAGAAAAGTCATTTGGGCCTAGAACAGGGCTGTCAATCTCGATTTCATTGAGGGTCGCATCAGGATTGTATTTGACCTTGGGGGGCCGAAGTGGGTGTGCCCAGGGAGGGCATGGCCAGCTCGACATCACTTGTTTTGGGGGTGCCTGTGGAGGCCCGAGTGCTCTGCCAGAGAAAAAGGGTTCCCAAGCTCCGTTTCCAGCTGCGACAGCCTCCTGCAACACTCTGCCAGTGTTTTCGCCGGTCCTTTGCTGTTTCCAGGGCAGTCCCATGGGCCAGATCTAAGCATCCCATGAGCCGGATGCGGCCCTCAGGCCTTGAGTTTGACAAGAACTCAAGAACCCTGGCCTAGAAGATCCACATCTACCAGCACTCAGTCTATCTTTAGGGAAAAGGATCTAGAAGAAGCTGAATACCGTATCTCAGAACAGGACAATTAAAAATCTGGTGAAAGAGGTAGCCTTTTCACATTTTCTCAGTGCTGAGAGAAATATAGCAAAGCAGAAATAAGCTTTCTTGTACATGCCAAAAACACAGGCTTCTGACAATTGGAGGCATCTTTAAAATATGGGTAACTATTAGATGGGGTATTTGAAATGCCATGTGGCAATGTACAATCGTTTCCTTTTCTTTTGCGTTGTGACAAGTTGGTATGGAGAAGGGGTTCTACTGTTTTGATTAAACTTCATCTGCTATAGTTGTCTGTGTTCTGGAAGGGCCTCTCCTTCTGATCTTAACAATTGGAAGATTTATAAGGAGAGATGGGGTCCCTTATAGTGAGTCCCTAAGGCTAAGCTACTTAGGACTTTAAAGGTTATTTCCAATATTTAAAGTTGTGCCTTGTAAGCAGTTGGCAACCACTTCAGTTGTTTCAGTACAGGATCATTCATTCATTTCATATTTCATTTTTGTAGATGCCAGCCCACCCTTTTACCTCTACGGACCATAGATATTGGGCAGTGATCTGTCATATGGTCCCTGTATCTTATATCAATTAGCTGCATCTTTCAGATCAAGGGTAGCCTCATACAGAGGATATTGCGATAGTCAAGAGGGATATATCTTAAGACATGGTGGAGAACCATTGTTGAATCTCACCAGCTCAGGAAAGGAAATAGCTGCTATACTAGACAACATTTTGCAAAATGTTGTCCCAGCAGTCCTACTAGCAAATCTTACCACAGCTGATGATCAAGGATCACTCCCTTGCAGCAAACGTCTTTCAAGAAAGCTTCAAATGCATTCCGAACAGACAGAAATGCTGAGAATCTCAGAATTTCTGAGGTAATTTCTTCACTGATTCCCATTTACATAATTGCTGTAGACAAATAGTTGGGCTAATGCTCTGCTCTTTAGATTTTATGTGGGCTCAGTGAGCGTCATTTGCTTTATTGTATTCTTTACCATCCTGAAGGACGGCTCCCGAGGGAAAAGAAAATCCAGGATAGCTTAATCAAAATGTGTTTTAAAATATATAATTACAGGAGAAGTTAAATTTGGGGAGGGGAATTAGTGCAGAAACATACACGAATATACACATATTTATATATGTATAAATATATACATGTTTTTATACAGGAACTGCAGAAAGACTGTGTGTAGCACCCACACACTCACTGCAGATTGTTCAATACTTTGCCTTCTTTGCATACTTTTTAAATTAATAAACAAATAACATCATTTTCCTTCAAATATCTTCACATCTCTCTGTATAAATAACGCCCCATTGTGCTAGTTTAAATTAGAACAATACCGGTGCATATATTTTATTGAGTTCTATGTCACCTGCTATACAGCTAAACGTATGTATGTAGTGTCATCCAGTATAGAGCAGGTGGTCCTAAGGCCTTTGGAGTTTGGCCCATCCTGACTTCAACAGTTATTTTTCCTACCTCCAGAGTCTGAAAAACTGAGTATTTAATTTGGATTTTGGTGCCTTTAAATCTCTTTATGGAGCTGTCTTCTTCTTTTTCCTCCTCTTCCTCCTTCTCTGAAAAATTAAAAATTTTAAAAAAATTGCCACAGATCTTTCTAGTCTTTAATATTTTTAGCTGCCAGCTTTTTTTTTAAAAAAAATCCATTTTTTGGGGAAAACTTTGGAAAGCTCAAGTTATAATGAAACTTTTTTTAAAAAAAACCAAGTTATTTTCCTCTATTATCCGAGTTGATAATTAAAATTTAAATAGAATTACAACATGGAACCTGAAGGTACAATGTCAATATATCACCCATATATATATATATATATATATATATATATATATATATATATATATATATATATATATTCTCTAAAATATTGTTGGAGAACTATTTAAGAAATGTAATTCTTAAAGAATGCTTCACATTTGATTAGAAAGTCTTTTAAGAATCTGAACTGCCTATAAGTTTTGGCAGACATGAATTGATCTGTTAATAATTATAATTTGGATAAATTGGATTGGTTCAGCCAGACTAAAAAAAAAATCTGTACCCCTCTCCCCTAAATAATAAAGCAAAATAATTTAGTTTTTTAAAAATCTGAAAGTATTTTAAATATAGCCTAAGGAAAAAATATTCCAAGTTAACTCATTGAGGAACTGGAAACAGCCCTTCTCATCTGACAATCCGCTACTTGTTTATTGAATTTATACTCTACCTTTCTGTCAAAAGTGGTTCTCAAAGATGGAAGTCAAATCTGAGGTGGAAAAATCCAATATAACATCTGTCCAAGTAAATAATAATATTTTTTTCAAAGAAAATCAAAGGGACAAGAAAGTTTAATTAAGATAGTTTGTCAATAAATCTTATTATAACCAATATTTTCTCTCTTTCAATTTTCTCCTTGTCATCCATAATCAATGATGGGGAAGTTGACTAGTTCCTTGTCTTGCTCACTACAAACCACTCAATATAATAATTTAATTTTGCATTGTAAATCCAATAATGGTTTCAGGTAAATTATGACCACTTCAATAGCACTTTTCCTTCACCAAAATAATGCTAAAGAAGCAATTTTGGGTTTGCAAATTTAAGAGAGGGCATGTTGTATCTTTACTAATAAGTGTTAACTTCAAGTTAGCAGTAGCTTGGCAGATTTTTAAAAATATTTCTAGGGTTTCTGTTTGTTCTTGTTCTTGTTGCTGTCCAAGATTAAACTTCTTTGGATTTTCCATTTGACATCTAGAATATAATGGAATTTTGGATGGAGCTATGATATACAGTGTGTTGATAACATATGGTAAATGCTCAATATACATCACATTAGCTAGAAGTATTGTGTATTTTGCTTTTAACAACTACATATATCCTATCACCCAACAAGAATGAAGGAATGAATGAGTGAAAGAAAGAATGAATGAACGAAATTTCCTGTGGAAATGAATTTCAATAGGAAAGCATCACCTTAAATTGGTATTTTCTTTATACTGTGTGAGTTAATGGAAGCCTCCTTGAAAATCTTTCCCATTTGCTCTATATATTTATATTTATTCTCATGAAATTATATTCATAATGCCTGCCACAATACAGTTAAATATAAATTTAGCAAATGGAGATATATACAGATGAAAGTTCAGTTATACATATTTGATTGAGGTACTTTAACATGAAATATCTTTCCTTGGTATAAATGAAGACATCAACTGCCTGAGAAGCTGATGTCACCATATTGTGCTGCACAATATGTATAGTTAAAGCAAAGTTCGCTGCAAGTTATGTAAGGGATCATTTCAAGGTCAAAAAATTAGGAATGTACCATATGTGTAAATTCAGTTAAATGTATCCTTTCTAAATATCATAATTCCTGTTTTTTGTTTGCTAAATTTATATCTTGCCTCTCCTTCAGGACTTAAAGCAGTGTAAATGCCACTCTCTCCCCCTTTGCCCTGTAATGTAGTGATTGTTGGGTTAAAAAAGAGACTAGCTAAAGTATCTGGTGAACTTCTATACCAGAAGATAGATTAGAAGTTGTTCTCACTCTTAGTCAAACAATTAACTGCTACACCACATCGGCTCTCATATAAAATGGATCTTACATCCACTTCAATAATGTTTTGATAAATTAGTAATAGAACATCCTTCATGTTCATTGGTCCAACCATTGAACGTGATGCCTGTATTGCAAAATAACCAGGATTTTGACTGCTATGATTTTGGTGCTATTGCTTAAACCTCACTAAAGAATGCTGTTGCACTGTTCTTCTTTTTTTTCCTGAGTGTTTTCTCTCATAACTCGTCTGAATTTATTGTCCCAATAACTTGTTCATGATTTCAATTTTAGGAACATTGAAAAATGACAGGGTCATTGTGATGGTGGGAAGAATGCAATGCACATAGCTGGTATGAAAATAGAAGCCAACATTGTTTTACTGAAACTATCAGCATTATGTGTAAAATTACCAATCACACATTGGTATGCGACTAACCAATGCTGTGGATTGTTACATGAGGCATTCATTATTCTAGCACTGTTATGACTACTAGTTTTTAAAGCCATGTTTAAACTTGTGCACTTGAGTGTAACATATTTTTAAATTGTGCACTCTGTTGATTAATGTGTGTGTGTACATACATATACATATATGTGGAATTCTGTATATTTGGCTTCAATGCATATGTAGTTGAAGTGTAAATTATAATGAATAGCTATCCGAAATGTTGTTTGTCATGTTTTTCTTCTTGTCTCAAGTATTGAGAAATAGAAAGCTGCACAACCTACAAATCATAGATCTTTCTCTTTCTTCCTTCCTTCCTTCCTTCCTTCCTTCCTTCCTTCCTTCCTTCCTTTCTTTCTTTCTCTCTCTCTCTCTCTCTCTCTCCCTCCCTCCCTCCCTTTCTCCATTCATCCATCCATCCCTTACTCAGTGCATTAATGTTTGCAAAGGAAAAACTCAAAGACCAGGTTGTGGATGTTTTCACAAAATGACAGTGATGCTGAATATGGCTGGTCATAATACACAGATTTATTAGAAGACAAAGTGGTGAAGAAATTTGGCACTTCCTCAGAACTCTTTGATGACGGTCATGCCTTTAAAGGAAGTACTGGTATTATATACTTGGTAATAAAAATAATGCTGGGCTCTGATGCTTTTCTTTGCAGCATCCCAGCTTCTAATTATAAATTCATTTATATTTTTAATCAGTTGGGGCAGAGTTTGGCAGGGGCTAACTGAGGTGCCTGTAGGATATAAATGCCTGTAGGTGCCATACTGAGAATCACAGAAATATTGGAAGGGTCTGATCTCTCTTGCTAGATCTGTATTGTTTTCATACAGATAATATTTGAGTGTGGTGCCATATTTGGACTAGATGACCTACAAGGTTCCTTCCAACCAGTGGTGGAATTTAAATAATTTAAAAACCGGTTCTCTGCCCTAATGATTTCTTCCAACAACCAGTTCACCAAACTGCTCAGAAAGTTAACAACCAGTTCTCCCGAAGTGGTGCGAACTGGCTGAATCCCACCACTGCTTCCAACTCTGTTAATTTGTTTAATTTGGATGCAAGGACAGAATGCTCCTCAGAGCATTCAAGGTGTGGTCACTGCACTTGTTTCCTTAATGCAATTTTCTCCCCTAGGATTTCATGACTGCCTCCCACAGTTGCTGCAAGATCTTAAGAAAAATGTGTTTGATTTAAGGAACATATTCTCATCCCTACTCTGTGGACTTCAACTTACTTTTTGCTTTCAGTACTACAAGTATTGCTGAGCCCTTCTGTCAACTCTCAGTATCCTTGGTGCTTTTATTTTAATTTGATGTCATTTCCCAACATTGCCATGTCCTTGCCAATAAACTGGAAAGTGTCAGTTATTTTTGCCACAAAACATTTTCAGGAATTAACGGGAACAATAAGTATATTTTCAAGATATATTTAATGCATAGGAAATCTAGATTATTTTCTAGTAAAAAAAAAAAGGAAATTGGTACAAAACAGCATGACTTGTCTGTGGTGGCACTGTCATTTGTTATCAATTTGTGTTCCATTTTCCACCCAGACCAGCAAGGATTCATATAAATCTGGATTGTGGATACTGGATACGTATTATTTTGACAACAACATCCAAATATTTCTCTCTGGTTGCATATTTCTATCTCCTTCCTTCCTTCCTTCCTTCCTTCCTTCCTTCCTTCCTTCCTTCCTTCCTTCCTTCCTTCCTTCCTTCCTTCCTTCCTTCCTTCCTTCCTTCCTTCCTTCCTTCCTTCTTCTTACATTAATGCACACACTATACACTTGCCAGAATTTCAGAATACACCATTTCTTCCCAACTCAGTCAAATATTGGAAAGAAATTGTATGAAGTGACTTGGGATTCCATCTGTTTGTCTGCCTGTCTGTCACTCACTAGGATAACTTTGCGAAAAGTGAACTGAACAGCCACCAACTTTGAAAAGAGGAGGAGAAGCTAATAGAAAAAAGATTTAAAAATTAATCCAAAAATGATCTGGATTTAACCTGTGCAGAAAAATATCCTAGGGAAAAAAAGCCCAATATACCTCTATGGAAGAAGCAGTTGGCTAGAAATTCTATTCGTTGTTTGTAAAATTTACTGGCCAGAGTTACCACAGGATAACTCTGGGTAGCTTGTCATTTTCTCTATTCGATGCCCTCCTTTCCTGCTCCATCCTGGTCATGTGAGTCAGAGCAGAGCAGTGGTGCAATTCAGCTGGTTCTATCCAGATCGTGCGAACTGGTAGTGGCGGCTGCAGGAGGTTCTGCCCACCTGCCCTGACATAAATATTTACCCTCTGCCAGTGGTGAAATCCAATTTTTTTTACTACCGGTTCTGAGGCTTGGCGGGCGTGGCGTGGCATGGCTTGATGGGTGTGGCTTGGTGGGCGTGGCAGGTGAAGGATACTGCAAAATCCCCATTCCCACCCCACTCCAGGGGAAAGATATTGCAAAATCCCCATTCCCACTCCACTCCTGGGGGAAGGATATTGCAAAATCTCCATTCCCATCCCACTCTGGGGCCAGCCAGAGGTGGCATTTGCCAGTTTTCCGAACTACTCAAAATTTTCACTACTGGTTCTCCGAACTGCTCAAAATTCCCACTACCGGTTCTCCAGAACCTGTCAGAACCTGCTGGATTTCACCCCTGCCCTCTGTACATTTATTTTTATTTTTATTTTATTTTGAATTTGTATACCGCCCTTCTCCCTGAGGACTCAGGGCGGTGAACAGCCAAGTAAAAACATCAAGTACAAATATTAAAATACAGTTAAAAATATACATATATAAATTTGGCCCCGTTAATTAAAAACAATAAACAATGCTCTGCGCATGTGTGTAGGTGGCACATGCGTTTACATTTGTGAGCTGGTAGCGAAGGTAAGTGAATACCACCCCTGGAGCAGAGGGTATGTAAATTGCCCCATTCTTTCCAATGTGTACACAAGCCATCAGAACACAGTACAAGGTGAGAGCAGAAACACAAAGCTTTACACAGAAGAAAACATTATCATTGTTTATGGACACTGCTGCTAATGGTGTTGGAAGGAATTCCAGAAGCCATACTTTGCACAATTTCCCTAACTTCTTTTTTCCCCCCAATCCAACAGAATTTGGAAAGAATTATTTTAGGGACTCTCTGCCTATCCATTTGCTAGGAGGATCATGTTCTAAACCAGAGCAGAATGGTACCAAATTTATTATGGCAGAAGAGGCTGGCAAAAGAAAGTTCAGGTTAGACAAATAAGCCAGATCTGGTCAAGGCCTAAAGAGCAAACATTTAACCAATGCTTGCCCATGGGGGCGACATAATTGGGGAGAAGCTTGGAATGCTACCAGCTCTTCCATTCTAAGTCAGCCCTCTTACTTCTTGGTGATATGACCCAGAACAGAGCAGATGCTGTCTGCCCCATACTTCCCAGTGGACACCCACAAACACACAAACAGATACAACACATGGATCCAAACTCTCTCAGGCACACAGAAGCAACACACACATGCATCCTGGGGAGCAAGGTTCCATGTGCTTATACATGCATAACTGCTTGATTACACAGAACACAATTCCTATCCAATGGCCTTTGCTGAGAAGCAATTGGAAAGAATTCCGGAAGACGTGCTTTGCCTAACTTGTCTTTTAATTTAATGAAATTAGTAAACAATTAAAAAGGTTAGCTCCCTTATTTTTGCTCCTTTCTCCTTTTCCTGCCTGTGGCTCATAACTGTTTCAACTAAAATGGACAAAGGAAAGAGGCATAAACAGAAGAGAAAATACCAAGGTGTTGGGCAGGTTCAAATTGGCATCTAGTATGGGATTTTTGTGTGGGTGAAGGCACTGGACAGAGATGCCCTTCCCTTCAGAGAAGCATTGTTAACCAAAGGCCTTCTTTTATCATGGATTTTCCATTTCTATCTTAGGACAAAAGATTAAACAGAGAAATAGGACTTACAAAGCATCTGAGCCAGTCTTACAAAGCATGCTGAGGTGAAAATCCTTCTTGTGAGCTATTACAACAGTCACATCTTCTGCAAGGCTTGGCATGGTTGCTTTCAAGACATCCTGGTTGTCTGTGCACTTGACTGTGGACACAACTACTTCACTTTGTCAGCATCCCAGTGCTGAGATGTTTCTTGGAAAGCCTAAAACTTCTATCTATTTCTACTCCTGGTATGTGACTTTGCATCCCTTAAAGAAGGGCATGCGACTTGTTCTAAAACTTGCTGGACAAGGGATATTTTTGGCCAATCTGCAATGCAGAAGTGTCATGGGGAATGGATAGGACCAGTTTTTTTGGGTGAGTGAATTATTAAATGCTATGTTTAGAGCTACAGGTAGTAGGTCTACTACCTACTGACCACTTATTCAGCAATCATTTGAAATTGGACGTTGCTGCATGAATGGTACTTTTGACCAGTCCTCAAACTTTTCCTGCTGTCATGTGAACACAATTCAAATGCTTGGCAACCAGTTTGCACGTACAAAGGTTGAGGCGTCCCACACTCATTTGATCACCATTTGCAACCTTCACTGCTGGCTTTCCACAAGGAAAGTCAATGGGGAAGCTGGCAAGGAAAGTCATCAATTGCTCTGGTAATTTCCCTTAACATTCTGTACTTGCACTCACCATCCATGTCCCAGCTTCCTGCATTCATGCCATGCCATTCTATCCACCCCTTCAGTCTTCCTATGCTTGTACCACACACCACACCATTTAGCTGGCACTAAGGAAATTCAATGACATTGACTATCCAACCTCCCTCCTTCCCTGCCTGGCCTCTTGGTGCTCATAATCCCACGCTCATCTTCAAAGGCCTGCAGACAGAACAGTACAGAACAGAATAACAGAGTTGGAAGGGACCTTATAGGTCATCTAGTCCAACCCCCCGCTCAAGCAGAAGACCCTTCACTATTTCTGACAGATAGCAGCCCAGTCTTCTTAAAAACTTCCAGTGATGAAGCACCCACAACTTCTGAAGGCGCAATCGATTAATTGTTCTCACTGTCAGAAAATTTCTCCTTATTTCTAGGTTGAATCTCTCCTTGATCAGTTTCCATCCATTATTCCTTGTCTGGCCTTCAGGTGCTGTGAAAAATAGGTTGACCCCCTCCTCTCTGTGACAGCCCCTCAAATATTGGAACACTGCTATCATGTCTTCCCTGGTCCTTCTCTTCACTAGACTAGCTATGCCCAGTTCCTGCAACTGTTCTTCATATGTTTTAATCTCCAGTCCCCTAATCATCTTTTTTGCTCTTCTCTGTACTCTTTCTAGAGTCTCAACATATATATTTTTTAATAAAAGTTTTTTTATTTTTTAAACAAACAAACATTTAATACATCAGTTTTCTCTTCCCTGTGACATCTCGGTGTTATCTTCCAAAGTTCTTTCTTCTTCTGTATAGTTGTCATTTCTTCTATCTTGATTTTTATCCAGTCCACAATGTCAATTCATCACATATCTCAACAAATTTTTGCAGTGTGGTGACCATAATTGGATGCACTATTCTAAGTGTGGTCTTACTAAGGCTTTATAGAGTGATATTAGTACCTCGCGTGATCTTGATTGAATCCCTCTGTTAATGCAACTTCGGATTGCATTGGCTCTTTTGGCTGCCGCTGCGCCCTGTTGGCTCATATTTAATTGGTTGTCCACTAAGACTCCAAGATCCCTTTCACAGTTACTGCTATGATATTAAGCCTGGTTTCTGCTGTAAAGCCTGAAAACTCCTGAAGGCCAGCTACTACCTGAGAAGAGAGCCTTTTTAATGCTCCTGCTGACCTTCTTTTACTTTCATTCTCATTCATATCTTTTGCCATGTTTTCCACAAGTTATATTCAACAATTTGCTGCTAAATACTAAACCGTACCAAACCAACCAGAATTTTGCTGCTGCTGCTAAGGTAATATTGACTATTAGCTTGAAAATGTCCTTTATATTTTGGTTATTAATTCAGACCAATGCTTGAATAGCATGCATTATTATATAAATTGCTTTTAAGGATTTTTTTTAAATACCTTCTTTTTGGTTTTGCTTTTCTTACAGGGAGACTGTCCCATGCTATTCTGATAAGAGACCACTGGAGGGTAGTCAAACACTTGAATTAAGTGAACAGGCTCCAGTATATTTATTTGTATATTGTAATCAGTTGGCCTCTTTCCCCCATTGAACTTTTAATGTTAGAAGGACTGATGCAGAAAGGGGATGTGAGTTTTCAGTTCTGTACCATGCTTTACATCTTTTCTGTGTACTTCGTTTGGTTTCACTTCTCACATGACAAATGAAGGCTAGCAGCACCGTCTTTGGTCCTGTTCACTGCGAAAATTTGTACAGAGTAATCAGGGATACAGACTGTTCAAGGTCAGGATTTGCTCCTCAAAAAGAAAGCAAACAGCTACGGGGGAAAAAATTAAGCTATACACATGCAGTATTTTCTTTCTTTGTTATCTTTTCCTTGTGGAGCCCTCAGGCTCTATGGCTTTATTTCTTTAACATCACAAACCAGGTGATAGGTCACAGAATAATATCAAAAAAGAGCTAAGAAGGATCTTCAGTTGTGAAACATATATCAACACACAATGATCACACTGATACCTTTCAAAATCTTGCTGTCTATCTGCCTAACTTAAAGTATATCATTTGTATTCTTCATGTCAAAGCTATTCCTCAGTAGAAAAAAAAAATACAAATAAGATGAAAACCTAATCCTTCACTTTGGCGTACAAGGCTTTAACCTGACCTTTTCCAGTCCCAATGATTCCCCCCCCCCCTTTACTGGGTATATTTTTACCTCTAAATTTGCATTTAGTAAGAAGTCATTAAGTTGTTCTTAATTTATTTGCTAGTTGTTCCTGTTCATTTAGGTTTATTTCATGTTTTTTTCAATTCCATCGACTTCTTAATTTTTTTTATTTTGACTATCTTTTTGGAATTCTTTTTCTAGTTTCTTATACTCCTCTTCCAATCTTATCTGTTTTTGTCTTTTCTTTTTGTTCTTTTTCCCCTAAATAGGTTATTGCCAAACCTCTAATATAAGCTTTCATGGTATCCCATACAGCAGTTTATTCTGCTTTTGTCTAATATCACAGAATTTCTATTACAGAAATGTATTTTTACTTTACTTTACTTTTAATGCATATCAAATAGTATTAATAAAACAATTTGAGTCTTCTTAATACTGTGGTCACAGCCTTGTACAAAGTGGGAAACTCTTTAAGCATCAGTGCAAATTAACCAATCTCAGCTGTCTGTTTCCTTTCTTTTCTATCAGGAAGGTAATTCAATGTACCTACTTATTTTTCCTACCCAATGCCATTGTTGTACTCTGCCAACAAAGTTTTGTGAAAGTCCTCCTAAACTATTTTTTCCTGAATTCTTTCTTTCTTGTCCTGTCTTCCTGTATCATACTTTTTTGGTCTCTACTGAGCAAAGACAATTTTCATGGAATCTGCTAGTACCAACTAGATTTTTTTCCTTCATTTAGTTTTGTGTTGTGTGTCGGACAATAAAAAAAAAGGATTAAATTACATTATTGGAGCAGACTGAGCCCTCAAGAAGGTAAAGAAATAGAGTTATGACACCCAAACCATAAACATTATCCATGCTTTAGTTTAACTCATCCTGTCTTTTACTAAATTTCTTTAGGGAAATCTCATTCTCAGGTGCTGGTCATCACATCCAAGGATTTGTAGTGTTACTATGCAGGGGTATCGACACAGTCTAAAGCAATGGTTCTTAAACTGGGATAATCCCCCTCTGCCAAGAGGCCATATCCTGGGGTAACAGAGCAATTTGTAATTGCTTGTTTGTGAGTTGACAATTTCAGCCTTGCTGTTGCCAAGAAGCTTGTGCAAAACAACAGTCTGATTTTTCTATATGTGCATGTGTAATGACATTAGTGAAGATTGAGAAACAGGGTAAATGGGTCAAACAGTTTAAGAACCACTGGCTTTGTGGCATTTAAAAACATGCCTTCTATATTACAGTAGAACCTCTGGTCACGACCATAATTCATTTCATAACTTTGGTTGCAAACCGATTTGGTCGTGACCCAAACTTAATTTTGGAAATTTGGCGCTTAGAAAAAAAACTGCGCGGAAGGGGAAATAGGCTGTGGGGAAAAAAAATGTGAATTTTTTGATCGGAACTCGATTTGGTTGTGGTCAGAAGCATTCGTGACCTGAGGTTCTACTGTAAATTGGTCCAGCCTAATATGCTGTCAATAATTAGTGCCACTAGACAGGCTGTTTTCGGAAGCTTCCAAACTCTTTGTGAAGAAAGAGTATTGTTTCTATACTGCTCAAGGGATATTGCCTTCAAGTACAATGGCTTTATTTCAAGTTAGCTTCAAGTAATTGTTAGACCTATTTTCCTCCTACTGTACCACCGCTGTTTTGTAGAAAGAAAAGATAAGCCAGTACAAATTTTTCTCTCCACCCATGATTGTGCTGCATTGATTCTGGGCACATGGAGCTTGAATCTTTCAGTTTATGACCTCACAGGCGAAATTCATGTGAGTCACAGAGGTGAAATGTGTGAGTGTAATGCCAATGGTATAAAAGTCAGGTAACCCTGTAGTTTATGTGCAACTGTTATGCTACAGGCAGAGAAAACTGAACATAATGGATGCAGCTGGAAAAAGCTGCTCCGGGCTACTTCCTTAGATTAACAATGCACTGCGCATGTTAGCTATAACAAAGAGAACAGACCTCAAGAAGGAATATTCATTATTTTTCATAAATTCATTTGCTTTGAAATGCCTTGAAAAGATGTGTTTTATGTGATGTTCCCAAAGCTGTTTCTTGAGCAATCCTGATCCACTGTGTCATTTCGTTACCCTTGTTCTACCTTGTGGCCTGCTGAAAATGACACAATGTACCGTAAATGATACGGCTGACATTTTTGGACGTGACCTCCTTATTAAATATTGTATATTCTGCCCTAGTTCAGGATTGCACTAAGATGAGATCTACCAATCCTAGGCTGGTCCTTCCATGAGGTTGACCTAGCCTGAGGTAGGAGATGCTGAATGGCAATAAATGACTTGCACTTATTTTGTTTTCACTGCTTTTTTCATTGCCATCAATGGAAAGATATCACAGGCCAAAAATAATTTGACAACCTTTTGGTACTTTGCATTCTGACTTAAGCAGACAGAATCCCAGCAACATCTTAAGAGTGGCAGATACAATGGTCTACAACAGGGGTGAAATTCACTTACCTTTCCCTACCGGCTTGCAAATGTGAGCGCGCACGCGCACTTGCTACACTCATGCGCATCTCCTCCATGCATGCACAGAGCCTTCTGTGCATGTGCAGAGGGTAAAAAACGGGACATGATGATGTCTGGGCAGGTGGGCAGAGCTTCCCTCCGCTGGCGCGACAGGATCACGCAATCCGGATAGATCCGGCTGAATTTCATCCCTGGTCTACAACATGGATCTATCTATTTGAGTAGCTTTCAAGAGGAAATATCAGAGCTTAGTAAGAAAACTCATGTTTCCTGCCAGGGTTTCAGGTTTAATTTTCAAAATCTCAAGTAAAAAGGATCAAGGATGCAGGCATCTTCTCCTAACAACAGGGGTGCCAAAATGACGAAAGCTGTGACATGACACTATAGCGAAAACTCACTGTTTGAATCTTTGTCACAAATGCCATAGATGTCCCAGAACAAACCACGTTCTCTCTATGCGCAGAGTTATTACCAGAAATACAGTGTTGGAAGAAATATCCATCTGGTTCAGTTCCAAGCAGGGAGAAAGGCACTGGAGACAAAATGGAGCTGGAGGCTGATTGGAAAGATGGTTAAAAGGTGAAGAAGAACCACATGGGTTCTGGTGCAGCTGACCAGAACCCATGTGGAGTTGAGAGTGAGGGGTTTTTTATACCTTCTCTTGGGTTTTGTATTTGAGCTTCATGTTCCTGTGCAAGGACATGTAGGGGTTATGTAGGGGTCATAGCTGGCTCTATAGGCAAAGTACAAATCCTAGGTGTTTGTCTGAGCTAAGTTTGGTTGATGTTTGGAGGGTGATGCAATGAAGGGGTGTTGGGCAATTCCTATTGTGGCTGAGGGCTAATCCTATCTTTGTTGGATCTTGGGGGAAGGTATTTGCCTATGAATTGAGCTATCTATCTCTTTAAGTGCTGACATCTGCTGTGGGCTATTAAGGAAGGTGGGGGTTGCTTTCCAAGAGCATGTTTCTCCATTTCTCATCCAGGGAAATATAATATTCTGCCTTAGGATTTCTCAAAATATTTCATTCTTCTAGGAGAGGGATGGGTGCTAACTTTCTACAACAGTTATCATGACATATTTCTTGATCAGCAAAATGCCTTACCAAGAAAGACGGTATCATATTTATTGTTAGATTTACAGCTCACTTTTTCTCCAAGAACTCAAGGCAAGTTACATGAGGAGCTCCTTTATTCTCCACTAGAGGAAGCTTGTGAGGAAGGCTGGGCTGAAAGAGAACAACTGAACAACTGAAAGAGAACAGGGTCAACATGAACTTTTGTGGTTTAGGAATTGATCTGAAAAGATGACCTGATCAACACCTTAGCCACTACATCGTGTTGGCTTTCACATTTATTTTCACATGTTTAAGAAAGTTACACCTTATTTTAAGTGAAATGTTTAACCTTTCTACTAAATGTGTTCCTTTCTCACTTTCACTAGGAACAAACAAAAAATCTCTCTCTATGACCAATATCCTTTTTTCACATGGGTCCCTCACAGTTGCAAAAACAACAGTGATTCTATTATGTGTAGGTGAGGGCAACGTTTGATCTGGCTTTTAGGAGGTGCTTGGCAGGTTTGCTTCTGATGTCAAAGACCTTAAACTGCTTATTAGTCCACTTCTGGACCAGGAAGTGGGGGGGGGGGGGTTCTCTGACTGATAATAGAAAATTTATTTTGAAGCATCACTTATTATACAGGGCAGGGCTTTTCTGATTTAGATGGAAATTTTATTTTGAACGACTGCCTATTATTCTAGAGAAAGGATTGTTTTATTTAGAAGAGAGATTTTATTTTCAAGTACTGCTCATCAAGTACTGCTTTGCAATGGTTTGGATTTATCTCCAAATGGTGCCTCAGAATGTGAATGTAGCACTCATGGGCAACATTATAAAGCATCTTTCCCCAGCTTTACGTAGCAATTTTCTGGGGAAAGGTGCAGCTTTTTGGAGGTGTTGTAGTCAGGTTGTTCTGTTCATGCTCCCGCACCCTCCAAAGCAGGGGTGAAATCTAAAAGTTTTCCTTACCGGTTCTGTGGGCGTGGCTTGGTGGCGAGGGTATCCTGTGCCTGAGTGGGTGTGGCCAACTTGATGTCACTCACAGCCATGCCCACTCAGTCACAAGACCCCCTCCCATCAAGCCACGCCCACAGACTTCGGTAGGAAAACTTTTTAAATTTCTATTCTGCCTGCATGTCCTTATCTTTCTCCCGCGGCTCCGCCCACCCGCCCCATTCCCCGGAGTCGGGAAACGCACCATTCCCCGACTCCACCTTGCTGCGGAGCCACTGCCTGCCCACCTGCCCCATTCCCCGGAGTCGGAGAATGCACCATTCCCCGACTCCTACTGCTCACCTTTCTCCTGCGGCTGGCTGTCAGGGAAGGCAAGCGCCTGAAAGATACCGGAGTTGCTCACTCTCCTTCTTGAATGAGCCGCTCTGGTCCACACGCCTGCTGCGCAAGTGCACACCCAGCCTGCCGCTGAATTAAATAAACGGTGTGCGCTTGTGCAGCCGGCGCGTGGACCAGAGTGGCTCATTCAAGAAGGAGAGTGAGCGACTCTGGTAACTTTCGGGCGTTTGCCTTCCCTGACAACCGGCCGCGGGAGAAAGGTGACCAGTAGGATACACCGTGTGGCGAAGACCGAGCAGGCAGCAGCTCCGCGGCAAGGCCGGAGTCGGGGAATAGTGCATTCCCCGACTCCGGGGAAGGGGGCAGGTGGGCGGAGCCTCCAGCTGCCATTGCTACCAGTTCTCCGAACCACCAGCCATGATTGCTATCTACTCGCCCAAGCCGGTCCGAACCAGGAACATTTCACCCCTGCTCCAAAGCACTTTTTAAGATCAGCTCCAAAGCACTGCACAACTCCAATATATTGTGCTCCCTCTGATATAGGAGGCAAAGATTATTCTGTAACCTACCTTCTTTCCCCCCCTCTTTTTTGGGCTTCATATTTATAAATATTGTAAACAATTCGTAGGACACAATGTTTATCGGTGTGTATGTTGCTCCTTCCTGTTACTCATTCCTTATTCTTAGACTTCATTATTATGTCAGATATATTATATATAATGAACAGATAGCAATAGCACTTAGACTTATATACCACTTCATAGTGCTTTACAGACCTCTCTAAGCGGTTTACAGAGTCAGCATATTGCCCCCAACAATCTGGCTCTTCATTTTATTGACCTCGGAAAGATGGAAGGCTGAGTCAACCCTGAGCCATTCAGAATCGAACTCCTGGCAATGTGAGCAGTGTTAGCCTGCAATACTGCATTCTAACCACTGCACTATCAAGGCTCTTAATATATAACAGACAGATGTATGAGATAAGCTACAATTTCTCAAGTATGGTCTAAAATGATTCCTGAGAGTCTCCCAAGAATGTCTCAGTGGTCAGCAAAAATGGTAGACACATCTTCTTGTCTAATAAAAAGTGCTACATTATGTCACTTACTGGTACTTACTATCTGACCTCCCCTCCCTTTTGATTCTTTCAGCTCGATGGAATTCTGGAACAAAAATGTGTAAACAGACCTGTGATTCTAAAACTGTCCATCTGTCCATCGGCAAGATAACTCTCTAAAATCGGAATGGAATGGAACAAAATTTGATACAGTAGAGGAAGCTGGCAAAAGAAATATCAAGTACATCAACAGCTTAGGTTTGATTGGAGCTGCAATGAAAAACGCCAAGCAAAATAATTAAAATCCTTCCATGGATCCCTATGAGAAAGGCAATTGGGCAGCAGCTTAGAATGATGTCAACTGCTCCGTTCTATGTCTCCTCCCTTTCTCCCTTCTAGTCATGTGACTTGGAAGAGAGCGTATGTTCCCCTGTCCTGATCTTCCCAGAAAACACATACCATGCACAGATGTTGTAGGAGAAAAGAGAGATACCTTACAACCACTGCTGCCAAAAATTTTGGAAAGAATTCTAAAGGCCATGTTTTGCCTCCTTTCCTTGATTAATTTTATTTCTTCAAAGTGTAATTGGCAGAACAGGAATGTTGAAAAGTGAGGCTGTTGAAGCTACCAAGACATGTTCAGATAAAAGAAATCTGAATCTAGAACAGAACTATAATCTGAGTGAGCATCTTAGACAAGTCTCTCCCTAATTTTGGTTGCCACGATGTAAAAAAGATGTTGAGATTCTAGAAAGAGTGCAGAGAAGAGCAACAAAGACGATTAGGGGACTGGAGGCTAAAACATATGAAGAACAGTTGCAGGAACTGGGTATGTCTAGTTTGATGAAAAGAAGGACTAGGGGAGACATGATAGCAGTGTTCCAATATCTCAGGGGCTGCCACAAAGAAGAGGGAGTCAAACTATTCTCCAAAGCACCTGAGGGAAGAACAAGAAGCAATGGGTGGAAACTAATCAAGGAGAGAAGCAACTTAGAACTAAGGAGAAATTTCCTGACAGTTAGAACAATTAATCAGTGGAACAACTTGCCTGCAGAAGTTGTGAATGTTCCAACACTGAAAATTTTTAAGATGATGTTGGATAACAATTTGTCTGAAGTGGTGTAAGATTTTCTGCCTGGGCAGTGGGTTGGACTAGAAGACTTCCAAGGTCCCTTCCAACTTTGTTATTCTATTCTAAATATTCTAATTCTCATGAAGATAAAGGCATGGAAGGGGAAACACATTCAGATTTGCAAGATTCTGTTCGAGTGATCTTATACTAAAAATAGTGATAGCATTCATGAATTTGGTGTCCTAGTCAGTTTACCTTGAAGGCTGACACAACATCACAAATTGTCTTCTCTTTTTCTTTCTGATAGTCCATGATTAATACTTCCAGATACCGACTTAGGCAAATGCAGGTGCAAGGTATTTTTTTAATGTGTTCATTCTCTGCTAGGAAACTATGCAAACCCACCAGAACATACTTATATTTTTTATTTCTTATGGTTGTGTCTGTAGAATTGTTCCATGCAGGGCATTTTACCATACTCCAGTGATGCAATATTAATATTTTCCACTCTCTTAATTTTAATTGTATTTTACTATCTGCTTGCAACTTCCAGAATAGCACTTGAACTACAAGAAGGCTGGAGCTTATTATTTTTTTGAAGGCTAAATAGGAATATTTTATTTAACTAAAATAGGAGCATATTAGTGAACAGGTTTTGTGGATGTTATTAAGGTTACTCAATCTTGTCTTCCATCATTTGCATAGAGCTTGACTTAGACAAGATGTATAGAAAATTAAAAAAAAAAGAGAGAGAAAGAAGAAAAAGTAGAATGAAGTTTTTGAGATTCTATGTTTAGATAATGTATTCTTTTTTCAGAAAAGAAAGGGAGGCACTCATGGCAAAATGTGAAAGCAATTTATTTTAAACTACAGAGAAGAGGTTGAAGCAAGAAAGAGAAAAAAGGGGAGAAAATGTCTAATCAAATAATTGGTAAATGGAGAAATAGCTTTTTAATAAATGTCAGGGAAAAATTGTAAGTGAAAATATTTTGCCATTTCTAGTTAGAGTAGCTGATTTCTGAGGTGTCTCTGAAGGCAGTGAAAAGAGACAAAGAGAGAGAAAAAAATCTCAATTTTTTCCTTCATTTTTAGGGGAAAGATGAGATAGAAATCTATGGAATTGGAATAAGACAGTTTAAGAATTTGGGAGGTAATAAGATGTGGGTGAACATGTTTCCTAGACAACTGTGTAAAATTATTGTTGTCGAAGATGGGAAGACAAATAATTTTTTCCAGGGAATTTTTTTCTCCCACTCTTCTTGAAGCCACTGTGTATTTTCAGCAGAATGCTACCGTGTTCATTCCCTGGGGAAATGGAGTGTCCAGAGGAGCATGTGACTGCCTAATTCAGATTCTGCCCAGAATTACTCCACACAGCTACATTTTGTTTCAGATGCTTCTTTTCTAGTGCCTTTTGCAAATTTAAGATTTAAATCCTTCCCAAGACCATAGAAAAGAGATGAGAGAGAGAAAAAAAGTAAGAAAAAGAAAGATATGGATCCCTTCTTCACTCTTGTACATTCTCATAAATGTATTTTTTAAGGGATATTGCATGCTTTCCTTTCTGCTCTAAAAAGAAAATGCTCAAACTATTGCTGCTATCTTTTAACTTTTCCTTTCATTCTTCCATGTTATTATTACTGGTAATGGACATTAAAAAAAAACACCAAAATAAACATTTAGCTACCATGCACAATTTTTGAAGCAGAAGGCATTTTGGTTTATGAGATGTTTTCACCAATGTGGGCTTGCCTTGACTACATCTTGGAGGTTGTCCATATTCTAAAAATCCATGTCTTAACAATCTAAATGAGAAGCTCAATAGGTGGTAAAAAGCTACACAGGTGAAGTATGGATCCATCAATCCAATCTACCAATCCATACTAGACTTTTATATCTAGATAACCTTATCCACAAAGAACAACTGTAAACTCTGTTTTATGTAGAGACTTAGTATAGGTAGTCCTTACGACTGGTCGTTTAACCACCATTTGCAGTTGTTATAGTCTTGGAACAGGGGCACTGAACATAGTGGTCATGTGGCATCTTGCTTAATGTCCAATTTACTCAATGACTAAGATTCTGGGCCCAATTATGGCTGTAGGTGGAGTACTAGCTATATAGAAGAATTAGCTACGAATGTTTTATCTTGTACCAATCTAGAGAATCTGGCAAAGTTTAGAGGAAATTCAGTCTGATTTGTGGATAATCAGGACTACAGGTAGTCTTTGCTTACTGAACACTTGTTCGACAACAATTTGAAGTAACGACAATGTTGAACAAATGATACTTACAACTAATCCTCAAAATTCCGGCTGTCGCAGATCTCACAGTCATGTGATCACAATTCAGATGCTTGGCAGCAGGTTCACACTTATGGTGGTTGCAGTATCCCACTGTAATGTTTTTGCTACTTGTTACTTTCCCTGCCAGTTTCCCACAGGCAAAGATGGTAGGGGGAGATTGCACGTCATTCCATTAAATCCCCTGTGCCTTCTTACATGTGTGTGTATCCTGTGCTGGTCCTCCCAAGCCTCTTCCAGTCTCTCCCAACTCACATGCAATACGGGCAGGCCCTCCCAGGCCCTCCCCCAGCCTCTCTCATTCCCCACACTTCTATAGCACCCTTGCAGCATCCCTATGCTTCCCACTTAATGACTGTCATATCTTGGGGTTACGACTGCAACCGGGATTGCCAGGATTGTTATTGTTAAGTAATGCAGTCACATGACATTGTGCCTTACAAACACCTCACTTCACGATGGCAAATCCTAACCCAAAGACTATGTATTGTCAATCTACTATCAAAACAGGAAAGAGAGAAATCAGCTGGATATAGGGAACATGCAATAATATTCAGCAATGGACTGAAGAGATATTAAATAGACATTTTTATGAGTGTTTATTAAGTTTTAAGCTCTATCTCCTTTGAGAAAGGAGATTGCTTTGAAGAGGATAGACCTGTTGCCACAAAGAAGAGAGAGTCAAACTATTCTCCAAAGCACCTGAACATAGGATAAGAAGTAATGGGTGGAAACTAATCAAGGAGAGAAGCAATTTAGAACTAAGGATTAATTTCCTGACAGTTAGAACAATTAATCAGTGGAACAACTTGCCTGCAGAAGTTGTGAATGTTCCAACACTGGAAGTTTTAAAGAAGATGTTGGATAACCATTTGTCTGAAATGGTGTAGGGTTTCCTGCCTGGGCAGGGGGTTGGACTAGAAGACCTCCAAAGTCCCTTCCAACTCTGTTATTCTATTCTATTCTATTCTATTCTATTCTATTCTATTCTATTCTATTCTATTCTATTCTATTCTTCTATTTTCTATTCTATTCTATTCTCTCAGATATTGGCCCTAGTAGAACTTGGGAGTTTCCTTTTGGTATTATGGTCACAGAGACCTTTCATGAATTGCTTAGGGATCTGATTTGAATGGGTTTATGTGAATGACAGCATTGTCGCTGGTAGGACTATTACAGTTTGTGTTGAGTTCTATGACTTCCAAAGAATAATGTAATGGTTAAGAAATTAGGTGAGGACTAAGGAAATGCAGCTTCAAGTTCCTCCTCAGCCATGTAAACACTGCTACCAGATTGAGGAAAGCTATTATAGAAGAAAGATTTAGATACTTCGAAAGGAAGATATAGTTTTGGAAATAATGATTTAAATTACCCAAAGCATCTACAATTTCCTGAAAGTGACAATGCAGACAATTCAATGTGATGGCAGTTTCTTCTCACAGTGGGAGAACACTTTCAGACCTATTTGCAAATGTTAAAACCAAAATCCCGAATATGCCAGTTAAAGGAGAAAAATATCACGAAAACATTGGTATTCCCTTGAACACATATCATCATAGTGACATACTCTGAATAAGAACATGAGATGGAAGATATATGCATCATCCATTACTGTCCTATCTTGGAAAATTCTTGGGGGAAAAAAGAGTTGGGGAAACAAGACTAAAAGATTTGGTGGAGAGACATATTCTAAAAGACTAAGAGTAATCTCCATCTCAATCAGAATAGAGCTAGACCTTGGAGGTCTTCTAGTCCAACCCCCTGCTCAAGTAAGAGACCCTATACCACTTCAGACAAGTGACTGCCCTGTCTCTTCTAAAAAACCTCCAGCGATGAAGCACCCACAACTTCTGAAGGGAAGCTGTTCCACTGGTTAATTATCCTCACTGTTAGGAATTTCAAAACTCCTTAATCTAATAACACATGAACAGACTCAACTATAATTTCAGATGGGAAACTGTGAGCATCCTACCTAGACTAAGCTAAATCCAAAAGTAGAGCATTCCTTTGAAGTTTGGCACTCAGAAGCATTATGTCAAGTTTCCGAAAGATGCCACATTAGCTATCAATAGACACATAGCAAAATTAACCACATTTAAACACCAATTAACATACAATAAGAAACTAAGGCAATAAAAAAAAGCTAAGAAACAAATAAAAAGACCAGAACACACCCTCTCCAGGAGCCTACGGTTAAATAAGCAGGGATTAACAAAGGCAAAAACCAAGCAGAAAACAATACCCTAATAAAAAAACTATCAAAAGTGACAAAACAGACAATCAATCAAATAAAAACAAAAATGGGGAATTCGATCGGAAGCGTAGCGGTGTGACAGTTGGGGATTAGCAGGCTCTGATGAGCCCCGCGAAATCCCGGGCTGACGAACCGCTGCAGAGGGGTCTTTGGGCCAGATCTGTCCTATAGGGACAGAGAAGAAAGAGAGGCATCTCAGAAGACCAAGAGGAACAGGCAAGTTCCTCGAAGGTCAGAGGAAACTCTCTCTGCGTCTGCAGCATGGGGGGGGGGGGGGGGAGGGGGCGGCCATTACAACCGCCAGTAAGCTGGGGCAATCGGACCAAGCAATGTGCAGGAGCGTAGAAGTGAGCGAAATATTGATGCCAGGTGAGTGATATTTAACTCATTGGCAGAAAGGGAAAAAAAGATTTTTAAAACAATTGTAAATGTCCTGGTTCTATAATAGCGGCTAATAGATGTGGGAAAGGACAGAAGAAGAAAATTAAGGCGGAAGTAATAAAGCAACAGAACCCAATTGGAAATTTGTCTGTTTTGGATTTAAATACTTGGAGAACTTTAAATTTTTTTTTAGAAGAACTAAGAACCCGAAAAGATTCTTTTTTAATTTGGAAATTTTAAAGGGAGGATGATTAAAAAAAAAAAAAGTGAAGAAAAACCTGTAATAGAAAGGATTGGTTAATGACTCTAAATTGAAACTTAATTGGAACATAATGCGGAATTTGGACTGAATTTTAAATTGATTTGGTGCATATAAAGGTGAAAAAGAAGAAAGGGAAAAAAAGTTAAATAAGTAAAAACTGGTAAAGTGGACTGCAACCAAAATGGATGCCTTTCAAGTTCACCAATTGTAATTGTGGATTGTAGAGAGCCATCTTCAGGAGGAAAAAAAATATTTTAACACTGAACTTTTGTTTTGGAAAAAGAAAAAAAACTTGGACTTTGAAAGGGATAACATTTTAATTTTAAGGCGGCTTTCTTTGTTCACAAGTGTTTTGGCTTGGAGAAAAAAAAAGAGGATTATAACGTAACTTCAATTGGAACAATATCAATTTAGAAAGAACAAAATGGCGCAGGAACTGAAGGAAATGATGATAATGATGTACCTATCATTGAAAATGGAAATAAAGGAAATGACCACAATGTAGCATGAAAAATTGAAACTTGATGACCAAAAAATTGACTTAGGATACATTCAAGCTGACAAAGAAACAACTAATGAGAAGCAAGAAAAAGAGACTGATAATAAAGAAGAAGACAAAGACAAGGAGATTGATTATGGAAAATTAAATGATTATATGGGTAGTAATAATAAAAAGGAGAACCTTAAAAATTACATTGGGTTTAATAATGGAAGAAATTAAAAAAGGGGAAAGAAACAAAACAAGAAAAGAGGGTGGGATAGAAAGAATATAAAAAATTAAAATGATTACACTGGGATTATCAGTGAGAAAATAAGAAAAAGGGAAAAGGGATGGAAAATAATGAGAAATGTACAGCAAAATAGAAGAGTTTATGATCTTAAAAAACAAAATGATTACATTGGGATTAACAGTGGGAAGATAGGAAAAAGGGAAAAGAGAGTTTAGGATTTTAAAATACAAAAAAAAAGAAGGGGAAAGAAAAATAAAATAAAATATAAAGATAGAAAGGGAGAAAGAAATGGAAGGAGAACATGGGGTAAAGGAAATGAATACTAGGGAAAAGATGAAATTGTATTTTTAATGAAGTGATTTTAAAACTAGATGTATAATGAATGTAATAATTGGAATATTTATAATTAATGAAGGGGATTGTAATAAATGAAATATTCTTAATTATATATTTGGAATTTAACTAAATAAGAACAGAAAGCTGAAATAATATTGGATTATGAATTAATTAGATATATTTAACTAGTTTTGATAAAAATGTTGGAACAATTGATAAAGAAAAACTATTTTAGATTGGAACAAGAGAATTTAAGAAAATAATTGGGAATTGTATTATGTTATATGAATTTAAATGTAGAGGTATTGGAGTAAGATTGATACTTAATTGATTTTTTCTTGAATATGTTTAATAGTTAATAAAAGAATCATTGGTGATTAGAATAAGAGAATTTAAGGTAATAATTGGGGATGGTATTATGTTATGTGAATTTAAATTTAGTGGTTCAAATTTTAAGGGGGGGAAAAGAAAAAATGAACTATATCAGGATGAGAAGTTAAGATGAAGGGTAATATTGGTTTCTTAAAATTAGAGAGAATAAATGATATGAGAAAAATTGAATATATAAAATGGTGTTAAAGATGAACAAAAATCTGTATAAATCTAAAACCGGGCCAATATTCTGTTCAGAAAAGATGCATTGTAAGTTTGTTTGTGTGTTTAAAAAATAAAAAAACTTTACTACCAAAAAAACCAAAAACAAATAAAAACAAAAACAAAAAACCTAGTATCTTAATCAACAAGCTACCAGAAAAAAAATACACCTCCACAAATACTGGCAAAGCAAGGTAAGTATACAAATAGGGAGCAAACACCACATTTACTCACACTGATGATGTTACCTAGTTGGTTAATGAAACTTCTGCAAACAAACAACCAAGGTCAGAGAGCACCAGCTTCGAAACTCTTTTGAGAAAGACACATTTTCATTATCTTTAATCACTTAATAATTAAGAGCTGGTTGTGAATGGAAGATCCAGGCATTCATTGACTTGTATGCTAAATATTATATAATTCCTACAGGATCATGTGATAGGAGTTATTCTAGGCAGCCTTAGATGGCAACAAGACCAAAGGAGACTGGAACTAGGATGAGCATTAAATATCACTAAAAATTATTTACGTGAAAGGCTTTAAAGAGAAAAAAATGCCACTTTAAACAGACTGGTAGTGTTTCATCACAGGATGGCAGCAAAGAATTAAACTTTTTTGTGTATCTCTTTCCTGCAATCGAGTGGTTTGAGTTTTCACAATACGGACTATTATGATTATGAACATTTTTAAAAAATGTATATTCCACCCAACTCCTGATGACTCTGGGAGATATGGAAGTCCTAGAAATCAGGAAACTCCACTCCCACTTTACGCCTGAAAGCCAGCTGGGTGACTTTGGGCCAGTCACTCACTCTCAGCCAACTCACTTCACAAGGTTGTTGTTGTAGGCTAGAGTTATTTATAAAAATAACAAAGTAGGGAAGCAAAAAACAAACAAACGTAATGAAAAATGTCTGTAGGCAATTGCGTATTACTTTAATTGTGTAGTTAGCAAGTAGGTTAGCATTTTGTTGAAAAACAGTACTGGATGCAGGATATGTATTGGAGACATGAGACCACAGCCCATCTAAAGAAGGTGTAACCCTTTCCCTCACAGTCATGTTCCTGCTGTTTTTTTTACTTCCTGCTCATGGCAAAAAAGAAATACAGTAAAAATAAGATCTCCTTTTGGTTTCAGTGACCTAGGGCCGTGATGGCGAACCTATGGCACGTGTGCGGAGCCATATGAGTGGGCACGCAAGCTCAGCTCCGGTGCACATGTGCACGCTGGCCAGCTGATTTTCAGGCCTTCTGGGCCCACGGGAAGTCGGGAAAAAGGCTGTTTCTGGCCTCCGGAGGACTTCTGGGGGGATGGGGAAGGCCGTTTTTGCCCTCCCCAGGCTCCTAGAAAGTCTCTGGCCCACTGTGCCATCACGTGCCAAAAGCATGGGAAGGGGTCGTGTGCGCATGCGTGGGGTGCATAGAATTATGGGTGGGGGTACGAGTGCACAAACCTCGTGCTCCCCCTGCTTTTGGCATGCAATGGCAAAAAGGTTAGCCATCACTGACTTTTTAAGTTTCTGTGGAGAAAACCCATGACACTAAAATTGGGCTACCAGATCTGAGCTGCAAAGATTATCATTGGCAGACAGAGAAAAAATATGAACAACTCTAACTTTGTAAATTTATTTAGGAAACTTATACGGTGGCCCATCTTAGATACCATGTAAGTTATACCATACGACATAGGTCTGAGCGTCTCATAGCAATAGCAATAAGATTGTTAATAATTAGGAATAATTGCCCCCCCCAACATCTCAAAAACAAACAAACAAACAAACAAACAAACAACCTCCTTCAGCGGAGGCCCTAAAGCAACAGTTCCTAACAATAACAAGAGCAGCTGTGTGCTTCAGGCTCATCTCATTCCAATGCTTTGGAGAAGAGATGAGGGCTTAAAGGTGGAGGCCAGTCCGATCTCAGGGATGGTGTTCCATGGCTTTTTTGTGAATAAAAGAATACGGCTCTGGTTAACTTTATGCTCTCATAAAAAGACCCATATCTGACAATAGGGCTTCATGCAGAATTCCTCTCTCTTTTGCCCTTTAGAACAGTTGGATGGACTATAATTTGCATCATTTCTCATAATCTCAGAGAGGTGTAACTCAATATAATTCAGTTTAATTAGGTATGGGCTATTCAGAGTGGGCTATGAGCATATTGTACAAAGCATTATAGTGCTCTGTGTCTCTTTTTGCTGGCATCTAGTGACCTTCTGGAAGATCCAGTTTGGGCTAGTGGTTAAAGCATCAGGCTAGAAACCAGGGGTTTCTGAGTTCTAGTTCCATTTTAGGCACAAAGCCAGCTGGATAGCCTGAAGCCAGCCACTGTCTCTCAGCCCTAGAAAGAAAGCAATGGCAAACTATAACTGAAATCTTGTCAATTAAACTGCAGGGATTAGTCTAGGCCAGGGGTGTCAAACTTAAGACCCAGGGACTGGATCTGGCCCGTGGGGTGCTGGCAGAGTGCTCAGGCCATCACAGGTGCCCCCGACATGAGTGACATCATGCTGACCACACCCCCTGCCCCTGCCCCCCAGCCCCCACTCCCCGAGGTCAAACACAACCCTGATGTGGCCCTCAATGAAATTGAATTTGACACCCCTGGTCTATGCAGTTGCTAGGAGTCAAAAACTTATTTGAAGGCACGCACACGAAGATGATCTTCTGTAGTTTTGCAGACCACATCCTCTAACCCAGGGGTGAAATCCAACAGGTTCTGACAAGTTCTGGAGAACCAGTAGCGGAAATTTTGAGCAGTTCGGAGAACCGGTAGCGGAAATTGGAGAACTGGCAAATACCACCTCTGGCTGGCCCCAGCGTGGGGTGGGAATGGAGATTTTGAAGTATCCTTCCCTTGCCATGCCCACCAAGCCACGCCCCCAGAACCAGTAGTAAAATATTTTGGATTTCACCATTGCTTTAACCCCAATCAAGTTGGCGATGATAGCTGAATCAAGACAGGGGGAGAGGAGGATACAAGGTGTTGGGCTGTTCTTAAAGGGATAGAGCACATTCAGTTCATGAGATTTGAATATTATACAGGAACAGATTCCACTTAATTGTCAACTTGCCGCTGCGCTGGAACGAACGAGAAGGAAACGCCACTGACAGCAGTTGAATGCTTCAGCAATTTAATCTGTTCGGGCAGACCGCCTAGAATAAAGACACCCCCACCACCAAAGTGTTTGTGCGTCGCCAACCACCCCCCATCCACCCCCCCATCAGGTCCTTCATTGGGTTGGATGTCAGCCAGAGATTCAAGTGTGCAGTGCCGCTGCAGATCACAGTGTCGAGGGGATCTCGACAGGTGGCTCCCCCTACCAAGGCTGCTCCTGGAAGACACAAAGGAACATATTAACATCCGGTTAAGGCTTCAGACCTCCACCCCAGGGACCAGGTTTCTGTGGATGGCGTATGTGGAATTGTTTAAGAAGTTGATGAGCATTTACATCCCTAGCCCTCACCCAGGATGCGTCCTCAAATGGGTACCCTTTCCATTTGATCAGATAATGTACATTACCTCTGCTGATCCTAGAATCTAACACCTCTTCTATTTCATATTGGTCTCCATTTACAGGGCCAGGTCTTTCCGATTGCTCACGAATACTATCCACTGGTTTTAATAGGCTGCTATGGAATACAGGGTGAACCTTGCCTAATAGTGGTGGTAGTTTCAATTCCACAGTCACTGGATTAATTACTTTTATCACAGGAAAGGGTCCTATGTATTTGGGTCCTAGCTTACGACTAGGTGTTCGCAACTTTAAGTATTTCGTAGAGAGATAAACACGATCTCCTACATCAAACGGTTTATGTTCTGCTCTTTTCCTATCTGCTTGGGTTTTGTATGATTTTGTTGCTTTTTCTAACGCATTTTTTATTCGTGGCCATTGGTTTCCGATGCGTATAGCCCACGTATCAGGAGACACTCGTTCCTGATCTTGTGCATCTAATTCGGGAATGGCAGAAAACTCTTTTCCTGACACGATCTGGAAGGGGGTGGCTCCAGTACTACCATGGACCGCATTATTATATGCTACTTCAGCGAACAGGAGTAGTTCCGACCAATCGGATTGTTGATACGATACGTAACAGCATAAGTATCGTTCAACCATGGCGTTAGCCCTTTCGGCTGCCCCTTTAGTGCTTGGGTGGAAGCCTGAACTCAGTCCCTGTGACGACCCTATCATTCGGATAAATTCTCTCCAAAACTTGGCGGTAAATTGAACACCCCTGTCAGAAATGATACGTCGGGGCACTCCATGTAATTGGTATATATGCCAGATAAACATCCTTGCCAGCCTTCGAGCCGATGGTAGGCCGTGACAGGGAATAAAGTGGGCCTGCTTAGAAAAAAGGTCAACTACGGTCCATATCACAGTATTCCCGTTACTTTCCGGAAGGTCTACAATAAAATCCATTCCGATCTCATCCCAGGGCCTTGTTGGTTCTGCTACAGTCTGTAGGAGGCCGAAGGGTTTTCCTGGCCGTGGTTTCGCCGTGGCACATGCTTTGCAACTATTTACGTATTGTTCAATCTCTTTCCGCATGCGTGGCCACCAAAACTGCCGTCGTACGAGATGTAATGTTTTGAGGAAGCCAAAATGGCCGGCTGTTTTTGCATCATGACATCTATTCAGTACGGCTTGTCGCAATGACGCGGGAACATATAATTTGTCCCCAACCCATGCAAACCCATTACATTGTGTCATCATAGTCCGGTGTTTCGACAGCCACTCATCCGTAGCCAATGCCCGTTGTAACTCATCGTTCCATGTGACAGACTGGTTGGTCTGTGACGTTCGGCCCACATGTTGCTTTTCTGGCATCATTGCTTGTACCACATCTTCTAGTTTACTAGCATATTGTGGTAACCTCGACAGCGCATCGGCCAAAAAGTTTTTTCCTCCCGGTACATATTTCAAATCAAAATCGAAATGTTGGAAATACTGGGCCCACCGTACTTGTTTAGGTGACAGCCGCCTAGGATTCTGGAGAGCCTCTAAATTCTTGTGGTCTGTCCATACTTCAAACCGGATACCACTGCCTTCTAATAAATGTCGCCATGTAAGTAATGCCCATCGTACCACAAAAGCCTCTTTCTCCCAGATAGCCCAGCGTCTCTCAGTAACAGTGAATTTACAAGACGTATACGCATATGGGTATAATGTTCCTTTCGGGTCTTTTTGCAACAAGACCGCACCTACAGCAACGTCGCTGGCATCCGCTTGTACAACGAATGGTAACGTTGAGTCGGGATGTCGTAAAATAGGAGCTTGTGCAAACATAGTGCGCAAATGCTCGACGCACACAGCGTTTAATCCCCGGAAGTCCACACACAAACGTAGGCCCCCATCCTTCTTTTCACGAAGCAACACAGGAGCGGCCAAGTGCGAACGACTCGGTTGGATAAAGCCTCTAGCTAAATTCTTATCAATATACCGTCTAAGTTCCTCCAATTCTGCTTTGGTCATTTGCTTAGGCAATTTAACATCCGGTTTTAGCTCTATGGCACAGTCGGTGGCTCTATGAGGAGGTAATACCTCACATTCTTCCTCTTTGAACACGTCCGCTAAGTCCGCATATACATCAGGGTATCCTGGCTGGATAGGGTTGTTGGGAACCTCACACTGTACTGCTGCTTGGTCTACACGGGTTTCCGGCTCTGGTTCCGGACCAATGCTTAAGCGGAGCCGTCTGAAACCCCCCTCCCACCATATTCTAGGTCTCCACTTATCGAGCCACGCCAATCCCAGTATAACAGGCTCAACCATAGCAGCCACCACCACAAAGCAGATGTTCTCCCAATGTTCCCCTATCTCTAACCGCACCAATTCAGTTACTCGTGTTGCTGGTTTGCCACCCAAAAGTGACCCATCCATTTGCTCAAACCTAATGGAGGTCTGCAACTTCAGTGTTCGCAATCCCAATTCTCTCGCTACTGCTTCTCGGATGAGACATCGAGTACAACCCGAGTCTATCAAGGCGTGTTGTTGGACTACCCTTAGTGTTTGGGGATGCCGAAGCACAATGGGAATAACGAAAGGGTGTATCGGATCACTCACCATAGGATCTACTGGAGCATCCTCTCCACTGCTGTCGGATGCCACCTGCATCACTTCATGCCCAGCAGGCGTCTCAAGCTCCGTCCGCGGACCACGGGCCGTCGTCGGCGTCGTTGCTCTGGACCAATCCGACGAAGACCAGGCTCTCTCTCGTCCTCTGCCAACCGATGATGGAACTCGGGATGTGGTGGTAGATGCGACAGCTGGTGCGGGACAGTCAGCTGCTCGATGGCCTAACTGATTACAATGAAAGCAACGGATTGTCCCTCTCCCAACAGGTACTAAAGAGCGAGGCGGAGATGAACTCACCCCGCGTTGAGGCGACGGCCTCTCTATGTTACGTCGGGGAGGGAGCGGATCGCTAGCCACCCCCCATGCACGGAATTCTTTTAAACCAACGTCCAGATCTACTGCGGCATTAAACCACTCCGACAGCTTTGGCGGTAAGCCCCTGTAAACACAGGCTTGTCTTAGCTCTCTATCCAGCCCCATCCGGAACTGGTGCACTAAGAGACGTTCAGGCCAAGATCGTAGGCGGCCAGCTACAGTACAAAAGTCCTTAACATATTGTCTAGCAGGGCGTCCTCCTTGTCTCAATGCTACCAGCTCCCCTTCCAGAAGTTGTGTTCTTGATTGGTCCTCAAACCGGGAACGTAATGCTTCCAGGAATAGCCCCACGTTTGCCAATTCTTTCGCATGATCGCTGTGAAGGTCAGCGACCCAATCCGCTGCATCACCTGTGAGGACAGTAGTGATGGCGACCACAACCGCCCACTGTGACGGGTATAAATGGCCGTAAAGGTCCATATAGCTCAAAATCTGTCTTAGAAACAAAGATAGTCTATCTGCACTGCCGTTGAAACTTGCTTGTATAGATGGAGGGCCCCAGGGTAGTTGCGGTTGGCCCAACCCGGGCAACACCCAGGGAGGTGGACCTGCCCCCCAGGTATCCGGGACAGCACCCATCCCGCCTACTGGCTGACCAGAACGGTCACGGTGAACCAAGGGACCTGTAAGGTGGGGCCCCTGCCTGTGTTCGGTCGTTCCACGTGAAGGCCCCTCCCCTGATAACGAGGCTGCTCCAACAGGGGGGTTTTCCCCGCCTTCTGGGGCGATCCACTCCTCTTTCGATACGGAGCTTCGGGCTGGTGAGATGGAACCGGGTCTCTGTACTGCTCTGGGTCTCCCCCAGCCCCTGCCAAGCCTCCTGCCCTGGCGCCCATGGCTGCCAAGATGGGGCGTCCTTGAAGCTTGCCTCGCCGAATTTCTCACATAGCACGTCCAGGGTGGAGGCTCCCACCCCCGTGGAATAGGTCCGATCGTAATCATCTTCCTCCATCCAACGCCGCTCCCTCCACCCCCAGAATGACGGACTGCTCGACTGAGGAGTCGCCTGTCTAGTCTCGTCCAAAGCGGGGCTCTGCCACAAGCCTCCCGCAGCAGTCCTCCCCTCGCTGGCCGCCTCTGTGGAGAGGGTTTCTTGCAACGGTGGTAGCCATTCTTTGGGCCGCACCACCTGCAGCTCCGTCTCCCCCGTTGTCTGGACCGCCTCCACCACGGTCTCCTCTACCGCCTCTTCCTCCAGCCCCGGTGCACCGGCCTCAGTACTTTCCGCCATGTCACGGTGCCAGTCAAACCGAGTTTTCAAACGCCAACTTTCTGTCAACTTGCCGCTGCGCTGGAACGAACGAGAAGGAAATGCCACAGACAGCAGTTGAATGCTTCAGCAATTTAATCTGTTCGGGCAGCTCGAGAAACAGTAAGTGATACAAAATGCGATCAGCAGAAAGTTGGCGTTAGGAGCGGCTGCCTCCTTACGCCTTTTTAAACACTCGCGCCAACCGCTATAACGCCCTTCCGGTGGCTAATAGCGCATGCGTGCAGCATCTTCTCCGCGGTCCTAGCACCCATAAGGTATCTGAAGAGGACCTACCCTATGCCGGCCGCTGCGTGACCGACTGCCTAGAATAAAGACACCCCCACCACCAAAGTGTTTGTGAGTCGCCAACCACCCCCCATCCACCCCCCCATCAGGTCCTTCATTGGGTTGGATGTCAGCCAGAGATTCAGGTGTGCAGTGCCGCTGCGGATCACAGTGTCGAGGGGATATCGACATTAATGCTGTTTTGTTCAATAAATAAAGAGGGTTGTGAATACCTTTAATTCTGAGGCAGACAGCATCTCAAACTGCTCTCCTGGTGAGCATTTGTTTGAGCTTGAATTCCACGGCAAATGCCTATATTTATGCAAGATTCCTGTTATACTCCTTAGCTTGAATCTTGTCCTTAGTTAAAAACGTCAATGTCTTAATCTTCACAAAGTTTGGAAATCATTCACATTTTGTTCAAATGTGAATCTGAATGTTTTTGGCATGGGCTTTTCTGAGACTCCAGCTAACAACAAGATAGCATTTCATCTCTTTTCTTTTTAGCACTATTATTGCTTTTTGAGATAATATAGCAGAATAGTATGCGATTTGAAAAGACTGGTGATAAAAATCTAAACGCCAGGGCAGGAGAAGAACATGCCCTTTCTTCCAGCTCCCTTTCTTCTGTTGAGTGTGTTGTCTAGATCTGTAATTAGGATGGCATTCAGAAAATGTGAACAAAGTTGGTATTCTTTTCATAACAACCCCCCCCCTCAAATCTTTGCATTGCTGCATGAAACTTTTGGCTCTGACTTTTCCCTGTTCATTAACCATGCCAAAATTTTTAATCTAACACCACTGTTAAAGAGTGGCAGGCTTCCAGGGAAATATATCAGCCAGGCTTATTAATTTCATGCCAAGTGCTGGAGGCGTGAATGTAGAAAACGCTGTTTGACTTTGGATAATAGGAATCAGGCAGCTTCAAGGCAAGGGATAAAGATCAGGAGCCCTCTGTCTCTGGGGAAGGAGCAGGTGCAGGCTTTAAGCAAGGCCTGCAGGCCCAAAGGGGCAGCCTAGGCTTAAAACAATCTGCAGTGCCTCTTCTTTTTTTATATTTATTTTTTTTTTAATTTGGCATGTGCCTCTCACAGCTTAACAGACCGCTGCTCCACAAAGAGGGGTAAACAGAGAAAGGAAAATTAAAAAGGGAAGTCCCTTGACAGACAAAAACAAATTAGGGCAAACAAATTACACAGAGTCAACAAATAAACAAGGGAACATCTGTGAATATATTTCTTGGATTTTTGGATTCTGAAAGCAACCTGAGCAATCATGTCAGGGATGTAGGAAGAAACCATTCTCTCTCTGCTTTAGAAACTGGGGTAAATCTAACAAAAGAGACTTTCTATATCTATCTATCTATCTATCTATCTATCTATCTATCTATCTATCTATCTATCTATCGCTATAGCTGTAAAATTTATAAATAAATATAAAAGTAAATAAATATATCTATATCTGTATCTATCTATATCATCTATATTTCTATATCCAAATCTATATCTACATCTATCTATATCAGGGGTGTCAAAGTCGCGGCCCATGGGCCAGATGCACTATACGCTGGCAACGCTCACCGCTGGTTTAGCAAAGGAGAGAAAAAAGTCACGATACGTTACGTTACGACAATGTTACGCCGCGAGTTTGACACCCCTGATCTATACACACCCATCCACTCTTTCTTCCACATCACAGTCTCACTACATGGAAGGCAACAAAATGGGAATTCATCTAGTTGAGACTTATTATAACCTCTTTTTTGGTTTTACTAAATAGTCACAGTTTATATCAGCAGGTGAGGAACTAGGCTCCACGCACTCTGATATACATAGAAAGATACTTAGAGGAGATGGTGCGGCTGTGACTACTCTCTTGTTATACCTTGTGGGGTGGAATATTGACTTCCCTATTGAAGTCAATAGGGACTTCATAGGCGAAGACCAACTATAGGATTTGTATAGTTGTGTGCATGTGCACTGTTCAGGGGAAAATGAGCAAGGTGAAAGGTTTAAACTTCTTCTGGGATTATGTTCATCTTTCAGACTGCGCTGAAGTTAAATAAAGAAGAAAATACATCAACAGCAGGTTGAACGTCCTATTTCATTTGATTGCACAGTTAAGCTTCATTTGAAAGGCTAAGCAGGATGAAACCTAGTAAGTATTGAGGTGGGAGGCCAGTAGGAAACCCTAAGGCTATCGTTTACACTGGAAAGAAAAAAAGTCATCTGAAAAGAAGGTAGTCAGGAACCATTTCCATAATACAGCAAAGGATGTGTCTATGAAGTCATCAAGGGTTGAGTGCAACATGAAGGATGCTTCATTTTTACTCATTTGGGCCTTGTGTTTTTGAGAAAAAACGTGTACCTTGGCAGCTCCATTAATATCACTGTGGAGTTGTCAGCTTAATATAGCAAAAAATGCATACCCTGCTGAGATGGCTTCTAAACAGGAGACATCTGAGCCCTTGCTAAAGTGACAAGCAGCTCTACAGTTAAGGTACTTCATGCCATGGTACTACAGCCATGATATTGTTCCATTGTCCTTATACAACAGCTTGTACCCAAGAGTATTAACAGATGTCAGCCTTCATTGATACAAGCATGAATTAAAGATTTAATTGCCAGGGTCACTCAAGATGTGCTGCTAAGTAACAGCTCTATAGACATGTTGCCTAGATATCAGGAAGATCCAAAGAAAGTTCCTTCTTAGCCCACATTTCTAGCATGTCCCGAATAGCATTTTCATTCCATGAGAAAGTTATTCTGTTCTGTTCTGCTGCTTAGTCAGTCTCCCTTTATGAGCTGATGGCTTTGTAGTTGATTATCTTATTATGATTTTTGCAAAAAGCTGTAACACTCTTCAACATGTTGGAATCTTTTTTTTCCAGCTGCTTCTGCTTAAATTATTGAGTGGGTTATATAATGAATTAAAGAAATCTTACTTATTAAACCTGAGCGAACCTAAAAGTCATTTTTTCCATCCCATGCTTCTTCTCTACCAAATTAACATAGACCTCACTAGCCAGCTGAGTTGCTTAACCAAGATGGTGGAATAGATTCACTCTTTACCTGTGGCTGCAATCATAAAATCAGATCTGAGCTTTGTAATTTCTTTTTTGACTTATGTTTCAACTTCTGGAGCATTGGCCCCCAACCTTTTGGATACCAGGGACTGGTTCCATGGAGAGAGGTTTTTCCACCGACCAGAGGGGATGTGGTTTCATGTGCTGCCTGCATCCCGCGAACGGGGCTTTGCTTGTTTGCATGGCCCGGTTTCTGGCATGCAGCAGACTGGTGCTGGTCCATGGACCAGGGATTGAGGACCCCTGTTCTGGAGGACATATTGTAGCTAGAGCGATGGAACTATCTTTCATCAAAAGATTCTAGCTCATTAAAAAAATCTTCCTATAGAAAAACAATAGCACCAAATTCTCCTTTCAGCTACCTATCCTTCATAGCCACCATTTATCTATAGTTGGTTGGCTACTAATGTTCAACAATGCATTCATTTGAGAGGAAGACAACCTCTTTTCATAAATATTTTATTTTTAAAAAGAGGTTATCTTACATCAGATAAAAATATAGCAATACATTTTTTCTGTCTAATTTTTCACTGGGGTATGTTGTCATAAATTTGGATTCATTTTCCTTTCAAAATACTGTATGTACCACAAACTGATTTTTAAAAACATTCTTGATCACACAAAAAGAAAAAAAAGTTTTAAAAGGATATGCTGGTTTAAACTTTTGTCTCCAAGATGCAAAACCCCCCCAACAACAACAACCTTGCTTTGCATGTCAGAGACAAAGGTTTAACTTATCCTCACCCTTTTTTAACAGCAAGGTTAGTTTTTCTGTTTTCTGTTTGCTTTTAAACAATGTACACAAA
Source organism: Arizona elegans (assembly GCA_022577455.1). Taxonomy (NCBI): domain Eukaryota; kingdom Metazoa; phylum Chordata; class Lepidosauria; order Squamata; family Colubridae; genus Arizona; species Arizona elegans. The sequence continues at coordinate 228,396,380 of JAKOOJ010000001.1, read as the reverse complement.
TGTGATTCTGTCCTTGCAATCTGAAGTGGTAGAACAGAGAAGCACTTTAGTCCAGCTAGAGAATTAAGGTAAAGCCAATACTACAGCTAAGAGCTTACAAATTGTTTGGGTTTAAAAGAAAGCGTGGCAGAAGTAGTGACCTTTTTGCTATCATGTGAAGTATTAGTTCCACTTTATAATACCTTGGTAGGATAACACCTGGAATATTGCATCAAGTTTTGGTTGCCACGATATAAAAAAGATGTTGAGACTCTAGAACAAATGCCGAGAAAAGAGGACTGGAGGCTAAAACATACAAAGAACGATTGCAGGAACTGGGTATATCTAGTCCAATGATGGCAAACCTTTTCAGTACCGAGTATCGAAAAGGGAGTGCGCGCTCGTCAGTCGCGCAACCCAGAAGAGGAGCTGAAAAGGGGGCATGCGCGCGCTGGGAAATGAACTTCCAGTTTCCTCCACCTAGTCTTCAGGTTACTGGTGCGCATACACACACGACAGTCAGCTAGCATGCATACCCACGCCAGAAAGCATTCCAGTTTCCAGCACTGCCACATGCACAAAGGCCAGCTGATCATCGCACGCCAAAACCTCAGAAGAAGAACAGGTGATGCCATGCATGCCAGGCGACATGGCTCCATGTACCACTTTGGGCACGCATGTCATAGGTTTGCCATCATGGATCTAGTCTATTGGGAAAAAAAAGACTAGGGTGACATGATAACAGTGTTCCAATATTTGGGGGACTACTACAAAGAAGACGGGAGTCAATGTAGTCTCCAAAACACCTGAAGGCAAGACAAGAGGAGAGAACCAACATAAAACTAAGGAGAAATTTCCTGACAGTTAGAACAATTGATCAGTGGAAAGACTTGCCTCCAGAAGTTGTGGGTGTTCCAACAATGGAAATTATTACGAAGAGATTGGGCAACCATTTGTCTGAAATGGTGCAGGGTTTCCTGCACTATTCCACTGGATATTTATTAAATCTTCCTTTGAGGTTTGTGGAAGGCTGATGTAAGAGGCTTCCTCAGTGAAGCATTAGTGATGTTGGACTGATATTGGAAGAAACTTCTATGAAAACTTTGAAGGCTGTTCCACTGTAGTGTCTCCATAGAGAGCTTATTTGAGCAATATAATGAACAAATGACATGTTTGAATCTAGTATGTAATTTTAGGGTGGTGTTCTGTGGGTATGATTATATGTGCATTAACTTGTGAGGTCAGATTGATTTATAGACTTTGGGCCAATCTCTATGACTGAGCAGGAGCTAGAATTTCACTTATAATCAAACACCACAGCCCTCATAATACCTGTATAACATCACCCTAAACATTAAACACAGACCTTGGGCACTAAAAAGTTGTTCATTGTTGATATATATAGTGGCTTATTTCAAAATGCTTCTTCATATTTAGGTGAACAAGGGAGTCTGGATGGCCCACCTGAAGACTTGTATTGATGGGAACTTTTGGGCCAAAGTTTTACAAAAAGATCCTGCCCCTTAAATTCATTGTCAACATTGCTACTACAGCCATTCATACTGTACAAGTAATCTGGCCCCTGCACTGGATTATTAATCTTGAAATCCATGCATAGAATTTATTCTATTTATACTAGAACCTTTGAATTCCCATTCAAATGCATCAAATGAAGCATGACCTTATAGATGATTGATTGCCCCCTTCTGCATTAATAAAATAGTTTTTTTAAATAAAAACACAAGGAGATAACTTGGCGCAATTTGGTACCACAGGCTAGGCTGCTTGTCTCCTGTGTTGCTTCCACCTATTTCAGTTTCAGAAATTCTGTATTGGCCCGGCTGGCGCTCAGTCCGTACTATTGCCACCCCAAGACCTGACTGATAATTCCCATGCTTCTTTTAATTTCCATCCATGCAGGGAAGGCAAACCTTAGTGGTTGACTTTTGTATGGACTGGTCTGTCCGTGACTACCTTCTCCTTTATGGATTATTCCCTCCTCACTAATCCCCATGCCTTTTCTTTGCTTTTCCAGATGTTTGCCTTCATCTCCCCCCTCACAGAATCTTCTTTAAGACCTTTCTATTTTTATTTTTTCATTTTTTTGCCTTATGGTATTGCCATGACTCAAGTGCTGTGATAACCAAAGATAAGGAAACAGCTCCTTCCTTCCTTCCTTCCTCCCTCCCTCCCTCCCTCCCTCCCTTCCTTCCTTCCTTCCTTCCTTCCTTCCTTCCTTCCTTCCCCTCTTCCCCCCTCCCTATGTAGCAACTGATAACTGATAAACTGATAACAGACCTCCCTTAGTCTAAGCTAGAATGGCTGTCCAGGAATGGAAAGGTGGAAAGGAGGGTAAGAGTCTAGACTTGAGGATATTTTATTGACTTAATGGACTTATGTGGATCAAATTCAAGATTATAAATATATACAATAACAAGTGACCAGCAGAGAACATAGAACCCAGGATGACATGACCAGGAGTTGAAGGGAAGATCCTGCCATACGTCGCACTCAATTAAAGCTGGGGCTGTTGTTAGAATGGAAGGAAGCACTGGAGACCACTTTGGAGGGCTTAAGATGGATCAGATTGGAAACAATAGTTTTGAATCCACATTGGAAAGCCCAGGTTTGAGATCAGGGGTGAAATCCGGCAGGTTCTGACAGGTTCTGAAGAACCGGTAGTGGAAATTTTGAGTAGTTCAGACAACCGGCAAATACCACCTCTGGCCGGCCGCAGAGTGGGGAGGGAATGGGGATTTTGCAGTATCCTTTCCCTGCCATGCCCACCAAGCCACATCACGCCCACCAAGCCACGCCCACAGAACCGGTAGTAAAAAAATTTGGATTTCACCACTGTTTGAGATGCATTTGCAATGGGTTGGCAGTGCAAGGAGGATGATGTCATCTGTTCCTGGAAGCAGTGAACGGCTCAATGGGTGATGGTCAAACAGAAAACGTACAGTAGGAAATGTAATCAAACTCTCCAGTGATATAAGTAGAAATATTACTAGTCAGAAGTTGCCATACTTCACTTTTTAAAAGTTCAGAAATGTAACCTTGCGGTTGTAAACATATGTCTGAATAATTATCTTGGTGCTATATAAAAAAATCCACCTCTGCCAGCGCAGCCGGATTTTTAATTTAGCAGCCTCTCCACAGCTACAAAGGGCAAGGTGGATGATTACAAGGGCAGCGCTTCAAGGGCTATCTTTATTTGCATGAATGAGTAACGGGAAAGCACACAAATATCTTTAAGTAAGTTCTGCCTGTCACCGACAGCAATCTAAATAGAATTACAGCTGTGTGAAATCCTCTCTTTCTCTATATTGGAACTCCTTGTTCCAATTCCTTCATTTTGAAAGCACATACTGTATAACCCCCAAATTCTGCACCTTTGTTTTACAGCAGAGACAAATAACTTTTTAATGGACATTAATGGCCCATATTGAATTAAGAGTTGCTAGTGATGGGGCAGTGATGTAATGTGGATGAGGTCCAGGCACACACATATGTTTCTTTCTGTGTTATATGGGACATTGGAAGGGGTTTTTGTTTGTTTGTTTGTTTGTTTTTAAGATGTTATTTAAGATGTTATTTTAGGGTTTACATTACATTGTTTTGTGCGCCTACCTCAGGCAGTAGTTTTATGGCAGGAAGCTGATCCATCAATTTTTGACCTTCGAGGGCACAGCTCCAAGTTGCAAAAATGGAAATTCAGGGCCACAGGCTGCCCATTCCATTTTTAGAGCTTACGGTTGTTATACAGTTGTTCAGTCCCTTGCAGATCTTTGCAAACTGGTTGATATACGTTCACAAGGATTATCCCTTAGTAATTGCTTCTTTGAAACCCTAAGCTTATACCTGTGTTATCAATGATACTATCCATCCATCTTCCCTTCGGTCAGCCTCTTTTTCCATTGTCTGCATCATCGAAGTCTTATCCAACATTTTTTACTACCGCATTACATGTCCCAAATATCTAAGCTCCAATTTCATGCTTCTGGTGAGCAGTTTGGTTTGATTTCCTATACTACAGGTAGTCCTCGACTTACGACCACAATGGAGCCCAACATTTCTGTTGTTACGTGAGACATTTGTTAAGCAAGTTTTGCCCCACTTTACGACCTTTCTTGGCATAGTTGTTAAGTGAATCACTGCAGTTGGTAAGTTAGTAACCCGGTTGTTAAATGAATCTGGCTTCCCCATTGGCTTAGCATGTCAGATGCCTGCAGAAGATGATAACATGACCTTGGGACACAGCAATGGTCACATGTATGAGTCACCAAACCCCAAACAGCTGCATTGGTTAAAATCAGCATTTTAAATTGCAGGGGGTTGGCCTAGAAGACCTCCAAGGTTCCTTCCAACTCTGTTATTTTGTTATATTGCACTCTGTTATGGTAAGTAGAAATGATCTTGGTAAGTAGAAATGACTGGGAAAAGAGATGCAATCAAGGAAATTATAAGATAAAAGACTACTTAGCCAAGAGCAGGAATATGAATGGGACAAGTAGCTCAGACTAAAGTCCTCCCTAGTTTCTTGGACTTCTAAGGGGAGAAATGCACTTGCTACATTTTGTTAATGTAATCTAACACTAAAATAGATTAGATCATCGGGCCATATTCCCTGTCTAGTCCACCTCAAAGCTAACACACTTGGAAGGTGTTAAGAAGCCATATACTGTATCACAAAATACATATTAATATAGGCGTACTTCAACTATTCATGAAAATTTGGGCCACTGCCTTTTTCATCAATTGAAGGTTTTGGGTGGTCTATAAGGCTACCATATGTAGTGTATGTTGCAATAGTCTATGCATGTGAGAGTGCGAATTAACATAGATCCTCCTCCAGTGTTGGGTTGCCCCTGGTTCACACCGGTTCTATAGAACCGGTAGTAAAACCGACAGGAGGCTCCGCCCACTGACCCAGACGTCATCAGAACGCTTCTGCGCATGCAAACCGGTAGTAAAGGTTAGTAGAAGCCACCCCTGTCCTCCTCCCAAAGTAAGGCACAACTAGTACACTAATTATAGCTGGGTAAACCAGTCCATCCACAATTTCCACCTGCTGATCCAACAAGAGCTACAAGTCCTGGAAAGATACCCAAATCATGGACCCACTCCTTCAGGAGCAGTACATTCCCACCCAGACACAATACAGAGAACCTGGATGAACCTTGATACAGAAACAATAGTTTCATTTACTAGGATTTAACTAAGGCCTGTTTTCTCCCATCCAAATCACATGAAGTGTTAGTGCCAGTTTATAAAGCCTTGGTAAGACCATGCCTGGAATACTGCATCCAGTTTTGGTCACCACATTAAAAAAAAGATGTTGAGACTTTGGAAAAAGTGCAAAGAAGAGCAACTAAGATGATTAAAAGCCTGGAGGCTAAAACATATGAAGAATGGTTGGAAGATTTGGGTTTGGCTAGTCTAGAGAAAAGAAGGAGTAGAGGGGGACGTGATAGCAGTATTCCAGTATTTGAGAAGCTGCCATAAAGAAGAGGGGGTCAAATTATTCTCCAAAGCACCAGAGGGCAGGACAAGAAACAATGGATGGAAACTAATTAAGGAGTGAAGCAACCTGGAATTGAGGAGAAACTTCCTAACAGTGAGGACAATTAACAAATGGTACAGTTTGCCTTCGGATGTTGTTGGTGCTTGATCACTGCAGGTTTTTAAGAAAAGACTGGACAGTCACTTGTCTGAAATGGTATTGGGTCTCCTGCTTGAGAGAGGGGAGTGGACTAGAAGACCTCCAAGGTCCCTTCCAGCTCTATTATGATTCCTAATGGACTTTTGGCTTCTGTGACAGCATCTCCAATGGGGCTGGGGTAAATATGTACAATTATTTGTGTCTTTTAGCACAACGTTGTTGGAAATACGTATTGGTCCTTCTAATGTATTGGTGTTGGTTACCACCTTTAAAGCACTCCATGGCTTAGGACCTGGGTATGTAAGAGATCGCCTTCTGCCACCGATAGTCTCCCACCGGCCAATACGTTCCCACAGAAAGGGACTCCTCAGGGTGCCATCGGCCAAACAATGTCGACTGGCGACACCCAGGGGGAGAGCCTTCTCTGTGGGGGCACCTGCCCTCTGGAATGAACTGCCCCCGGAGATTCGCATGATCCCCGACCTACATACCTTTCGCCGTGCCCTTAAGACTCTTTTGTTCCAACAAGCCGGGCTGGCTTAGAAAATGAATTTTAATTAGTTGTTTGTAGTTTTTAACATAAGGGCCAAATTTTAATATATTTTAAATTGTTTTTAAATTTTATGGGTGTATGTTTGTTTTAATATGGCTGTACACCGCCCTGAGTCCTTCGGGAGAAGGGCGGTATAAAAATTTAAATAAATAAATAAATAAATAAATAATGTATGCGAATCTCTGCTACTGCATTGACTAGCAAGAAACATTTTCCTTGATTCTGCCTGCAGCTGCACTGCTTAAATACAAATAGGCAGGGGTCACGTAGCTGGTATTATGATGGTGGTGTTTAAATCACACAGAAACAGACAATTTTATCTCCTCTGGTTGAGTGAATTTTTGAAGTGCATAAAATTATTAAAGCACAGTGTTTGGCTGGTGACATATGCATGCAGGAAATTTTGTGTATCTCTCATTCATACTGTATCATTGTGTGATATAGTAGCAGCTGGATGTTGTGGGCGGTTTTGTCTTTTGTATTAAGCATCAAAGTCTTACTTGAATTCAGTAACTCTGAAGAGCCTTTGTTCTATGCATGCTGTATATTCTTCCACTATTCTGCGTCAAGAGAAGCTGGTTGTCCCCTGTTTCTCTTAACACATTCTTTTATTTGGGGTAACTCTTGCATTAATATTATGCACCTGTGATGTTCACATATGTGTGGGAGTGCACACGATTTTGAGAAATCAATGGCCCTGAGCTATTCTGTTTTTATTAAATACTTCCACGGGCTTGCTTCAGAAAGTGTAATAGATCTTATGCCAAGTTAAGTGAGGGCAAATAGAATTTCAGCCAGTTTCCACATATTTCTGGCTCTACATAAGAGGTGGGAGGTGGACGCAGCTATTTACTCTTGGACTTAAGGCCGCGAAATTAAATCTAGTGACCTGAGCTGTAGCAATTTGGCTCTGAGTAGGTGTTGGTCAGCTAGTTAGTCAGGACAAGTCAGGTTCAGTGACCCTGACAGCTCTGTTTTTTAGAAGATCAGGTCCCTTTCAATAGGTCATTCTGTCCCAGATCGCTAGTTTTTATAGTCATTCTGCCTATGTTACATTCCAACCATTATTACAAAAAGAGGGGGGGTGAGGATTCTCAGTCAAGCTTGCCAGGTAATGAAACACGGACAAGGCTCTGACAGAACACAATTGATGTAGCTTATGTTTTTATCAATGGGAAGCTTCAATCAGTGATCTGAGAGAACAGCCTTCAAAAGTGAGTACAAAGTTGATTCCATAACTGAGAACTCTGCCACTTGTGGGATAAGCCAGAAGCTTGCTACAAGGAAAGGGGAGAACTGGTCATAACATTTATACATCATGCTAAGCCATAATATGGTTTGGTTGTTTTTGTTTGATGTGTTTGATGTGTTTCAAAGCTCTAGGGCTGGGATGGCGAACCTATGGCACGTGTGCCACAAGTGGCACACAGAGCCATATCGGTGGGCACACAAGCATTGCCTAGCTCAGCTCCAGCACACATGAGCGTGCCGGTCAGCTGATTTTTGGGCCTTCCGGACCCACCGGAAGGCTATTTCTGGCCTCCGGAGGGCCTCAAGGGGGGTGGGGAAGGGCCTTTTTGCCCTCCCCAGGCTCCTAGAAAGGCTCTGGAGGCTGGGGAGAGCAAAGAATGGACCTTCCAGTCCCACTGGAAGTCAGCAAACGGGCCATTACCGGCCTCCAGAGGGCCTCCAGGGGGATGGGGAAGGCTGTTCCCCCCCTGGCTCCAAGTATGCCTCTGGAGCCTGGGGAGGGTGAAAAACGGGCCTACTGGGCCCACTGTGCCATCACGTGCCAAAAGCAGGGGGAGTGCAGGGGTGTCGCGCATGTCTGTGTGGGGGGAGTGGGGCGCATTGAATTATGGGGGTGGGCACCCATGGGTGTGACCCCCTCACGCTCCCCCACGCTTTTGGCACATGACGGCAAAAAGGTTAGCCATTACTGCTCTAGGGCTTTGAAAAGTATGATGTATAGCCATATGAAAGTCCACCCTTTACGGTTTATTCAACAACCTCTGGTCACAGAATTGTGGCTTAATGCAGTGGGCAAACCCAGACACAGAGTGAATTTTACAGACACATCTGTCACCTTGAAATCCTTCATTTCAAGACAGGAAAATTCAGTCTTGAAACTGTACTTAGTGAGAGCTACAGGTAGGCAATTGAGTCCAAAATTTCTGTTGCTAAGTGAGACATTTGTTAAGCCTCGTTTTATGACCTTTCTTTCCACAGTTGTTAAGTGAATCACTGCCGTTGTTAAGTTACTAACCTGGTTATTAAGTGAATCTGGCTTCCCCATTGACTTTGCTTGTCCGAAGGTTATAAAAGGTGATTACATGACCCCAGGTTATTGCAACTGTCAGAAATATGAATCAGTTGCCAAGCATCTTCGCTGCACCAAGAGTCTTGGTGGTGCAGCAGACTAAAGTGCTGTTAAGTAGCACTTAGCTGCCAGCTGCCTGCAATTACTGCGAGTTCAAATCTCACCAGGCTCAAGGTTGACTCAGCCTTCCATCCTTCCGAGGAAGGTAAAATGAGGACCCAGATTGTGGGGGTAATAAGCTGACTTTGTATAAAAAAGAACACCACTTGGGGGGCGGGGGGCAAAAGCCCCACTAAGCAGGTATATACAAAAGTATGAAGGCTATTGCTTAACGCATTGTAAGCCGCCCTGAGTCTCCGGAGAAGGGCGGCATATAAATCGAACCAATAAATAAATAAATAAATCTGAATTTTGATCCCGTGACCATGGGGATGCTGCATGGTCATAAGTGTGAAAAATGCTCATAAGCCACTTTTTTCAGACCATTGTAACTTCAGTCACTAAATGAACTGTTGTAAGTTGAGGACTACCTGTACTGAAGATGATGAATCTGAGATGCAGATGGAGTTACAGAGTATAAGATAATATGCTCTCTAGAATGCCATCTCCCCTTCCCTGATTCATACAATCCCCAAATTGGCCTTAGTTAAACAGGCTCTGGATTAGAGTGGGCGATGGTCCCCTTGGGTGATGTTCTAAATGATTGATAGCATTTTCTGTACTGTCTGATGATATGTCAGGCGTATCCCAAGATGGTGGCGGTCGGCTGAGCTCCACGGAGGAGATGGAGAGGTCGCTGGTGTCGGGGGTCTTTGGGAGCCGCTTTAACTATCTGCGGCTCCAGTCCCAATGAGGGGAATGCCCGCCCTGCCTGCTGAGGACTTTTTCACCCTCCAGAATATCAGGGCAGAGCGGGACGCGCTGTTTGAAGCCGCCGTGGGAGATGGGGCGGCGGCCTGCTAAAAACAGCTGTTTCCGGCTTGTCAGCGCCGGGAGGAGTGGAAGCCGGAGCGTTCGGCGGCGGTCGGCATTGCTATGCGGCGGCGGCGGCTTGGAGGTGCCCTTCATCCCCTCGCCCCTCACGAATCTCTGGGACGCTCTCCGGATGTTTTTCAGGGGTCCTGGAGGCGCCATGGGGAGCCCAGGGTGCCGGTTGCAGGCCGGTGGCGGTGGTGGCGGCGGCGGCGGCGGAAGGCAATGGCAGCCACGGATCATCCGGCTGAGGAAAGAACTTGCAGCAGGTGGATGGGGGAATACGGACAGCCTTGCCTTGCCCTCAGGATTACCATCTGCTCTTCTTTGAGCCTTGACCCCTGTTATCCGGGGTTTGTTTGTCATCAGAACTGAGACTGGGGATTTGGGGAGTCTTGGGACAGGAGAGGCGGGAGGCTGACCAGGGCTTTATTGGTCGCCTCGGGTGGCTTCTCCCCCCCCTTCTTCCCCCAGGTATGTGTGGGTGTTGGCCTTTGATGGCCACCCACCCTTGGACTTGGACTGGGTTTTTTGTCTGCTATCCCTACTTTCGCCCCAGGGAAGAACTTGTGCCTGTGGGATTATCATCATTGTCTTTAATAACTTTACAAATTGCTGGCTTCTTGTGCGACCCCAAACTGGAGGAGAACTGGGCAAAATGGTGTGCAGGTGCTGAGGGGGCTGTTTGTCATCCGCCAGATGAAAGGATGGACTATTGTGACTTTATTGTTGGTGTCATCTGCCCCAGTCACTGTGAGAGGGTGACTGGGATAATTATCCTCCAGATGTGGGGGGATGTCACTGGCCCCTTTCACTGTTGTGAGAGGGCAGTGAACCAGCTCCTGATATGAAGATCTACTTTGACCCAGTATTATTGGACGATCTGGCGAAGCCCTGACCAGTTGACTCTCCATCTCTGTTTTGTGCGATGTTTACGGCTGCTGACCTGCTTGCGCTGTGAGACTCCCCCCTCTCGCAGGTTTGGCCCTTCTTACTATCGAGGGCCTACCTTGATGACGGATTTTGGAATCCCGAGAGGTGGCATGCGGCGAGGAGGGGGTTGTGGGGTTTTTTGGGGAAATTTTTAGATAAGGTTTTAAAGGTTTCTGGGAGGGGGGTGGGCTTGGTGGGTTTGGGGGAGAACCTGTCGGGGAGGAGGCCAGAGCCGGCTGAAGAGCACGGCACTAGAGATGCGGGAACCGGGGTCAAGGAGGGGTTAGAGCTTGTGTTATGGATGGTCATTACATCAGTACTGTGAGTGGGAGGGGCAGATATGGCGGGAGCAGGGGGCCACATCAGGTTGTGGGAGCGCGCGCCCACTGGCTCCAAGCGGTGGCGCGCTCCGGCCTCCAATGCTCCCCTCGTTCCCCAGATTGCACAGACCCTCAGGCCCTGGGCCTTCGGCTGATGCTGTGCAACGCCCGGTCCGTGGTAAATAAAGCCCCCTCATTTGTGATCTTGTTCAGGAGGGGGGAGCGGACCTGGCGGGTATTACGGAGACCTGGTTGGGCCAGGAGGGGGGGTCCCCCTCGTTGAGATGTGCCCACCCGGTTTCCGCGCATTCCATCAGCTGAGGACACAGGGGAGGGGCAGGGGGGTGGCGGTTGTCATTAGAGAAGGTCTTGGTCCGAGGGAGGTCACTGTTCCTCAGACGGCTGGTTGTGAGTCCCTCCTTGTGAAGTGGGGTCATGGGGTGCAGATGGGTGTGCTGGTTACGTACCTGGCTCCCTGTCACGTGACGGCAGCCCTGCCCGAGCTGCTCAACGTTATAGCCGCGGTGGCGGTTGACACCCCCAGGCTTATGTTATGGGGGATTTTAACCTGCCATCCGTCGGTGAGGCGTCTGAGGTGGCTCAGGAGTTCATGGCTTCCATGACGGCCATGGACCTGACCCAGTTAGTTCATGGCCCTACTCACACGGGGGGAAACACGCTAGACCTGGTTTTTGTCTCTGGTCAGTGCCTGAGTGATCTTGAGATAGGGGATATAGTGATCGAGCCCTTGTCATGGTCAGATCACTCCCTCCTTCGCTTTGACCTTCAAACCGCCGCACCCCGCCGCAGGGAGGCGGAACCATTGAGGTGGTACCGCCCCAGGCGCCTGATGGATCCTGATAGGTTCCAGACGGAGCTTGGGCCATTTCCTGAGGCTCTGGCACATGGCTTGACTGAGGAGCTGGTGGCCGCCTGGGATAGGGCGGCCGCTGGAGCTTTGGATCGGGTCGTGCCTTTGCGGCCTCTGACCCGGCGTCGATCTCGCCTGGCTCCTTGGTTCACCGAGGAGCTGAGGGAGATGAAGCGCCAGAAAAGACGCCTGGAGAGTGGTTGGAGGGCCAGCCATTCTGAATCTGACTGAACACTGGTAAGGTCTCATATTAAGACCTACCTGGTGGCGATAAAAGTGGCGAAGTATAACTATTTTGCCATTCTTATTGCGTCATCAGATAATCGCCCAGCCGCCCTGTTTAGGGTGACCCGCTCCCTGCTCCACCAGGAAGCGCAGGAGGACCCCTTGGAGGGTAGAGCCGAGGATTTTGTACAGTATCTGTATGATAAAATCGCTCAGATTCGGGAACACCTGGACTCTGACTGGGTAGATTCAGCGGGGAGGACAGAGGCAGGTCTTGTGAGTATTATCTGGGAAGAGTTTGATTCTGTGACGCCCGAAGACGTGGACAGGATACTGGGCAGACTGAGCGCAGCCACATGTTTACTGGACCCGTGTCCCTCCTGGTTGGTGCTGGCCTCTCGGGAGGTTACACAAGGCTGGCTCCAGGGGATTATAAATGCTTCCTTGAGTGAGGGTGTCTTCCCTGCTGCCTTGAAAGAGGCGGTGGTGAGGCCTCTCCTCAAGAAGCCTTCCCTGGACCCGGCAGTGTTGGTAAATTATCGTCCAGTCTCCAACCTTCGCTTCGTTGCGAAGGTTGTTGAGAGTGTGGTAGCGCGACAGCTCCCCCAGTACCTGGATGAATCGTCATATCTGGATCTGTTTCAGTCGGGCTTCAGGCTGGGTACAGCACGGAAACAGCATTGGTCGCATTGGTTGATGATCTCTGGAGGGCTCGGGACAGGGGTTGCTCCTCTGTCCTGGTCCTATTAGACCTCTCAGCGGCTTTTGATACCATCGACCATGGTATCATGCTGCACCAGCTAGAGGAGTTGGGGGTGGGGGGCACCGTTCTACGGTGGTTCTCCTCCTTTCTCTCTGACCGGTCGCAGTCTGTGTTGACAGGGGGGCAGAGGTCGACCCCGAGGCCCCTTGTATGTGGGGTGCCACAGGGGTCGGTCTTCTCGCCCCTTCTGTTCAACATTTATGTGAAGCCGCTGGGTGAGATCATCCGTGGTTTCAGGGTGAAGTACCACCAGTACGCTGATGATACTCAGCTGTACATCTCCACCCCGGACCACCCCAATGATGCCCTTGAAGTGATGTCCCGGTGCCTGGAGGCCGTGCGGATCTGGATGGGGAGAAACAGACTCAGGCTCAACCCATCCAAGACCGAGTGGCTGTGGTTTCCGACATCCCGATATAGTCAGCTAGTCAGTTAGTGCCATCTCTGACTATTGGGGGCGAGTCATTGGCCCCCATGGAGAGGGTTTGCAACTTGGGTGTCCTCCTGGACTCACGGCTGTCTTTAGAAGAGCACATGACGGCCGTGGCCAGGGGGACTTTTTATCAGGTCCGCCTGATTCGCCAGTTGCATCCCTTTCTGGATCGGGACTCGTTAAACACGGTCACTCATGCTCTCGTTACTTCCCACTTGGACTACTGCAATGCTCTCTACATGGGGCTCCCCTTGAGGAGCACCCGGAGGCTCCAGCTGGTCCAGAATGCGGCCGCGCGGGTGGTTATGGGAGCGACGTGGTGCTCCCATGTGACCCCCCTCCTGCGCGAGCTGCACTGGCTCCCGGTGGTCTTCCGGGTGCGTTTCAAGGTTTTGGTTACCACCTTTAGAGCGCTCCATGGCATCGGACCGGGGTATCTACGAGACTGCCTTCTGCTACCAATAGCCTCTCACCGACCAGTACACTCCCATAGAGAGGGGCTCCTCAGGGTGCCGTCGGCCAAACAGTGTCGACTGGCGGCCCCCAGGGGGACAGCCTTCTCTGTGGGGGCACCTACCATCTGGAACGAGCTCCCCCCAGAGATACGGAGGAGCCCGGACCTGCGCACGTTTCGCCGTGCTCTCAAAACTTTTCTATTTCAGCAAGCTGGCCTGGCCTAACTCCCCTCTTTTAAATTTTTAAATTTTTTAATTCGTGATTTTATAAATTGGGTGTTTTTAATCTGTGTTTCGGCTGAAATATTTAATAATTTTAAGGGATTTTTAATATTTGTATTATCTGTATTTTATCTTGGCTGTTCACCGCCCTGAGTCCTTCGGGAGTAGGGCGGTATAGAAATTTGATTAATAATAATAATAATAATAATAATAATAATAATAATAATAATAATAATAATAATAATATGTGTTTCAATGTTTTCTTTTCAATTGTATTTTTACCACGTATTTGTAAGTTGCCCAGAGTTGTAACGGTTTGGGATGGACTAAAATTCCACAAACAAACAAACAAGCAAATTTTCGTTAGGTAATACGAGCAAAAACATTTCACACAGCTCTGTAGCAAAAGAACGACCTAAGTATTAACCTTTTATTTTAACTTCTTTCTGCTCAGCTTATATAAATAAATTTTGGCTTTCACATGGGACTAAAATGGTATTATAACCATTTTAACAGATTTACTGATTTTCATTTCCATAAAATATTGCTCGGTAAATTTCAGTGACAACTATATCCCAAGTTCATTATCCTATTATTGACCCATCTAATCTAAGTACTTCTTATACTGATGGAAAACCCTTAGTGAATCTGATTGAATTACTTTCTTTTTTTGGGGCGGGGGGGGGCGGGGAGAGTATTCTTGGAAGGCAATATAACTGGTTCTTTCATCCTGAGAACTTGAAAGATATATCTGCTGGTGCTTCAGTCATGATGCTTTCTGGAATCTGCCTATTATTGCTGTTCTCATTCCCCTCATGTACTCCCCTTCTCTTTCTCACTCAAACAATGCCCATATTTAATTGGTTTTATGCAATTATGGGTTTACTACCCCATTTCCTACCCAAGGCACCAGATAGATGGAGTTGAGCTCTCAGAATTCCCCAGTCAGTACAATTTGGTTGAGAATTGGGGGAATTAATCCTAACCCAGAATCCTGATTTTGAAGTCACATGGAATCCTAAGCCTTTATCTGCAGTTTGGTATAAAAACCTAATCTCTTGCTGAGTGAAAAAAATCTGACTTGTTGAAGATAAAACAAGCAGGAAACATTTTCAAGTGTTATTCTCAGAAAGACAAATTTAGGCCTGAAATCCTAATTTAACACTGAAGCTACAAGATGAGAGGGAAAAGAAAGAGAAAGAAAGAAAGAAAGAAAGAAAGAAAGAAAGAAAGAAAGAAAGAAAGAAAGAAAGAAAGAAAGGGGAAACGCCAAGGCAGAAGAAAAAGAATGCAATCTGTAACCATAGATAAAAAATAAAACTTCAAGGAGAGATAACTGAATTTCACATATTCATATTTGGTTTTTCTGCTCAGAGGGCATTAGTATAAACTAAAGTAATTTATTGAGACTCTTGAAAGATTTTTTAAACTTTGGATAGTTTTATTCATATGTAGTCCTCATTTTTAGTCCTTTTAATAATGTACTTAGGGGACACAATGGCTCAGGGTTCAAAGATGATGAGCTTGTCAGCTGGAAAACTGACAGTCCAGGTTTGAGACTCAAGTGCCCTACACTTGCTCCTGTTATTTGTACCAGCTCCTGCCCACCTAGCAGTTCAATAGCATGCAAATGCAAGTAGATAAATAGGTACCACTTTGGTGGGAAAGTAACAGCATTCCATGAGCCTTGGTATATAGTCATGCTGCCCACAGAAGTGTCTTCCGACAATGTTGGATCCCTTGTCTAAGAAGTAGAGATGAGCACCACACCTAGAGTTGGTAACGAGTGGACAGGGGAAACCTTTACCTTTAATAATGTACTTAATAATTTGATGGGTCCTTGCGCTCACAGCAATTAAGGCTATTTTATTCTTTCCTTAGCTATGGAAAGTCTATTTTTATATTTGTAATGTAGCAATATCATTACTGGTTTTCTTGAATCACCTAGATGACTGAACATTCAGGTTAAGGTATCTTTATCCATGAATCTGTCTGGGCAATATGTCAGCAGGTAAAAGCCTTGTTAAAGATGACTCTGACTTCAAAGACCAATTTATAGGACTAAATAGGAAAATAATTTCCCTTGTATCATCATGCCAATCAAGTACAGGAGCTGCAATTCAACTGCACATTCTTTGCATTTAGGAAAGAAGTTCCTTTTCATCCAGGATTTCACACACACACACACACACACACACCCCACACACAATTTTTGGGTGAGACTGTGTGTATATGTATGTATGTGTTGTTTGTTTACTGCCTTGAACATCCAAAGAATGGATAGACAGTTACAATGGCAATGGGTGTACCATTGGAAGTGGTCGCTAAGTGTCAACAATGACTTGATGGTACATAATCAATATGACCTCTGGTCTGAAGGAAGCTTAACTAAGAGTGGTTGTCAATTCAATTTCTTGTAATTGATGATACCAAAGACCAAATCTGGCATCTTTTGCATAAAAGCACTTAGCTCTGCTTATTCCTTCTTTGTTGATTTCCATTATTTGGATGGTTGGCCCAAGACTTCTGTATGCTCAGTCCTTAAAAGGACTGTTTTCCTGAGGTCTTCTCACAGTGATGTGTTTTAAGCCAGGAGATCCCATGGATTGTCTGGCTACCATTGTGGAAGAATTAGCCGATTCTGTGTCATTGCTCTAAGGATGCCCAAGTTTAGGGTTCCTACATTCTTTGGGGAAGCTTCTTCCTTCTCCTCCAATATATATATATATATATTGACTATGTAAATAGTCTACCTTTGAATTTGTATATAGGGTAAATGGTGTTATATCTGCCCATTGGGAATGTAATTGTGATGTGCTTTCTAATCATTTTGCCATATGATAAATAAATAAATAAATAAATAAATAAATAAATCATAAAAAATATACCGTGTCTTTGAATCTTGCTGAATATAAGTAAAACAGTTTGTATTAAGCAGAATAACAAAATAAACTTCATCAAATATGGATGAAGTAGTTAGAATTTTCTTTCCTTCCTTCCTTCGGTCAGCTTCTACCTTTCCTGGACTTCCGAAATAGAAAGGGAATAGCAGAGAAATCCCCATGCTTGAATGGGAGCAGAATTGAACCATGAATGCCCTGCGTATGGCATTTTTGGGGGCTAGGATTTCGTGCAACTTATAGATCTCACCATCGAAATAATCAGGGCTTGTTCCGCTGTGTGACAGAATTTGGTGGCTACCAAAAAGGCCACCATTGCTATGTTGTTCCCATTATACACGCTGATCGTCCTTGTGGTACACCGTGGGGCCTATAGGAGAAACAAGGCAGTGCTAACTGAACTTGTGTGTGTGCGTGTGCGTGCGTGTATGTATGCATGTGTGTGTTTCCTTTCTGCTTATCTCTAAACACATTAAAATAAAAAAAGCTCCAAGTTCCTATTGGACCTTTGGATGAACCACAGCAAGCATATTTTCCCTGTCTCTCCTGAAGCACCATGCTCCACTTTGGGGATCTTCATTTATATGCACATCATATACAATCTGACTGACTCTGACTGTACCTTTGAACAGATCCAATCAGGCACCCATATGCATGTAAATGAGGCTCCTGCAGGCCTGTTCTCTGCGGCGGGAGAGGAGTTAAAGAGCAGCTGGGGGGGAGGGGAGGGGAGGGGGAGGGACTTGCTCCTCTGACAGTCTCCACAAAAAAAAAACACTGCACTTTAATTCTTCCCTTTTCTTTTTTTCCAACTTCCCATTGTGCAAGGCACAGCGTACGGCCTAGACCTCGCTTTTTCCAGACAGGCGCAATTTTATTTGGACAAGGATTATTTATAAAATGGGAAGAGCTACAAGACTAGGTTGTTAATCCTCTCACACACAAGGAAACGACGTTCTCCTCCTGCCTTGAAAGAAAAGAAAAGAAAAAAAAAAAAAGGGGGGGGGGAGGGAAACAAAACCACCCCAGACAAACAAAAACAGAATGCTTGTGTCACAAGTCAGTGAGTGTAAAAAAAAAAAAGAAAAAGAAAAAGAAAAAAAGCAGCAACTATTGTTTTGAGAAACAGGCAAAAATAATTAAAATGATTATGGAATAATCGCATATCACAGAGTAACCTCCCCATCTTAGGAGCAACAATCCAAAACAGCTCCCGCACGCAGGCCCAAGGGCAGAGGTTCTGTATATCATTCAAAGACCATCTGTCACTCAGTGGCTGGGCTCCCTTTCCAGTATTCAGAGGGCAAGCTTGAAGAGGGAGGCTGGCACTTCCTTTTCCATTTGCTCACAAGCAGCAGTGATGGCAGATAAATGCGGCACACAATAGGCCTTCCTAATGAACTGGAAAGGAATACGGCTGTTTTGGATCGGGCACCAAACGATTCTGGTTGCACGTTGGGCTCGGGGGAGCCTCGTAGGCTGGTTCTGCCATTTGACTCAACAGGCAGACATCTGTACTGCTCAAAAACCTAAGCTTTCCAGCAGTCAGCCAGCTTGCTAAGGGCTTCATTGAAAGAAGATCAGATTCAAGCACACAAGCAGAGGCATCTACGCACCCGTGCGAGCACTCACACAAAGTATAAAACCTGGTTTTGTAGTGAGAGAGAATAAGAGCGAAATGAAATGGCACAATGGCAATTACAATTTAAAATCTCTCTCTCTCTCTCTCTCCCTCCCCCCCCCTCACACACACTCATTGTATTTTCATATCTTTATGTAGGTTCTTTGCCATCCCTATCTCTGCATTCTCCCTCACAAAATCTTATTTAAGACATTACCGCTATTTTAGGGCCTTTGAACATAAATCAGGATCGAATTTCAGAGCGAGTAAAGTACAACTTGTATCTCTCAAGCTAGAATAAATATAGCACCAGTTAACACACTGGGGAAAAAGAATCTCTAACATATTTAAACAGCCATTCAAACTTGTTAGTGATCTAAAATCTTGTGACATGGGAAAGGAAAAAAAAAAGATACAAACAATGTAAAAATAAATGCACAGACTTTCCCCAGTGCTTGCATTTGAAGAGTCATTTCCCTTCTCCCTTCAGATTTGTACAGAACTGTCAAGAACAACAGCAATAGAACAGGAGAAAAACAAGAGGTTGACTGCTTTCATTTAAAGTATCATTTCTGAAATTTAGCTTAGCATCTTCCTTCAGATAATTGTGAGCCTAGCTTTCAGCTCTGTTCCCAGCAGCAAGGAAGAGAAGTTAAACAGCAGCTACTCTGGGATCTGGGTTGACTCCAAACTTCCACTCAGGCCATGAGGTGAAGTTAAGAAACATGCAATGACAAAAGTATACCTAAGATCCTGAACAAGGCATCTGTGGATACCAGTTTTTTAACAGACATTTCTCTTGTTGCCTTATAACTTTCCTCCCTATCTGAAATAGGAAGAAGGGTAGTTAGAGACAGGCATAGACTATGAACGAATGAACCTAATGTGCATGTGGAAACCTAAATGACTGACTTGAACATCATCTTTCTTTCCAAACATACTCCTGATTCTTTTCTTTTCTTTTCTTTTTTTTTAAATGAAGGGTATTTCCAACCTAGTCCTTTAGTTGAAAATAAGCCTTTTTGTCCAGACAAAAAGTAAATTAGAAGACACTGAACAGGAATGTCCTGATCTGACATCCATTTTGTGAATGAGCAAATGTTCAAATTCACATTGCAAGGGCACCATGGCACCACTACAAATATGTGGACCAGGCTATCCTAATGCAATACAGACTGCCATAATTGAGGAATGTTGTACAAAATGGCCTCTGGGACTCTCTCACTCTATATACCAGCACCTTCCCCCCTTGTTACCCTTCTTGATCCTCTTTCTTTTCTACCCAGTAAAGCCACTCTACTGGGAGATTTTTTTCATTTTTATTTTAACATCTAAACGAATTTGGGGTCAAACAAGACAGGATCTTCCTTGAGGTGTAGGTACTCCATCACTGGAGATTTTCAAGAAAAGAGAAGACCAACAAAAGTGCATATAGTCAAATGCATATAGTCAAGGCCAACAAAAGTGCGTATAGTCAAGGCTATGGTTTTCCCAGTTGCAATGTATGGCTGTGAAAGTTGGATCATAAGAAAGGCTGAACACCAAAGAATTGAGGCCTTTGAACTATGGTGCTGGAAAAGACTCTTGCGAGTCTCTTGGCCTGCAAGGCGATCAAACCGGTCAGTCCTAGAGGAAATCAACCCTGACTGCTCTTTAGAAGGCCAGATCCTGAAGATGAAACTCAAATACCTTTGGAGGAGGAAGGACTCACTGGAGAAGAGCCTAATGCTGGGAACGATTGAGGGCAAAAGAAGAAGGGGACGACAGAGAACAAGGTGGCTGGATGAGTCACTGAAGCAGTAGGCGTGAGCTTAAATGGACTCCAGAGAATGGTAGAGGACAGGAAGGCCTGGGGGAACGTTGTCCATGGGATCGTGATGGGTCGAAAACAACTTTGCAACTAACAACAACAACAAAGATTTCTTGCCTTGGTTGGACTAGAAGACCTAATGTTAGTTGAAGTATGAGATAGGCATTCTCTGCATAATGATAGCAACGTCATGCAGAAAAGCATTTAGTAACATCATGTTCATAAAGATAATTTCTCTTCTTTGTGACTGGTCCATCACAGCTAATCCTTTTTGTGGGATAAAAAATAAAAGCAATATTACAGTTTTAAAAAAACTTCATTTATTTCAGTAATACAATATATTGTATTACTGCAAATTACACTAGGAATATATTTTGATAATGAACCAAAGTAGAAAATGTTAGCATTCCCGGAACAGATTAGAGAGGATTAAAGATCAAGGGAAAGGCAGCCGGTCAGTTTTCTACTCTCCATGTTGACATGGAAGTATTCCATAAGGAGAGAGTATGGAAGAGGGTAATGGACGAAATAAAGTAATTATTTTAAATATATAATCATTTTAATTTAAAAGGACCATATAAAGAATTATTAGAGTAGACAAAGTAGAAAGGATTCTCTACTAAATTAATGCAAAATAAATCCAGCCAAATGATGGGATGATATTATAGTGGCTAATGATCAAGAATGTAGTACAGAAACAATAGACCAGAACCAACTGAGTCTCTTATAATCTGCTTGGAAGGCTTAAAGTCGAATCACCTCTGTTAAGAGTTATAGCAGATGCACCCAAGAACATGGAAATGAAACCCATCTACCACATCTTATTACAGTTGTCTTCAAGCATGATAAACAATGAATTATCATGTGATGTGTCAATCCCTTCCCGTCTGAATTTGGTAATAATAATTGGTAATAAACTCCCCCTACTAACTATAGGAATTAAGGGTCATAACAATATTGCAATAGTTGCATAAATTCATTAGTTACTCAACTCTACAGATATTTATAGCTCAGACATTCTCCTGTTCAGTTTATGCGAGCAAGAAGCATAGAAGATGAAAATAATTCAGATTTTGGTTATAATTATACTAACAAATTATTTACAGCTAAGCACAAGGATAGTTATTTTTTTTTCAAACCGAGAGCCACACTTGGTCTCTTCTAAATAGAATGCTGAATGCCACACTCCAAAAAGTTGTGGGCAAGGTCAGGATGAAAATAAAAATTAAATTTGTTCTCATTGTGTTTGAATTAAATTAAAATAGTGTGGCTTACCTTATTAGTCATTCATCGTGCATTTAATTATTTTTGCTCTGGGTCATATTAAAAATGAAAATTAGATGAACAAAATTTAGGGACCATATATTAGGCTTGTGTGGACTGGACTTTAAATTGTGCAAAATTGGCCAGCACATCTGGTACTAAACATCAATATTATCCCACAGGTTATAAAATATCCTTTAAAAACATTTAAAAAAAAACATATGTCTATCTTTCTTACTATCTCCAGTTAGACAGAACATTTCTTATTGGGCAGAAGAACTGTTCTGTTTCTTGTTTAATGCATAAATGTATAGAAATCTTGGGAAAGAAATCTGGTAGGACTCAATTTTGACCAGATAATCTTCGCTTTATTCCATCTTTGTATGCTTACATTTGAATTCCATCCAATAAAGGTAAACTTTATGAGTGGTTTTCACTAATTATAAATGGATGATGGCCAATAGAAGCTTTTCTTCAGAAAAAATATATATGCATTTTCATTTTAAATACCTTAGAAGATAAAGAACTTGTAATGATTTTTCACTGTATGAACTTCATGTGCATTTTTACATATGGAACATATATATACAGTATATCAATTTTCATTGTATCTCAGTTCCTGCTGGGTAGGTTCTAAAATTGAACTTGTGCATCATTTCAACTGTAAAGTCCACGGTCAGTTTAGTTGATAGTGACTCAAAGTAGCTCACTGTTACTCTGCAGGTTTCCAAGTGTTTTTCTTGCTGTCTAAATTTCGCAACTTGAGGTCATTCTTAGGATAATGTATTTAGTTCTTTTGAGTTATGGCTTTTTAGTGGTCTATTTTATATTCTGGCATATATTTTTTTATTTGTTTGCAGGGTCAAATGACTGTTCACCTCCTCTTCATTTTTTTTTTAAAGATTAAAAATGCTGATGGTTTCCTTTCCTGTGTTATAGAAGTGGAAAAGCATTCCTGTCGAATGCTACCATGGCAGTAACTCTTAAAAATTGTACTTGCCTGCATAAGTCTACTCTCAATTGTTCTTCTGTGACTGCTGAGAATGATTCAGGATGCTGAAGCAGCTCATTGCCATATAAATATGCACAGACTTTGCAGCACTTGCAGTAAATACATCAGACTCCATAGCTACCCTACCCAGCTGCCATTGATTATGCCCTGCTAGTAGTTTACATATCATAAAAGTTAGGAAGCCTTGGCCTTGGGCAAGCTGGAAGGCATCACTAGATTGTTAAAGAACTGCTCTCTGTCCTGGAGAAGGATCTTTCGCAGAATCTGGGTACCTGGTGATAGTCTTGCTAACGTTTATAGGAGCTTCACCCTGCAAGTAAGATCTAAATGCACTGATCACATTCAATATTGCAATAAGGGCTCATTGGAAGACATAGATCTAC
The DNA here is from genome assembly GCA_022577455.1 of Arizona elegans. Classification (NCBI taxonomy): domain Eukaryota; kingdom Metazoa; phylum Chordata; class Lepidosauria; order Squamata; family Colubridae; genus Arizona; species Arizona elegans. Next base: position 228,373,683 of record JAKOOJ010000001.1, on the reverse strand, counting down.
ATTCTAGCATGGTACTTTCCAGGTGTCTTAGGATTGCAGCTCCCAAAATTCGTGATAAATATGGCCAACAGTCATATCACCTGAATTTTGAGAGTTGCTGTAGAGCACATAAACCATCTTTGATATAATTGGCTTCAAGTCCCAATTTTTTTATTTCTTTAGTAAATTTATATGCTACATGTCTCAGTATCCAGAGCGACTCTAGCCACCTTACAATGGCATAATAGCATAAATATGAAAGCATCAAAATTAACATTGATTAAATAAAGGTTATCTTGGGCAGCAGAGATACACATGCTTTGTAAATTATTTAATAGAACTTTAGATCTTGTGTGACTAGAGCACTTTTCCACTATAATCAGTTCTAAATAAAAAATGGAAAAGGTGCAGGAGAACATCCAGAGATGATTTTAGTGGCTTTTCCCCCCTACTGGACAATATAATCATATTTACATAAGCAGGAACAAACTAATGGACATAATGTCTGGTGATATAGATCCAGTTTCTCAGATAGGCACCAGATTGGAAGGTTGTTGTGTTAATTATATGAGGCATGTTCCTAACATATAGACACGTATTATATACACAGAGTACCCATGTTTATATTATTTGCATATACATTGGTCCATACTGCTTGAGTGTTAAAATTTCAATGGGATAGTCAAGTATGAACTTTCGGATGCTGGTTGAAGTAAGGTGTAAAGAATGTCCTTCAAAAAGCAAAACAACATTTCTTTTGAGGAAACTCATACAAAGTAAAGGGAAAAGAGAGAGGCAAATGATTAATAATAGAAGAGAACACATGTAGCTCAGGGTTGAACTGCTAAGTCCTTGGTGCTCTCTGAGCTTGGTTGTTTGCTTGCAGACATTTCATTACCCAACTTTACCTAAAAAGAAAACACCAAGGACTCCACAAACAGTTAACATTCCAAGGCTCAATTTGTATGCTTTGTTGAACTACATAGTAGAGTTTTACTTATTAAATAAATGCATTCATATAGAATTTCAGTATGTTCAAGAAAAAGAAAGCCAAGCTGAATTTTCTTTGGAAGTGTGTGATTTCCATTTTTTTCCTTCCTTCCTTCCTTCCTTCCTTCCTTCCTTCCTTCCTTCCTCCCTCCCTCCCTCCCTCCCTCCCTCCCTCCCTCCCTCCCTCCTCTCCATTCTTCCTCCCCTTCCCCAACATACCTGGAGCAGAATCGTGTGATGTCTCTCTGTGAGCTTCCTCCATGTAGAATTTGAACTTGTGCTGGGACAAATAAGAAGACAAAATGAGGAGAAGTCCCACTGCATAAACAGACATTTGCTCACCTAATATTAGATTCAGTCCCTACAGCCTGAATTTATATAGTCTAGAAATAACCTTTAGCATCTATTCTGGGGAATTTAAGGATAAACTCAATCACAGCTTCTTCTCATGTCTGTCTCTGGTAAAAGCATCAGGCCACCTATATACATACGGTACTCTGTGTTACTGTCCACTGGGCTTCCTAACTTCGTCAGTTTTATTTTATTTGCACAGCAGCACTGGCAAGGTTTATGCTTACCAATTACACAAAGCTGAAGTAATCTTTGAGAAAATAAAGCTGCCAGCACCACAGGTGAGCAGCTCGCACACTGAAGTTTTGACAATTCATATATTAGAAGTTGATAAGCAGTGAGAGATGGTTTGGTGACTCCTCTATCTCAGGGGCTCTTTGTATTCCAGGACTGACGCTATTGGTGCATCACAGTGCATCAAGTAACAATCTCTCCTGATTATACCAACTTGAAACCTAAAACTATTTACGCCACACACAAACATGACACTAACGTTGCATTTATTACAAGAAGCTGTAGGGATTTATCTGCATCAGTCTAGTCTCCTATGTAGGCTTTATTTTTGTTTGGAATGATTCCATGTTGTTATCTCAATATGTACAGTAAAAAACAGCACGAGTGGGGAATCTTTAATCCTCATTTCTCCAAATGATATCGTGCTTCCTACTTTATTTGCAGTCTTTTAAATATATATATATAAAAAATCCACTTGTATAGCAAGTCACATTGACACTGCCTACACACCCTCTCTAATCTTATTCAATGGCATTTCACATCTTAGCTGGATAGAAGGCCATATATGTAAATCTTTCCAGGAGATTATAGGGGTCACCTTCAATTACCTTTCTGGTGTCCCTTGAAGAATCCGTTTAATCATAACTGGTAAAATAAATGCCACACAGCCCAAAATTAAATTAAAATCTCTTTGCAGAAAGGAAGATAACATTAAGACATATCCATTTTGGTTCTCTGTACACAAGATAAACAAAGAGATTTATAAAGCTGGAGTTATAGCTGTATTAAAATAAAAAAAAACAGCAATATTGAATTAAACTTTATGTATTTGTCAAAGGCTTTGCAAAATGTAGTTAGAGGCCATGCTGGGTTGTCTTTACCAAGGTTCAAGATTGTATTATAGAAAAAAAAAAATACAAAATGTTGCACTAAATCTTAAGTAACTGAGAAACAGAACCAGTGTGTTTTGAAGATACTCAATTAGTTCCTGTTGTGATTCTGTAGTTCATGGATTCCTAAGGATTCTCTAGTAACATAGGCCTGGTTCTCACAGGATGAAGATGATTCATAAGAGCTTTCCAATTTCACCTCAGGGAAAATTGTGTGGTGAGAAATTAAATTGTAGGAATCATGATCCACAAATAAGCCCTGTTGCTGTTTTGTTGCGATTGCATCATTCTGCTGCATTGGCTGTAGAAGAAAAACCAACGAGCATTATTAAATATGCTTCTGCTCCAGATTACAGGATATTAGATCAGTCCCTGATGAATGGGTGGGCAAGCCTCCTCCCTCCCTACTTTCAGTGGCAGCTCAGACATTCAAAGGTAACATTTCTCTCCTTCAAGCAGGTTTTTCCTGCTTGCATCTTTATGCTGCTCCTGTCCTGGGCTCTTCTTGGCTTGAATCTAACCTGGTTTGATAGAATCTGATGTGGATGGAGATCCCTGGGCAGCAGTTTGTAAAGTTTTCAGTCCAGACAAAAGGCTACTAGATCTTCCCACTGGATACGTCCTCTGCAGTTGGGCCGTCAGTGGTGTATTAACCATGAAGCAGACTAAGCACATGCTTAGGGCACCAGGCCCAAAGTGGGCACCACAAAGTTTTATGTGTAGCCTAAACTTGGCTTCCTGTGTACAGTATGTACAATGGAGGGGGGCACCAAGATTTGTCAGTGCTTAGGGCACCAGTGAGCCTTAATCCGCCACTGTGGCCCATCTCATCTTCCTGTTCTGGAAAAGCAATTTCCAATTGTGCATGTCTGCCTGTATACTATACCTATGTTTGTTGTGTAACTATATGCATACCTGAAAATATATATGAACATATTTGGATCTATGTTACTTTATGTGGAGTTTAAGCATTAAAATGCACATACCACAATAAAATATTTTTTTTAGCGTTTTTCTTGCTTTCTTTAATCCTTTTTTTTTTTTTTTTGCTACAGAGAACTCTGTTGCAGCAGATCTTTTTTCTTACCATGGTGCTCCTAATGCTTGTCTAACATGCAGAATGTTCCCAGTTGAAAACCCTGCAAAACCTTTAAAAAAAACCCCCAAAACCTTGAGCTACCAACTTTTCTGGTAATTTTTTAAATTAAAAAAACCAAACAAACACAGGTGTACTATTTAAAATGATAAAATGGTGCTCATATTAAGTCTCTCTCTCTCTCTCCCTCTCCCTCTCCCTCTCCCTCTCTCCCTCTCCCTCTCCCCCTCCCCCCCCTCTCTCCATCTTTCTCCCCCCATTACAATAGACTTTATTCAGGAAAATGAGCTGCATTGTAAAGTAGCCAATCAATGCTTCCTAGGGTTTACTTTAAGGGTAAACTGGACAGAGGGCTTGAGCTAACAGAAGCAGGAAAACACTATTTTGAAAGTGGAGTAGGAATGTATGTAATTAGACTTCATCTTCTTAGATTTTCCAAAAGCTTTTGATAAAGTCCCTCATCAAAGACTTCTCAGTAATCTTATCAGCTATGGAATAAAAGACCAGATCCTCTTGTGGATACGCAACTGATGAAGGAATAGAAAACAAAGAGTAGGAATATATAGAAGGATATAGCTAGGAGGATCTCCCAGGGTTCTGCCCTAGGATCGGTGCTTTTAACATGTTTAGAAATGATTGGCAATTAGTGTGAGTAGCGGAATAGCCAAGTTTGCTGAGATCACTAAATTGTTCAAAGTGGTAAAAACAATAAGGGACTGTGAAGAGCTCCAAAGGGATCTCTGCCCTTTAGGTATCAAAATGGCAGTGACATTCAATCTGAGCAAATGTAAAATAATGAGCATTGGTGCTAAAAAGCCTAACCATTTATACACATGAGTTGCCTTCGGAAGTTGTGGGAGCTTCATCACTGGAAGCTTTCAAGAAAAGACTGGACTGTCATCTGTCAGAAATGGTGTAGGCATTCCTGCTTGGGTGGGTGGTTGGACTAGATGACCTACAAGGTCCTTTCCAACCCTGTTAATCTGAATCTGTCTAAGATGATCAAAGGCCTGGAGACTAAAACATATAAAGAACAGTTACAGGAATTGAGCATGGTTAGTCTAGTGAAAAAAAGGTCTAGGGGAGACATAACTGCAGTCTTCCAATATTTGTGGGGCTGCCACAGAGAAGAGGGGGTCAACCTGTTTTCCAAAGCACCCGAAGGCCAGACAAGGAATAATGGATGGAAAATGAACAAGGAGAGATTCAATCTGGAAACAAAGAGAAATTTTCTGACAGGGAGTACAATCAACCCATGGAACAGAAGTTGCCTTTGGAAGTTGTGTGAGCTTCATCAGTGGAAGCTTTCAAGAAGAGACTGGACTGCCATTTGTCAGAAATGGTATAGGGTTCCCTGCTTGGGTGGGGGTTTGGACTAGATGACCTACAAGGACCCTTCCAACTCTGTTAATCTGTAAATATGTAGCAATGACTGAAGAAAAAAGAGATCTTGGAATAACAGTGAAGCATTCAGTGAAGTTGTCAATAAGCAATACAATAAGCATCTGCTGTAAAAAACAGCAACGGCTAACAGCATGTTAATAAAAATGGTATGGAAAATAGAGGTGCCAATATCACAATACCATTATGTAAATCAATGGTATTACTGCCTCTGGAATATTGTGTGCAGTTCTAGGATTATTAAGCAGTTGGAGTAACTTCCCTATAAGAAAAGTTTGCGACACTTGAGGGCTTTTAGTCTAGAAAAGAGGTGAAGGGACAGGACATGATTGAGGGGTACAAAATTACCTTGTCTGGATAAAGGGAACATGGAGAAACTATTTTCCTCTTCCTAAAATATAGAATCAGAGATCAGACAATGAAATTGAATCTTGGAAGAATCAGGACAGACAAAGGAATTTTTTTTTTTAATACAATGTGTAATTAAAGTTTGGAATTTGCTCCCATGACATGTGATGCTTGGCTGGCTTCAAAAGAGGGTTGGGCCTATTTATAGAAATCATGAGGATCAATAGCTTGATGGGAGTGTGATTGCCTCTGAGATCAACTGCTATGAGACCAGAAGGATTTCCTGTACAGTTGGTTGGCCACCATGAAACTAGATTGCTGGACTAGATGGGCCAGTGGTCCAATCCAACAGGCACTTCTTATGATCTTATGTTTCTTCCTTCAGTGTGTTCATTTATCATTCAGGTTTTCCTTGCCTATAACCATCCTTCCTCTGCCATTTCTCATTTGCCAAATCCTAACTCCAATTTTCTTGGTTGATGGAATAGTTATTAGAAATTTTATTTTGATATGTGAACTAGGGAATAGATATACAAACTGAATTTCTTTGCTGCATTCCTGTGCAAATATTTTTAAATTGCATAATGAGTTGAATTGTCAGCCACTATACAGTAACAATTCCCCATGTTCTTGAAGGCCATATGTTTTTTTAAAAAATACCCATACCCATCTGGACATTTGTACATGTGAGAGAGTATGATTTTGTATGGATAGAAGAATAGATATCTATGTTCCTTCTTTTGTACTATAATGGCAACCTTATCTCAGACTGTCATAATGCTTTGATATGGTGGTGAATTGCTACAATGGTTAATCCAATGCTTTTTATAACACGTAAAGATTCTGATACCATTTATTGCAATTGACCTTGTTACTGTGCTCATTAACTCTAATGTCTCTTTCACAGCCCCTTCTCTTGCAGAACAATTTAATTTTAAAAAATCCGTCCTCAATAAGCATTTTCTGGAGCTATGATTCCTTTTTTTTCAAGGTAGATCTGACTGGTGTATCCACTACGGAGACCAGACCGCACTGTATATGTTATAAGAACGTGTATCTGAAATGAATTAAGGTGAAAGAGAAGAGGAAGGAAAGGTGAAAGCAAAGCCAGCATTCTTGCAGAAGTTAGAATGACTGAGCAGTGGGTCACTGATTACTTTATAATTATGAACAGTAGGAGGGGCAAGATACCTGCAAACATCTTCCTAGAAAATCCTCCTTTGTAGAATGGAAAATAGATTGAAGCTAGTAAAAAAAAAAAAGTTACAATTCAGTTTGCAAAGCTGAAGGTGGGACACCTTAGCCAGGACCAAAAGAAAAGGCAGGAGGCTCTCTGAAGTAGCCCTGTTACTCTCAGATGTATTAGACAATATGCTGTTTTAGGATGACAAGAATAACAATCTTCCTCGTACCTGCAGTGTTAGAAAACCAGGATAGTCTATATGGGCTTCAGAGTCCTCACACAGACATTTGTTCTTCTTGTGCAGCTCATTTCAAAGGTGACATTAAGCAGATGCAATTCAATATGTGAGCATATTTAAATCAGGATGATGGATCAGAATAAGCTGCACCCACAGAGCCATCAGAAAGGACCAGGCCACAGATGAAAAATACATACTTTCCCAGTGGTGAAATCCAATTTTTTTTACAACCGGTTCTGTGGGTGTGGCAGGGGAAGGATACTGCAAAATATCCATTCCCACCCCACTCCAGGGGAAGGATACTGCAAAATCCCCATTCCCTCCCCACTCCCGGGGGAAGGATATTGCAAACTCTCTATTCCCTCCTCACTCTGGGGCCATCCAGAGGTGGTATTTGCCAGTTCTCCGAACTATTCAAAATTTCCACTACTGGTTCTCCAAACTGCTCAAAATTTCCACTACCGGTTCTCCAGAACCTGTCAGAACCTGCTGGATTTCACCCCTATACCTTCCCTCGCAAACATGCTTACCTCATGGTATGTGATTGCAGGTCTCTGCTGGAAATGCTTCGCTTACATGTCCCTTGACATGGTCTCAAAAAAAAAAAAAAGGCCTGCTGAATAGTTTTTAGTTAGGGTTCTGTCCTAGATGAGCGAGCAGCACCCTAAGAGTGGTTTGATATTAACAGGGTAGCATCTTGCAGATGCCAATTTATTTATGTGAATGGGCCTTGATTGATCTAGTCTTCCATTCCAAGTCTCAAAGCAATAAACAATTTTATGCAAAGATCTCTTTGCCAGAAGGGCTCCTAGATCAATGACTAGAAATATAGTTATCTGGAAGTTAAGATTGAAAAGCAGTCAGATGTACTTACTGGTAAATGTGTTCAAAGGCGGGCCCCTAATAAACCGGTGACTGAAAATGCTTTCAGAGAAAGGAGAAACGGTAGGAAGACTATGCCATTTATTATATGATTGACTCATTGTTTTCCCCACATACAGTATGTGCTTCTGCATTCCATCTCCCTCTTTGTGTCCCAGGGGTGGGTTTAACTTACCTTTGCTACTGGTTTGCGCGCGCCACTTCTGCACATGCGCAGATCGTATTTGATGACGTTCGGGTGGGTGGGTGGAGCTTCCCGCCACTGCTGCTACCAGTTCGCCTGAACCGGGGCGAACTGTACCAACCTACCACTGCTGTGTTTCCATGTACCTAAGTGTTTATAGGCAACTATTTGTTCTGCAATATGTTAAACAGCAATTTCAGTTTAACATCTGGCCACTATTTTTCTATTTGAGCATAGAAAAAGCCACGTCAAGGTGGTGTGTGGTACTCTGAAAGGTAACAAATGCATAATCCCCGTTTAGAGACCCCAACCGGGACTGGCAAGCTAGTCGTTTAGCGAAGTGGTGAGTTTATGACTGTGTTTATGATCATGCTTCGGGTTTTCCTTTGCTTTACAGACCTACCAAGGTCATAAATGCAAGGGCTGGTTGCAAAGTTAATTTTCATTATTGTTGTAACTGCAAACAGTCACTAAATGAGTCAGTTGCTAAACAAGGACCATGTCAGCTTTGGAAGCCATATTAGGCCGGAAGCTTTAATGCTGCCACCTTCTCATGTGTGGGAAAGTAGGAGGGGGGATTAAGGAGGGGGGGTTGTTAGTAGACATAATAGCATTCTTCCTGTTGGTCAAGGTCAGGGTGATCCAGCATCTGGAGAAAGAGTGGTCACGGTAGAGATGGAATGGATGTTGACTGGAGCATGTGATCGACTGGGGAGTGAGGGGATGGTTTTGGGGTTTTTGACTTACTGAGGGAAAACCTAATGAAAAGGTTGGTTCTCATTACTACAGGAAAAAGGGAAGGTATCCACAGGTCTCACCCACTTTCTGAAAAAATGGAACTTTATTAAACCAGCCCATGTACCCAAGTACATGTCTTTAGAAGAACACTTGACGGCTGTGGCCGGGAGGTCTTTTTATCAGGTTCGCCTGATTCGCCAGTTACGTCCCTTTCTGGATCGGGACTCGTTAAATACGGTCACTCATGCCCTCGTTACTTCACGCCTGGACTACTGTAATGCTCTTTACATGGGGCTCCCCTTGAGGAGCACCCAGAGGCTCCAGCTGGTCCAGAATGCGGCTGCGCGGGTAGTTATGGGAGCAGCATGGCGCTCCCATGTGGCTCCCCTCCTGCGCGAGCTGCCCTGGCTCCCTGTGGTCTTCCGGGTGCACTTCAAGGTCTTAGTTACCACCTTTAGAGCACTCCATGGCTTAGGACCGGGGTACTTACGAGACCGCCTTCTGCCACCAATAGCCTCTCACCGCCCAGTATGCTCCCATAGAGAGGGGCTTCTCAGGGTGCCGTCAGCCAAACAGTGTCAACTGGTGGCCCCCAGGGGGACAGCCTTTTCTGTGAGGGCACCCACCATCTAGAACGAGCTCCCTCCAGAGATACAGAAGATCCGGGATCTGCGCACTTTCCGCCGTGCCCTCAAAACATTCCTGTTTCAGCAGGCCGGCCTGGCCTAACTTTCCCTTTATATTGCTTTTGATTTTGTTTTAAACTGGGATGTCTTGAATAATCTAGGACCAGAGTGTTTAGTATATTTTAATTGGTTTTTTAACGTTTGTATTACATGTATTTTTATCTTTCGCTGTTTACCACCCTGAGTCCCTCAGGAATAGGGCGGTATATAAATTTAATAAATAAATAAATAAATAAATAGATAAATAAATAAATAAATAAATAAATAAATAAATAAATAAATAAATAAATAAATAAATAAATAAATAAAGTGTGCCCAGTACACAGAGCAAGAATCAAGACAAATCTGTAACATGCCTAGCTCTGATTTCTAAAACGGCTCTTTTTGTTAAGTCTCGATCTGGAAACTCATGTAAATAATTGCCATTATTTTTATGTGGTGTTAATACCCACCTGCCTTGTTCACAGTCGCACTTCACAGGAGGGCAAATTATTTTCAAGTGCAGGATTTTTCTCTACTATGTGGCAGGCATTACAATGCTTTCCCCCATTGGCTTTAGTGTTTCATAAGTGGATTGTATACTGATATCACATCAGTTCATTCTGATTTGCAACTGGCTTGACCTGTGGTTTTTCAGAGAAGGGATATATAAGATCTCTCTCTCTCTCTCTGTCTGCCTCTCTCTCTCTCTCTCTCTCTCTCACACACACACACACACACACACACAAACAGAGTATGTGAGCATGCAAGCATTTGAGTATAATTTTATCATTGTTATCTGTGTAGCAGAATTGCTGTTGCACTCAGATTTTAAATAAGAACCCAGGGAACCTTTATTCTTATTCGTTTTTTTTTTTTTTAAAGCAAAAAAGAATCTTAAGTGGAGCTATAAAACGGACTTTCTCCGTCTTTTGCTTTCTTCTCCACCTGGGCTTCTCCCATCCGGCCACCAGGGGGTGGTCTTGACATAGGATTGCTTTCCCAGGAGGCGATTCTTAATCTCCGCTCACTTGGCTGTCTTCGCATAAAGAAAAGCCGTCTGA